>OV281305.1:7507500-8757500 GCA_923062465.1 Acleris sparsana | reverse complement strand
GGTCACGTGCATTGCAAATCTTGCAATCTCAAGATAGCGTTTGCGTGCAAGGTAGAGCCACTTGACAATCTTTAGTAGGTATACATATCCAATGTAACAATTTGTGTTATTGACAGTAGTATAGTAGTATTTATCTTTTTTTCATTATTTTCATACAAAAATACCGGAATACAATATCGGCATCTCGTTTATGAATGGGTGCGCTTCAATCGGTCTAAAAACATTATTTATATAACTATTTCATTTAACTAACCACGAAAAGCATAATGAACGTTTAGCATAAAAACCAATTGTATAATTTCATCTGGCGTGCAATCGAATAACGTAATATACAGGGTGACAGGAAATTCGCCGTATTCCTTGAAAGGGGAGTTATTCACGTATTTAGACTTTTCTTAAAAAATATCTAAAAACGTGAATAACTCGAAAACCAATGAGTTTTGACCCCTAGTTAACTGGACTTAAATCATTACAAATGAGCTGTAGAATAACCCCTTTCAAGGAATACGGCGAATTTCCTGTCACCCTGTTTATTATTTTCAGTATTTTATTTTAATACAGAATATCTATACTTTTCTTGTTATTATGTATTTTTAGTCAATTTCTTCTAACTAGGTTAGGTTAGGTTAGAACTGTGACCACATACATTAATAGTAATGAAAGCCGTAAGAAATATTTGTTATTTAATTGATGAACATTATATATTTTGAAATTATGCATCATGATTATTATATTGTTGGTTTATTATAGAGATCGAAATTATGCAGTTGGTGTGATGTAAAATGATATTAGACCATTTGGTTTTATACTAAACACTAGCGGACGCCCGCAACTTCGTACGCGTAGAATTAGTTTCCCGCTACTCCTCCCACTTCTTCCCGTTGGGGGTCGATTTTCGGGAAATCCATTCTTACTTCACACCTAGACCTCAAAAGGAACCTATGTACCAAATTTGGTTTCTTTAGACTTAGCGGGTTGGGTATTTGCATTGCATCAAGCTTTTATGTGAGTTCAACCTTTCTTGAATAAAATCGGATTGAGTTTTAAAACATGTGTTATAATAATATGTAATGTAAATCAAAAGCACTAAGGAGTATTAAATTGATATCAATTTGGAAGCAAATCACTCCCAAAATAACTTTCTACCCCTATTTCTCCCCCTTAGGGGATGAATTTTAATAAAATACGAATTATGTTTTTGATCAATTCAGTTAAAGAAGGTTTATGCAAAATTCGAAGTAGATTGGACCAAGGAATCACGTTGTTCCATACAAACTTTGCCCCCCCTTTTCACCCCCTTAGGGGTATAATTTCGGAAAATCCTTTTTGATCGGATGCCTACGTCATACAAAGAACACACCCTCCAAGTTTCAGGTCTCTACGATCAGCGATTTTGGCTGTGTTTGATCCGTCAGTCAGTTATATATAGTTAGTCAGTCATTCAGGACAAAACATTTTATATGTAGGTATACAGTGTGTGGCCCAAAACCAGGGCGAAAAAATTGAATGGGGATTCTTTAGAACATTTCAATTAACTATCACAAGAATCTAACATTACAAAGTCTATAATTTTGGAGAAAAGAGCCTACAAAGTTAAAAATCGAAGGTAATGTATTTTCCCGTCGCGATATCGTCGCTTGGTCACTTGGTACGCGGTATGTCTGAGTACAGGGTGCCATTACCAACACGCGGTAGATTTAGCGGTGTTTGCATTACATTGAATTTGCGATTAAGTTTGTTAGAAAAAAACTGAAAGTTAAGTTTTGATTTTAATTAGGTAAGACCATTATAATGTAATCACCGGTGATCTATAGAGCCCCTGTTTTTAATATTATCCCCGGTTTTGGGCCACACACTGTAGATTACACACCCTTATTTAATATATACAGTTACAATTGAAAATACCAAGGAAATGTTTCAAATTAACGAAGATAGGTATTTCAATTTTGTGACTACCGGTATACGATCAAAGCTCTTTTCCTTTTGTTTATCTAATCTTTTGTTTTTTTTTATCAGCAAGATAACTCTATGATCATGGATTAATCATCATTTACGTAAATATTTGATTTTACAGAGATAATTTGTTGTCTTTATCACATCCAACTAATCCTACTAATATATTACGTATAAATGATAATGTTTGAGTGTGTGTTACTTTGTTACTTCTTCACGCTGCAATGGATGGCCAGATTTGGGTGAAATTTGGAATGGAGATATCTTATACACTGGATCAACACAGAGGCTACTATTTATCCCGGAAAATCTATGCGCACGAAGTCGCGGGCAGAAGCTATAGTACTTTAAATGCGAAAGTTTGTGTGTTACTTTGTTACTCCTTCACGCTGCAACGGCTGGACGGATTTGGATAAAATTTGGATGAAATAGTTTAAAAAATTACCGACTGCTGTTTCTTGCGGCGTTTCTTCTCAGCAGTGGTCTCCTCTCGTGTGAAAGTGCCCGAACGGCCTACTTACTGAATACATTTCTTTTATATTTTCTTTTTTATTTGGCATGGAGATAGCTGATACCCTGGATCACAGGCTAAATCACCCTAAATATATTACTGAGGGAATAACGATTATCGAAATCTACGCGGACTAAGTCGCGGGCAGAAGCTAGCTTTATTATATAAAGTTTACTTAAACATTGAGCGTTTTGTTTGCTGAAACTTTAACTCATTTCCATAAAAAATATCAAAACGTTTTATAATTATAAATACGGCACGGGACAGGAAACACCTTATAACAAACAGGAAAACGTCATTTGAATAGCACAGTCTAAAATGGTCGCATATGCACTCACGGGCAATGAAAACGAGTCATGATGTACGTAAACTTGTACTCACGGTGATCCGTGTTTATTGCTGTTGAGTGTAGTATTTTGGGCATGCAAGCCTTGGCGCACGTCCGCGTCAGGGTTTGTCAACATTTTGATTACATATAAAATTAACTATAAGTAAGTAAACATGTTTTTTTTAAATACCAGTTTTTTTTTGTGTTTGGCGAAAAATGTTATAGATTTTTTTAATTTTGACACGGGTCTGGCTCTGGAATTTAACAAAAACTCATTCCAGTATAGACCTCATACGAGGCGAAATATTTCACTTTGTTACGATAGGGATCACGGCAATGTTTATTTGTAAATCTTAAAGAATAAAATAAGGACATTGAAATTGCATCTAGTTACATCCCTAATCGTTTGTGCACTTTATCCAGGGATACACTGTAGTAAACACATTAGATCATCAAGACACATAACAGCATTTGATAAAGAATTCCCTCTATTTAATTATTCGAATACCCATATTAGAGGGTATATATAGATAGAGTATAGAAGATAGGTAGGTACTTATTCAAATAATTCAAATAATTAAGCCGTGAACCGACATAATCTAATAGTTGACCAAAGGTTGGCGGTCTGTTCATCAATGCATATCGACGTTACGGATAAACATTGAAATAAGTGATTTGGCAATCTATACTCAAATTATTACTGACGACTAGATCAAACTCTGGGAGGCCCAAATACATCAAAAAAAACATTGTTGAAGAAGCGTTCAGACGAGGCCGTCACAGGGGACCGAAGAGCTGGCACAGGCCTATCTAGTTAGTTGGTATTGATGCTGCCTATGAAGCTAGCGATTGTCCCCTGATACAGATAGAGAGATATTTTAATTTGTTTAAATTTTGGTTTTAGTTTGTGATTTATATCCACCCGCATTCTTCTGCTTCTTCTTTTGGGCTTCTTCATTTACTGAAGGGAAGCAGGCCACTTTGTGCAATTCAATTTGCTCATTGGAATTTTCAGTAGAATATATAAACCGCTACTAGACACATATTTTAAGACGAATAGTACAGTCGAGTTCATAAATATGTATACACTTTAGTACCATGTCACTTTAATCGCTGCGGCAATTCATTTATGGCAGTTTATACATGACATTAAATAGACAAGATACTAAAGTGTACACACATTATAAACTCGACTTTACTCGTATTTCGGTCCAAATACGTTTTGTAATTGTTTACGTGCAATAAAGATTTTACATAACTACATACATAACAATATTATTTAATACTCTGATTTAATTAAAGTAACTTTTTTTTCATTGCAATTTAGCTTATTGTTAGTGGTCTGTCAGTACGCTAACAAACAAATAAAAAAATAGGTATATATAGTTAGCAGAAACACTGACGTTGGTTTTTATCTTCGACATGCGCAACCGGAAGTAACACGCATTGCGCATACGTAATATTACATTACTATTTGTATTTAAATATGCGTCGGGCCCAGTATCGCTATAAAATACTAATATGTAAGTACTATCAGCCCATCGTCGGAACCCTGACACACCATAGAACGTTGTCACAGTGACATTATAAAACAAATTGTTTGGCATTTCTTACAACTTACATCGTAACGTCACTGTTACACAGTTCTATGGATGGTCAGTTTTCCGATGGGCTGAGAGTCGAATTTGCCTTGGGTCGTAGGTACAGTTAAACAAAAGCAGTAAAATTATCAGGCCTCAAGTTGAGTGGAATAACGCTGTGAAGATATATTTGATCTCGGGAACGGAGTTTTTAATATTTATAACTTTGACTGTACGTGTAGGTATACCTACTATAGGTCTTTTTAGTTACCTTACACTTTTATAACCACCAAAAAGGATGTTTTTACCCGACTGCGGCAAAGGCCAAAAGGAGGGTTATGTGTTTGACCTGTATATATGTCCGACTCTATGTCCCCTTATAACTAATGAACGGCTAACCGATTCTAATAAATACGTGGTTAGATTCGTCTTAACCACGAGAGTGTCATAGGCTATATTAAAATTATTTAAACGTGAAATTGGCGAAATAAAAAGTATATACAGATGTAGTGCATAATTGTTTTCCTTCGTATTTTCACGGACATGTACGAACGTCTCTTGCTATTGCAGTCGGTCACAGTACAAAAACTACTGAGGTTGACTGAAGTAGCATGACACGTTCGTACGTTTCCGTGAAAATACGAAGGAAAGCAATTATGCATTACTTTGACGACATGATCCAAACAGCAGTTGTGTTTCTTTAAAGTTTTCGTTGGACTGTAGGCTAAAGCGGACATTTTCGCATCAATAAAGCAAGATAACACCACATTTTGTGCATTATTCATTCCATTTTTCAGACAATTTTACAAAAAATCCCGGCCAAATGCGATTCGCACTCGCACACGACACGAAGCCTGGGCCATACCATTTCTATATGGAAGCTCCTTTTATTTATTGTTTTGCCTGTGTTTATAGTTGTGAATAAATGTTTGTTGTTAAAGAACTTTATTTATTTCTCTAGGAAATGTTTACTTACTTAATATTCATGCAAAAAATCAAAATATCTAGGTACCCGTTTACGTAGGACGACCGCGAAAACATGAAAATAATAATACCAACCTACCTACTGCAACTTTTAGATGTATTTTCTGTAATCAATTGATAATACTGCTGCACTCTTAATAAGCCACTATTCAACTGTTTTCAGCGACTTTCTTATCAGCAACGGCAAGCACCTCGTGTATACTTGAACAGCATTTGTAATCTCATTTTAAACCCTTCAGTAACGCGAACAGGAAAATACACCTGTTTAATACGAGTTTAAGTAATAACAACGTTGACGTTTGACTGTCAAGGGTGACGGTTGCAAATTTTTATCAATTGAATTTAAATAATATTTTATTGTATTATTTTGCGAGTTTGCGAGGAATAATGAGTGAAGCGAGTAGAGGATCTTGTGACTCAAGTGAGGAAGGAAGTGTGTTATCCTCCGATGTTTTATGTGGCCAAAAGGTGGTAGAGTCGCCTCCTTGGGATAGTGTGAGCATGGTGGGCTTGGCGGAGCCCTCCCGCGGGGAAGTTGCGGATGATGAGGTTATGTCGTTCGTGCGACGGGTTTCGGAAAAGCGGGCTGGTGGTCCCAGCGACGAAAGTGGTCTTTCTGAAGCAAGTTTCATTACCGTAGGAAAGAGGCCGAAGCGCTTGCGTGTTGTACCAGCTGCGGCGGCAGAGTCAGGTGTGGATGGAGTGCCCGATAGTTTTTTCGAGGTGTTCGTAGTATCCAAAAAGGATTTGCCTAAACAGGTCGGCTTAGCCAAGTTACTGCAATGTAAGGGCATTAAAGGTGTTTTGAAGATTAAGTACATGGGTCCTTGTAAGGTGCTTATGCAGTTTAGTTCGAGAGTTGAGGCAGAAAAGCTCCTGGCTGCAGAGGAATTCAATAACGAAGATAGACGTGCGTATTGGTCAAACACAGTATGCTGCTCATATGGGATCGTCCGTGGGGTAGAGTTGGAAGTTGAAGAGGTCGAGTTTATGAAGAGCATTGAAGGATCGCAGGATATCTTATCAGTGCGAAGGTTGAACCGTTTAGATAGTGATGGCAGATGGGCTAAATCTGAGGTAATCCGCTTATGTTTTAAGGGTGCTAATTTGCCCCCCTTTGTATATGCATATGGATGCCGGTTCAGGGTAAAGCCTTATAATTTCCCGGTTACCCAATGCGCAAGATGCTGGAAGTTTGGTCACTTGAGTAGATTTTGTCCATCTGGAAAAACTCTTTGTCCGAAATGTGGAGGAGCTCATGCTAATTGCGAGGTATTAGAATTCAGTTGCTTGAACTGTAAGGGTGCTCACATGGCCTTAAATAAGTCTTGCCCGGCTTTTTTACGTGAAAAAGAAATTCGTGGTATCATGGCTACTGAAGGTTGTATATATAAAAGAGCTTTGTGGCTGTACAACCAAGACAAGAAAGTGCAGGTTGAAAAGTCCTGGAGTCAAGAGGTGCCGTATACTTCGGAGGAGCCTTCCCGTAGGAAGTCTTATAGAGACGTAGTTTTGTCCAAGCCGGTGGAAGATCAGGCGTCTACTAGTATCATTGACCAGCCCATAGTTCAGTTACCAATTATTTTGAATAAATCAGAGCGGGGGTCGCCACAAGAGCCTCGGAAGAGAAAGAAGGCTAAGAGGGGGTCTAATTTACAAGAGTCGGAGAATCCGGTAGACGCGCGACCTGTGAATATCAGTCGTCAAGAGTCAGGTCGGAGTAGGGACAAGAAAAAGAGATGTATCGATTTTGAGAAGGTGAAGGATATTTTGCTCTCCAGTGAGAGCTGGGGCGAGAAGTTGATTTTAATTTTTAGAGTTATTGTTCAGGATTGTTTGGAGATGTGTAAGAAATTCTTTAAGGAGACTGATTTAATTAAGTTTTTTTTCGATAATCTAAATGGCCAGGTCTAATGTCAAAAGTAGTTTGAATATTGTACAGTGGAATTCGCAAAGTATAAGACCTAAGCTAGTGGAGTTTGATCTTTTCTTGAATAGAGAAAAGATTCACATTGCATTAGTCAGTGAGACATGGTTAGACTGTAGTTCAGATTTTAGAATAAGTTGTTATAATGTATTTAGAAGAGATAGATCGGACTCGTATGGCGGTGTGGCAGTTTTTGTACATAATTCTATAAAGGCCCAGGCATTGCACGTTGCAGTTAATAATGTTGGTATTGAAATCGTTTGTGTTAAAATTTTGAATTGTGCCTCTTTAAATTATGTTGTGTCTCTGTATTGCCCTTCGACAGTACGGACGACGCAGGGTGATTGGGACTCTATTTTTTCGTTGTTTACCTGTAAGACCTTGGTGGCAGGAGATTTTAACGCTCATCACACTAATTGGTCATGTAAACGTGACTCAAGAGGTATACAGCTATTTGATTCAGCTCTCGAGCATGGTTTCGTGTCCCTTAACAGCGGTAAGGCGACAAGAGTTAAATTGGTGAATGGATCGCTTCAAGAAAGCTCACCTGACGTCGCATTTGGTTCTTCGGATATAGCTGTAGATTGCGCGTGGGATGTTATGAATGAACATTTGGGCAGCGATCATCTCATTATAAAATTAGGTTTTAATTATTGGGACAGTCGACATTTTGTGCAAAAATTTAATTTTAAGAATGCTGATTGGCCTAGTTTCCGTGAATCTTTAAAAGAGTATTTTTCTAACGACTTAATTTCTGTTACAACAATGTAGAGGCTATGTATAATTTTTTTGAAGCTGGTATCAAAAGAGCGTTAACGTCCCATGTTCCGGTGATTAAAATTTGTACTGATCCTGCGCGGAACTTCAAGCCTAAGAGCTATTGGAGTCCATTGCTGTCAAAGATTGTTGCACAAAGGCGACTTGCATTAAGTCAATTTAGGCGGAATCCGACTCCCGATAATTTAAGGCGTTTGCAGCAAAAGGTTGCAGAGGCACAGCGTGTTATTCGTAACGCCAGATTTCAGAATTGGCAGGAGTTTTGTCAAAGTATTGATGGGACTACTTCCGCTTCTGATATGTGGCATCGTATGAGGTGGATGAAGGGTTATAATCGATCTAAAGTAGTTGCATCTGAGGAGAGAAAGGTGGATCTATTGTGTTCTCTTGCACCCGATTTTGTTCGGACGGAGACTCCAACGTTTCTTTCAGTTAATTCACTTCTTGAGGAGGATTTTTCTATGGAAGAATTAGGTAGATGTTTAAAGAAGAAAAATTCTGCGCCGGGAGTTGATGGATTTACATACGCGGTTATATACAATTTACCGTTTATCGCTAAGTCGTTTTTGCTCAAACTGTACAATTTAATATTCGCTTCCGGCGTCGTCCCTACGCAGTGGCGTAATATCCAAGTTGTACCCATTCCTAAATCAAGTCAGTTGGAGGATCATTTATCGAAGTTAAGACCCATCTCATTAATGTCTTGTGTGTGTAAACTATTTCACACAATGATGGCGAGACGCCTAGAATGGTTTGTAGAGAAAAATGAGGTGTTATCTCGTAACATAGTTGGTTTTAGGAGAGGTCAGTCGTGTGTAGATTGTTTGGCTCGCCTAGTGTCTTACATTCAAGTGGGGTTTTCTAAAGATATGTCGACTTTGGCATGTTTCTTGGATATTGAAGGTGCATACAATAATGTGTCTGTCGAAGTAGTCGTTCGTAATTTAGACAGTTTAGGAGTTGGGTCTAACTTTTGTAATTATTTATGGGCTTTCTTGAGCGAGAGACATCTCATTATTCGGGATGATGTTATTGGTTTTTCTATGGAGCGATGGACAGATAAAGGTTTGGCTCAAGGGGATCCACTTTCTCCCCTTTTATTTAATATTGCTACTTATCAGATTTGTCAAAGGATAGAAAAGTTATGGATTTCTCAATATGCGGACGATTTTGTTTTATACGTTAGGTGTAAGAATTTACAAGATAGTGTTTGTATAATGCAAGATTCTTTGGATATAATGGTAAATATTTTGGACACGTTAGGGTTACATATTTCGGCTGATAAGTCAACATTTTGCGTATTTAGTAAGGGTCGTAAAAATCACCATTTTAATCTCGATATACGAGGTAATCAGATGTGTTCTGATGTTACAATTAAGTACTTAGGAGTGTGGTTAGACAGATCGTTGCGTTGGGGAAAACATATTGGATATGTTGTGGAAAAAACTCAAAGATTTCTTTGTATTTTAAAAACTTTGGCTGGAGCTTCTTGGGGAGTTCATCCTAGACACTTGCGTAGATTATATATGTCACTGATTCGTAGTAGGATGGATTATGCATGTTTTTTATATGACAATAGTGCCAAAACGCATTTATATAAGCTTGAGAAAGTTCAAAACCAGGCGTTGAGGGTCGTTGGAGGGTTTATCAGATCATCACCTATTCATGTCATGGAAAGTGAGCTCTGTATAGTTCCTTTACATATCAGAAGGCAGTTTTTGGCTTCAAAATTTTGTTTAAAAACGATCACTAATTCGAATAGCTTGACTATTGATGTGGTTCGTGAGTTGGAGTTCGTAAGCCACAGTGGTTATTGGAGCAGGAAAAAAAAACCGTTGCTAGCCGAGGTTTTCGTGGAGGTCTCAGAGGAGCATATTCATGTGTCGTATCCATTATTAATCTTTAAATTAGATGTGTGGGTGTCTAAATTCGAGTTAGACAATGTTTTATTTTGCAATCTTGAGTGCGTTGTAGGTGCGAAGCGTTCCTACAATCATCATTCCCTTCGGGCTGAAGTTATCTTGGAGTTAGAAAGGAAATATTCAAGTTTTTATAAAGTTTTTACTGATGGTTCAAAGTGTGGTGACAAGATAGGAGCAGCATTTTTTGGTCCACTTAATGGTAAAGAGGCACAGTTTAGGATTTCTTCTGATGTATCTGTTATGTCCGCGGAGCTTTGTGCAATCTCTGAGGCCTTGTTGTATGTGGAAAAGACGAGTTACACTAATGTAGTGATCCTTACTGATAGCAAAAGTGCCATTCAACATATAGCTCGATGTGCTTCGGGTGAAAGGTGCTTCTCGTTAGCTTATAAAATTTTAGAGCGTATAGGTATTATACAGGGATCTGGAAGATGTCTGAAATTGCAGTGGATTCCGTCACACATCGGCTTGGCAGGAAACGAGGAGGCTGACCGCCTGGCTGCAACGGCTGCTTTTGACGGTGCTGACACTGTGATTGCTCCTGATTTCTCAGAGTTAGTCGCTCGGTACAAGAGCAAATTTTTTGGTCGCTGGAAGGAGTATTTTGATGAACGGTCTCGGGATAAAGGAATTTGGTACAAGACTATTCAGTGTGAGCCTCCTCGGGTCCCCTGGTTTGACCACGCTCGGTTACGCAGAGCAGAGGTTGTCAGCGCGCATAGGCTGCGGTCCGGACATGTTCCATTAAATCAGTTTGCACATCTCATGAGGAAAGTTGAGTCGCCCAACTGTAAAGAGTGCGGGACAGTAGAGGATGTGCAACACTTTTTAATGGAATGTGTTCGGACTCGTGCAAAGAGGAAGCAGTTGTTTTTACACTATGGAGTTATTTGTTGTAATGTTGGCATCTTCCAATCAATATTGGCAGAGCCTTCGTCAAAGGTTGCCAAATTTGTATATGGCTTTTTTTCAAAATAAGCGTGTTTAAATTTGGTAGCCCCTTTTATTTTTATTTTTTTGTTAAGTAGGTATTTTTATGTGTTGTATAATTGTAAGTGTTGTAGTATTTAGGCCAGCTGAAGCTGACGTGTTCAAGGTTGAACAAAGCTTCTAAATAAATAAAGAGTTAAAAAAAAAAAAAAAGTAATAACAAAATAATAATGATAACTCCTACTTCGCACAAAGCCGTCTTAAGCTATGCTGGAACACAAGAACTAGGGCGGTGCTCACTGTTACTGTGCCCAACCAAAATGTTTTGGGAATACCTAAATGTTAGAGAAATTGTCTGTCCTTCGGGGCCCTCTCAGGATGCAGGCTGGGCGGGCCCCGAGTGCCCCTATCGTAAACACATTGATTTCACACCATAAAACTAGCTAAGTAAGCTCCATTCAGAATTAACTAACTTTCTTTTCAAAATCAGTGCTGCGGCTCCGTGCGTGTCCGTGCCACAGCATCACGCTGACCTGGGACACCGTTTTGGCTATTTTGTCTAAATTAGTTATGAATAGTTTTTTTTTTCGTTATATTTATTGTCTGTTATTATTTAGTAACCGGATAAATTATTCTAATAGTTATATTCTAATAAGTATATATTAGTTATTAGGTAGTCTATACCAACAATAGAAGAATTTTGCAAAACCCATTTGAAAATATTTACAAATACTTACTATATATATTAAGGTAAGGTAAGAAACAAGTCTGGACTGCTTGCTATTAGGTACGAGAACGAACCATTACTGAAGGTGACAACACACTGACTCACACACCTAACACAGTAACACAGATGGTATGCTTAGTAGTTAAAAACGTAATTATATAAAACAGTAGGTTCTGCGTCTGAGGACAATACAGCTAGGTACAACGAACCAGTTCATTACTACGTTGGTACAGTCGAGTTCACGAATATGTGTATACCTACTTTAGTAGGTACCTAGTCTATTTAATGCATGTTTAAACTGCCATATACCATGAATTGTTGAATATTTATCAACTCGACTGAATCTACGCATGGAGGAGGCAAACGAGCACACAGGCCACCTGATGGTAAGTGGAAACTGTGACCCGTAGACATTCGCATTCACAAGACTAAGACTGCAAATGCGTTGCCAACCCTGAGGACTAAGATGGAATGCCTCTATGCTAGTCATTATCCCCAAACCGGAACACAACAATGCGATCACTGCTGTTTGGCGGTAAGTGCGGACGAACCCTGCACAAGGTCCTGCCACCCGAAAAATATATGTAGGTATTGTTTTGTGTAAGGAGGTGTTTATTTATAAAAATCTTAATTTCACAAAATGCAAATTTGAGTACAAAAGGTTATGAACTTATGACACATATCATGCATAGTAACGATTGCCTAATGGGTACCTACCCACGTTACGCGGTCCTCTTGGAGGTTGGAGGATAAGACGAAGGCCGAATTGTTAAAACAGCCGTTATAATAATTATCGCCGAAATTCTTTATCGCAGCGCTATACCTACCAATTTTAATTAAGAACGTGCGCACGGAACAACAGATCTATAGATAATGTGCTTTAAAATAAACGATCTGACGGTTTACCCTTGTTTCGTAGACACTTACATATTATATTTCATAGAACATATTAATTCACAGAATTTTCATTTCATCAACACCCCTTTCTAGGCGCAGCGCAGGGGTATTATTTTTGTGGGGATCCTCTTGAATCACGGACATTAATTTGATTCACATAGATAACGCAAATGCATCTACTTCGCGGGTCAGTATCCCGATCCCGACTTAGCCGTCGCTACTGACGTAACGTAACCGTGAAAATTAATAAAATGCCTTGTTATTTTGCGTGATAATAAACTGCAATGGCCCAAAAAAGCGACGACTTTGAATCGATTTTGCGCGGAAAACGTTCTCTTGGTGTGTCCGAGTTGGTAGAAAAACGTGACACGTTTGGTTTTCATACAGATTGAGGTGTACGTGTATTTATATCTATGATTTGATCTAATGTATAATTTAATAAGATTTCAGTTCATCGAAAGCTAATTTCTACGGAAGCCTTATTGTTTTAGGAGGATTGTGTGGTTTGAGGTTGATGGGCAGAGCAACGTTATCGCATCTTGTACTAAGTCATGCAAATTTTTAGCTTCACAATCCTCTAAATGAAGTTTATTACGATAACGGTAAAACCCGTACTCGCAGAAAACGAGGATAATAATGCCAATTCATGATTCTAATATAATAATAGTAGGTACTTAACTAGTTTGTCAAAATTTTGGCGCTAAAGACCTTCATCTATTTGCCTGAAACTTGTACGAAATGTCTCAGAACTTATCAAATATATTACGAGTACACCCCTTAATAATCCGAGTACAGAAAATACATTAAATATTTCAATATTTTACTTAGTTTAGGAGTTATTAAAATTAGAATGACACTCGTAAAGAAAAGAGCACTTCCGCACCGTTTAACGACAATAAATCCCCAACCCCGCGCTAGATGGCGCTATTAGTATGATAAAACTCGATGGCGTTGTGTTCTCCGAAAAAGTAGACCACCGAGGGACTGAGTTGAATGTTTATAAAAGTGGCTGGTATGTATGCTAATTTTTGCAAGCCCGATCGCATTGTGAAACGAAATGAAATAAATGGTCTGCGGGCCTAGAATGGTTGTGTTTATCACGTGATAAATGTGGATAAAGCATCCGACACTCTTGTACTTATATTCGTGTCAAAAAGTGACGGGACGTTTTATCCACATCTTTCAAGCGATAAAAAAGGGAGTCACGATCACGATCTTAAAACCTCGCTTAAATTACCTAAGGATGTACCGTGTCACTTTGTAAGTTCTTTTTGTATTTACTATCCATTTTGTATGTGGTGTTCAATAAAAAATACTTGTATTGTAGTGTTGAAAATATAAACTAAGACCCTTATAGGCAATTCATTTGACCAGTGTCTTATTCCTACAACAAAACAACAATGCTAACACAGCTGCTTTCCAGTATTTATGTATTAAATTGAATGTAAAATAATTCGAAAAATGTCACTCTTGAATAAAACTACTATCTACCTACAACATCTTTCTAGCCTCAAAGCGTGACCTTTTATAATTTTGAATTACGCCGCTCGGTTGATCTTTAATTTAAACAACAGAGTCGCATTTTATATTGTCATTTAATACCTATACGCTTTTCTAATATGATTGGATAATCCAAAATATGTGAAAAGAGCACTATCTAGGTATAGGTAAAAATCGCCATTTTGTCATGCCCTTTGTAAGACTGTCACTTGGCCGGTTTTTAAGAATAACACCTACACTTTTTTACATCACCCTAGTCTTGTCGACATAACTCGTAATAAAAATAGTGCAAGTATATAGAGAAAACGGAGTATACAAGACTAAATCCTTTTACATTTGGTCTTCAGAAGACTTATATACAGGGTGTCCCAGAGACCGACATCAACACCCCTAGGGCTGATAGAGCAGCTAAAAAGCTATTTACCTAACCCCGATGTATGTCCGGGTCACGAAAAATCATTAATTTCATGTTTTATTAGTTTTATTTTTAAAAGTAATCACATAAAGTAGTTTTTTCCATACAAAGTGAAAAGCAAACACTGGGACACCTAAACTCAACGCCGTATATAGATTCCAAAAAAGTTACCAAAGATGGCCGAACGTCACTGTCACAAGTGTCATTGTCATTGTGACGTTCCAGATGTAACCAACTCATGCACATTTATAAAAATAGGTAGTCAAATAATATTTTGTTGTTATTTAAGTGTCAAGATTATCCTAAGTTTTTGATGTTTTCTATATACCTATATACAAAACACTACCCCTAAATAACTTAATTACGTACCCAAATACTAACTTTTGCTAGCGATTTCGTTTGCGTTAATTAGGTTACACACAATATGTCGAGAAATACCAGACATGTAAATCCTTTGGGAATGACTTTAGGGATAAAAGTATTGTATACGTATATTTATGAATAGTATAAACGCAAATTATAAGATGAATCCAAATGTTGTTAAACCCTGAAGTGTTACCACTGTAATATGAGCTGTTCTTCTTCAAAACAGTTTCAACTAAATATCTGTAGGTGAAATTAATATTTACATTAAATTATTTATTTATGGGGTTGCATTTAATTTTAACTTTACAATTATATATAAATAAATTACATATGTACATTATTTAGAAAAGTTAAAACTTTATCGATGGAAGACTTTTTCATTTTATTGGCAACACATGAGTAGTTATTTTGGAATCTAAATACGGCGTTGAGTATGGAAACACAAACTGAAAAACGTGCAAACGTGTTTAAAAACTTCGCTGATTCGTAATGATTTTAATAACATTGCCTACTAATTTGACTCATTTGACTACTTAATCCAACTACTTTAATAGAATCTTTACATAGTTGTTAACAAGTCACTTCCCGCCGCCCTCTGTACGCTGTCTGTATGTACGCTTAGATTTTAAAACTACGCAACATATTTTAAAGCAGTTTTGATCAATAGATATAGTGATTCAAGAGATTCAAGAGGAAGCGAAGCGAGGGTGGGAACCTAGTATAGTATAAATGTGTATATTAGCTTAGCATCTAATCACCCGCCAAGCAAAATATAAAATACTTTCTAAGGGATCTCTTCCAGTAACCTGATCATGATTGAGGACACTGTACGAAGATAGATAAGATTACAAGGCTGTGCACAAAAAGTACTTAAATAAACCAAATTTCTACTTAACCTGTCTTAGTAACAATTGAATAATGAAAAGCAAGCTTTACAAAAAAACAACTGCCGTTTGGATAATGTCGTCAAAGTAATGTTACTTATCATGTATTTATTTTTTATTTCGCCAATTTCACATTTAAGTAATTTTAATATAGCCTATGACACTCTCGTGGTTAAGACGAATCTAACCACGTATAATTTATTAAAATCGGTTTATCCGTTTAGTAGTTACAAGCGGACATTGAGTCGGACATAGATATACAATCCAAACACAACTCTCCTTTTGGGCTTTGCCGCAGTCGGGTAAAAATTACCATACAACAAAAATATTACATCATACGCAGAGGTCAGTGGGTGATAATAAGTCAATTCATTAAATTTTCGCGCGCATTGTTTAAAAAACATTTAGTCGTTTGGTTGGTTATCGCGTGCCTTAATTTTGGCCACATGAGGTCACTAAGTAAAGTTATCAGCTGTTACATAACTGGACATACAGAAAAACTGGTCAAGAGCTTGTTGTCGGGCCAGGCTCGTTGCTCGGTGAAAGGTTCCGTAGCCGTTATTCAACTCACTATATTATGTTAAGAAGGTAAAGAAAAAAAGCCGGTCAAGGGCGAGTCGGACTCGCGCACCGAGGGTTCCATATTTAAGATAATATACTTGGTAACCACAAAAGAAAATAGATCATTTTGAACTGATGAGAAGACAGATTGCGAGAAATACTTGTCAAAAGAGGTGCAGTGTGCGGAGTTGCAGTCTGTTTGCTTATAACCGAAAATCTAGTCGAAGATGGCGATTTTCGTTTACCCCATCTTGTCTAGTTTAGTCTATTTACAGGTCATCACACATACACACACGTACACATGTCACAATCAGGGCGGATCCCCGTATAAAGTTAGTAAACCACGACAGATACTTAAGCTTATTGAGGTAAAAGCGTATTCTTCCATTTTCGGTAATTTCGGATTAAACTTTTCCTGGATAATTATGCATAATTAAATGATAATTGTTAAATCACATACATGTTTGTGGTTGAACTGAGACAGACAAAATAGAGGTCAGCCGTCTTAAAAGTGAAAGTGTACCTACATGATAGTATATTAAGAATAAGGTAAAATATTTTTGTTTGTTTGCATGCTCGAGAACCGATTTAAGAAATACTTTATTGCTGTAAGAGCTACTTTATCCCTGGGGATATATTTGGCTATGCTTATATGCTATATTTTATTTCGATAAAAAACCGAAATGTAGCGAGGGCGGCTCACAAAGTGTCGCTGGATAAATGAAAAAAAAAAATTTATCGGAAAATCCTCCCGTAAGATTTTAAAGGAGAGTGCGTGGACCAGCCCTTCAACATCCAACCATCCAAATAGGTAAGTAGGTACCTAACAAAAATCGTAATTTGTAAAGTGTGTTAGGAATGTGATTGATGGGAATTCTTGGATATATTTCCGGATGGCGGTTTAACTTCTATCTCTGATTCGCATTGGCCTTTTCCCAATTGACGTCATGGCTCTTGCCGCTTGCAATCTAAAAAGACTTTTTCCCATATATATTTGGAAGGTGACGTGGCGTGCTGTCTGCTGTCTCCACAGCGGTTTATTTCTGGGTGTGAGACGGGTGTGAGGTGTTATACTATACAATAATGATTTGGTGTTAGCGAAACTTATACAAAACAATTGAATAATATCAAGTGAGAAGTGAGTCAAGCTATCTATACAGGTTGTCCGGGACTACCTTACAGGGCTGAATAGCTCAGTTCAGGAGTGTTGAAAATATGATACGAGATATATCAACGTTTCAATATATCGGAAATGCGGTACACTGGTTCACCATTTTCGATGCCACGACCACAGTTATTAGGATTTTTCAGTTTCGTTTGCTGTGGAAGAAAGCTGATAAAATTTGCTTTAAGAAACTTCAAACGAAATTTTAAAAATACGTAATGAGCAGTTTTTACAAGTCAAATTCAAAGGTAAGAAATCTGAGATTTTCTTCCGCCAACTTCGCACGGTGTAAAAAATGTACAAAAACCTGTAGTACTGCTTTCTTAAAAAGTTGCCTGTTTAATGGAGATTCTAAAATGGTTTCACAATTAAGATTATTGATTATAGCAGCGAAGTTATTATTAAGTACCTATAGGTATATCCAAAAAAGACTGAATTCTATCAAACGTACGAATTTAAAAAACGGCTTATGCTTCCGTATAAAATCAAGTTGACTGACTTCAAATATTTTAACAGAAAATTACGTGAATGTGCTTCAGTACTTACGTACTTATTTAGCTTTAGTACTTACTCAAACGGGGTAAAATCATAAATCCTTTGAAGTGTTATCGTTTGTCGACGTTACAATACCTCTTATTTGTTTGACAGTAATGGCGGAGTCAAAACAGTACGATAACACGTCAAAAGCAATGTGGTTTTTGAACCGGGTTGAATGGAGCCGCTGGGCTATTCTTCTCAGTTAATGTTATATCGTTTTTGACACACACGTTTTTCGGAACAAGGTGACATCTCAAATGAAGGGATTTATTGCATAATCGGATTCATCTCAGTCGATCTATGTGTGGGTGTTGTACCATGTCAGTAGTCAGCGGCTGGCGTAAGTTTACCCTCCCAACTTTCTTCAAAAACGTGACACGACTATACCACGGTTCTGTTGCAAAGGTATGTTTCATTAAAATTGTTTACTTTTGTTCAATACTGTGATAAGTGCATTTAAGGTTTAAAACCTCTTGACAAAGTGAAGAAGTTTGGATCGTTTGTGTTGTAAAAAAATAACATTTTTCAATCATGATAATTGATAATATCTTACGAGGAAACAGTGTTGGGCAATTCCATGGCAGAGAGTAACGTAAATTACCAATTTTTAGCATTCTGCTTGTTTTTTTAGTTATATTTCTAAATGGAAGAATTCATGTATCTCTCTATATGTACAATGGTACCTTTCGTTAATTTGTCGTGTTGATGGTAAACTTATTTTTAATTTTAATTGAACGTTTGGACTATTTGTTTTATTTCCGTTTTTCTAAAATAACAATGTATTTTAAAAACTTAAGTTTTGCTTTGATCACGTTATTTGCTAGAACAAAGTGTGTATCTCCAGTATAAATGTTAAACTCGAGTTATTTTACTACCATAGTATGTATTTCATGATGTCATATCGCTTTGTGTATGATATATTTTTTAAATAATTATGGTTGAATTCAGAGGAAAAATGGCTGTTAGCTACTAGATCCCAAAAAAGGTTAAGGTTAATTTCCCTCAATTTGTCGGAATCTGTTTTTTTCATAGCACTCTCATGAAAAATCCAATAAGGTGTTGCACGCGGTAATATCCCACCATTCCCACGTACAAAATGCTACAAAACCAAAAAAATACGGAGCGGACACAGTAACCTTTCTAATGACCGAAGGGACAGGGCTTCCCTTTGGCCGCTGTTCCAAGTTGAGGGTCTATAAACAGGTCACCTTGAACTCCACAGAATTGTTACGAGGTCGAGTTACGAGCACACTTGGCAGGCTGCCACTTCGATTCGTCGACAACCAAAAATAAGCGAGCGGGTTTACACATTGGGCAACAGGCTGGGGTATCCCGGTACAACGTCGTTCGGGTTAAAGAAGAGTGATTAGGAAATTAACAACATGGCAAATCGGTCCCGTAAAACCGTTCTTAGGGTTCCGTAGTCAAACTAGGAACCCTTATAGTTTCGCCATGTCCATCCGTCCCCAGTCTAGCTCAGAGGCTCTTAGTAATAGAAAGCTGTAATTTGGCATGAAAATACATATTAGTCACGCCAACAAAGTAGTAAAGAAAGTTTTTTTGCACCTCCCCTACACGTAACTTGGGGATGATTTTTTTTCTCGTCTACCCCATCGTGTAAAAACAATTTTTTGATGAGTCAAGTGTGCCCCCTCCCCTCCCTCCCCTACAGCCAAAATAACAAATAGGTACTAAAAATCATAAGGAATTTTAAAGATAAATTATCACGACTAAGTAGACATGATTTGTTGATTTTAAATCGTTAGTGCCATTTCCGAGCCAATGCGAGACGAATTGATCTATTAATTTCATTACGTTTAGACTTTCTGACTGATTCCATAGATAACGGTAATGAACATGAACGAGCCCCGCTTAACCGAGTTTGTATTATATTACCAACTCGAAAGGCCCCTCTCCACGATAGCCCACCATGGGCCAACATAGGGACAGAGTTATGCGTAAGAGTGACATACAAGAATATGCTGCTCGCTCTAATGTGTAAATGTGTCTCTTACGCTCGCTCATGATGGGCCATTGTGAAGGGAGCCAGAACATTCAATCATAACATTCATAAGTTTCATGACGTATGATTGAAGTTGAACAGAGGAGTTATTATGACGTAGCTATACATTTCATTTTACGTTGAGCGTAAAAGACAGAGCTATAGCAGTTATATAGCTCTGTCCTTTTCTCTCAGCGTAAACAGAACTACATTGCAATGTCACAATAACCATTGTTCGAGCAGCTACAGACGTATCGTCATTAAAAAATTGTATGGCGATTGGTTTTTTTTGGAATAAAGGCTTTTCGAGAACGTGAAAAATTGCTCCAATCGCTAGGTTCACAAAATTTCTCGATACGTTAACGTTACTACACGATAGAAGGTTCATGCACTACGTACTGTCTTAATTTACATACGAGGATTTTTATTTAAGTTATACAATTTTAAACGGAAACTAATAAATTATGTCGATATAAAATGATTCGACAGTGTTATTGTATACAGCTTAGTAGTGTTTTAATTGTGCGTCAACAATCAATATTTATGCAACCTCAATCATCAGCCTATAACAGTTCACTGTTGGACATAAGCTCTCTCATTGTAAGCCACGAGCGGCCATTCTTTAACGTAATTAGTTCCTTCCTATTCCACTCATTTCAATACGAAGTGGCCGCCATACAGGGTCATCGGCACTGAAGGCTTTAAAGAAAGTTAAACAGACAGAAGAAGCTTTCATTACGCATCCAAACGTTAAACAAAGGCCTTTCCCCGCATATTGTTCGAGTGTAACTCTTACACGACTTTCACGGAGTTTACTGTTATTATTCTATAGTTTAGTTCGCCCGTACATTATAGTTCGAGCGCGAACATTCCCATCATACGATTATTGTAAATATTTGCCGAGAGTGAACTACCTAGAAAGGGCATTAAAATGCTAAAACGAGTAACGTTTTCCCTGATGAAAAATTCATCCAAAATAAATACGAAAATACTGGGGTTTTACGATAAGCCGGGAGAAAGTTGTACATTAGCAACAGTTTAAGTAATAAAGTAGGTCCCACTTACCGGTGGCAGTATGCTGGTTCGCCTTCTCCATGACCTTGAAAATCAAGCGTAGCAGGGATACTACCGACGACGGATAGACCGACGACTTCTCGAACCTAAATAATTTGTAACATATTTTTTGTAATAGGAACCTCTCGCAGGTCTGCAGGCGAAGATTCTTGAAGTCGCTCGACTTTGCCCGACATCGCTGCTGATGCCTGTCGCGCGATGTCCACAGACATGTCAGAATCCGTATTGGTCGCCTTTATTGCGGTGGATAGAGCATCCGTTACTCTCGCACTTACATACCGGCCAGAAACTATAATAGGCCCGCGGCGAAGATTCGGGAAGTCGCTCGACTTCGCCCGAACGTCGCTGCTGATACCTGTCGCGTGATGCCACAGATATGTCAAGTGAAGTTCGATCGACTTCGCTTGACATGTCACCGACACGTGTTGCGGGACGTTTGTACTTGTCTTCTAGTGTATCATTGGCTTTCGTTCCTTTTTTAAACTTGTGTATGAAAAATCGTCACAAGAAACGACTTAAGTAATCGTCAATAACTGATTCAGCGGTCGTTAGAATCATGAACAGTGATCGGAATTAGGTGAGCTAAAATACCTATTCTTTGCGAGAGGACATAATAATTATGGAGTGGTTACATCCGGATAAAAATAAATATTTTTTGGATTCCGGGTGTTTGATATTTATTCGGGTAATTGTCGTAATATTAAACATGACATGTTTTGTATAAAGTACGGCATGTTTAATGTTTGTTTTTAGTAAAAAGGGCTAGACAAAAGAAGGAATGTACAAGATTTCTAAAAAGTAATTGTAGGACGAATAATATGGGTCTTCCCACGCATTGTTTGTTTATGACTTGCAAAGAGGCATGTTAGAGCCAAGCGGTGTAAACAATTAGTGCTCAAAAGATAAGGGAGATAATAAAAGGTCAAGTGCATACTCAGGTAGGTAAATGGGCTCATTTGCTCCTGAACCCTGGTCAGTTGTGTAGTGCGTCTGTGGTTTCTCGTGAATGATTATGTTACCTTTTATTACACCACCACAAATCGGCCACAAGGACTATTTTAATATGTACAACCACATATTATGCCTTCAGAAGCAAGTGAGTACACCCGCTTACCTGAATATGTACATATATACGTACTTGCTTTCTTATCTTTCTAGTACTAGTAGCTTAGGTACGTACACTATTTTGATGCTAATACGCTAATCTGACAAGCACTGACAATTAATAGGAGAACACAGATTACTTAATTTACCATATATTTCACATTTTCGGATTCCTTATAATTCTAACTTTATGGCAAGAATGTTACCATTTTTACTACAAACTTTACAAACATTCTATAAGGAATAGAATGGATGTTCAACATTACGGCTAGTATTCGCAGTGCCCGGATGAATATCAAATACCCGGAATCCAAAAAATATTTATTTATATCCGGTTGTAACCACTCCATATTATGTCCTCTCGCAAAGAATAGGTATTTTAGCTCACCTAATTCCGATCACTGATCATGAATCGTAACTAAATCTGGGCGACACACGACCCGACCGCAAGTCAATAGAAATAATACTCTAACCGTGCTTCTAACCGCAGACATGCCGGAAGTCCCTACGCAGATGACTCAATAATGCTACCGTATCGTTGACCGTCATCTATCTATAATGTATAAAGGCAGTAAAGGCACGTACAATTGAATAAAGGAAGATTGAGGGCGATTTAGGGAATTACATTACCACGGGTGTTACCAGAGGCGAGCGAGTGCGGACTGCTATATCCAAGTTCTCATCATAGGTCCCGTGCACTTGGCAGTTTAGTCGCAAAGATACAAGTCAGGATTGGATTCACTTCCTACCTATCTGCCAGGATTGACTGCTATCTTATTTATTCAGTGAATTGGCCATATGGCTCTTTTGCTAGCGCTTTTGATAAGACCATCACTGTGAAAACTCCAACAGAAGGTCACTTTTCAACCATAAAATCAAATAATACTGTCAAGCGACTGACTGTAGATCAGTAAACAAAAAAAAACAATAGATTAGCGATTAGCGACCGCACTAGTGATATAACTTTTATAATCGATTTAGTAATTCCAGATATTACCTCCAACATAAAAACAAAAGCAGAATTCTATTGCTTTATAATATTAGTTAATATAGATAAAGAAGTAAAAATCGAATGGTTTAGTTTGCTTCACGTTCCGGTTAATTATAACACAAGCTATAAGCATTATTGTCACATTCACATTCACATTCTCAGTAAGTACGTCAATGATAAATTGCTAGAAATCACCTCATCGGTTTATCTACTGATTGAATGAGTAACTGAACAATCCTGGGAATCCTATCTTATCTCTGATTAGAGCATCGAGTACCGGCCTACACTCCTGACGGAGCATATCGCTAGAATGTAGACTAACAAAACATTTCCGTGTAGTCACTGTCATAAGATAATTTACTGACAGTATTATGATATGACTTTAGCGTACTCCAGGCAACAAATGTGTTTGACTATTTAAACGACTTCAAAAAATGAGGAAGGTTCTCAACTCGTCTGTTGTTTTGTATTTATTTTGACTCGATTTCTCTGTCAATGGCCAACAAATTTACTATATTTTTTCATCAGTACAGAATAACTTTTATGAAAGAATAAGGGTAGAAAAAATACATAAGAGCACTGTGTGGGCTGCGACCTATGGATTCATGTAAAACTCACTTTGTAAAATTAAACATTCTCACTTTTCCTAGTTTATATACATTTTTGAAGTAGCTTTGTTCGTGAAAACGATCAGTATTTTTCGAGTAGAAGACTGCAAAACATGTGTCCACCCCCATCTAAAAGAAGACTTATGGCAAAAAATATTATAGCTATGGCCCCGAAAAATGATTTGATTTGATTTGTAAAAAATGGGGTATGAAATTTCATATATACGTAAGGTCCAAAAAGTTGGGCATGCTTACTCACGCAACTAAATTTTCAATGAAACTTTTTTTGGTATGACACGATTTGAAGTTGGTTTATTTAGTATTGTTACAATTATAACATTTAAAATTTTGAATAGGTACAACCTGTCTAAAGTCACGGTCAGTAGTAATGGCTAAAGGTAAACAAATCAGTACTGTTTGACACATAACCTCAATATTTGTGCAAACGAGTCTTTATTTAAAAAAGCCTATAGTTAATGGTTATTTTATTTTAAACATGAAAGTAACGATCAAGCGTGGAAATAATTAAATATACCTCACGCGATGTCCAAAAGTACGTGATTATGGAGTAATAATGTTAGATTGGTCCGTTTGGTTTTGTTTACAACATTTGCCATATTAATTGACCACGACTTTAAATTACCAGTCCAGCCTTGCTGTACAGACGCATAAAAAAATCCCATATAACGCTAAAAAGCCGTATTTACAGCCATAAATGACTCTTTTATGGTACGCTTATGCTCTATTAGAGAACTTTCATTATCAGGTACCTATTGTTATTGTTATTACAGATAACACGGCCATTATCCTGTTTTCATAAATAAACTCTATAGTTTTGGAAATATTTAGATGTTTGAATGTGAAACTTTTTATCCCGGAAAACTTAATAGTTCCCGAGGAGAGCACGACAAACCACATCCACGCGAACCAAGTCGCAGGAAAGCTAGTATATAAGTAACTAGCGACCCGCCCTCACTTCAGTTTGGTTTATAAATGTACCTACAATACAATACAATACAATACAATACAATACAAATACATAGACCAGAATGGGTTACATCAAAAGCTTCCGGAAGAAATTCTTTAGATGATAGTGAAATCGCATCAAAACCTGTTGCGTAGCTTAGAAGAAGAGACGGGCAGACACTTACGGAATTACGGATATCGATTTGGTTTTAAATTTTTTGGAGATGTTAAGCCATCCACAAATTATGATCTGGTCAGATGAGCAGACGAAGTCGCGGACAAAGGCAACTATTATAAAATTTAGTTTTTGCAGTAGGTTTGATTCCCTTCCATAGTTCGATACTCGCCCCTGAACCCGGCTGACATTGTGCGATAACTTATTTAAGTCATTATTTATCTGACGTTGGAAGGTCAATATGGTTATATTATATCCTTTACTTTAATACCTACGAGCAATATTTATTTATTACAGTAATCGCGTTCTCGAACACGGCTCTGACGATTTCAATTGAAATTGTAGAATAAGTAGAGGTTTTCGGAATTCGATCTGTCAAATTCCTATCTTTGGGGAAACCCGGTTTATAAATTTAAACGAAAAGTTTTTTTAGTTTGGAAAACCACTTGAATCGTGTACAATAGTCAGGCTATTTACTTGAAAAGCCGGGCAAGAGCATGTCGGACCATGCTCAGTGTAGGGTACACATCATGTCAGCCGAAAGACGTCCACTGCTGGATATAGGCCTCCCCCAAGGCTCTCCACTCAGACCGGTCTTGTGCTTTTCGCATCCACCGCGCTCCCGCGTCCCTTACGAGGTCGTCACTCCATCTTGTTAGAGGCCTACCTACAACTCGTCTTCCGGTCCGCGGACGCCACTCCAGAACCTTCTGACCCCATCGGCCATCAGTCCTGCGAGCAATGTGCCCCGCCCACTGCCACTTCAGTTTAGCTATTCGTCGGGCTATGTCGGTAACCTTAGTTCTATCATCATTTCTGATTCTATCACGCAGAGAAACCCCGAGCAAAGCCCTCTTCATAGCCCTCTGAGTGACTTTGAACTTCCTTATGAGGCCCATTGTTAGCGCCCACGTCTCAGATCCGTAAGTCATAACTGGCAACAGACACTGGTCAAAGAGTTTTGACTTCAAACACTGCGGTAATTTGGACAAAAAGGTGCTGCGAAGCTTCCCGAACGCTGCCCAGCCGAGTCGGATTCGAGGAGTGACCTCTTTCTCCAAGTTGGACCTACCTAACTGGACCGTTTGTCCCAGGTAAATATATTCGTCAACAACCTCGAGCGCAGAGGGAGTTGGCGCGACATGGACATTGGACTTGACGTTCGTCTTGTCCATGTTCATTCTCAAGCCCACCTGGAAATAAAGCAAGTTACCGGACTTCAAGGTTATCATACCCTCTCTACGGATTTCTGACAACCCTATGTTTCCCCATCGTAACCTGGTCAATTCCTCCTCCAGTACCAGCAACTTTTCGTCGGTCGGGCCAAAGGTCGTCGTTTCTGGTAGCCGGGTCTCTGCCGGAGATTACCTAAAGCACCCCCCGCCCCGCCGTTACCAGGGCCGCTACCGGAGCCAGGAATAGCGGGGCCGCCGGGGACTAGGGTTCTGGGCTGTTTTTGTACATTCATACTTGGCTTTTGATATAGAACCGTTGGGGGGAAAATGCCGTAGTCGCCACGCTTGGCAGGCGGGTTCGCGACCGCAGTTATACCATGTAGTCCGCGGAGGACGCTGCTGCCCTCATCCGGTTTATCCCTTAGTCGCCATTTACGGGAACCACACCTACGGGAAGAGATGGTGTGGTGCTATTCTCGGCCGGCACTAATACCAGCAGCAGGCCAATATCGGCAGCAATATCGGTAGAAAACATTTATTTAATTGAATAATGCACAATGTATCACATGACTAGTGCGATTGATTAGATAGATAGATAGATTTATTTATTAGATATCATGTGGTTTTTTTGTCTTATCTGTCTACAGTTATCTTATTACATACTTACCGCAATTCAATCTTATAGATAATTAAATTCAATAAATATTATACATACATCTTGCAACAAACTGTATGTAAAGAAAAATATTTTATTCTAATTAAAGGAGTATTATACAGCTCAGCTCAGCTGTATAGCGTAAACATAATAGATCATATTTATTACGCACCTTTTTGATAATTCCTGTCAACAATTTCAATGTATAAATACTTACTTGCTAGTCTTATCAAAATTCAACTTGTAATCGCTACTTCAAATCCGCTCTTTATTAGTCATCATGTCAGCCGAAAGACGTCCACTGCTGGATATAGGCCTCCCCCAAGGCTTTCCACTCAGACCGGTCTTGTGCTTTTCGCATCCACCGCGGTCCCGCGATCCTGACGATGACTTTATTAGTATTCAACTTTAATTCCCATTCTTTTAAAACAAAAAGGTTATAAATCCGCCGTAATAATACATGTTCTGAAAAAGAAACGGTCAGAAGGACAGCGTAGTCGTAATATTTAATAGGGTCCCGTTGGGTTCCATTTACGTACGTAACCCTGAAAAGGTCTGTGTGTGAAATGTCTGAAATCCATCCTTACTTTCCAAAATTAACGCTATACCTACAACCATTTGTGTAGACAGACGTCGCGGCCACTTTAATTAAACGGCGGATTAATTTAATACAAGTCCTACTTAGTTCGGTTTTCTATTAATTTTCACCAGTACAACTCAATGGTCAATTTGTTTCGTTTGGTTAAAAATATCATGAAGGTCGAACATGTTTGATAAATTCACTCAGCTCTCCTGTGATGCGTCAGAGCAGAACCCCACAGATAAAGTAAATACTGTGCCACAGACCTTGAACTCCGTTGCTGGGTGAATTCACGTCCATTGTTTACCAGTCATTTCGCAGAACGTGCGCTAACTCGCGTAGGACATACTAATCAGAATAAACGGAATGCGATCGGTTACGTTACTAGGCTGATAGTGAACTTTTAAAGTAAGTATGTCCTTGAATGTACCGCGACTGCTAAGATTTATCCGGAGGTCCAGCCCAGTGGCACCTTCATTTGTATTATTTCCTAATAAACTAACTAAAGTATTGTCTTGAAATCGAAGGATGGTTTTATGTTATATTAATGAATAACCTCAATATAAATAAATAAATAAATAACATATAACCTATGTGAAAAAGGTTAATAACATTTAACCTTCATGTAGTTTTAACGGAAAAAGGAGTTACTTACAGTAGTCAGTCCAACTGAAGTTGGTTACAAATATTGTGAGTCGACTTCAGACCTACCATTTTAAAAGAAGTTATTTTTGCGTTTTTGAAGGCGGGTTTTTTGTTTGTTTTATCATTTATTTTATTTTATAAGTACTTTTTAGTGATCTTAATAAGATAATAAGATGTCATGTAGTCCTACTTCTTGGTTAATATAAAACTTCAAGACATCCGAAGCTTGTCGCAAGCGACGCCGCGGGAAAGTCATAGTCATATTTAAACATTTCAATCTATATCTTATCGCCATCTTTGAAATATCAGGTCTTCATCATCAGTTTTATTTCACCACATTTTTGAATCGTCATATTTTTGAATAGCATATTACTTAAAAGGAAGTTAAGATAAAACAACTCCTTTAATAGGTACTTATACTTCTACTTATTCAAAACAAATAACATGAATTTCAGTATTTATCTGTTAACAATGAAGATAACAACTATTGCAATAGCCAACAATTATCATAGAGTTAACAAATATTACCTAAATCACAAAATATCTGCTTTCAATCCACAACATTTTTCGTAATCGTGTGACCAGTGAGGCCGCGAGTAAATTATAAAAGAGTCCATTACCTTCCACCGGGGCTTCGGGGCTCGGCCGGCGGCCAGTGGTCACGCGACTGTGGGGGATGGGAATTGACTTGGTAAACATTAGATTGGGTGTTCTTTTGTTTCGCTACTCATCCCTGACAGTTATTACTAGTTATTAGGTTCGGGTACAGTTAGGTTTGGTGCAGCTGGTCATGGCCTTCAATTAATATGGAAAAACAAGTCATAAGTTTTGATTTAAACCCCAATTTTATCGATTTTGATGAACGGCAATGGCCCTTGATGATTTTCAACTTTTTAAGCAAATAATACGCAGTTAAAATATGCAACATGCGTGAACTAGAGTTAATACTCTAGTATAGTATAGTATAGTATAGTATAGTATAGTATAGTATAGTAGGACATGATGGCGTTAGGTAATTTTAAACGTTAAGCAGAGGGGCTATTGTCTAACGAACGCGCAATCACGATCGCTTTCATTTTGAAAATCGAACGCGTCTGCATACAAAATGAAAACAATTGTTACATTTTGAAGCCGATTGTCATTGCGAGTGGGTTAGGCAACAGCGACGCAGGTTTTATATACCCAACAGACTTGAAATGACACTGTAACATACTGACTGCATTGAAACTTGCCTGAAAATTCATTTCAATTTAGTGGCAACAAATCGGTCTGACCATCATTTTAGATAGGTAGGTATGTATATTTTTCGTGGCACATGACATTTTAGTCTATTTTTTTTTATTTGTGGGAAACTTACATTTTGTCAGTTTTTTGTTTTTTGTTAGTTTTTAGGGTTCCGTAGCCAAATGGCAAAAAACGGAACCCTTATAGATTCGTCATGTCTGTCCGTCCGTCTGTCCGTCCGTATGTCACAGCCACTTTATTCCGTAACTATAAGAGCTATACTATGGAAACTTTGTAAGTAGATGTATTCGGTGAACCGATTTTCATACAAAAATAGAAAAAAAACAATAAATTTTTGGGGTTCCCCATACTTAGAACTGAAACTCATTTTTTTTTTTCATCAAACCCATACGTGTAGGGTATCTATGGATAGGTCTTTAAAAACGATATTGAGGTTTCTAATATATATTTTTTCTAAACTGAATAGTTTGCGCGAGAGACGCTTCCAAAGTGGAAAAATGTGTGTCCCCCCCGTAACTTCTAAAATAAAGGAATGATAAATGTAAAAATAATATATGTACCCTACATTACCATGCAAACTTCCACTGAAAATTGGTTTGAACGAGATCTAATAATTGTTTTTTTTTTAATACGTTTAAATCCTAAACCGCATTTTACCTTTCATTCAATCAACTCCAATATAATAAAGAATAAAGAAAAACATTTATTTAGATGTATAGTGGTACGGAACCCTACGTGCGCGAGTCCGACTCGCACTTGGCCGGTTTTTTATTATAATGAATTGATCTCGTCACGCCCACTAAAAAACGCAGTCAGCAACATACTGTTTACAAGCTAAATAATATCATATTCCAGTATAGGTAAGTACAGTAATATTCTCGCCAAAGACCTTGCCGAATTCGATTGTTTGTTATCCTATCTAGATATACTTCCAGTAAAGTACACATTGACACAAGGACGTGCTACAGATTGTATTCTACAGTTGAAAGATTACTGAATATAAGCCGTATGGTTTAGGCAATATGGGCGTTAACAAGGGTCTCGTTTCCCAGATGTAGCGTTTGGTTTTGCCATGTGTTTGCCGCGACCATGTAAGTGCGCTTATCAGGTTGTTAAAGCGACATACCTATACATGCACTCCGTAGCGTAATGTGTATTTTACGGTGACGTTTGATATATTTACCACTTAATGTGAGTACGATGATAAAGTCGTACATAGTCCTGAATCGGTACTATGACTCGCTTTTACGACTCCGTCCACGCAATAATATTTATCGCTATATTAGGTTTTTTTGTTCATTATTTAGGTAGGTGGTGATAAGAAAGTTAATAAACAAATTTTAGCTAGTGGCTAGAGAGCTTAAACGCCACATGGTCTGTTCTACGTCACAGCTAGGGTTGCCAACCATAGTACATTATGGTATTGTACTATATTTTGGCTTCGCGTACTATACTGTTGAACAAATTTATAGTACGCTAAGAAGTAAATTTAGTGTAGGTATGTATGTGTAACTAGCGACCCGCCCTCGATTCGCTCGGGTTTATGTGAGTTTTTGTAACACCCGTACATAAAATAGTATTTGTTATACATAAAAACCTTACTTAATAATTGTCTAACTGATGGTGAAAATTGAATTATAATCCGTGGCGCAGTTACAAATATCGAAGCGAATTAGCGGACACAACACAAACGGCAGAAAGGACTTTGTTTCATATACTATGTAAAGATTAACTAAATACCTTTAAACTTTTTAAATAGATTTTTCTTTAAAATACTATATTTTCTTTCAGTGTACTATTATTTACACCTTGGCGTGGAAAATACTATATTTGCCCAATAAATACTTGGCAGCCCTAGTGCTAGTGCTAGTCTTAAAAAACCAAACGCGGTTACAAACAAAATTTACTATCCGACCACTGTAATCTGGTGCACCACTTGCACCTAGGACGATTACTGTGACAGCCGTAGGTAGTTCGTAATTTCAATCACTTACTATACTCACATATGCGACGTACTAAAAATAGGCGATTAAGTTCCTGAACGGCGTCGCTAGGTGTGTACTAGTGCAGTATTCATGTAAAGTTAAAGAAACATGTGTAGGTAATACGTGTTTAGGTATATTTATGAGCTGTCACAGGACGAGTGATGAGAATGATTTTTATTCGAAAAACTTTTCAAAAAAAAACTGTCATCATTTTGCCGGAAAAAAAGTAAAATATCCGTCTCCAGGTTGAATTAACTTTTAATTCAACGTTATAGGGGATGGACCTGAAATGGAAAATGGAATCGTTATAGGATCACTATCTGTCTGTCCGTCCGTCTATCAAGTTATTTCAATAAGCGCAATTCACACAGCGGGCGGGAGCGAGTCGGGCGCCGCGCTGATGATCGCAGGGTCGCCGGTGCGGTGATAGGTATTTTCCCAGAGCACGTTGTAAATTCTACTCTATAAACTCGCCATAAGCGTCCGATCCAGAATGCCCGCCTGCGATCACCAGCGCGGGGCCCGCCGCGTTTCGGCGCTCTGTTTGAATACGGCGACCGGCGAGGCTCCCGCGCGGGCCCCGCCGTGCCCCGCGCCCGACCCGCTCCCGCCCGCTGTGTGAATTGCGCTTAGGATGAATGTCATTCATGTGGCGTTCGTTCTTTTAGAAGTTTCCACACTGCGCAAGTGTGCATCTTTAGATGTTGACCTTATAAAATAGCTTCATTTTTGTACCTTGCCACTTTAACGCCTTTGATAGATTAGTGCAGCAGTTCAGACATCACGTTAAAGTGACAAAGCACTAAAGTGTGCAGTTATTTATTTATTATTTATAAGGCCAACCGTACCAATACACGCAATCAAATTTGACCCCAAGCGGGATTAGAACGGCTTTTGACAAACAGGCTGGTTCCTCGCCACTGAACCATCGAGTTAGGCAAAAGGATGATTATTTTTGTTTAAATAACATTCTGATAAGATTAATTATAATTAGGTACAGTCAAAAGCGCCGCATTACGTGGAAACCAATTCTACGGTACGAGACCTATACTCGTGATAAGCATCTTATCTTATCTTATCTTGTTTCGTTACTAATAATCAATATCGACCACAACCTAAACTGGAAAAGACACATATTGAGGTGTCTGGCAAACTTCCCAGCCAATGCCCCAAGAGAAATGTTCGATCTGAAAACTAAACTGCACTAAAAGTCTAGCATGCTTTTGCACTGGCGTGGCTCTATTATGAAGTCATACTGTGTGGAAACAGTACATCCGCAAAAGAGCTATTCCTGCTGCAAAAGATATGCATTAGAATCCGTGATTAAAATATTGATCTATATCAAAATATGTACAAGCTGTTTCCTCTCCGTCCGCGCAGAAATAAAACATAGCCTATGGTCATCATCAGGGATAATTTAGGATTGTAATGGTGAAAGAATTTTTCAAATCGATCCAGTGTAGTTTCGGAGCCTATTCAATTCAAACAAATTAAAAAACCAACAAATCTTTCCTCTTCATTATATTAGTGTAATATATCTAATATTAACTCTACCTTCTCTTTATATCTAGAGTCACGCCAATTTGTCAGAAAGCAAAACAGTTCGTGTTTTGTGAAAGTTTGTTTGTACGTTTGTCCGTCTTTCACGCTTCAACCACTGTACGGATCGGGATGAAACTTGGCACATATACACCGTGGGCCCGAATAACCCGACCAATTTTAACAATCGATACTAGAGCCTATTTGTAGAATATAATGGGTATAATATGTAGTCCAATAACGCATAATTTCCGAGATTTTCATTATTTAAAAAACAATTCCATAGTTAATTTAATTTGAACTCTGTCACCTTAACCTAAAGCATTATTTAATAAGAAATTGATTAATTAATTTATGTTGTATGTGGATGATATTGCTACTTACAACATGAATCTTTCTTAGTAAATAATGCTTTAGGTTAAGGTGACAGAGTTCAAATTTAATTAACTATGGAATTGATTTTTAAATAATAAAAATCTCGGAAATTATGCGTTATTGGACTACATATTATACCCATTATATTCTACAAATAGGCTCTAGTATCGATTGTTAAAATTGGTCGGGTTATTCGGGCCCACGGTGTATAGTTTAGGTCCTGGAATGGGACATAGGCTACTCTTTATCCCGGACATATGGATAGTTCCCGAGGGAATATAACCGACTTCTACGCAAACGCAGTCGCGGGCACCAGCTAGAATATTAATACTTTACTCTGTTATAGTATTTAGGATATATTTTCCTCTGTTTTGAATATTGGTTACAAGGGCCATGTTTAGCACTAATGCTGCTCTATAAGAGTACTGTAAACACCATGGATTCTATTGAATACTAGAGGACGACCGCGACTTCGTACGCGTAGAATTAGTTTCCCGCTACTCCCCCTATTTTAACCCCTTAGGGGTGAATTTCCAAAAATCCTTTCTTAGTGCTCACTTACATCATGAAATGAACCCCTGTACCAAATTTCAAGTTTCTAGGTACAGTAATTCCCTTTCAGATACACTCAGATCCTACAGGATCTTGTGTGCAATAACTTCTCTAAGAAACCCAGCCCTCTATTCCCGACGGTAAAAAACTTATCGTCTTTGGCCTGGCATCGTATTGTTTTGACGTCATCCGCCATTACTGTCAAGCAAATAAGAGCTATCAAAACGGTGACCATACGGTAACAGGTCAAACACGATATGGTTTTTACCGTCGGGAATAGAGGCCCGTTCGAATGTGCTGGTTTCCACTGTAAATTTTCCTCCACTGTAAATTCATACAAATTGTCTTAGTAATCACAAACGAGCAAATGAGTTTATAAAAACTTCGCTTATTCGTAATGTTTGAAATTATATTATGTGAGCGAAAGAGATTTGTCAGGATCGTAGCAGGTGGAAAGAAGTGCTCTCTGCCTACCCCTCTGGGAAACAGGTTTGATTTAATGTATGTATATTATATAAGAGAATATATAACATATGAAAACAAGGATTTTTCGTGATATGAGCATAAGGGAAAATAAAATTCAGATTAAAATGATCAATATCTCCGAAACGAGTAAAATTCGCCGAGCATACATGGGGGTTAAATCGATAGCATTTTAGCTGCTCTATCAGCCCTATGGGGGTTGACGTCGGTTTACAGGACACCCTAATTTAGTATAAATACAAAAGTAAATACAATAAATGTCCAACCAATTAAAAAAAAACACCAAAGACTAAACTTAGATAAATATATTCATGCAACTTTAAATGACTGTACATAAATAAGTATAACGTATTTACATTTGATAAATATTAAAGCTAGTTAATTAGCAAGCCGCTATATTAATTGAAGGCATATAAATATGTGGGTAATGTATATTTCAATTCAGTTGCAAATCGCACCGTCACGTCACCATGGGTCTGATACTTTTCTCCATCCTGTTAGTGGGCGCAGTTCTGCAGACAGCATTAGGCCGAGGTAATGACTCTATTTTTTGTGACACATTCACATGAGGAATAATTTAATAGAGTAAATTGTGTAAAAAAAATCACAATAGTTGTATTTTTTAATATACCTATTATAAAAGAAAAACGAACACCGCTAAATAAACAGGGTTTGCAAGTTGGTTGGTTAACTTATACAATGTACAATGGGATAAGTAAATATTTCCGTTAGATAAATAAATAAATAAATATCAGGTAATTACTCTTTTCAATGTCACACCAATTGACCTAGTCCCACACTAAGCTCTAGGCTTGTACTATGGGTACTAGACAACGATATAAATACTTAAATACATACAAAACATCCATGACTCGGTGACAGATATTCGCGCTCATCACACAAATATCTGCCTTTACCGGGATTTGAACCCACGACCGCTAGCTTCGTAGGCAGGGTCACTACTCACTACCAACTAGGCCAGCGCGTTTTCTGATATTTCTTTTTCTTATTACATTACTAGCTTCGGCCCGCGACTTCGTCCGCGTTGATATCGATTATCGTTATTCCCTCGGGATAACATTTAAATTTTCCAGGATAAAACGTAGCCTATGTGTTAATAAAGGTGGGAGTACGCTACCTTCATTTAAAATTTCATTCAAATCCGTTCAGCCGTTGCATCGTGAAGGAGTAACAAACTAACACACACACGAACTTTTGCATTTATAATGTTAGTAGGATTACGTAAGTATAATAATATTTTTTAGCGACTGAAGCTGCTCGCAGTCTTGGTATCACTGGCGGGCACCAGATAAGGATCCAAGACGCTCCGTACATGGCCGGGCTGATGGACGCGGACGGCCAGGTCTGCGGCGGCACCATCGTCCACGAGCGGTTCATCCTCACTTCCGCCCACTGTGTGCGGTAAGGTCTTTCATCAGCTAACGGCAGCACTCGGTCTATTTCTTGTGCTGGTATATAGAAATAGGATAGGGCCAAGTGGCGAAAAAGAGCGGAGGCCTTTTCCCAGCAGTGGGTCACAAAAACCGGCTAGCAAAAAAAAACCGCCTTCTAAAATACAAATAATAACTAAGAGGCCGGTCCACCTGAAGTCGGCTTTTGGTTTTCGAAGGCGGTTTTTATTTTTTAAAACCTTAATTTTATTTTATACTTTTTAGTGATAATAATGTTGTTATCTAGTCCCACTTCTTAGTTGATATCGCACTTTTCTGGCATTTCAAGGTCGCCGCAAGCAACGCCGCAGGAATGTCATAGTCATTTTTAAACAATTAAATGTTCTTCGTTGTAGTCGCTCAACTATCATAACCGAGATATCTTATAGTCACTCTTGAAATCGGTACCGTTGCGGAGTTCCAGTGGCTACATGTGGTCTTCATCATCAGTTCCTCTTCAGCAAATGATACTTACTGAATGCAAATGCTGGACTTGTCACTAAAAATACTAAAATCGCTATGTTAGCCTACAATATTTTAAGAGCTCCCTCAATTCCTCATTGATTTCCTCATCAGATCCTGGTTTCCTTATCATGGTACCACCCTTGGGATATCTTCTTTCCAACACAAAAAAAACCATCAAAATCGGTTCATAAACGATGAAGTTATCCGTGAAAAAACATTTAAAAAAAAACGGTCATATTGAGAAAGCCCTTCTTTGAACGAAGACGTTTAAAAAAAAAAATAAGTCCATGACCGGATATGGTGACCGAAATGTGTCGTTTGGAATGGACAATCCATCCTCTTCCTACTTTTAGTGGAGTTTAATGCAACCACTGGGTCGAGTTTCTTGCTCTGTTTCAATCAGCGTATGTTCATCTTTATTCTCAACTTATGCTCTAGGTAGATTACTTTTATTAACCTTAAGTTTATTCCCGTTTTACAAAGAATTATTATCTCCTCCTTAAAGGTAGCCTTTTCTAGATTCTAGTGGATCTAACTATTTCTAGTAAACTAAGCATCAATGATGGGGCTGCTTGGTAAGTAACTAAGCAGGCAAGGTTCTCATAATCCTGAGTGGTTGCCGGGTTAAGCTGGGCATCCAAATAGGTTTAAGGGTAGCTTTAATAACTAAGTTTATTCTCCAATGAGTGCTTGACTGCTTACCAAGTGGCCAAATCATTGAGGCTCATATTTATGGTTTAGGATGTCCCGTTTCGCTTTAATAAGTATGTGTCATCCATGTTAGCCTACCTTCTACATAAGTGGACCCCAAGGCCCCAAGGTATTTAACTATATCAACTTGAGATAGTGTGTTGTTAATGTTGTTATCTATGTTAACTTTAGGATACCTCCTCTGTTAGGAGTAAAAAGTATGTGCCTTGACTTACTTAAGAGCACTAAACCTAGGCTCGTATTAATAAAGCGATCTCAACTCAAATGCTCGTCTCGAGATGCGTCAAAAATGACAGTGTTCTATGGTTTGGCGTTTACTTTGACGTATCTTGTGACGGGCCTCACGGTCACGACGAGTTTATTAATACGGCCCCTAGATTCCATGTTTTGAGGAACTTATTCATTTAATTGAGTTGTTTCTGTTGCTTGAGTGGGGCCTTGACGGATTTTTTATCATCGCTTAGTAAGTATCTATGTGGCTGTGTCGTCTGCATTTAGCTATTAAAATTTCGGCAGTCCTCATCTTATCGGAAGTATAAATATTGTACAGATAGGCCTAAAATAGAGCCTTGAGGAACTCCGGCTTTTACAGGGTTTACTGAGGAATGAATGAATGTTTTTGTGTTCCATAAAAAACAATTGACAATGAGAATGGAGAAAAAAAATATATCGTAGGAATACAAACGTCTATGCGTCTCGAATCCCACATATCGTGGTTGCATGTGTGCTTGTTTGCCCTCAAATAAGTATATTGTTTGTCAGCAGAGTTGGACCACACATTGAAAGAGTTCACGTCGGCTCCACACATGTGTCCGAACATGGAAGTTTTGTTCTAATCGATAAAGAGTTATGCCACGAAGACTTCAACGAACGCACCTTCGAAAACGACATCTGCCTCTTGAAACTCAGTGAACCAGTACCATTTAGCCCAACGGTTGCTAAACTCCAATTGCCAGCAGAAAATAGTGAAATTGCCGAGTGGACTTCAGTTAACGTCACTGGGTGGGGGAACTCGGCTGCTGGTGTAAGTTATATTATCCAAAGTAGAGGCACAAGTACCTACAGTAAAACAAAAGTAGGTACTTATTAGTATTACTCGGCTGTCTATCGCTTTTATACTCTCTGGCATGTAATAGGGATAGGACTTTTGGTGCCATAACCTGTTTCTAGAATCAATGGAGTCGCTATTTCCTAATTATTAGTATAAACATACCAGTTTGATTTTGACCTTCGGTATTGTCATATTTCAAAAATAGCTAAATAGGTAAATTTTTAGTTCGGTTTATCTAAACTTAGTTTATCTACTTATATTTGTTTTTTGTAACGCTTTCACAGCGGAGGTATTCTCCATAAAAAAAAATTCTTACTGGTTCAGCGATTTAACGAATGAATGGGTTTTGATATATTGTTATGACATACTGAAGGTCACAATCAAGGTGGTATGTTTATTAATTGGGAAATAGCGACTCCATGGATTCTAGAACCACGATGGCAGCGCAGAGTGTGGCAGCGCTACTAAGTATTAATGCCTAATTGCCTACTCTGGTTTTACTGTAGGTATAGTTTTTACCCTCGTCCTCGCCGTGTCCGCCGCGGACCGTCACGCACAAATTTGTAGGACAAGCTACACTAGACTTATTATTGAAGGAAATTACCGGACTTACGTAGGTAAACTTAGTTTTCAAAGCAAATTAATTTAAGCCAAACAATAAAGAGCCGAGTATAGGATAGGTAACACATACACATACGTACCTACATATAGATTGTGTATGCTATTTATTTATTCTTTCAACTATAACAACCCAGCATTACAGTTATAAACTAAGGCACTGTAAAATTAAACAATACAAGTCACAGGAATATATACCTATCACAACAAAACAAGATACAAACAAAATTACACTGGAGAAGGACGAATGGATACTCATAGGGTTGCAAATAGAAAAAAAACCAAATGTTTTTTTTCAAATTTATGAAAAAAAACATGAAAAAAAACCTGGCACCATGGTTTTTTTTTTTATTTTTTTTTTTTCAGATGACAAAAATATATGACACAATAACGGTTATTCGTGATTTATTTAAATCACCGATGCCGCGACGAGATGTGAACGTTCAGTATACAATCAATTTTTGGGGAATCCCTGAATTTCCCGATGCGGCGACGAGAGGCGTTGGTCGCCGTTGGTGTTGCCAACAGTAAATTGCGATAACTCCCACTACAGATTTCATTTATGTTGTTATTAATCAAAGTTGTTAAATTAAATTGGTTTAATAGTAAACATAAAGTCTAAAACAAGTAAAACAACCGTATAAAAGTATTAACTGCCTTGCAAATTTTGACTTATTCATACTTTTGAAAAAAAACGTACTCCAGAAAAAAAACGGTTTTTATTCACGGTTTTTTTTCCATGTTTTTTTCAAGTCAGAAAAAAAACCGTTTTTTTACAACCCTAGATACTCATCATCTCACAGAAATTCAAGCATTCGTCACGCACATGCGCCCATCTACAGGCAGTATATAAAAATAGTTAGCAGCTATATATTACACTTTTCATACCTAATTTTACTTGTACAGTCGACGTCAAAGATATGTTTACATTTTTGGACCTTGTCTCAATGGAATAAGGTGAAAAAGTATCTTAATATCTTTGCCGTCGACTGTACCCTTTGTGCCTACTTTTGTGTTTGTTTGAACAGGATCAAGACGATCGTTATCCAACATTCCTGCAGCAAGCAACGATTTTAGTATTTTCGAGAATAGCCTGCCTTTATTATGAACCCGAGGCCTATGACACCATGCTGTGCGCGGGGTGGGAGGGACGTGATGCCTGTAATGTAAGAATATCCTATTTAAAAACTATATTGACCACACCATCGTAGTGAACTGCTGACTCCACCAACAATTACAACATTGGTTACTTACTAAACTACAGTTGTTTGGGTTACTTACTTTACTAAACTTAACTGAATATAAGCAATATAAGCATAGCAAACCACGACGGCTGGCTCTGTCAAACAGCCAGACAAAACGGTTTTGTCGAGCTTTGACGCTTCAGTGTGCTGCTTCTATTGCCTAACAAACTTGTTAAGTTTAGTTAAGTACCAAAATACAACAAGTTCAACGTCTAAGCATATTCCTTAATCTGATTATTTATTTTTAAAAAAAAGTTTATGGTTTAAGAGGCTGATAAACTTGAGCATTTAACTCGAACATTTGCTAGAAAAAGAAAACATTGATTGAAATGAATTACCCAATTAGAACGATTAATTTGGTGAACCTTCTATCGAACATGATCAAGTCTCTTAGCAACATTATATTATCGAAGAACGACCCGCACTCGCTTCGCTCCAGGTTAAACATAGTAAATTATAGCCTGACTGACACTCACTTATTATGCATGTATTATACATATAAACCTTCCTCTTGAATCACTCTATCTATTAAAGAACCGCATCAAAATCCGTTGGGTAGTTTTAAAGATCTAAGCATACGTAAAGACAGACAGACAACGGGAAGTGACGTTGTTTTATACTATGTAGTGATGATGATAGTGAAGTGCTGATAGTGATAGTGATAGTGAGTGATGACGAGGAACCTGTAGAGAGGGGGTTGCTTCTATAGTCAACAATACGCATGTAACTTTGTTGTTTTATTTTCCCAGGGAGATGCTGGCGGCCCGTTGACTGAAAACAACGTGCAAGTAGGAATTGTGTCATTTGGACCCCCAAAATGCGGGCACGAGCCGTCATTCTACACCAAGGTCTCGAAGTACATCACCTGGATCAACAATAAGATCACAAATAACTTGAATTAGACTAATCTAACGCCGGGGCAACATTGACTCGTACTATCTGTGATCTAAGGGTCTCTGTTTTAACGCATGTTTTAACCTTGTATGTATGTAACCTAGAGAATGACTGAGGACAAATCATGTGAAATATAATATGTAATAACGTAAATATATATATATATATATACCTTACATACATGTAGCTTGTCATTATATTCATCAAAAGCAGGCTTACATGTCCGACGAGCGTTGTATGTCCATTACTTTGGCACGCTGCGCTGGTGCAGCCTAAACGGCTTGGTGGATTGTATCATATTAGGGTATCGCTATATTCGACTTGCTTGTGGGTGTGATATAGGCTATGATATTTTAGCGTCAGCAGCGCTGCTTACCCGCTGCAGCTGCGTTCGGTGTGACGTGTAGCGCTGCGGGCTCTAGTATCCAACGAACGTTTGTAAAAAAATATAACCACTGAAGCGCCGATGCTGCCGCGCCGACGCGCTTCTAAACATGGGGGCCGTATTGAACACAACTTCGAGTTTCAACGCGCGCACGCCGCTGCAACGCGTTACTTTTTGGTGTGCCGGGTTCCATTTGTTTTGTTCTGTTACAACTCGCGCGCGCATCCGTTCAACGCGCGACGCTGTTGCCACGCGTTTGGTGTGCCGGAGGCTTAATAGTGCTTAACATTTTCTTCGGACTAGGTACTCTCTACCATTGGAGGGAAAATGCCGTTGTCGCCACGCTTGGCAGGCGGGTTGGCGACCGCAGTTATACGCGTCCGCGGAGGACGCTGCTGCCCATCCTCCGGTTTATCCCTTAGTCGCCTCTTACGAGACGTGGGCGTTAACAATGGGCCTCATAAGGAAGCTCAAAGTCACTCAGAGGGCTATGGAGAGGGCTATGCTCGGGGTTTCTCTGCGTGATAGAATCAGAAATGATGATATCCGCAGTAGAACTAAGGTTACCGACATAGCCCTAAGAATAGCTAAACTGAAGTGGCAGTGGGCGGGACACATTGCTCGCAGGACTGATGGCCGATGGGGTCAGAAGGTTCTGGAGTGGCGTCCGCGGACCGGAAGACGAGCTGTAGGTAGGCCTCCAACAGGATGGAGTGACGACCTCGTCAGGATCGCGGGACCGCGGTGGATGCGAAAAGCACAAGACCGGTCTGAGTGGAAAGCCTTGGGGGAGACCTATGTCCAGCAGTGGACGTCTTTAGGCTGACATGATGAGGTACTGTCTTCCAGTCCTCAGGATTGTCAACGCATTCGCAGTCATGGGATTGCAGTCTTAGAATGTAAATGCCCACTTCCCTTACCAGGGACCTGTGCTCGTTTTCCTTCACCTTGCCGTAATTAAATATAAGACTGCTGAAACCACGATTAGTATAACTATTTTAGGCCTTAAGTAACTCGAAAACACATCTCATGCAGTTAAAATGTTTACTTTATTTAGTCTGTCTCTGCACATCGGGACTAAAGCTTCTTATAAATCTCTAGGGATTAAAGTTTTTTTTTTTTACTTTGGACACCTAAGGGGTGTTAGGGGGGTAAACAATCATAGACAATTTTTAGGGCAAGCGTTTAAAGCGTCACTTTACAAAACAAATACAAAAACAAGAAAAAAACGCTGTACTTTGTAAGATGGATTTTGTAAGAAACTTTGTTATAAATGATGATCAATATCGTAATTTTGTATAGAACGTCGTTTTTTTGTAAAAAGTAGTGTTTTAACGCGAGACTAAACAACCATAATGACAACGGGTGGCTAAATATCTCGTGACATTATGGCTTGTTTTAGTCCCTTGTTGAACAATCTACTATTACGTGTCATGTGGATGTTAAACGGAATGCGCGAATTTCAGCGATTATCAACTCAGCTGGCAACAAACGTCCAAAAACACTGACCTTTACCACGGATCTCTCTTCATACAGACCAAGATCAAGGTTTCCTGGTTGATAAACGGCCAGTTTTATGAGAGCTCTCAAATGTGGAGCGCGAGTTTATTGGATGATGTCAGAATATATTGGATAATGAGGTGTTCCGCATGCTCGGTTTATTATCGTAACGGTGACGTAATGCGAGCATTAAATGATCGAAATAGACTCCAGCCAGACGAGCTATAAAATGCATTACGCTCTATGATTATTCTTTAGTTTATTACTATATTAATACTGAGTCAATGTGAAAAGGAAGTAAAAACCGGTCATGTGCGATCGGATTCGCACAGAGGGTGCGAAATGAACAAAATGCTAAAAAATGGCCTGCCACCCCAAGTTTGAATTCCGTTTGTACGTCATAGAGCGAAAAAAAAAGAAAAAAAAAAGATCGATAAAATAAATGAAAAGCAAGCTTTGAAAGCCCGACTGCATTTTTTGATATTATAATTAAACCGGTTTATTAATGCTAATAAAAAGGGTACTTAGTTTAAAAACCTTTATATACGAGTAAAATTCTCTGTCGACTTCGGTAACCATCGATAAGCTTATTAAAAAAGCACGAATACGAACTTATCCGAAAATAGCAATGATGTCGATGAGTCTGCGCCTCTATTTGACACGGTAAAAAAAAAATGCCTCTCGCGTTCTCGTACTGCCAACGTTACAATATCTCTTACTTACTTCACAGTAATGGCGGTTGAAATAACGACACGTGAAAAGCGACATTTTCCTTTTAAAGGAAGTTGTGTCAAAATTAAAAGACCACTTGTATTACCAACAGCACCTACCTACCTGTTTAAAATTAGGTAGCGAGGCTCGTTTTGCGTGAACTGGAAATACGAGAATCGGCTTGGCAACTCACAAGATGCAGCCTTTTTTAAATTATGTATCTATCTACCTTTAAACGAGCAATTCTTGTAAGTATATATATATAATTTGAATTTCGGAAAAGGCTCCAACAATTTTCATAAAATTTAGTGTGCAGGCGGTTTCGGGGACGTAAATCGATCTAGCTAGGTTTCAATTTTAGAAATCGTACTTATTAAACTGGAGTAAACGTGGAGAGGCTAAACCATGGCTTTTCCTTATCTGTCGAATTTAAATGTCACAGTAGATAACTTCCCCTATACTAGTGATCGCTCCCAGCTTCGTATGTAAATGTTTTTTTTTTAATATTATTTATGATGAAATCGGTTACACAAAGTATACTTTAAATGATTGCTATGTCATGAGTACCATTTCAGTATGCAATATGGCTTGGACGATTATTATTTCTCAATTTTTTTAAGATTAATTCCCTATTTTCACTCTTAAATATAAATTATTTAATAGCACGTCTTTACAAATGAGACTGTTCGAAGAAATTGACAAATATTGTCTTATATTGAATGATACCGTCTTAAAAGGGACCTAGGCACGTTATTCCTATTGAATTATGTAAAGAGGTTTAATAAAGATATAATGATAACTATTTCATAGTGCAATCGTGTTCATAACCTAGCGATGCTTTGTAAAACCTTATTTTATCATCATCTCCAAAGAAATAAACACCTATAAACAAGTCTCGGAGCGATCACTAGTATACGGGAAAACTATCGATAAGTGATTTTAATGATATAGAAACTGTCTTCCTGTCATCCAATTTTGTTACCAAAAGTCCGATGTCTGAGGACAAAGCATTACTACTTCACGGTTACTCCGTTTTTATTATACTGCTGCATCATATGAGTCGCCAATCCGTCTCTCGTGTTTCCTTCCCGAGCCTATGACACACCGATTCTTAACGAATGACACATCCATTCTTTTTAATTGGTCCTGTAATGCAGCAAGTAGAGTGGAACCTCCGCTTCTGATTAGTTACCTACCTACACAGACTTTGAAACTCATTCATCTCATTATCCTTGTGTTGGTTTGATGACTTCGCGCAGGCGGATGAAACATGGGTAAAACAGAAAACTTAATATTATATATTATAGAGATTGCAGAGCAAACATTGTATTGAAGCGAGAAAAATAACTTGAATTACGTTACTTAATGTTTTGTATATATCCTAAACATTAAGAAAAAAATTGCACGATGTTTTTGTTCCGTATCTTCCTGCTTGGCAAAAAAAATTACAAAAGATACGTGACGTAATTCAAGTTCATTGTTTCTAGTTTCAATCCATTGTACGCATCACATTCCATAGAATTCGAGTATCTAAGCTCTAGCTTCTTGGGTAAAACCTTTTAATTTATATGTAATAGCTTACTAGATAACGTATTTGACGACGTGTTGGCCTAGTTGGTATGTGGAATTACCATAATTTGTGACCATTACAAAAAATATATATTTGTAGTCGTCAATGTCATTAGACATGTCAAGTCATTTGTAACTTGTAAGAAACTCAACCTTATTGTTGTAGACTGTCAGATTGAATTTGGACCTAAGGTGTTTCACAAATTCAATTATTTGACTGTAGGTAGGTACAAGCCTAGAGGTTAGTTTTGGGACTAAGTCAATTTGTGTAAGAATGTCTATATACAGAGCGAAAGTGAGTGGAAGGGTCGGAAGAGGCCGCCCTAGGCGTACTTTTTCGAATCAAATCGGAGAAATACTGGAAAAGGGCCGAATCTTAAGTACCTACCCGAAACCGACGTGCGTGCATGACTCGATGTATGAATGTGGAAGAAGCGAAAGACATTTGTCAGGATCGTAGCAGGTGGAAAGAAGTCGTCTCTGCCTACCCCTCTGGGAAACAGGCGTGATTTTATGTATGTATGTATGTATGTCTATTTATTTACTTAATAAATCCTTGGATAAAACCTCTAACCTAAAACTAGACAGTATTAAAACAAAAAAAAAAAATTAACTGACAACGATAAAGACAAAACCTGGACAGCTGTTACATTTATCTAGTTTTTCAACTAGCTGACCTTCAAGTCGTCAAGATAGCAGCGAACGAGCACCCGAACATCTATTTCCAACTGCGTAATGGTTGGCTAACTGACTAAACTACTCGGATGCTCGCTATGAGTTACAAAATAAGTAATAAGTAAAGCAAGTTTTACAAATCGCTGCTTAAATACAAAAGCGCCACAAATCAAAAACAAATATAGTTTGATTTAAAACTGAAAGTATATAGCATTCCGATTTCAAATGCAACACAGACACATTTTGTTTTGCGTCGCTTTTGTATTAAAGCAACGAAATATCGTCTGCCAGTGATTTTTTAATCGCAGAGAATATGCAAGGATTTTTTAAATCGCATTCCTCAAAAGTGAAATTAAAATTAAAATCTAAGAAATACGAATGGCACAAGCAGTTTAAACTCCTGATTAGACAGCGATGAGGAAGGGAGATCCGATGCACTGTGACGTCATGTTGACTCACTTTTGCTTGTAAGACAGGGACAAATCTTTGCTGGCTATTTTTATAGCTATCTTGGATATTTTTATAGCTATTCGAAAAATGTTTTTGTCAACTGTATGTTACATGAATCAGCGTTTATTGAAGCTCTGATGAATATGAAAACTTATGAATATTCCCTACCGTCGTGTTAGGGTATAAGTAAACGTTTTGACCATAATAAGACCCTTTTGGCCTCTCTAAATTTTAACTAATAGGTACCTACTTATGTAAAGCAACTTATGAAATTACATTTTTTTATATTTTATCTTTATATTAATCTTCTATCTTAACTATTTATGAATATTATTTGTAATTTTCCAGTATTTGATTATGTGGCCAAAAGGGTAGAGTGGCCCACAAACGGTACCTCTACCCTACTCAGAGTCAGTCAAGTCTACGTAAGGTCGTCAAGGTACGCAGGTGTGGAAATTAAAGTAAGAAATAACACTGTCGTACATAATTAGATGTTTGGTGCCTGTGGCGAAATGTCGAGTTAGATTACAATCTGACAAATTGAACTTTTTAAAAAGGTATTCTGAAAAAACATGCTTTCTTATAGAGTTTTGTCTCAAAACATACTATTTTTTTCTTTTGTTCATTATACACTGGGAAAAAATTATTTGCTGGTGGCTAAACATCTAAACGCCACATGGTCTTTTCTATATCACAGCTAGTGCTAGACTTAAAAAAACAAAACGCAATTACAAACAAAATGACGTCATTCCAACCACTAGTCCTCTATAGGGTAAAGTCACCAGTGGTCAGCCAGAGTCTGTATTCGGCCTCTGCCTATAATTTGTATGAGTGGGAAGAGTATACGAAAGATATATTTCCCACTTTTCGCATTTAAATAAGGTCGACTACCTGGTCTCCGGCTGACCACTTCCACTGGTGACTTTACCCTACTATAAGCATGGTTTTTATCAGAACTTCTTTTCATATATTTTTACTGTAGGTTACTTAAATGAAATTAGGTGATATTAGGTGTTATTCCTAAAACTGTGGTTGCGTTTCGATAATCAAAAAATTGTACGTTTGGAAATGTTAAACATATTTAAGTTTACCTACTTATTCTGCCGTCCAAAAGAAATAGCAGTTTAACGCAGTAAAGACAGTTGAAGTCCTTATGCCCTACTGCCTTTTCGTTCTGACCTGGAATATTATGCGGTGCCGTCAATAATTTGACAGACGCTATTCATGTTAATAGCCACCCATGTTGTATAATTTTTGCATTGTTTAAAGACACGTTCGTTCATACCTTACATGATGTATTTTGCTTGGGAAGAAAACGCTTCAGAGAATGTAATATCAATATTACGATAAAAAAGTGTTTTGTTTACGTCGTGCGAAGCGCACGCGAGTTGTTTACGGGAAATTTCACCTCCGCTTTAATTGGCGACGCTGGGAACTCCCGACGCTTGTTTATGCGAAGACGTAATAACAGCGCGCCCACAGCCCGTTTGGCTGGCCCCAATAAACGGTGTAAAAACCTGATAAACATAACGACAAAAAAGGAAAAATCCTTTTTAGGCATATTACAGGTCAGAATGGCTCCTGTATAAAATGATAAAATCGACGTAACGGTACCAATAACAACTAAACTAATTGGTTGATTGCATAAAATCCGTTTACTTAGTCCACAAGAGTAAAAAACCAGTCAAGTGCGAGTCGGACTCGCGCTGCGAGGGTACCGCCTCGACTTGGAATCAAATCAGCGCGAACAAAACTCACACTTGACATTTTTTTAGTATTTGTTGTTTTTCTTCAGCATTAGTACTATAATAATACCACATCTGACGCTTGTATGTTTTACTGTTTTTATGATGCAACAAAAATAAAAATACGTTGATAGAAAACGTTTCTTTTAAAAAAGGTTAAAAAATAAAGCTCTTTAAAGTTAGGACGGACGGCGTATTACAGTAAAATATATAAAGGACAATGGACAAATTTGTATGGGCACTGTCCCCCCCCACCAACAGTAACGGGATGCATGTCTATATGTTTATAAGGACCCAAAAAAAGATAAAATACTTATTTTAGTAGCAAAATCAATGGGATTTTTTTAATGAAAACAAGGGCCAAATAAGGCAAATCATCCATATATGTGTTCATTTTCAAACAAATTCCATACGATACGATTATGGTTTTCCAAGAAAACCCCATACATCTGGTGATCGTCTCCATAGTAAAAATACATAATGTTGCTGAGATCTATTAAATGAGACATGTTTCATTTCTGTTGGTGGGGGGGGGACATTTCTGCCCATGGTCCTTTGTGACCCACCTTAGTTCCAAAGTCAATCTGACATTCTACAGCAATAAGGTTGAGTTTCCTATCAATTACAAATGATTTGGCATCTCTAATGAGTAATGACAATGACATCTTCAAGCAGATATTCTTTGAAACGGGTAACAAATTAACGTCCGTGACCGTGCGGGCATTAGGGTGCGGCACCACTGAGGCGGAGACGTGCGGAGCAGAGCGGAGCTGTGCCAATGTTAACCAATAGAAGGCGCGTGCGGTCTCCGCTGCGCTCCGCTCGTCTCCGCCTCAGTGGTGCCGCACCCTTAAAAGGGTCCCGTTGGCCTACCCTTCGAGTTGCGGAGCCCTAATACGGAGTGAAATTAACTCTTATATATAATTATGAAGAAAAAGTCTCTTATTTACTTAACAGTAATGGCGGCCGATTTAAAAACAGTACGATCACCTGATATTGAGTGGAGTCCGAGGTCCAAACACAATATCGCAATCTCAAGACCAAGACTGCAATCGTTGCCAACCTTACGACTAAAGGTGGAATGCCGCTATGCCAGGGGTCGGCAACCTTTTGAGGCAGATGAGTCAAAAATTACATACCTACATAAACTCTCACGCCTGCATTCCCAGAGTGGGGTTGGCAGAGCTACAACTCTAAAAACTTGTTGATAATTCTGTAACCACATTTTGCACAAATTAGGCTAAGATGTTTACCAGTAATACCAGTGTATTAGTAACAGGTTGCAAGCCCATCGCCGACACTACAAGCCTTTAATACCTTAGTCGCCTCTTACGACTAGGAAGACATGGAGTGGCACTATTCTAACCCAGCAACCACACGGGGATCAAAATATACAATTTACAAAATATCAAAGTATTTAAAGAGCCAAAACCATTTTTCTTGCCAACACTAAATATTATGCATAAAAAAAGTTGGAACTAGCCGCAGCTTCACAACCAAAGAGCCGCAGGTTGCCGACCCCTGCGCTATGCTAATCATTATACTGGTTGTCATTTTGTCACACTGCGACCACAAGTGCCTATATTCTAAGCGGAAGGAGGGAAGTGCGTGTTTCTGGTTTGGTCCCTTGAACTAAAAATAGTACATACTAATATGGTCATTGAATTACAGATCTAGAGCAAAGGAAGTTAAGTAGGATCAAATAAGAGATTATTGCCTAGGCGCGGATAGTAAGGGATCTCCTGATGAGGTGGTTAGCAGGCCGAGCAACAGCGAGGCCTGCTAAAATACGAGTCAAGAATCCACGTTTCCGCCGAGGCATATATAATGCTTTTCTCAAACAATGCGAGGTAATGATACAAATACATGACTAAACGTATTTTTAAAAACCTTTGCCAAATTCGAAGAGAATGTTTGTTTGAAAACTACGAGTATTAAGTAGTAAAGTTCCACGCACAACGAGCCGCCGCACACTGCACCCACGATTTGGGTGTGCGGGATTTTTTTCATGGTCCTTTCGATTTTATATGCATTAGAGAGCCCTTTTAAACAACAATATGGACATGGCCTAGGACTAAAATGAGGCACTTTCCGTCCTTGTGTTTCAATCGTAAAACCGTTCTTTCTGAGCATATTTGAGATAATTTACTTCATTTAATTCATAATAGATTCATATTCCTCTGACATTCGTTGTATGGTGGGCCTTATGAGGTTAAAATGTATGTATGTATGTGTACTAAGGTATAACATGTATTCTTGTCTGTTTCTTGTACACTAACTAGTTAATGTCAACTGAGATTTTAAAGTAATTATTCCAAAACAAAAGCGACGAACGTTATAACTTATTTTCGATTGTATTTCTATTCACCTTGCGAAACTTTACACCCCATCTTACTCTTAGGGTCCGTACACACAGACCGGCTCGGAGAGGAGAGCAGTTTTTTATCACGTTTGAAACAGAGTTTTGTATCATTGTAATAAGGTTTATTTTTGCATGTTCACTTAATGGCTACTTGACGTGCTCTGGCCCTCTGGCTGACGTGCTCGTAGCCAATTCCAAGCGTATACGAGCCAGTCTGTGTGAAAAGAAGAGCGCGGGCCGATGCTGTCCGACCCGTACTGTGTGAATGAACCTTTACAGTACGCCTAGCCAATTCAAACGCTGCTAACATTTCTGTTTTCTATAGACTTTAAATGTATGGAGCCTATAAAGTTGACATACAGAAAATCCAGAAAATTGTCCCTTTTATGTTTATGCTTAAAAATAATTCCCCTACTCCATGGTTTTTAATATAGGTTTTGAGTGTTCATTGTATATTGTATTTTTTATTTTATCTTTTATTTTATCACGTTCTAAATATGGTGTTTAATTTATTTTTTTACTATAATATTATCTATTTATTTAATACAACTATAAATACGGACTTTACATTAAAATTTAAAAGTTAAAGTTAAAACTAAACTTATTTAAAATAAAATAAAATAAAACTAAGCTACTCAAATATTAAAAATTAAACATAAACACTACTATAAAAAGAACACCCCCTCTAGCAGGTCCGCTCGCGGCATGGTCCCTAAGACACTGGCTGCATTACCTTGGTGTTTAATATTATTATTAATTAAGTAAAGTTATGTACTAGTCGAATGCTGTGCACGGCATCGAGTTGCAAGCTTATGTATGACCATGTTGTATTAAGTGATCCTATTATGTTACTCTGCCTAAAATGACGCGATCTGTCATCAGCTTTCGCCAATCTTACACAGCTTGTCGATTTTAGAAAATCGCTACGAGTCACTTTCGCGTTCTGCTTCTTAACTGGACACCCAACCCTAAGAATATAGAAAAAGGAAAGAACGCGACGCGTAAACAAACTCGAGTGGATTTTCCGCGGAGCATGTGTTTTGTTCCGTATCGATTGCGAGAAACGCATGAGTCAGATCCGTTATAATACCTCTCGCTTTGGCTGCGCCGGCGCAACTGTCAGAGCCAAGATACTTATCTAATATCTACACTAATATTATAAAGAGGAAAGATTTGATTTTTTATTTGTTTTGAATATGCTCTGAAACTACTGGACCGATTTGAAAAATTCTTTCACCATTAGAATCCTACATTATCCCTGATCAACATAGGCTATATTTTATTTTTCTGCGCGTTTTATTTTTATGGAGAATTGGCAAAAGCGAAGCGTACTTTTTATTGAAGCTATATAAAATTCCCCAAAGAAGTCCGAGACTTTTGTCAGCCGGGAAGGTGATGGCGACAGACTTCTGGATCTGGGATAAGTGGAAGATTATCATTGGCCGTTATTATTACGCAGAGTTATTGGACTGTTTTCCGGACTCGAGAAAACGTATTTTTTGGAGGTGTAAAAAAAATTAAACTCGCTGGTGTAAGAGCAAGGGCAAAAAAACTAACTTTTTATAAGGACTTCTCAAACAGCCCTCGTGCCTAGTTTTTCTCATCACGAGCAAAACACTGGTATTCTGCCTTCTGCCGCAATCTCAAGGAACTAAAGAGAACGCAACAAGCAACAACATCAAATTCTGCTACCGGTTTATATAAACTGCCGGACGGTCCCGTCACTCGTCACATTACCTTAATTCCATATAGGTATGAACGTTTTCGAAAGCATCTGCCGGACAACGCGTAATTTAGCCAAAAAAGTTCCTTTCTATATGTCCTGCTTTATGCCAAAGTGTGGCAACCTGGCAACCACCGTGACGTGAGTGCCGTGTGTGCTTCATTATTTCTCCACTGAATCATTCTCGTAATGGTTTGAAATTATACAAATAATGCATTCTTCTTATGATTTGAGTACCTTCTACCCTTTAAATAGTTAGGTATTATACTTGTACTAACAAACACGAGATAGTGTTTAAAAAAGAAATGTACAAAAATAACTCATTAGCAGAAAGCATGAGTCATTTGAGTCTGAAATGAGCATTTCAAATGATATTGATTTTATAAAATAAATCGTATAAAATAACTGTTTACAGAGTGGTGGTCATAATTAATTAGGGACGCTTGTGTTTTTCCCATACAATTGCCCACAAATATGGCTTTTTAATTTTAACCACTAATTAAAAAGTCCTTCACCGATTTTATACCTAAATACAATTTACTATAGATCCATAAACTAAGGTTTAAACTGATGAACTTACTTACAGTGAGCTAGGTACTGTCAAAAACGGACCTTATAATTTATAGATACTTATTTAAAACTTAGTAAAATAAAATTGGTTAAGTACTTTTTCTATGTAAAAAAACGCAAGCGTCCCTAATTATGTGACCACCACTGTATATACATACATATATTCATCTCTACGCGTAATACCTACCTATTAATGATTATTTATACTTTTGAATACAGAGTAGAAATACGGTTCGAGGAAAAATTAATATGCGTACCTAATCAATATCTACCTACTTACTTTACGCCCACAATTAACGGAAAACGAAGTACTTATTGCCGAAACCACTTCTCATTGCGGCTGGATATGACAAAACAATATAAATCTCCGATAATACATCAAGGAAATCGAAACAAGGACGTAAAATATATTCCGCAAGTATTTTATGTGGGTTTAAAAACACCGCAAAAAACATTTATTCTGTAACTGGTAAGTCACCTATTCGGCAACAAAAGAGGAAATAGGTAAATGCACGAGGAAGGCAGCTCACAGAGAGGAGTGGCGGGAAGTAGTGAAGCTTGCCACCAGCGCTTGACTTGATAATGTGAAAACGACGAAGAGCAAAAAGTATTTAGTTCAACATACTTATTATTCAAAAGTCTAGAACGGCCATATTTAATTTATATCTATCAATACAATTTTGTAGTTTTGCATCGCATTCAATAATTATTGCTGCCCTCACATGTGTCACACGAGGACAACATCCATGGGGCTTTATCTAACTTTTGTCATGAGAGGAATACTTACACAGTGCTAACTTGAACGTGTTTCTGTCACGTGAGTGCCGCTGGTGATTGATTGTGTGGGTATACATTACAGTCCTTATCAGCACGAACGGTGATTGTGCACCGATGACGCACCTTCGCTCTGTCATTGTAGATAATTCACGCCAGTGCAGTGCCTGTACATAAACGATACATTGCACCAGGTTCGATCCTGTTCGTAATTATTAATTAAAATTGGATTATCTTCCTGACGTTTGCAATATGCAGGTAATTAATTGAAGTACATTTTTTTTGCGAGGGCTGTTGAGAAGTCCTTATAAAAAGGTATGTTTTGCACATACTCTTACATCAGCGAGTTTCCATTTTTTGTATCCCATCCAAAAAAAAAATTGTTTATGACAATGAGAAGGCACGCGGGCACTCAGGCCACCTGATGGTAAGACGGATCTGAGACCCATAGAGATCTGAAATCTCAAGACTACAATCTCAAAACTGCAGTCCTATAAGACCTCAAATGCGTTGCCAATCGTGAGGTCTGAAATGGAATGCCTATATGCTAGTAATTTCACCGGTTATCCTATCCTCACACCGGAACACAGCAATGCGAACACTGCTGCTTGGCGGTGGGTAAGACGGTGGAACCGATCCGGACGGACCCTGCACACCACTAAATAATAAGAAAGATACCATAATTGAATCGTAATTATGTCGTATAGATTTTGTATGAAAATAATACTAATACCTATACAATACGCATAACGCACTGCACTGTTATTATAGGTATTACAGGGTCGATTATGGCTATAGTCAAGATTAATTTATTCTGCATAATAACATCGAACACAGAATAATTGCTTAAATAAATCGTAATTCAATTAATAAACTACAATTGGGCACATTGTAGCAATAGGGAATATTTATATATTTTTTTCACAGCTTCAATAACAGCTGAGAAAAATCTTTTTTTGAATAGGTATAAAAGTAACCAAGATTACCAACAAAGATTGGTTTCAATCTCTTTCTAGCAAAACAGAATTTATCATGTAGTTTATATGGCCGACCTGCCAATCGCTGTCTAATTACATACATACATACCTTCACGTCCTACTACTGGGAAGAAAAATTCCCAGCTGTTACCACTAACGACTGGGTTTTTTTTCCCCAGTAGTTATCACCAAATATTTTTGTGGTAACAAATGGGAGAAATATTCCCACTTGCTACCACCGAGTACTTTAGTGGTAACAGGTGGGGAAAAAAATCCCAGCTGTTACCAGTGGTAACAAATTGGTGACAACAGGTTAGAATAACCCGACAGAGCATTCGACTCGCTAGCGACCACGTTAATTGTAACTCATGGTAAGGGTACTGAGGGGCTAGTACGTAACGCACTCGCAATAGCAATTTATAGACTTCAAATCGGGACAATTGTTTTCATTTTGTATGCAGACAAGCCTTCGACTTTCAAAACAAAAAACGATTCAACTGACAGTGCGTTCGGCAATAGCGAGGATCTGACAACTTATCCAGCTCCCCAAACGGGAAACAGTCCAATATACGAGCCAGGTAAAAAGTGAAATAAACAATACAAAAAAGAGCACTATAACGCGTCCGCACCGTACAAGAAACAGATGTTGACTGATTTGGGCCGACATGTAAACCCATCATGTGCGCAAGCGGTGCCCTTTTCGCTGACCAATCAAGTGCGTTTTAAGTTTTCTGGTACTAACTCTTTAACGTGTATAAGGTATAGCTAAGTAAGCAGTAAGCTTTAGGTTATTGCTTACTTACTTGTTTTGCTAATATCAATTTTACAGGTTTGTTTCCTGTCTCGCCAATAGCGTTTTATTACACGACTGTCGAAGAAGGAGGGTAGTGTTTGTGATAATATCGTCAATGTAATTAAGTATTTTTTACGCCCTGGTAAACATATTAGCCTGATTCTGCAAAATGTGGTTACAGAATTCACAAGTTTTTAGAATTATTGGTAATTCTGTAGATCTGCCTAGCCAACTCTACGCTACTCTCCACCTACTCACCACCACCATCCTACCACCATCTCATCCCTTAATCTACCGCCAAGCAGCAGTGTTCTTACTGTTCCTTATAAGACAGGTTTACCTAGTTTAGGGAACAGGAACCCTACTCCAAGCCTAGCCAAATTTTTGTCTAGTACTAGAAAATTATACTACAAAAATGTATTACTTACTTATGTACCTACTATTCTGTCTATACCTACATCTAAGTGATACTACAGTAATGTACACTAGGCTACTCATGTAAATTGCTGAAATAAATGATTGATTGATTGATTGATTGATTGATTGTTGTGTTCCGGTGTGGGATAGGACAACTGGTGAAATTACAAGCATAGAGCAATTCTGTTTTTGTCCTCAGGGTTGGCAACGCATTTGCAGTCTTAAGATAAAACATAAGTAGCTACATTCAAACAGAATAGTCGTATTTTGAGAGTATAATAATGTGGTTTTACTGATTTACTTGTTTTCCTTTAATCTTTACCGACTGGTATTAAACTGAAGTAAGTAGTTCAGTAAATTTGAGCCTTATTCTGTTTCCCGTACGTTTCAGTTTCAATGTTTGAACTTAAGCTGATGACTCGATAAAAACCAGCATGTGGCTTTTGTGAGAGTTAATTTTGGATCAACGAGGTTTCAATATGGATGGCGGAGATTCACAATCTCAAAACTCGTTTGGCAAAAAAAAAAATTAGAATTAATTCATGCTGTCCAACGGAAGAGTATTATCGAGTGTATTCTCTAATAACGGCGTTTTGTCGTTCGAATTAGTAAACAAGTGAACGCAGCGAACCGGTGACTTTAAGTAGCCAAGTCAGAGCGTACAAAACACATTTTAGCGACTGTATTCTCAATTAGGCAGCCTTTTTACGACCGACCGAACGCCGTTTTTAACAGATTAACACCCCACGGCAGAGATCTAACGCTGATGACGACTATTATGATGATGATATAAGATTCATAAGACCCTGATCCAACCTTTACCCAAATAAAAAGAAAATGAGCACCACGTGAATTTCAAAGCCAAGGCTCCGGCGCTCAACACACTAAGAACTTAAGTCATACAACGTTAACTGTCTTTTAAATCCTATCTTCTAATATTATAAATGCCAAAGTTTGTTTGTTAGTTTGTTACTCCTTCACGCCGCAACGGCTGGACGGATTAAGGGTGAGGCCACACGAGCGTAATTTTGTGAGTTCTGGGTCGCGTAATATCTGCTACATTCGGTTTCATACAAATCTTCTGTTTGGTTCACACGGCGACGCAAAATCAGCTTGCCTATTGTATGCAGCAGAAATTACGTGCAACTCAAAACTCACATAATTACGCTCGTGTGGCTTCACCCTTAGCCCTTAGATGTCATTTGGAATGGAGATAGCTTGTACCTTGGATTAACACATAGGCTACATTTTATCCCGGAAAATTCAAAAGTTCCCGAGGAAATAACGATAATCGAGATCTACGCGGACGAAGTCGCCGGCACAAGCTAGTTAGACATAAAATAAAATGGTTAATTTTTGTTACTCAAACAAAAGACAAGGTTTTTTTATTTGATGGTAGGTACATGTAGTCGAGTAATAATTTCAGCGGCTGTTTTGCCTACTAAAACAGTGCGAACAATGGTACTTGGCGGCAGGTTACCGCGTTAGCCAGCCTTCAATATTTTATTATGGCAATGAGAAGGCACTCGAGCACTCAGGATGACTCAGACCAACTAATGGTAATTCGACATTAGCTCATGCACCAGAGCGAGGTGTATGGGTCTCCATAGATGGACTGCTTGAGCAGTAGACACTGTCTGATTTTAGATTTTAGAACCAACTGCATGATAAAATAGATAAATACGTGACTGCAATACATTTTAATACTCGCAAGGTATATAAAAAGAGGTGATAAATCATGACGTTAATTACTGATGTCGCAACAAGGTTTGTCATCGAAATTTATGTGATTAGAAAAAGTCGAAGAAAGAAGTGCAATACAAGCAATAACTCTAGGCTGCGGCTCCACTGAGGCGGAGATGAGCGGAGTGGAGCAGAGCTGTGCCAATATTAACTCTAGAGCCTCCGTAAAGCCGCAGGCTTATGCTGCACTTCACTCCCGCGCGAGACGAGATGAGGCCGAAATACGTTGATGTTATTACAAAAGTTTTACAGTCCGTCTCGTATTTAGAGACGGCTGTGTATCTCGGCCTCGCGTGGACTCGCGCGACAGTGAAGTATGGTGAAGTGAAGGGCCTTTGTTACGGCTTTATGAGTAAAGCCTGGCCAGGAAAATAAAAACCTCGCTATATTACGGAAATTAAATGAACTTTTTTTTTATGGCAAAGAGGAGGCACGAGAGCACTCAGGCCACCTGATGGTATGTGGGATCTGAGACCCATAGACATTCATCATTAGAGATTTCTATTGCAATTCACGAAACACAGGTAAGAAAAGTATTAGTAGCGACACTGGCGACCCCATTAGAGGTCCAATACCGCTAAATTCTTATTTTAAAGTTGTTTAACCTCCTACGGCATTCTCTATACTGTGCTACGGCCCACCATACCTCGAACTTAAATAAAATTTGTCAACTGAATATGAATCTATTACGAATGACATAATAAAGTCAATTTTCTAATTTAATCATTTGTCATAAAAACAAAAGAAATTACAATTTACTTTCTTTACACTCCATCTTTATTTGAATGGCCGTATTTTGTATTTTGTAGATTTATCTTAACTCTTCTTGGACCAAGACCTGTACAGCTAGCACAAGGTGGTTTCTCTCGCTTCTCGCTCAGTGCATCTCTATCGTTACAGACTAGATAGATAGAAAGGGAGATCCGAGCCGCCGAGCGACAAACAAGTCGCGGACAACATATGCTAGCCCTGCTAGCCCTCCAGGACCAAGAGTTTTGGTTAGTCGAATCAGACTGAAACAAAAAACCTTTAAAATACAACTGACCGACCAAACAATTCAGAGAAAAACATTGGTATTTTTTTGTATTGCAGTACCTACCTAACCTTGAGATTTCCCCTATATTCCAAATGGATAAACCCAAACCAATCCATTCACAACACGCATCAGAGCCTCCAGACATGACAAATGAGTACATAAATTCGCATAGTCTCCCACGTCTGGTGCTCGTGGTAAGGGCTGCGATCCACTGCCGCGCAAGCCATGCGCAGATGCCTAGGTAATCAATCACTAACCGGCGAGTTTAAATTGTCCCGTCAGAGCGTACAATCAACATTTTGAGCTCTTCACCAAAAAAACCAACAAACACAGACAGACTAACACAACCCACCACAAACCTGTATAAGTAGACTTTTATAAGAAACCTGTTGTCAATTGCAGGTTTCATTCCGTGGGTAGCGTTTTAGAATGTAAGAGATTCCATCTCCAACTAGGTACGTGATTTAATACAAACCGTCACACTAATGTACTGTGGCAATAGCTGTGTATCCACGTGTTATAGAAGTCAATTGTGCACCGTAGTGGGTTGAATAATGCAACGGGTGTGCGAGGGTGACAGTCATGATACATGAGAGAGTGCCATGTGTACGTCATGCATGAGTGTCCTGACCTCATTCCATAAATAGCATCCACCTGAGAGTCTAAAATCTTAATAAAAAATTATATTTGAAAAATTGCGTGCGATATTTTTTCTCATTTCAATTTATGTTTTGTGTTAAAATAATTAGGTAGGTATGTGTTTTTGGTTTCACCTGTGGCATGTGGTCTGTTTTATAAAGCTACAAATTACAATTTGCAGGTTACAAGTTTCCATTTGAGACAACCTCGACCAATGACGACCGCCATTTGAGAAGTGTTGCCAGTTTAGACACGTAAAATTGTAACTTGTAGCTTAATAAAACGTCCCCTGATAGTTCCAACACTTTGAACGGGAGACCAGTGCTCACTTTAATGCCAGCAATGCTGAGTTGGGACCATTTCGTGGCTACAATTTCTTAATTACTTGTGCGTATTAATCTGTCGTTTGTTATTGTGTCACGATTTCACGAATACATGTTTTTTTGTGTAATACGACAAAAAGCGTAGCTCAGCCGCCTGGACTCATGAAATACTAAAGCCGCTTTCGCTGCGCCGTGTTTTCGATAATTTTAATCATCAAACATGTTTTTCGAAATGGTGTGGCCAAAATGTTTTTTGTTTAAAAACACAAAAACATGTTTTCCGTCACGGATGGAAAACGTTCCCCGCGTTCGTTTCAAGTTTTGAGTTTGAGTGAAGAACTGTCAAATAGGGAATCAATTATTTAATCTATTAATTTGCAATGGAGTGGAATAAACAAAAGACGCTGCATTTTACTAAATTGGTAAAGGAGCAGCCCATTACTTGACAAATTGTACTGGGATGACAGCTGTCAAACGAAAAGTGAAATGTTATGACATTTTGTTCACTCCAAATTCGTAATGGACGTGCAGTTGTACCTAAACATGTTTTGTAACATATTTTGTTAGTTTTTTGGCGCAGCGGACACGCCGTAAGGCAATAGGGTTTTGTCCACACGAGAAACGTATCCATTCGCCGCAATAGGTTGACATTAACGCAACACAGAGTGCATTACAATCTATACAATGCGTATGTTGTATGTGGGCGACCCAAAAGAACCGACACGCGTTCATCAATGATGTCATACCACGCGAAGAACTTGATTTCTAGATATGATGCAGGAAAAACTAATAAGAGATGTCACCCGCATATTAATATATTACGCGAGGCAAAGCCTATCTCGAGCGGACGGCAGTGGATTGTCGCCTTAACAAGATTATGTTGTTTAGAATATTATTCAACATTCACAAGGTGAACCGGCCGAACGACTGAGCGGCGCAAAAAACTTGCACGAGAAAAGTATAATGAAATAAGTCTATAAATACGTTGTAATTTGGTCCGCGGTAGGGTTAACAAAGGTCAAAATGGACGTGGATGGACGGTGGACGATGTTTCAATCTTACAAGTTATTATAAGGTTCCTGATTTTTTTTTATTACCTATTTATGGCAAAGGAGAAGGCACACGATTACACAGGCCACCTGTAGCCCGTTTCACGAAGCTACAAGTGAAGTGACAAATTACAAGCGGAAGTCTCTTTCTAGCAGTAAGTGGGATCTGTGACCCATAGACAATCTCAGAAATAAGAAATGCCTCTATGCTAAATTTCACCACACTCTTATCTCCACACCGGAACACATGATGCGCTTCAAGTGCGTATTAGGTACCCACGCGCTCGTGAAATGGCAAAAAAGCGTTTGTCATTGTGATAGGTGGAATTACAATATTCTCAAGTCGCGACCGCCACACGTGTAACAGCTAAAAATTGGATCATGTCATGTTGACAATTTCATTTTGAATAGCGACCTCATTTTATTCACTATTCCTATTAAAGCCCTATACTACCGTAATATAACATTATATTTTGCCCCTTTAACAGGTTCTGACAACATTAGCGAAAATTCGACGTTGGTTTCTGGGGATTACCCCGTTGGTTGACACCAAGAGCAATGTACCACCGGCACCCTAGTCATAAGGGAATACCCCGATCAGTAGGCGATATGTTGCCAGGTACATTTTTTAAAAATATGTTCAAAATTAGTAAGCCAGTATAGAATAAGGTATACATACAAATAGAGACATCTGTATATTTGCTATAGCGCTTAAAGTAGAAGTGAAAGTCTAATTGGTAGTACAATGAGTTGTAAATAAACTTCTTGGACATCTAGTAGTCTGTAGGTTAAACCTAGGGATGGCGGTTCTGGAAACGAATGTTAAAGGTCACAACTAAGATTTTCGGGACTACATCCTGGGACTGCAAGTCCTAATTAAACCTATAGTAAATTTCTCAAACGACGAGGTTTCGGTATGACAGTTGTTTAAGGTTTAACGGTTAGTTAAAATGTCTGGTAAAACTTTTACAAACCAAACGAATCAGATGGTAGGTATACACGTCTGTCCGATGTCCAACAGTCAGCTATGTAGGTACTTACCTTGCTACGCTTCACGTATTTCGTAACAGCAAATGTATTGATGCCGTCTGCGGTCTGGGCCACATTAAATAATTTAGGGATAGCGTTCAAGACGTTGAATGCTGCTGGTCATCGGCCGATTTTAGGGTCAATAGAGGACGAGCTCGATTGGAGCCTTAATCTGTGCCTTGGCCCAAATTTGTAACGTTGACATTCCTTTTGGAAATCTCTATTACCTCGAGATTTGAGCAACTTGATGCATTGTGCCTAAATGTACGTTTGTATTTATATAAACACTTTATTGTAAAGCAATGATAAAAAAATATTGATGTCTCGTACGGTTTAGCTCTCTCTACGCGACTTACATAGTATAACTTATTGATACTATAGAAACTCAGCTTACGTAACTAGGTACGAATTAGGTTTTGACTAGAGCAGAGGCGACAGGATAGGTACCAATGTTACGTCCCGGAACCTTGAGGATCCCGTTGAATCAATGCCTGGGTCGTTTTATCTTACAATAGGTATTCTTTATTAAAGTAGTCGCGAACCTCTTCTTTTACGTACGGTCAGACTTTAATTGATATAGGTACCACTATAGAACCTTGTCGTATACCACCTACGATTCATTCTCATATTTTTTTTATCTCACTTGACAGGGTTCTATAGGACTGAGACTGGGACTTGGTTTTGTGTATGTACAGTAGGTAATCCACTATAATAATTTCTCTGTCCGTCTATCTATATGAATTGTATTAAAAAATAATGAATAAATATGTTAAGAAAAATGAGTAGGTATGTTGCCTGTAGGTAGGTAATAATAATAAAGTTATTATTATTACCTACCTACAGGCAACATACTCATTTTTCTTAACATATTTATTCATCGTAAACTTTCCAGCCACACGGTCAGTTTTATGCTTGCCTCCTACGAGTACCTATCGGGGCGTGTGTGATTGATAGGTGCCAAAAGCGTTGGTGGGAAGTTTCCTATACAAGGGAAGTAGGATAAATTTGATACGCAGTCATTCAGAATAATCGTATTTATTTCCGTGTCAAGTTGAACCAACACGACCGTGATTAGAGTCGACAAAAATCTATTGTTGGCCTATAATGGACCGACAATGACCAAGGCCGACCCCACCGCGCCGAGTTGGGCCCAACCATCGACACACACTTGTACCTTTGAAGTAATCAATAATACAGTACCACTCGAGCTAATAACCTCTAAACTTAATTTATGTACTAATTGCAGTGCTCGAGTCGACACTGTATCCTTCATCACCTTATGTAAAAATTAATTCACTTTACAACAATAATTTAGTATTTAACGACAATCGAATCACACAACCGCACTGCTTGCTTCTCGGAACAATTTCAGTTTATAAATCCATTATCAACCCTTAACTTGACTTTTTACTTGGCATTCTCACAATACTTCTCAATAAACCTATGGAGGTCACGGAGGTCACTTTTATGCAAAGCTGCCACCGCATTCTACTTTAATCGCCAATATATTTTATCTACTTAAAAATAAATTATGCATCACCCAATTGACCTATTTCAACCAAGTTAAGGGTCGAGAATTCACATAAGTAGTTTATAATAATATAAAAAAATATAAAATTAAAACATCGAAGCTTATAAGTAGCTAAAATCACAGGACCAAGTGATAGTTTACAAAACAATACTTCCAAAAATTATTACTGTAGCGTATAAAAAATTGTACTGGGGCAAAAAATATGCATTGTAAATTGACTTTAGAAATGAACGCGGCGTTTCGCGTGCCGACATTGGCGCCTAAATGAACAGTCGGACTGAATGGCGCCAAACGTCAAACAATCAATAGGTATGATCCAACATTCCATGGCACCGGTGGGTACCTAGAACACTGCCTACTAGGTACACATTAAATTGGTTCAAGTAGTTATTGTTTGGATCTAAATATGGCTTCCTCAATAGGTATCATATTAACTTCACAACTTGACATCTTATTTAGATAACGTTTGAGTAAAGAAGCAGCTAAAAGATAAACATAGCGTTAAGACTAGGATATAAAAATTACTCGGAAAACAGCTGTTGCAAGCGTTGTAATGCCTACTTGTAATAAAGAGCTCGAAGCGGAAACTATGACCTTAGAATGTGGTTAATAACGTAGCACGTCGTTTACGCGGTATGATTGATCAGTACCTAGCAGGTACCTGCTTTACGTAACGAGTAGGTACTTCGGAGACTTTGTGGTTTACAACTCCGTAGTGTTTTCATTCAATTTAGGCAGGCGCGCCCCGCCATCGCCGCTCATATAGGTACCTACGTTACGTGAAATTTTGCAGAGAATGCATAGCGCGAACTCTTGGATTGAATTGAAAACACTAGGTGTAAAATTACATTTTTTGAGCTAATTATAACATGATCCTAGCATGATGATGACTTTCTGGTATGATATTTATTATTTTTCAACTTATTCTTCTTAAAAAGTTATAAAAACATTACAGCCGGTCAGAAAGTCAAATTATGCTACAGGATCGCGTTTAACTTTACACCTTGCTACGTATTATTTGTTCAGCCGAAGTACATACGTGTTTTAAAGAAAAACAATGTAATGATTTATGGCCTTATGCCTATGCGATACTGTAATGAGGCTATTATTATGTCGCGCCACAAGAAACAACCCATATTGAGAAATATCACATAACTTTTTATAAAGTACTTTATGGCTCTTGAGTTAGAAGTATTTCCTCCATAAACTTCTTTGATAAGGGTAAAATTATTGTTCAGCTCGATGAGTTTAAGAGAGACTCTCAATTATGCTAAACCAGATTTTACACTTGAAACACAATAAAGCTGATAAGCATGTGTTTAAAAGTGATTACTTATAAATGAGAATCTCAGAGAAATTTAGGTAATTTGTTAACATTGACAAATTAATATTGTTTATAATTAATATATAGCCTAGCAGACAGCCACCTGATGTCTAGTGGTCACCGTCACCCAGATATTTTTTTAAGTAAGCATAATCATCAGTGCCTTAGTAATTGGTAATATGGAAAAAGGAAAACTGAACAAGATAATTGTAACTTAAGAAATAGCAATACTAATTTATGGAATAGAGTCATGAGCATGAGGTGATTTCACAATTTGTACTATAATTTAGGAAGAAATAGGTAAGGAATAAGGATACTTTGAAACTTGTTACAATCACCAAAACTATACCATTCATTCAAAATGTTGGGACATAAATTAACTCTTTCACGGCTGGTGTGGTGGCATCTATAGACGTCAAGCATACTCCAAAGGGTTAATAACTTGCATATTTAAATTTAGAAATTTTTTGCTCAGAAGGGATCAGATATTTTAAAGCCCGATATTGGATAATTCCCACGCATAATAATAATATACCATTATAATAATTAATAAATTTCAATTGACTCTATGAAATCAACCACATTCTAACCTGACCTTACTCAGATTTGTAGGCTACAAATGCATTTAAATATTGACATAAGATTACAGAGTACCTTTGGACACTACATACAAGCTGCAGTCTTGTCTCTCAAAGTAATCAGCATTAGATAATTATAACAAATAAATCATTCAGAATTACAACTTTACAAAAAATCTTAAAAATTGTAAAGTAGTTTTATTTGAAAATTTATTGGAAAATACTCAAGACAAAAAAATAGAATGATATCAAATGCTGATACCCTCTGCATACATTAGATTCAAATTCAGAAAATAATTTATATTTGGTCCCATTTAGACCTGTACACTTCAAACGGTCCAAAGGTACAAAACGCACAGAAATTGCAGAATTATTCTATGTAGCAAGTACCCTGTAGAAGTTCAAAACATTGCCAGCTATATGTAGAAATTATATGCTGCCATGTCTGTTAGTACAACATTAAATTGTGGTTGAAATGCAATCTGGAGTATAAAGTATTTTAGGTACTTGGCTAATAAACAATCTATCATCTCACCAACAGTGTTTACTAGCCATCATGTCAGTTAGCACAGTGCGTTTACAAAAACTTATAGAACATTATTTTGCTAGACAGAATTTTGTTTACTCAGATTTATTTAAGGAATATTTTTTAACCCGATAAAGTTTGTTTATTGTTAGAGTTTGTTCAAGTAACCTAGTGAAGGGCAGTAAAATAGAGCATATAAGAAATATAAATGATATGACTCATCTGAGAATTGTTGGTGCCGCTATAGCAGGACCAAGAGACATACATAATAGATAAGCAGTGAATCGCATCGTAATTGAGAACTTGATAACAGCTATGAAACATTCAATAGCTGACACCTTTAAAAAGAACCACTATAACTAAATACAACAGCCAACATTACCATAAAATTAAATACAACAGTCAACATAACCATCAATTGTTTGAATGTTTCTAAAACGAAAAACATATCTTCATTCATTATAATAGGAATTAAAAACTTATACTAGTAATACAACTCACTCAAAGCTTGTAATACTCAGGCATGCGGCAGTAACAGAAACTGCACTCAAATTAAAGCTTTTCACTTGGAGGGGATGCTCAAAACTTGAGCTTTGTTTTTAGTTCATGGGCCTTCCCGCCCCAGTCCAGCCGGTAGCTACGTGTCCTCCACGAAATCTCTGGGTTCAAGAATGCAGCGAATAGTATGAAAGGCGCACAGCACTCACTCCATATCCATCCAACAAGGAACTGCACTTTCGTGAACGGTGGCGAGCCATTCTGCACCGAACGCAACATGAGCCAGTCCGAGAGGAACCACATGAGGACGTGGACTAGGAAGAAGGGGAGGGGTTCGGCGCCGAGGAGCTCGCCAGCGGCCCACGCGGCGCCCGCGCCCAGCGGTAGGCACTCGCTCAGGGGCTCCATCAGTGTTGTGGTAGGCACCATAGCGATGCGCAGGCGCGCCCAGCGCGTTAGCCGCGCCTGCAAAGCGCCCACAGACCTGGTTCCAGAGTTCTGTAGCGCAGGCAGCGAGCACACGCGCATGCCCCAGCCGCGCGAAACGATCGCCTTTGCTATGAAGAAGTCCTCGGCCAGGTATTCACCAAAAGCGGCCAGCCCACCGCACTCCTCGAGCGCGCATCGCCGGGCCATCGACGACATGCCGACATGGCAGTTGATCCGCAGCACATCCGCGGCCAGATACATGCGCGCTTGCGCTGTCCCGAAGAACACCTTTTCATAGACTGCCGCAAACCCCTCCGCATCGCACGCGAATGGCATCTGATGCACGAGCGCGATATCATCCCGCATGTGCTGCACCATGTCCAGCAAGGTGTCGTCACGCATTCGAATGCCAGAGTCGCTCACGAGAACAAGCGGGTACTTTCCGGCGAGGTATGCCGGCTGCATGTTGTTGATCTTGGGGTTGACGCCGACCCGCTGCCCGCCCGTGAACAGCCGCGCGTCCACGTCAGGATACTTGTGCATTAAACTATTCACTAACATCACTGCGGGGTCGTGCTCATCCTCCACGCAAAATAACAACTCGTACACGGGGTAATCGAGCGTAAAGAACGTCTCTAGGTTCGAAAACAGATTCGGATCGACGCCGGTTAGCGGCTTCAGGATCGAAACGCCGGGATACGGCTGTTCCGGCGGCGACCGGTCCACCGTCCGATGCAGCTTCCATTTCGAATACGCCAGCGCTAGTATATGAATCGACCATATAAACACGAAAGCCAGCATGAAGAATATGGCGAAACCATAAACTGTGTACACCATAGGGATCATAATTGTAGTTTTTTTGTAGCGTTCTCTCGGTCGGGCCGCATAATATCGAACGTCCGTCCGCGGTGGTCTTCTGTGACGCGGTCACGATTGACTTGACTGGCAGGAAAACAGAAAGAGACGTTCGAATTTCGTAAAAATATGCACCATTACAAAGAACTACACTGTCACGTCATTTTCACCAGCCTACCGCTCGGCAGCGGTTTAACCGAACCACTAAAAGTAAACTAATTTAACGAATTGTACAGCTCCCGTCATTATCGCTATCAGTGAAACCCCTCCACTTTCTTAAGTCAGCTCCGCTACGGCCTTTTGCTACGCACGCACTGCAGCCAACATAGGAGCACCATTAGGAGGAAGGACTGACTACTCTGACTACCTATATAGCTAGTGTAGGTAGTCTAGTTGATTGATCATTTGTCTTTCTTTGGCGCTAGTAAGCATAGCTTTTTAAGCAAGGCAGAAGGAGAAAACCAACAAGTTTTATTTACGTTTTGTCATTGCATCCTTTTCAAGTAATCAAAGTCTCATTTCATTTTATAAACCTAAGGTAGTGACGGTGAATTAGCATATAACAATGCATACAACGATAAAAAACAATGAATTTTACGTATTTCCATATATATTGCAAACTTTTTAATTACACCAAAAGGCTAGTTTTTTTTTTTAGTCTTCAGTTCATTAGAACTTCATCTGCATCGTCAAAACGCAGATCGACTAAAAGTTCAAGTAGTACGCCTACAGCTGCTTTGCTATTTATTATGTCTGCCTAGCTAGATGTAAAACAATATAAGAATAGAACCTTTTAATACAGCTCCAATATTATTATTCAGCACGTTAAACATATTTTTGAATGTACTTAACGTTATTAATTATCAATATGTTGAAATTATATATGAGAGGTTCTACTAGAACTTGCCACCATTAAGAAAGTGTTACCAGCATTTGTTAAAAAAATATATTTAAGGATAGTAGAAATTAAGTACGAAAAATTGAAAAAAAATACAAAACTTGAAGAAAAAAAATTACATGGGCAAGTTAGAAATAATGGATACTGTTTTTAATTAATATTACCTGATACATCACTTAGATACCTTCAGTAAAAATGTTTTTGAATCATGTGATGTGAATATGATACTTGTTTACCTAGGTAGGTACATAGTCTCCTACATAAGCAAATGGCACGCGCAAACGAAAACCGCGATGCGACGCGATTTTTTGATGGCTTAAGCCGCTTAAGTTCAGATGAACGCGCGGAAACGCAGAGGGGCAGGGTTTAAGTTTGTAACAAATCCGGGTTGTTGTTTACATGACCGTGCGTTAACGCGCGTAACCGCCAATACCGTCATGCACCGAGCGCTAAAATGCGGTTCAAGATCTACAATCTTGTATCGACTTGATCGCTTACGTACGACAATTTCAATACCATTACTAGACAACAAGTTATCAATCACCAGCACATTTTCACCTGCTCTGATTTATTACAAGCTCAGGTCTTTTTTAATCGGTGATCTAGGGATCTAGTAAATTGGTTGGTACCTACCTAATATTTTATCATTATGCCAAGCACGGAACCTTAAACCTTGCGTGCTCGACAAAGATCGGGGACTCGGGGCCTTGAAATGTTATGACTAGCAACACTGTTAAAGCGTCGCATTTGGATATTTCGCGGGAGATTGAAAGAAGAATTTTTCGAATTGACGTGTGTAAATATTTTTTAGTTAAATTTAATATAAGGGCACTGCTTGTGCAAAATGGATATCCATAAAATATTAAATAGTGTCAAAACATTAAACGATTATATTACGGCCACAGAAAATATCGTTGGTAAATGTCCAAACTTAAAAATACATTTGAACATGTCTACGGTTCTTAATTTAAAGAAAGTGCGATCTTTGGAAATCGAGGTTTGTTGTAGTATTTTCTTTAGATTTTTTATCTTCTGAACATCTTCTAAATATATTTGCGTACTCAGTCCTGAAAACTAATAACTTCGTTATATTTTTAGTATTTCAACAAATGCGAAGACAACGGTGCTGCCTTTGTTGTTTTCGAGCGGCTGTTAAAGCAGCCCCCTTCTAAAACATGGGGGTTACTAGGCAAGGAGCTAATTTCAATGATACAGTACTGGTTAGATGCTGTTAGAAGACATTTGATAAGCCACAGCCATCACTGGTGGGCATTCCTAAAGGCCCTTCTGAGGTTTATAAAGGTAACTAAAAGTGAATTTTGTATTTCTGATTCTAGTCTTATCAGACTACTATATGAAAGAGATCCCTGGTTGAATTATCAAAGGAATTATCTTGTCATTTTTACTAGAATTATTAAAATCTCATTCTCATTTCGAACGATTTTCCTTACCTTTTCTTTTAAAATTAGGAAATAAAATCAAAAGATCCGTCACTGCTGAACATCATAGTTGAGCAAACAACGGAATGCCTGCTGGATGTTGCATGTAACAGCCGATTGGACGAGATACAGCGTCATGAAGTCCTGCAGACCATCAACGAGTTTTGTTCTGAATCAAGCAGGGAGCTACGGAGTAGACTGAAGGACCAACTGAGTGGATATTTGTAAGCTGTTCAGTTTCTATGATGCAAGATTCTTGGAAACAGTCCAGGGCTTCTATCCAAGACAGTAAAACCAATGCTTTTGAATTGTTACAATATTGTGAACGTTTTGATAGCTCTTATTTAAGTGACAGTATGGCAACCTATTTAAAAACAATACCATAACATGTCAACGCATTTGCAAGTTCTGATTTTCTCACGAATTAAAATTATCTCTGACTATAAGCATTTTGTTAGTATCCCATGTGCTTATCTTTGTATATATTATTATGTCCTATACTGGTTATGCATTTAAAATACTATTTCATTTTAGTGGAGTAGAATGGGATTAAAATTATAATCTAATAAGAATGGTATTGCAGTCTCAGCCATGTCAAGCTTTAATTTGAGTCAGATGATAATGTCTATTTTTTGGTAAATACATATACATAGTGGGGTAGGCATAGCTAAAAAAAAATTACCAACAACTCTATACACTTGTTGATAATTCTGTAACCACATAATGAAATTGTTCAAAACTTAACAAATAAACTTTAATATATTTCAACTTTGTGGGGCCAATAATCTGTAGGATGCCAACAATACTTTTGCACCCGCTACTTTGTAAAATGTTTTAATTTGACACTATATCCCCGCTTAGGTGTGTCTGGAAAAGATTGCTAATCAGCCATAGGACCGCCTGTTGTTTAGTTTATTGTTAGTTTCTATTGGTGCTGTTTTTGTTTCATGTATAATAAAGTATATTGTATTGTCATACGGTGGTTTTCCCTAATACCAACTTTTTACTTTAGTGTTAAGCTGGGCACAATCCTCGCTTCCAGTGGGCACTTGCCCACCCAAGTGGGCATCTTGGAAGCCCTGCTCCGGTGGCTGCTGGGTCGCTATGACCCTCAGGTCAGGAGGAAAGCTGCAGACGCCTGGTTTCCGAGCGAACTGTTCAAGATGGAGACAGTGGAACTGTTTTTGGAGAGATCATGGAGGGACTTTTACCAGGTAAGAATGTTTATGTGGCAAAAGTGTAGCTGCATTGTCATACCAAGTGATAGCATATGGCTTGTGTTTTAAATGCACTTAGTCCCAGTCCAATGTTTAATTTTACGTAAAAGGGCCTGAAGCGACTCGTGAGGGTAATAAACCCCCCCTCCCCCACCTCCCCACCCCTCAAGCCACGATGCAAGTTTATCTGTGCCATAAAAAGGTCATGTTTGCTGTAATTAGGGTACTGTGAGCCCCTCCTTGAAATTTGGATTCGGGGCGGAGGGGCGCGTCGTCGTAGATTTTAAAAACTGTACTAGGTAGAGTAGATCTGGGTACTTTGTCGTTGGAAGGTTACGCACCCATTTAACTTCTATTTGGGGCTGGGCTGGGTAACGCTAGGACACTGCAACGATCCCGGTTTAGCTTCGCCTTAGCGTAACCAACGGCTTAAGTATACCTACAGGCTCCTTGGGCGGTCCTTGCGCGCGCATTTTCAATTCTGTCGAGTTGCCTGACAGTGAAAACTCTGTTAAGAAATGGAATAGGAAATGTATGAAACCTTAAAAGAAAGTGGATTGTTATTCTGCGTTGCCCGTAAGACTACTTTAATTAAGAACGTTTTTTTTTTAATACAGTTGCTCAATAAGTGGTAGATAGGTACTTTATGTAGCTGTTTATCGTACGGGGAGTTTGAGCCAGAGCTTTTTCATTTTTTGTAGCTACAAGTGTTTTTTACCATTCAATTTTCTTTACCCTTAATTGTTCAAATTGCACTGTGAATTTTGATCAGACTGATTATTAAGTAAAATTATCTCTTTTAATTACTCTTTTATTTATGTTTTATTCGAAAATGAATTAAAAAACGTCGTTTGACAGACGGGTGGAACTGTGATTTTCACTCGTCTCGAGTCTTGCAGCAGCTTGCTTGTAGCTCGGGCCAAGACACCTCGGGACTCGTGTAAAATCACATACTTCCCGCACTTGCATCAAAATGTACTATTTCTCAAACATGCTCGGAAAAAACGGTTTTCCGATTGAAAGACAAGGACGGAAAGAGCCTCATTTTACTCCTAGGAGTAAAAAAACCATATGAAAACACTTTCCGCCCATGTCTATATTTTTCTTAAAAATGCTGTCAATTTGCATACAAAATCAAAAGGACCAAGACAAAAATTCCAAACAGCCAAGGTAACTGCTCGCTTTTTTAGCACAGTGCGTGTGTTTCTTTTTGAATTTGCATTCCAATTTCTATGGTTAGTATTTAAAAACAATTGTTCATTCTGTATAATTAAAATACTTGCTTTTTAAAAATGTATTTGTATTATTTCCTCACATGTTTGAGAAAAGCATTATGTATGCCTCGGCGGAAACGAGGATTTCCTGACTCGTATTTTAGCAGGCCTCGCTATTGCTCGGTCTGCTAACCACCTCGTCAGGAAAACCCTTACTTTCCGCGCCTAGGCAACAATGTACTATTTCGAAGTATATGAATTTGTTATATTTAGGATGCGCGCGATTTTCTCAATTCCCATAACGCCGACTGTCCCGAGCGCGTCACGTCGGTCGAGTGCAAGAAACTGACGGTCGGCGGAGTGGACATCATTAATGTAAGTATGGAGGACAGAAACTTAGTTTTCAGTGGTAGGTATACAGTGCATAAAGAAGCGTTTTAAGTTCGCGGTGATAAATGTTGTGATTATGAGAAACTATGATGTTGAGACCAATCAGTGTTTTATTTATTTAAATGCAATGTTTCATTTACATTTTAGTCAAATAATTAATCTTGGGTCCATATTGGCTTCGCTAAAGTTTATCACCCGAAATTGATTTTCCTAACGATTTGTACTCCTAATGATCACTGCTCCTAAAAAATGTTTTCCTAAAAATTTCGTTCCTACAATTTATTTTACTATTAACGTAGCTCATAAAACTCATATCTCTTAAAATTTTAAGTGCTAATGTCACTGATGTAACTTTTTGTAAACTCCTATTTTTTTTTTAAATAACATTCTTAATCATATTTTTTTTGGGTCTATATTGGCTCACCTAAAAAATTTTACTCCGAATGTATTTTTATCCCTAATCATCGCAAGTCCTAAAGTGTTTTTTACTGAAATCACTTTCCGAGTACAGGACTTTACGCAGGATTATTTTAAAGTTAAAGATGATCTGCTCTTTTAAAAAAAAAAATAACCTCGAAGACGAAAGCGGGAGCGAAGCTCCCGCTTTCGTCTTCTAACCTATCCGCGATCCGAGTCGGTTTTGCCACTAAGTCCCTATTCCCTACTGCCTACGTAATGTAAAAATAATAGAAAAAATAACATTTTTACAATTATAAATAAGTTACTAATAACTAGGTACTTATAATAATGTGCAATTTTAGGAATAAAAACCATTCTACATAAAACAAATATAACAATGAACAATAGTGTAAAAGATGGTTATGTTGAGAAAATATAGGAAAACAAATAGTAGTACCTCTATATATCGATGTTTATTGCAACGGACATTATGAAGTTGAATGATTAGGAATTCAGAGCGTTAGGAACAAAGTAGTTATGAGTAGTGATTATTAGGATGTAAATTATTAGGAACAACATTTTCGGATTTCCGATAATCGACATTAAAAATTTAGTTCAACTTTGGCGCACCCATTAATCTTAGGTAAATTTTATCTTGGTCCACATCCACCTTGATTCAGTTAGTTGAGTTCCAGGGTCCACAGAGCCGCGTGACCTGGCTGGATGTCAATGTAGCATCGCGCAGCGTGACTGTGATTCTGGACCCTCGCGTGCTGGAGAGCGTCGCCGCCACCAGCTACAATAGCTACGAGACGCTCACGCTGCTGGAACACGACGTGTGCGCCGTCCAGCTATTCAGGTACCAGAGTATACATCTTCTATTGGCAAAGATAAAAAGATAAATAAATTGATTAAGTAGGCCGCTCGGGCACTTTTACACGTCAAGAATCTACCAGCTCTTTCCGAGAGGAGACCACTGCTGAGAAGAAACGCTGCAAGAAACTCAGCACTCAGTAATTTTTTAATCATATTTCATATTAAAATGGTACTACTTAGTCTAGCATTATATAAAGCAACAAATATTAAATTAAATATAATATCAAATATATGCGTAGTTCAGCAGGAAAACATGCCAAAAATCTTACGGGAGTGATAGAGAGAGAAGAAGAAAAAAGAAAAAAAGAAAAAATAGAATCAACTACTTATGTGTATATGAGATGGTGCAAGACGACTAGATAAAAGTTTCGATATGTTTTCCTGCATCAACGGTGTCTCCCAGACAAGAAAAAGCAGGATAAAGCTTTTGCATTTAAACATAATTATTATTGACTAAGTTTCAGGTTTAGGTCGTGCATTTTTGTCTGTCAGATAGTCCTCGACCCTATAATACGCTTTAGACATTAACGACCTTTTCAAGTAGGTATTTTTTAAGTGCTGGTAAGGGTAACTTTAAAACAACGTCAGGTAATTTATTATAGAAATGAATGCACTGACCAACAAATTATTTATATACTTTACGGACACGGAATTTTTGAATAGCGATTTTATTTTTAATTCTAGTATTTAAGTTATGTATATCAGAGTTTTTGGTGAAAGAATCTAAATTCTAAGGAAAAGTAGGCAATTTAAAAATTTGTTAATAGGTTGGAAACTTGGAAGGTGGCAACAGGATCTCCGCTGTTCTCACGTAGACTCCTCGAAAACCGTTAAGTTTGGTTCAAAAAATAATGCAGTAGTTACCCCTAGCATGAATTTGTCTCAGAAACGTTTTGTTTCACCGAGATCTGTATGTTTATTATTATGAATGAAGTTAAGAGCCATGTAAGGTATGTGTTAAACTTGGGCACCTCCTGCTGACGCTGGCGTGCCGGCAGGGCGGCGGGCTCGACGCTGCTGTCGCTGCAGACGCGGGAGCCGGCGGCGCTGCGGCCGCGCGAGCCGGGAGCGCTGCAGGCGCGCGAGCCGGGAGCGCTGCAGCCGCGCGAGGGGCCGGCGGCGCGCGGCGTGGCGGCCGCGGTGCGCGCGCGCCGCCTCGTCGCGCTCGACCGCGCGCTCGCAAGAGCCTTCCAACACAAGTACCAGGTCCATACCATACCATCTCATCTTACACGTGGACCCTTCAACGTCTCACGTACAAGTTGCCTCCCAATATTTTTTCCTTAACCGTAAGAGCATCGGGTAGGGTACTTAAGTTAAAAAAATCATTAGTGTACAAGGTGACCGCAGGGGTTCGAACTCAAAACTTTATGATCACGAATCAACCCCCTGAGACACTAACTGCCGCGCTCAGAGACGTCAATTAAATTTAAAACTCGATTAAAGTTGCTTCTGTCGCTTAATTTGCTATAGCAATAGAATAAAAGAACACGTCACTAAACAAGCAACGTTTCTGAGTACGGCAGAAAGCCAGCGACGCTCCAATACCAGTTAAATAAATAGAAAAGTAGTTAGTTTGCGACCTTTTAGAAGTTTCTGTTACCTATTGCCAGTCAGGCGCTAGAGTTATATCGATGCACGCTTGATAATGAATACACACGTATTCAAACGCTGTGAACGCCCCGACTAAACCAGCTTGGTGCGTCCTGTGATTTATGATAGGTAGCTTACGGCACGTACGGTCGAGGCACACACGCATGCAAGCCCCGCGATATACCTTTGTTTAAAGATGAAGTATTTATACTATGAGTTTTCGACACAGCCTAGTTTAATACGAAGCTAATAGTCACTTATTCGATTCCCGTATGGGAAAATATTTGTGTGATGAGCGCTAGTATTTATTTGTTCATGAGTCATATGTGTTTTCTAACCTAATGTTTTAGTATCTTTTACCCAACTGCCGAAAGAAGAGGGGAAACTAACCGCGTGGAGAATATTGTAGCAAATAGTTTTAAAACAATTGATTATACGATGGACTGAAAGTTTCGGGAATCTAATACTTACAAACATACCTACTTTTGACACTTTATACCTTTTTATAATCTCTTTAAGTTTCATTAACCTGAAAAACTGGCCAGATTGAAAAAAGCAATGGTTTTGTTTCAATTGTTTTTTGAAGTCGTCGAGTCGCTGCTGAAAATGGAATTGTCCCGAAAAATTAAAGAGCTATGATTTATTACAACTTTAAAAGTGGATTAACACAAAAACAATGTGGAGACCGGATGATTGCTGCTTTTAGTAATCAAGCAACTTCAAAGACGACAATATACAGGTGGTATTCAGAAGTTCAACGTGGCCGTGTATTCCTCACGGACGACGTGCGTGAAGTTCGATCAAAATCAGCAGTCACGCAAGAAAACATTGATGTTGTGTGTCAGCTGATAAAGGAAGACCGGTATGTGTCATATTGGGAGATTCAAGAGTGTTTGGGAATCGGAATGAGTCAGATACAAATTATTTCACAGCAACAATTAGGAGGAAGCTCAAATGCAGTTTTCAGCATTGTATCAGGTGACGAGTATTGGATACATGCATGAGCCTAAAAATAAAAATCTCGAGTATGGGTCTACGAAGACGAGCTCAAGCCGACAAAGTTATTCGTTCTCGCAGCACGGCCAAAAAGATGTTGGCTACGTTTATCTCCTAATTCCTCTTGAGGATCGTGGAGCAGTTAATGCCGATTGGTACACCACTATTTGTTTGCCGAGTATCTTTGCTGAACCTAGAAAAAAAACCCTAGTCGCCGCATCATCCTTCACCACAACAATGCCAGCGCTCACACCGCTCGGAAAACAACTGAGTAGGTATCAGGACAGTGAAAAAGTCGAATTATTGAACCATCCTCCATACATCTCCGGCTTAAGCCCGTAAGCGTGGTCAGCGGTTTCAGCAGCAGCAGCAGACGAAGCTGCAGTGGAGGTTTTTGAAATGGCCATTTTGTCGACCCCTATTGCAGACGTCAATAAGTGCTTTAACGAGTGGTTTGAACGCATGGATAAATGCATAAAATATAAAGGAGAATAGTTTGAAAAACAATAAAAATACTTTTATTCAATATAACTGCATATTTTTATTTCCCGAAACTTTCAGTTTGACCCTCGTATCGTTATAATCTCACTTGTGGTAAAACGATGCAACATTTATTCTCAGCTATTACTAAACCTGGACACGCTATCGTCATCGCCTTCATCAGTTCAAGACAACCTCATCAGCACGAATCCCAGGAAACTCAGCAGTTCCGTAAGTGTTTTATACACTTCACAATTATTTTGTTTCAATTACAATTACAATTAGACAGGTTTGTAGTACGTTTTCATTGACAATTTTACTGGGTGCCTTGCCTACCTTGAAAATCAGAATTCCAAGTTACGTTACCTCAATTACTTTCTCTCAAGTTACAAATGATGAGTGACCATCACCATCGCCATCACCATCTTGTATTCCATTTTATAAATACTACATGTCATACCATTGCGGCTCATCCCCAAGTTAGAAAAGCCTATGGTGTTACAAATATATGGCCCCTTTTTATCAATTTAAACTTAGGAGAAAATAATACCGAATCAGAGGCGCTGTTACGAATGAATCGAATGGGTGAATGAAAATTAAGTAGTATGTAAAGAGGATACATGAAATTCCAACATTTAAAAAAAACGGCACTGACACGACCATACATAACGGCCGCTTCCCGGATCAGTTTTAACTGTCAGTTTTGACTGAACTGTTTAAACTGTCATAATTAAGCGTTTCTATAATGTAAGCTAACAGATTTCTTATAAACACGCTCAGTTTTGACTGACTGTTTGCACAGTTTAGTGAAAACTATGATTTTAAACTGACCATATGAGATTAGTTCGTTCTAATCTCATATCGCAGCTCGCTTTAATCGCAGTTCTTGTGAAACAACCTTTAACTTTCCTTCTTATTTATAAAATACTCTATTATAAAGCGCGGGTAGTTTTAACTTTTAACAGTGTAATGTGTCAGTTGTGATGATTGTTATTGTTGGTGTGTTGTGTCCAGGAGGAAGATCGGCGCTCTGCCATTCCCGTGCGGAGGCGGAAACACTCTGGTGAATATGTTTAACTATTAAATATTTATACAATAACACTGTCTTTTCCACGAGCGCCACTAGCTTATGATCTTAACTTGGTGAACACACGAAGATAAAATTATAACTGTCTTCTATTATACGAGTCGTGGGACTTCCCTTGTTTGGATACCTATAAGAGTATGTTCCCAAGGAGTCGAAGTCTCCGTGAAGGAGTTCGTCAAGCTGTTCTAATTTGACTATCATACAGATGAGGGAGGAATGCTTAAAAAACTTTATTTCGTTTGCAATACCCAAAAACTATAACAAAATTCAATTATTTCCCCCGTAAAATAAAAAGGATTAGGAAGGAAAGGAAGCCTCACCATAACCATTGTGGTACAGATCATTGATATTTTTTTAAACCATATGCTGAGTATACATACTTACCCTTTTTTCAATTGAACCTCTGAAGACATTGTCTTTTTCACTAGGCTAGCAGGGATTAATATTTTGAAATGTGTTGGTAGGCTACATCGTGCGCTCCCGTAACCCCCCACCATGGAACTCTCCCTCCACAGCTTCTACGTCATCGCTGGCGCAGGTACGTCCTTCAAGTTTAGTCAGCAGACGCGGAGTCTTAGTCAAGATGCAAATAAAACGTTAGCGATTTTAGAAAACTGCTAAATGTATGATTGGCGCGTATTTAAATGGATTGAAGTAAGTTGACGGGGTCCATATATCGTCTGCCATAATTGTTTTTGGTCATAATGTGTTTTAGGTCATATTTATTAAGTATTCGTTTTTTTTTATTGCTTGGAGAAGGCAAACGAGCACAGGCCACCTGATGGTAAGTGGAAACTGTGACCCATATAGACATTCGCATTCACAAGACTAAGACTGCAAATGCGTTGCCAACCCTGAGGAATAAGATGGATTTAAGTGATAACGTATTTTTTTGAGAACCTGCTACTTTTTTAGGATGTGTATAAATCAAACTTAGGTAGATACGAGTAGGTTAGGTTAGATTAGGTTAGCCTAATATAGCCTTGTCTAGGTACACTAAAGTTTACAGTTCCAACGATATAAACATAATGACAATCAATAATTCGATTAGGGGACCGCTCGTCACGCGATACTAGTTATATTTGGTCACATCTTTGAAATAAAATATTTATAATAAATTGTTTTTGGGCCCACTAGAAACGGTCACGTTTATTGATTCACATTTGTATTGAGATTCATATTTTAACTGTCATATTTTTCAGCATTCCCATTAGACACGGTAAAAAAATTTAACCACTGTTTTACAGGTTAAGAGGTACCAATCGAGATGTTTTATTAATATACGGTGCATTACGTGTCCATTCCCTATACTGAAAAAAATGGCTCCTTTTGTTTCTCTTCGTCACGCTCTTTAGAGTTGCCGCCTACTGCTCTATGTAGGTTCCTACTTTCCTAGTACAAAAGAAAACACATAATTGAGTAAAGTACAAAATTGATTAGTTATTACTTATACCTAAAATATGAGGCGTTTTCTCGAGGACCTACTGATTTGTCCTATTAGGAGGACCACGAGGGAGACCTATTTCTCGTTGTCCTATTAGTATGTAGGTACGGTTGTGAAAATGTTCGTCCTATATAATAGGATACGTAGGTAGGTTTAAGTTATGTTAGTTTTGCAGCAGACCCGGAGGGCCAACCACCCAGAAATAGGAGCTCAGTCGGACAGTGAGTACCCTGACTAACACAATGTAGTGGTCGTGACGAAATGAAACTAATTATCTCTACAAATTAAGTGTGACCAAAGAGAACTTATTTCGCGTGATGAGCGGTAACCTAATTTACAATAATTATGTCAACAATGTCATTATGACATCTATCGCGTCGGCCGTTTATGTCAATGGAAATACATTTTGTAAATTTTCGGAAATCCAACGTTACGCATCTTGTCTAGGTCCTAGCCTAGGTTGCCTAGGTTGTGTAGGCAAGAATTTCAAAAGGATCATTTCCTGTAAAGCTGCCTGAACGAGATGCCTGTAGCGAAGGAATTCGCCTTTTTAACTAACTTCCGGCTCTTCAAATGCATATGTTTTTTTTTAATATTTGCTCTGAGTTAATATCCCTCTAACTAATTATTCCCGAGTGAACCCCTCTAACTTTTTGCCACTGAAAGATAAAGATGATGATAATGAGTGAAGATTCAAAATTCCTTTTAAAATAAAGAATAACCAGAATTATGATGCTATTTTGTTGGAATACTTTCAATAAAAAATAATGTTTACAAACGAAACTTGGAGCGATCACTATAATATGAGAAATGCATAACGATGCTTTTCCCATATCGATAAACGCAATTAACGAATTGAGTTTATCGATATGGGCGATCCCTAGCTGTCATTTAATTTTGCCCCGTATAATCCGAGGTATGTGTGGGACTCGTCAACCGAGAGTTTCCGGAATAGGTACCCACTAAAAACCCACGCTGTTGCTGGCGAGGACCGCAGGTCCTGCTTGAGCATTCGACTACGACCCTCACCGGCGTTATTAAATGAACTTGCATCAAGTTTAGGTTAGCTTGTAATTATTTAAAAAAAAAGGTAAATTTATACATTACTGACCGTAACGTAAATAAAATGTTTTATTTGTTTAAAGTAAGGCTCATATATGTTTCAGCTTCACGATAAACTAGCCGCCTTACCTCACGTGATTTACAACAAAGAACCAATAAAAGTCAGCATACAGCCCGAACTGTCTATGGTCAGAGAAGTTAGCGAATGCGACGATCGTAGTTCCATTCTGTCCAACACCTCCAGGTCTAGGCGCTTTGGCGTCTGCCAAAGACAAAGTGACGGGGAAGGCCATGTTAATACAAAAAAGCGGAACATCTCGCCTGTCCCTTGGAACAAAGATAAACCTGTTAGCTTAATGCTAGCCGCCACTCTAGGATCTGCTGATCAGTCAATTATTAGCGACACCTACGAAAAATTACAAAGAGACAACGGTGAAATAGATCTACTTGATTTACTTGTCAAAGAAGCCTTTCAAAACGGTCAGGAGAAAGATAGTGGGATAATCATTGATAAAAAAACTCAAGACAGTGAGGTCATTGAAAATACGCCTTTAGAGCAGCAGGGCAAGCAAGTGCGACTTAGAAAATTAACCAGGAATCGTAAAGCGAAATGTACTGTTGTAAGTAACTCTACAACAGATGAATCGAACACAGAAATTGTAAATGAAACCCGTAGTTTTGTTAGTGAAAGAAAGAAACAAGTACCCACTAAAAAAAAAGTTGTGGCTAAAAACCCTGAAATAGTCTCCGAGGTACCGCCCGTTTTTGATGAGGCTGCAATTGATGCGTTTTTTTCCCAACATATTGTTGAAAATGACGCTGGGCGTCTCGTTGTAAGTCCAACTTTGGCTAAGAAAATAAATGAAACTAGTTCTGAATGTAGCGAAAACATTCTCAATGAAGAATTGAATATAAAAGATCCTGTCACTAAAGTGGAAATAATCGATTTCCTCAATGATGTAGTTGATGAAGTATGCACCGAGCTTGATAAATGTACGGAATTGTTAAGTAAAGAGCGACCAGAGCAGGATGAGATTGATATTTTGAAGATTGCACAAAATACATCCATTAATAACGCCATCGTTAATCAAAGTTTGAAGGACGCTATGTTGGTTGAACCAAAAGAAAACGACCTTGTTTCGAACGAGGAATCAAGAAAAGTCACTTTAAAATTTCAACCAGCTAAAAAAAGAGTTGCAAAAAAGGATACTAAACTTAAAAAACCTAAAGAAGTTAAAGTCTCCGACGAAATAATGGTCGAAAAAGATAACGCATGTATAGAAAATGCAAGCGCTAAATCACCAATTAATAAATGTAATACACCCCTGACTCGCAAAAAACGCAAGCTTTATTCTCCAAAAGACGATGATAATGATGCAATGAATGAAATTCTAAAACCTAAAGTGGATTCAAAACAGTCAAATGTTAATAAAACACCGATAGCAGCTTGCTACAAAGAAATCGAAATAGAACGTAAAAGTGCTTCTAGAATTCCCAGAAAATTGAGATCTAGTACTGAGCCACCCACGTCGCCTAGGACTAAAAGGCAAAACGACGTGTTCGACAAACTAAAGGAAAGGGTGGATAATGAAGAAAAAATAACACTTGTCAATAGAAAAACAAACAAAAAGGATTTAACGGTTTATAACTTTACAAGTGAAAGCGAAGATGAAGATTTTAAACAGAAAAAAAACGAAGTCCAGAAACGCGTAAGTTCAACAAGTTTAAGGTCAACAGTTTCTAAACGTGGGAGGTTGGCGAGTCGCATTAACTACACGGAAAGCAATAACAGCTCAGCTGATGAAAGTAAAAAGAAGGCAAAAAAACGCAAAGTTGTGAAACAGAGTAAGCCCAGAAGCCGAAAAGTTATTGTAGAACCTTGTCATGATTTGATTGATGAACGAATGCGAGATACGGCTCCTGAAATACTTGACACTTCCTTTGTCAAAGAAACAGTCTTAGAAACAACCATTCAAGAACCTGAACCCGCCATAGAAAAAGTTTCATCTATGGAAATTATTCCAGAAGATATTCATGATGCACCAGTGGACGTTATTGTGCCAGAAATTAAAGCCCAAAGAAGAAAACGATCAAACGCCCTCAAATTAAAAAAAGAGAAACAACTAAATAAAACAGCTGTAAAGTCTGCAGAAAAGTTGACGGTAAAGAAAGAAAAAGCTGTTATGAAAAGTGAATCAAAGGAACGAAATGGAGCCGAAAGTCCATTGCCTGGGCTTGTTATTGAAACTGAAAAGTCACGACTTGATGATATAACTGCTTCAGTAGAAGCGAATATGCTACAAAGATTTAAAAAGATATATACAGAGGGACCTGACGTAGATGAATCTGACGTTACCCAAAATTTACTGCTTAGAGCAGATAAAAACAAAAGCCCAGATGGCAGCAACAATGACATAAACTTGGATGTATTCGACGAGTTTGAAAAAATCGACAATATCTCATCAACCAAAGATTTTGGATCGGTAGATCACAATCAAAATAAACAACCAAAACAAGTAGATTTAGATACTATAGTTCTCTCAGATGTACCTTCTGAAAAATCAATAGCGACTGATGGCACATCACCAATTACTGGTCACAACGATCTGGACGAATCACCACCTAATATGGAATTACTGGAGGAAAAAATATCAGAAAGGGACTTGGAAATTCAAGACATGAACCAAACTATGGCAGATTTTTTCATTCAGTTGAGAAATGGGTTACAAGTAGATAAAACGCCTAAAGCTTCCTCAGAGAAAAGTAAAGCTTCTGCAGTCTTACAGTTGACTAGACTATATTCAAAAGAATGCGCCATGTCGCCTAGGTCAAATGTGAGCTCTCCAAAAGTTGTTTTATCGCAAATATCCTCTAAAGGATTAGAAATATATGCGACTCCAAAGAAATCTAAAAGTTCTAGTATTATTCGTTCTCCCGAAGTCGTACTGGAAAGGATATCATCTGATGACATTAATAAATGGTTACCAATGCCACCTATAAACCGTGAATATAGTTATGAGGAACTGCCTAAGAAATATGCGACCAGGTTATCGAAACAGAAACTAGTGGGTGTTGTCAAAAAAACCCCGGAAAGAGAGGTAAAGAGTAAATTCAAGTCAATAATCTCGCCCATAAAATTATCATTTGATAATGATGAGTTTAAGCTCAGTGCTTATTCGACAAATAAAAAGAATTATAACGAAAGTACCCTGAACAGAACTCAGACAAGAAGTATGATGTCTCGAGAATTGAATAAAAGTGTCGATAAAGTCGAACGGCCAAAAACGAAAACTCAGAAGTCTTTGGGTACAGAAATAGTAGACTTTTTTACAAAACGAAATGTCATCAAACCTTCAAGTTCTGGAAGTGTTCATAAATCTTCGATTGCTGAAGTTAGGCAAGAGATAGATGATGCTCCTATACCTGTCGTAAGAGAGGTTAGATGTAATATAGAGAGTGACAATACATCTGGTGGTAGCCAGAGTGCTGCAAGCGTTCACGACTGGTTCAAGAGAAACGTCGCGCCTAGGAGTTTAAGCAAAGGTAAATAATAATCTTAATCTAAAAGTCGTGTCACAATAAATAGGTAGCAAATTAAAATATTACAACTTTTTACTGAATATATTTGCGCAATCGTGCAATGTTAAAACGGTCGTCTTTCATTGTAAAAATATATTCAGAATACTACATAATATTGTGACACCTTAATTAAAGCGTAAAATATATCAATTTACAACACGAATTGCTACTCAAGTACGCGCTGGACATTATGAAGTCAAATTAAGGCAATATCCAACTTAATTGGATCAATAATTAATAATATCTTGTAATAAGCCCAAAACACTTAATAATCTTTATTCGTAAAAAAAAATCTTCTAAAATGATCTGTTTTTGTGCTTCAGCTGACACTAATCTCGCCAGGGACATAGTTGGAAAAGTGTTGGAAACCTTGGACACGACGTTAGAGGAAATCCAACAGTCCACTAGTAAAAAGTAAGTATGTAGCAGTAGCCTAATGCGGCTTATGCCGTAGCTGTTGACAGTCCAAGGTTGCAAGAAGTTTTAATAAGTGGAGATTTTCGTTTCCTTGGCAAGTGGGTAGTATATTATCAGTCCCGGATGCAAGTACGTGGACGCTAATGAGAAGCTGGGCGTACCTTATGTCGTTTTCTGGCGGCTAGGGAGAAATAGGGACCTCTACGGAAATCTGGAAAGTTATATATAATTTGGACGAACACAATCGCCTTCTCATTTGTAACCTTGTGGTAAAATTCCAACTTTTTTTACTAACCTTATTATGTTATGTTTGATAACTTTGAACCGTCTTCCAGATTGGCTTTAATGTTCATGGATAACCAGCGGCGGTTGAGCAAGCTGCAAGAGGAATCGCGAGAACTGGACAAACGGACGGTCGCCGAGATCATGGCTGTGGTGCAGGACAAGTGGGCGGAAAGAGATCGGAAGTAAGAACTTTTGCTTTTTTAACTGTTACTGTTTGTGGGGGTAGTTACGTCGTAGATTTTCCATTCTATCAGGGCTCCCTTTTCAATTCTAAAAACTTTGCACGTTGCGTCAATATAATTAAAACACTAGAATCCGGCGAAATAAATCTACTGGCTAAGTGCGACCTTTGCCTTCATCAAATCATCACCAAACGCACGGCTAATGTATTGATTAAGATTTTTCTGTTAGTTTGGTGGTAGAAATGGCAGTGTGTCGCAAAGTGTGACTTGTTTTTGTTAAGAAATTAACGTTTTGTTAATCTGTTTAACGCGACAATTAATTTTTGTATTGAGTTATAAGTACAATTATAATTTAATTATTTAATATTAAATATAGGAGAACGCAACAAAAAATTGTCCCAATGTTCCTTATTCCAGTGTAATAAGAAATGTGTAATATATTTATGCGACGATTCTTTTGATAAGTACATATTTTTGCACTTGACTGTAACTCGGCCGCTTTGGGTACAGCAACATGCCATGAGCCCTGCTTTCTCTACTTTTTCTCTCGTTGTCGTCAAAAACAATACCGTAACAGGTCAAATATGATTTGCAGTTCACCGCCTAGAATAGAAGCGCTGGTATGGTATTGTTTTTAACTTGACCACCATTACTGTCAAGTAAATAAGAGTTATCAAAACGTTGACAATACGATAACAGGTCAAAGACGATATGGTTTTTACCGTCTATACAGGGTAATTTTTTTATCAGTGCAGAAATTTTAACATATGATTTTGTATCGGTAATATAATATATTACGAGAGTAAAACGAGTTAAAAAACAAATGGTTTTTTTTTTTGCAAATTATCTCTCTGTACCCACTCACTTGCTTGCGACTTCAAAAAAGGGTGACGTAAACCGCTTGGACGGAGACTCCGTAAACAAATCGGCGCGGTGTTTGCTTAATTTGAAAATCGATAACTTTGCTTGTACTGAAGTATTTGGTAAGATATTTTTTACATTGTGAAGCTAAAGAAATGGAGAATGAAATAACATGTATATTTTAGCATGTATCACCTTAATAGCTCCCATATAAAATAAAATAGCAAAAAAACGGTTTACGTACCTACTAAATTTAGATCTTTTTGTAATACCAATCACCAACAAAATCAATAATTTAATACCGAAATAAAACGTTATTTAAACACACTATAACACATACTTCACAATCACGTAATCATAATAAGGAAATAAATATGATTAACATATTATTTCAGTGTAAATAAACAACCGATACGTCATTCTGCAACACTTGTTCCGACACCTTGCAAAATAAAATAGATAAAAAATTGTTTTGGTTTCTCAAGTTTACTGTAACTTTTTTTAAATGTTGTCATGTTGGTAATCTGTGCTTTGAAAACAATTTATACCATATATATGGAGCCATCCACAGAATAAGAATCATAAACCGCATAAACTCCGTTGGTAGCTACGGCTACCGAAAGCAATTTGTAGGCGTACAAATTTGGTAGCTCTAGTCACCGAAAGCAAGTGAGTGGTTACCTTTTCGTGTGGACACAAAGTCACACTAGAAAATCACTTTTTACAAACCTTAACAATAAAAATCTTTTTACAATTAAACTACAGATGTAGTGCATAATTATTTTCCTTCGTATTTTCACGGAAAGGTACGAACGTGTCTTGCTATTTCAGTCGGTCACAATACAAAAAGTACTAAGGTTGACTGAAGTAGCATAACACCTTCGTACGTTTCCGTGAAAATACGAAGGAAAGCAATTATGCACTACACCTGTACAGTCCGTGAGCTCCTAAAAGGACCTTCGGATTTTAGAAGCATACTTCGGGTATTGTCGATGACACACGATCGTGATATGCGGTTCTGTTCTGTTAACAACTTGCAAAACTTTTTGAAGTTACCGTAAAAAGTTATGTAAAGAATAACCATCAATACAAAAAAAAAACCTTACCGTAATAATATTACGTTTATCTTTTTCAAATTTTACCCCAATATGACTATTTGTCATGATACAAATAAAACAAAATCATCATTTTCGAATTCTTCCATCGTTCATTTAAATAGAGAACACCCCGCCTCCACACACTATAGGTGAAAAACTTAAGTAAATCACCTGATGCATGTAGTTGTGCGCAAAACTAATATGGGATTTATGTATGTGTATACAGATGTGTTACAACTACATGCAACAGGTGATTTAATTAACCGGACCCAGCCGCTCGTCGAGGGTTTTGTGAGTGGCTTCTTAGTCATCCCGATGCCAACATTTTATGGACTGATGAAGCACTGTTCACCCTTGTTGGGATTTACAATGTAGATAAACGAACACTGGTGGTCATACAGTAATGCACATAAAGTTAAAGAAAATCACCAAGTAAGGTTTAGTGCCAACGTGTGGTCGGGCATTAAGTAATGAGAATAAAATATTAGGAACCTATTTTATCGAAGGCCGTTTGACCGGAGGAACCTACCTGGATATGTTACAAGGTGTAGTGAGCGAGTAAAAGGAATGGAAGATGTTCCGATAGCCTATCTACGAGATTTTTACTACCAGCATGACGGTGCTCCACTCCACTACGCAACAACAGTGCGAAACTACCTAAAAAACGAATACGGAGACAACTGGATAGGGCGTGGAGCACCTCAGGTGCCATGGCCAGCAAGAAGCCCGGACCTCACGATGTGTGACTTTTTCTTGTGTTGTGTCCGTTTAGTTTTGTATTTGCATTTTTTAAATAAATTTTAATTACTTCGCTGGGTAGAGTAATTAGTTTGTTTCCCCAAACTCGTTAATTCCGCGTAGCAAATTTTCCATTCGCATTTTTCCCCACTCGAATTTCTAGCCATGCATCTTTTTTATCATTCGCTTGCATCTCTATTCTCAAATATGCCCAACCGACATTTAGCACAATATTTTAATTTACTACGCGACATTGTTTCTATACCAAAAGATTCCCAGCCGATTTTTTTCGCAGTATTTTAATTTCTTACGCGATATTGTTCCGTTACCAAAAGTTTCCCGGTCGTTTTTTTTCGCAATATTTTTATTTATTACGCGATATTGTTTCTATACCAAAAGTTCCCAGTCGTTTTTTTTTCCAATATTTTTATTTATTACTGAATAGTGTTTAGCTCTTATAGTTACGGAAAAAACCCGGCCAAGAGCGTGTCGGGCCACGCGCAGTGTAGGCGGGTTCCGTAATTGCCCGTCACAATATACGTACTTACAATTTTAGGTGATTTTCAGTAGGTATGAACACTAATTCGCCTGTATCTCAGGAACAAATCAAGTCTACTTAGTCCTGATAATTTTCCTAAAAAATTCATTATTATGTGCTTTCATTTAAAATATTTTTCAGTATTTTATTACTTATAGTTTTGGCTGTAGGGGGGGGACACTTGGCTCTAACAAAAATTAGCGCTTTTATGCTCAATATTTCATAAACGGATCATTTAATCGAAAGATTGTTTTCATAAACCCGCAATATGTTTGAAAGACCTATCCAATGACACCCCCCACTATGGAGTAGGCGAGAAAAAAAAATTACATCCCCACGTTACGTGTAGGGCAGGTACGCTAAAAAAATTTTTTTTTCAAGTTTTTATTTTACCTCTCTGTTGGCGTGACTTAAATGTATATTCGTGCCAAATTATAGCTTTCTAGTACTAAAGGTCTCTGAGCTAGGCTGCGGACGGACGGACGGACGGACATGGCGAAACTATAAGGGTTCTTAGTTTAACTGCGGAACCCCAAAAAATGGCTGTGACATACGGACTGACAGACGGACGGACAGACATGACGAATCCATAAGGGTTCCGTTTTTTGCCATTCGGCTACGGAACCCTAAAAATGAAACATACGATTCTGGTGGGATAGATACGTGAATATAAACATAGCCTGCATATATCCTTTTGTTTTTGCCACAGCCGGTTATAAATATATTGAAAAATACGCTATCCTGGGGTTTTTTTTTTACACCCAATTAGCAAATATTTACTCAAAATAAAACTGAGTACCTATACAATTAGCAAATCATGCATCCTAGTATTATTCGCGAATAAAAAAAAATGGTTGAGTAAATATGCTATTAGAAAATTAGGACCCTGGTAAAATTCGGGAATAATAAAAAAACCTGATTGAGTAAATATGCTATTAGACAATTAGGACTCTGGTAAAATTCGGGAATATTAAGAAAACTGACTGGATAAATACGCAATTAGGAAATTAGGACTCTGGTAAAATTCGCGAATAATAAAAAAACTGATTGGATAAATATGCAATTGAAAAATTATGACTATTGGTAATACTTATGAATGATAAAAAATATGCATGGCTAGAAATTCGTGTGGGGAAAAATGCGAATGGAAAATTTGCTACGCGGAATTGACGAGTTTGGGGAAACGAACTAATTACTCGCTGGCTAGTGTGGTTCTTATTTTAAACAAAATTATAAACAACAAACTTATGTACATATCGCCCACACTGTTAACTGACTACTATTGAACCTTATTATCAGGAGATAAGGTTACAAGTGTACAATTAATTGTGTTTACATTTGCTTGTAGTGATTGTTCACTGTTCACTTGAATATTCAGTTGAACAGAACACGTGTGTACGAAGTCTTCTAAAGTGATACACATACGATACACTGTATTGCTATTCGAAATTTGAAAATTCATGTACAGCATATCAGACAACAAGCCCCTCTCCGAATGATATTCTAAATTTGTTTTTATTTATTAACTCCCCTCTCCTCGCACCCCTGCATTAGAGGGTCCATGAATATCGTTAAGTTAGTGGAATCATTGAATCAGCAATATCTCTATTATTTTTTAAGCTACATTAAAAATAACACATGAGTTATTGATTAACAATAGCGAAGCAAATATAAAAATTTGTGCACGTATTAAAAATTACCCTGTATAGAATCTCGGCCTATCAGTTGGTACGATAACCTTGTCCGACCAAAAACGATGTCGTATGTTCCATCTGTAATAACTAATAAGATTAGTCCCATTGTGAACTACCGTGTGTTTTTTTCGCCCAACTATTGCTGGTTTTATTTTATTTTCAGATTACAAGAAATGGTAGAAGATTTCGAGAAGGTCCAAAAGCAGCGCGCGTGTGAGGTGAGCAAGGCCGACCGCGAGCGAACTACCCTCATGGTTCGGCTGCTAAAGGAGGACTTGCAGGCCGTCCTCGACTTTACGGACAGGCAGAATAAGTAACCTCCTACCTCGAAGTAATACTGTAAGTCAACATGAAGTAAATTTTTTGGGCAAAGTAATTTCTATAAAGATAAATGTTTTATTTTTATTTTTATTCATCGTTAAGTTTGTTCAAATCTATTTCAGATTGTTATGTTTCCTGTTATTGCCTGTTATGTTTGCTCTTTATGTTAAAAGCTGATTAATATTATAAGTGTCAATGTAATTTAGTTGTAAGTGTTGCTTAAATCATTTGTATAAATGATGCGATTAATAAAAACTTTATGAATTAACTTTTTTACTACTATTCTACTGCGTAATTAGATTTAAAATAAATAAACATGTTTAAAAAAAAACTTAATATATTTTAAAATAAATTATTTACAAAATAACTTAATTATTCATATTATAACTATCGATACGGTTGTTTAAAATCTCTCTGTCTCGAGGCTAACCCGAACCCATGCTATTTTATCTTGTGCACTGTAAACTGCCTCATACAGTCTCTTGTTTGTTCTTATGCCATATGTACTTACAGTAAAGTTTAATTCTTTGATAAATGGTTGCTGTCCAGTCTATGTTAGAATACATCAACAGTCAAATTCTTTTTTATTATTAGTGCGACGACAATTGAAAGGTGGTGAAACATTCCAGATGCACTCCTTTTAGTCTCCACCAATATTAACAACTAAACAGTTAAAGCCAGTCTTGGGTGCACTGTAAATATACAGCTTTCATTTGCGTGAATGATGCGACAATCTCCCGAACGAAAATCATGTGTGTCATAATACTCATAAAAGAACAGCTTGTGGGTTTGTGGGTTATCGTTTCTGTGCCTTGTGTCGCACGTGATCAGGCGCACTACTAGGAGTCGTCCTGGCTGGCCGCGACCTGCGCGATGAACACCTGCTGCTGCGGCTGATGCTGCGCTTGCGACGATACCTGCAAATTGGAAATAGTTATAGGTCAAAAACCACGTAGCACGTGCCGTGTTCCATTTGATATGAAAATTATAATGAAAAAAATATTGATGGTCTTAATGATGACGAGATAATTATAAATAGTTATAACGATGATGTTGATGACAAACAATTAATTACTTAAATCATCTGGGGAAATTCTCACACAAATTGGTTTTTATTATTACAAGGGAAGGCACCTGATGGTAAGTGGAATCTCAAACTCATTCTTAAACTTGCTATCTTAGGGCCGTATTAATAAACTCATCTTGACTGTGATGCCCGTCACAAGATACGTCAAAGTAAACGCCAAACCATAGAACACTGTCATTTATGACGCATCTCGAGACGAGCATTTGAGTTGAGATCTGATATTAATACGGGCCTTACAACAAAAATCCTAGTTTTAAACATGAAACTTCCGTGACACTCAGACATATTAAAGAGATCACAACGGGTACAATCCTAGTACCGAATGAAAAAGCGTTACTACCGCTCGTCATTGCTAGTAAAATCACCAGTTCGGTTGTTTCCAACAATAATGCTTGTCGGTAGGTTAAAGGATAAATTGGTGGCAGCGATCCGGACGAACTCCCTACACCAACCTAACGCACCTTACCAACCAACACGTACTGGACAACCATATTGGTGGTGTCCTTACGGATACCCTTCGACCCTATGGGGTATTTTGTGTTATTACCCCTCTTATTTAGCAGCCACCGCCCCTTCCAGAAAGCGAGATATACGAGTGCAATGGCATTGTAATTGTTTGGTTTTGGGTTACCACAGCCAAGGATTTTCATTCTTACTTTTTCTTGTTCTTATTTCCGGCTAGCGCATCAGTTTCACACACTTCACAGTAAGTGCCTCATTGTATCCACCTCTTCGCGGCACATTCTACAATCTGTCTTGTCATAAAGGCTCATCTTTGCTAGGAGATGTTAAATTAATCCCAAAGTGTCCATTGTACCCCGTGCTCATGGTACAGACAGCGTCACATAAAAGGTAACATTCAAAGTGCTCAAATAGTTCAGTACACTGTGGAATACTGTGGTGTAACGAACTATTTGAGCAGGAACCATGGTGATGACGTCGTCGCCGGTACCTGTATGATCTGCGGCGAGGTCTGCGGTTGCGCCTGGATGATGATGGGCTGCGTGGGGTTGTTCTGCACCTGCAGACGGATCATGTTCAACTGCGCCTGCGTCAGCTGCAACTGCAACATCAATAAAAAATAATTTACATTTATTGACCGAACCGGTACCACTCTTAATTGCAAGAGATCGGAATAGGTAGACCTAATTTGTCTAAACTTGATGCATGTTCTTCATGAATGTATTCCCATTTCCCATCTCACTGACCCTTTATTCCCATGAATTAATCGGCGTCATGTTTAGGCATATTAGGTCTGCCTATTCCGATCTCTGCAATTTTTTCTTGTTCAACCTTTACTGGTACATCACGTGACTCTTCGTATCATGTGATCTACTAGTGACGAGATTGGTCTAAAAACTAAACGAAAAGAAAGGCTAGTTAGCGTAATGCATCGTGGCAAGGGCCCTGAACTTGGGACAGGGCATGCCACGTTTTAATATGTAGTGTAGTTGGAATGGAATGGTAGGTAGTTACCGGTAGTTGTTGGACCTCCCCGGCCGAGGTGACGACCTGCTGCAGCAGCGTGACCGGCTGCTGCGCCACCACGCCGGGGGCCGTGCCTGATGTGCTCTGGGATTGCTGGAAACACATCAACTGGTTTACTAACGCATTCGGATACATTTAGATATGATAGTGCGCGAGTGGATTAATGATAAGGCCGTTAAAATATTGTTTACTTCCTTGTACATGTAACATGCCAGAAGCTTCCAAGTGCCGCCGTCGGGCACCGCAATAGTAGGTACTATCGAACCAACGGAACCCCGACCCACCATGGAACCTTGTCACAATGATTGACGTACGATTGTCGTATAGCTTCGTATGACAGTCCTAACGTCAATCACTGTGACAAGGTTCTATGGTGGGTCAGGGTTCCGTGGTACATATGAATCATACCTAACCGAAAAGTGGATCAGGCCTGGTCCCGATTTATGATCGCCTATATAGCGGTGGATAAACGTAGATAAAGCATTCGTCACTCTCGCACATACATACTGGTCAGAAAGCGACAGATATTTTATCCGCCGAAATGGCTCTTATGCAGTTCTGTCAAGATTGATTGTTCCAACGTCATTGCAACAATCAATCTTGACAGAACTGCATAAGAGCCATTTCGGCACGGTTAGGATGAAACAGGTGGCAAGATCTTATTTTTGGTGGCCAGGCATAGATGCAGAAATAGAAAAAATCACAAAGGACTGTCTGACTTGTTTATCAAATCGAAATAACCCCAGTAAAGGTATTCAAAAGGCATGGCCGCTAGCCCCATCACCATGGTACCGTATTCACGCCGATTATTGTGGCCCATTTTACAATAAAATGTATTTGATAGTGGTAGACAGTTACAGTAAGTGGCCAGAAATAGTTGAAATGAGTTCAATCACTGCAACCCGTACTGTTGAAGTGTTAAAGTGTGTGTTTGCACGGCATGGTTTTCCTGTACATTTGGTGACGGACAATGGACCATCATGGACCAGTTTAGAATTTAAGAATTATTGTAGTTCGAATCAAATCAACCATACCTTTTCTCCTCCATATCATCCAGCAACAAATGGAGCGGCCGAAAGATTTGTGGAGATTTTTAAGAAACATGTATTGAAAATTAAACAAGACAGCAAAGTCAGCGTCCAATCAGCGATTAATCTGTTTCTTTTAGACTACAGGAGCATGCCTCAGGCTACAACAAACAGTACTCCAGCTAAACTAATGTATAATAGAGAACTGCGATCTCGTTTTTCTCTCTTTAGGCCTCCACCAGTAGTCGAACGGACGCAAGAAATGTTAGCTAAACAAAGTAAAATGGCCTCGGGAAATAGAAGCATTAAATTCATGGTGGGAGAAAAGGTCATGGTTAAAGACTACAGAAAGGACCGTCACCCTTAGATACAAGGAATAATTGTTGAGGAATGTGTACCCGACACTACCTACATTGTAGACGTAGATGGGGAAAAAGGGAAAAGACATGTAAATCAATTGTTAAATTGCAGTAACTGTTTATCGGAATAACTTTAGTATAACTGTTTGTAAAACAATTTAGGAGGTGCATTTCATTTTGTATTATCAGGTTGTAAATGTAACTAAGTATACAGTGTGTGGCCCAAAACCGGGGCGAAAAAAGTTAATGGGGATTCTTTAGAACATTTCAATTAACTATCACAAGAATCTAATATTACAAAGTCTATAATTTTGGAGAAAACAGCCTATAAAGTTAAAAATCGTAGGTAATGTATTTTCCCTTCACGATATCATCGCTTGGTCACTTGGTACGCGGTATGTCTGAGAACAGGGTGCCATTGACAACACGCGGTAGATTTAGCGGTGTTTGCATTACATTGAATTTGCGATTAAGTTTGTTAGAAAAAAACTGAAAGTTAAGTTTTGATTTTAATTAGGTAAGACCATTATAATGTAATTACCGGTGATCTATAGAGCCCCGGTTTTTAATATTATCCCCGGTTTTGGGCCACACACTGTATATAATATTGTTATTTTATTGGATAGAGAGAGAGAGAGAGAGAGAGAGAGAAATGTCAAGGGGAGTTGAAAAAAGTTAGGTGGGGAGAGTGTGGTAACCCTGAATGGTATATGTCTGTCTCGCTCTCTCACTACCTTCTCTTGCCCAAGATGGCGGCTCATTAATTGTGTGTGGAATTCGGTGTACTTAAATAAACCTCACTAATTAATTAGAGTGTTTAATTCCAAGATATGACAACGGCCTTAATAGGCCTGCTGGTCTTATCGATGACATTATAATCGTAGGTCTGTATTAGGACTAAGGACTGACCTGCACAACCTGCGCGCAGGGTTGTATGACGAACTGCTGTTGGCTGGAGGTCTGTAGGGTGTGGTGTTGCTGTATCATCTGTAATACACACATACATGGTAAGGTATCATACATTCTGCCGTAATGTCAAAAAAAGGTGGTTAACTGCATACTTAGTAATAGAAGCCGGAATTCCCGTAGCACTTGTGAACTGTTATAGGGACGTTTATCGACTTCCGATGTACATATTTTGTCAATACATTATAGAGCAAAACAGATTAAAGAACATTAAAATGACAGGTAAACAACAGGCGGCCTTATCGCTAAGATCTCTTCCACATAATGACTATCTATTTCTTTTATAGATAAACTATATTACGGTAGTGCGTCTAAAACGGCGCCATGTTGTAACTATGACCCCGTCCCTTTCTTGCCCGTGGTACTACTCCGTGGCACAACTGACCAATGATTTCTATTTCAAAATCAAATTTAATAGAGTCGACGGAGCTCTGCTCCCGCAGAGCTCCTATTTCTGAGTGTTTTGGCCCTCCGGGCCTGCTGAAGAACGAACATAACCTAAACCTACCTCATATTTATGATACAGATTTTGGTCAGTTGTGCCGTTTAGTTGTGCCATTGGGAAGTCGCTACCCCGTCATTTGTTACCGTAACGACACCGTATTTTAAGCAGCGCTGTGGAGGGCGTGCGTTAAAAACAGTATGGATACGATGCGCCACTGCGATTCCGTACCGTCTCCGTATTGCGTATGGCGGTACAGGTGTAGTGCATAATTGTTTTCCTTCGTATTTTCATGGAAACGTACGAACGTGTCTTGCTATTTCAGTCGGTCACAGTACAAAAAGTAGGTACTGAGGTCGACTGAAGTAGCAAGACACGTTCGTACGTTTCCGTGAAAATACGAGAGAAGATTATGCACTACATCTGTATAGTGGTATAGTGGTGGGTCGCTCCTATACTTGGTTTGAACCAAGAAGCAAGGCACTCACGTGTTCTTGCACATGCCGCGGCGGGTCCTCGCGCGGCTTGCCGACCGGCTTCACCTCGTGGCGCGGCACAATGTCGATGAGGAAGTCGAACTGGTCCGACTTGGATATCGCCATCGCTATGTCGTTGCGCTGCCGAAGTTAAAACGCATTTTAAAGTTGTAGACGCTTGTGCTTGTAATGGATATAAGAACGACATTTGGGTATACTTAAAAACAAAATCTGACTTTGTAAAGTTTCTTGCGGCATTTCTACTCAATAGAGCCTCTGGAATCTGCCGTTTGAACCCAATAACTTTTTCAAATTAAGTATTATCGTGATAGAATCTTCATATTTCGCAAATGTAAGGGTGATTCCAAAAAATATATTGTACAGGGGCATTTTGTATCCAGGACACACCGGCATCAGCTTTTTCAGTAGGTAACCTCTCGATGTAGATTTCCGCGTAACTGTTAAGAATTTTCCATACAAATTTAACGGATGATAACTATTCCCACCCCCTAAATCAAATCGGACTTGAATTCCACGATTTTTACACGGCTGCCCAAAAAAAGGAATGTAATATTTTCAGGGTCCATGTAGTAAATGGACGATTATTTATTGAATATGTTGTTGTTAAATATTATGAAAAACTAGGTTTATACTGCATTTCCACAATCATCTTAGCTCTGCAACGCGGCCCGCCTAAGCACTTCCCGTCAAGGACATCTAATACCCGCGGGTAATTAAGATCTGTTGATCCGTGTCCGGGCATAAACACGGGTAACCGTGTACCCGGACCAGAATATCCTACCCGTCTACACGAAACCCGGGACACTACCGCGAGTTCTAAACAAAATGTCACCTGTATCTAAAGACCTGGATAGAACAAACCTGCAAGGTCCTTCTCTTGTTGTCCTCGGTGTGGTTCCAGGCGCGCATGGTCAGCTCGTGGATGAAGATCTCGGCGGCCTTGGCGAAGAGCACCGGCGCCTCCGCCGAGATCATCTTCACCTCCTCGTCGAGTTTCATGATCTTTTTGATGCGGGCCAGGGGAAGCGCTTGGGTTTTGAAGTCCTCCTGGGTAAATAGAAATCGGTGCTTTACCCTTTCGTATGCCGGCGAGGCTACTTGTACCCGTAGTAGGCTATGGCTATGACGTCATCGGTGTCACTGACCGCGAGTTTCATTGCTCCTAATGTGCTCCTAGCTCGATAGTGATTTTGTTCATATTTTTTTTACAAATAAATTAAAACCCTATCTTGAGGCTAGTATAATACAATTTCAAATAAAACGATTAAGCCCCTTAGGGACGGATACGGCACTAGGCATCCGACAGGTACAGGGTCGGATACGTCACTAGGCATACGAAAGGTCCTGTTATATTCTAACCATAGGTATAGATAGAGGTTTAACATGATTTTCAGCCCAAAACTGCTACAGGATCTGGGGCTCCAGATCAGCTGCGTCATCCCACTTCCACTCGAGCCCTCCAATTCAAGTGAGTAGGGACTCGTGTGGTCACTGGTCGCTGATGACCCGAACACTTATCATGATTCATGTAGCCCGTTGACGTTCCATATATCTTCCATGATCTTGACCTGGAACTGCTGCAGGCTCTGAGCGCTGGTGCCGCAGGTCCGCCGCGTCTTCTGCTCCAAACAAGGTACTTACTCAGTCGCTGATGACACAAACACTAGTCCATGACCTTGGCCCAGAACTGCTGCAGGCTCTGGGCGCTGGTGCTGCTGGTCGGCCGCGTCCTCCTGCTCCATCGAAGGTACCCGCTTGGTCGTTGAAGACACAAACTCTTATGTATAATGATTCTCGTACCGCGTTGACTTTCCGAACGTCGTCCATGACTTTGGCCCAGAACTGCTGTAGGTTCTGGTGCTGCAGATCGGCCGCGTCCTCACTCCCGGCCCCCTCCTGGTCCAGAGACTCCTCCGCTGCGGAGGTACCCGCTTGGTCGCTAATGACAAAAATGGATTTATGTATGTAGGTACAAAGCCACTTTTTCTCTTTGTTTTAGCACGCCTAACTAACAAGGAAAGGTACCAAACTGTCCGACTCCGATTTTGGTGATTTTGATAGTATGTTAGGGAGTAGTCTAAAATAACAGATACTATTTTTTTTAGCTTCCCAGACTCAACCTCTTGGGAGAAGTTGACCTCCAAAGTACTGAAAAGTGACTAAACCGTCTAACTTCTAATAGAGATTTCTTTTTTTTCAATTGCTAGTTTCTTACTGGTTTGATTATTATGTTCAAGAACATGAAAAAATAATGAGCGCGTTTTCTGATATCGGCTAAAACACATATTTAAAAAATATATCATAGCAAGTGTATCTTCGATAAGAAGTATATATCTTTGAAGGTTATTTTTTTTTAACAGTTGGGTAGCTAAAAAAAATACGTGTCTGTTATTTTAGGCTACTCCCTAACATATCGAAATCAACAAAGTCGGAGCCGGACAGTTGGTACCTTTTCTTGTAAGTATTATATCTTCTATACATACAATTATACTAATCATAATTTTGTTGATGATATGATACGGTAGCTATACCTAGCTAGAGCTACCATAATAGGTATCATGTCATCAACAAAATAATGATTTAATTATTAACTTTGCAGTAAGAGCTACAATAACTAAACCATATGACTACGATATAGAAGCGAGAACAACCAAATTGGAATAGAGCCGGACACTCGTAAGTTTTGTGGGACGGACCTATACGGCCTACCTCTGACCTGATAGGTACGGCCAACTACTATGTAGGTAAATTTATTACCTATATCTATCTAATATATGTAATGGTTCGCTGCCGTTTCACCAAACAACGTTTCCCAAACTGATTCAGCATTTGCCTAAATGAAACAGTTTTGGAAACGTTTGGCGAAATGAAAGGACACCATATCTACGAGGGGCGTTCAATAAATTCTCGGTATTGGTATCTTGCAAACCTTTTTAGTAAACTTCATAATACTGGCCGCTATGAGTAATTCATTGACAGTAAAAAAAGAAGTAAATTTGAAGCCCACACGTTCTTTTGTTTTTCTGCTACTGCTGAACAAACGTGATTACCATGAGCGATTTAACAATGTTAATTAAATTGGAGAATCGAGCCGTGATAAAATTCTTGACTAAACAGGGAAGAAATCAAAAGTCTATTAAAGAAGAAATGGATTTAGTTTACCATGAGTGCGCTCCTTCATTATCTACTGTCCAAAAGTGGCCAAATGAATTTAAGCGTGGAAGGGAGAGCATAGAAGATGACCCTAGACCTGGTCGGCCTGTTGAAGTTACTTAACCTGAAAACATTCAAAAAGTGGAGAAATTTATATTGGAAGATGGTCGAGTGAAGGTGAGTTCTATAGCACCAAAAACCAATATGTATATTGGGTACAATACATAAAATTATCCACGATCATCTTAACATGTCCAAAGTTAGTGCGAGAAGGGTAGGTACCACGAATGTTGACACCGTTTCAGGAGCATACGCGCGTTGCTTGTTGTTCCGAATTCATTGAGCTGTGTGGTGAAAACCCTGATGGTTTGCTCCAAAAAATTGTTACCGGAGATGAAACTGGGGTTCATCATTATGACCCTGAGAGAAAACAAGAGTCGATGCAGTGGCACGTTAAAGGAACACCTCATCCCAAGAAATCCAAAGTCGTCCCTTCAGCTGGCAAGATCATGGCGACAATATTCTGGGATTGTGAAGGGATATTATTCATATATCATAAAGAAAAGGGTTTAAATATTACAGGAGAGTACTACGCTAACATTTTACGCCAATTACGGGAAGCAATCAAAGAGAACAGGAGGGGAAAATTGACCAGAGGAGTGCTGCTTATTCATGACAACGCCTCTGTGCATACTGCTCATGTTGCCAAAGCTTCTTGAATCTGGGTTCGAAACTATTACTCACCGCCGTACAGTCCAGACTTGGCCCCCAGCGACTACTTTTTGTCTCCCAACCTTAAAAAGGATACTCGTAATACCTTCATACGAGCAACTCTTGTATATACATAACATAAGTATAAAATGCTTTGTCCTGAATGACTGACTAACGGACCAACGCACAGAAATGTAAATTTATATTTTAAAAGGTTTTTATTTAAATTTAATGACATTATTTAATATTGTATGGGTTTTTTTGCCTCTAAATAAACAAAATTATCATTATTATTATATTATTAAAAAGGGGGTTGTTTGGGACAACGTGATTCCTTGGTCCAATCTACTTCAAATTTTGCATAAACATTATTTAACAGTATTGATGGAAAACTTGTTTCGTATTGAATTGAAATTCATCCCCTAGGGGGAGAAAAAGTGGTAGAAAGTTATTTTGGGAGTGATTTGCTTCGAATTTGATATCAATACTCCTTAGTGCTTTCGATTTACATTACTTAAATTTTATTTTGACACATCTTTAAAAACTCATTACGAGATTATTCAAAAAAGTATGAACTCGCATGTGTTTGGTCGGGTTATTGCCACCTGTTACCACCAATTTGTTACCACTGGTAACAGCTGGGTTTTTTTTTCCCACCACTAAAGTACTCGGTGGTAACAAGTGGGAATATTTTTCCCATTTGTTACCACTAAAATATTTGGTGATAACTACTGGGGAATAAATCCCAGTAGTTAGTGGTAACAGCTGTGAATTTTTTATTCCCAGTAGTTAGCAGTGGCAACAGGTGGGACAAAAAAATCCCAGCTGTTGGTGGTAATTGGTGGTAACAGGTGGGAATAACCCGTTTGGTGCAATGCAAATACCCAAACCGCTGAGTCTAAAGATTCTTAATTTGGTACATAGGTTCCTTATGAGGTCTCGGGGTGCATAAGAAAGGATTTACTGAAAATCGACCCCCAACGGGAAGAAGTAGAGGGAGTAACGGGAAACTAATTCTACGCGTACGAAGTCGCGGGCGTCCTCTAGTATATATATATATATATATATATATATATAATCTGAATCTCGGAAACGGCTCCAACAATTTACTATGCAGGGGATTTCGGGAGCGATAAATCGATCTAGCTAGGTTTCATTTTTAGAATACTTACCACAAAAAAAAACCTAGTAAAACTCAGTCACCCAGGTAACGTAATGGAACCAGTAATCGACAAGGACCAATGATCGACACTTGACTCTTACTTCACAGAAGATAAGGGTGGGTTATTCATTTGTTTTGTAACACTCAATTTATGACCGTATAATCTTCGGATTAAGAGTGTGGATCAATGGTGCATGTCAGCTTAAAGTGTCGAACACTGGTGCAATTACGCTACTGAATTATCAAAATGTTTTTTTTTAACACGATTGTTCATCTAGACTGCACGTAGAAACCAACACATTTATTATTATAACACTAACTATCATTTATAAATTAACCGTAGTAGTCGGGAATAAAAATAAGAAATTTCATAAAATGGATTTTATCTTAGACGGCAAATTAGACTTTATTACCTACATGGTAAGAACCTGTCAACTATAACAAACAATTATATTTTTTAACTGATAAATAACATATTGAGGAACTTACGCAGGCACGAAGAAGCAAACCGACATCTTGAATTACAACACCGCCAATGGACGACCTTTACTAAACAAATCTTATTTAAATACTAAAATTTATTTACGAAAGCTGTTTTAGGTAAATATAAGCCGCGGCCAAAGTTAATAGAACACGGTAACCAATAATCAGACTAATATTTGGAGATCTCCAATCACCAATTACTGCAAAATGCGCCACTTCCACGATTCGTCCACCGATGACCAGTCACAAGCATGACGTTTTTGACAAGAGTTGCTAGTTTATAATGGACTATACTGACGTGTTTATTTCCGGTTGGTAATAGTTAATTTGTTTATTTTTACCCAATTATTCGGGCATAATAAAAGTCGAAAAATTATGTAAAAATATTTGAAGATTCAAGAGGGTTGAAAGACTTTAAATTAAGTAATTATAAACTTTAAAAAATATTAGCGTTTAGCTTTAGGCTTCAAACTGGTAACATTACACCGGAAATGAACTAATAAAGCAAAGATTCGTTCGTTCGGTTCATCGCCTGCGTCACTCGTAGGAGTCGTAGGACTCGTAGGAAATGTCAGTCCGCGTCTGCTAAAATGGCGGCTGCCGAGATTCAGATCGTGAATCCAGCAAACTTAGCTAAAATTGAGAGGTATGCCTTTATTTTCTGTCTAAATTGTATCATGAAGGCCATTTTTTTTAATGACTGCTCCTTTAAATGCTATTATTTGATTAACATCGCTTTTTAGACTTATTACTGTTGGGTGTTTACGGTTTTTGGTTTTCCTGTTTCAGTTTTCTCAGTGATTCAAGCTATAAAGAAATAATAGAGAACTCTTCTACATTTAATTCACGACTATGTGCGGAACGAAGGATGCGGATGCCCTTTATCGACACCCAGACAGGTATTTTATTGATTTTGGGAAGTGCATTTGTTTTGTTTCTGTCGTGCAATGAAGTAGTTTGGTAAGAGTGACAGAGAAGGTAGAGTGCTGTAATATTACTTGTTATGTTTTTAGGCGTCGCTCAAACCCACTGCAATTTGTTTATGAGCAGAAAACAGCGCATGCCGGGCACGAAGGAGGGCCAGGTGTACACATACCCTGCACAGAGGTAGCGTATTTAAATACCTAGTAATAAGCTTAACGGATTACTTCACGGATCAGTAATAATTAATGACCCAAATGAACTAAACCTCTAGAATCAGTTTTTAACTGCTTCGGTATCATCACATCACTTATTTGTAGTAATATTTTTGTACGAATAAAGAGACATTATGAAGACCTTTAATTTCAATTTGGTTTTAAGATGGCGCAAGACCCGCCGCCAGTACCTCACAATGTCTTCAACTCGCTGGGGCTGGAGCGGTATCCCAGATCTAGCTGACAACACTGTAGAGGGGGAAAACAGTTCTGGCATACCTGGAGACTCCATAGCCAATGAAGACAGCAGGGATGGTTCACAAACTGCAGCTAAAGATGAGCCTAAGGTACAGTACATTAAAGTTTCAGCTTTAATTATCTTGCCCAGAACTTGATGTATTTAATTATTAGTTTAAGATATCCAAGAAATGGTAAAAGTTGTTGAAAGGGTACTAATGCCAGAAACGTGGTTTAGGGCATTTATAAAATATTTCATTAGATTCACAGACCATCCATACCTGCCTACTTACGTTTTTACCAAAATCCAGTTCTTGGTAACAAAACATAATTCTATACATTTCATTCTGGACGTAAATAGGACTGATGTAATGGAAAAAACTTATTTTTTCACGATGACCTAGCATGTTACACGCTTTTATCTAGGTATATGTGTTCTATTTCCATCTTTACTGTCTATTATTAATAATTACACTATTTCCAATAGGAGTGGTTCTATGATGAACTAGCAATGGAAGAGCTTGAAACAGGAGAAGAGGTGGACCCTGAATCAGATGAAGACTATTACGACGACACATACGCCAACCGGCGCCGGCGCCGCGGCGGTGCAACGCCCACCGGGCCGGGGTCGCGCGGCGGCCGTACGCGCAAGTCGCAGCCTGAGGACACGCCGGCCAAAAGAGGCAGAGCAGTGAGTGCTTGGAGTCAACCACTAATTAGGACAAATAAACATTTGGTAGGATCTGAAACTGCGGGTTTGATCCCTGATAATGGCAGGTTTCCTAGCCTCTTGTATTTAAGCAGTTTCAGCATTTTAAAGCATTTATTACTATTTATGTAATTGTGAATTATTGTCTGTTACCTGAAGTGTTGTAAAATTCAGAACAAATAGTGAAATTATCTAATAGTGTTATACTTCATTTGTTTAGGAACTTTACTAAATGTAAACAAGAAAGTATTTGATATTGTGATGATATGCCAATAGAAGCAGAACATTGATAAGCCAAATATCGACTATGCAGTTTTGATTTGCTGTTTAACAGAGTGGAGTAGTTTTGTTTGTTTACATTTAGTTAGGTACCTAAACAAATTTAGTATAATTACAGATTCAAAACATAAGATGTCATAGTAATTCATCATTTATCTGCGTAGGGCCGGGGCCGGAAGCGCACCGGACAGGCTACCCTGCCATACGAGGTGCCCGGCGACGGCGACAAACCCTTCGGATGCGAACGTAAGTCCAGCCGCAGGAGACACTAGCCCCCCTGCCTTAGCTCAGGTCCTGCTACTGACTAATGTATAACTACTCGAAATATACATTATAGGTGAAAAACTTAAGTAAGTCACCTGGTGCATGTAGTTGTAACACATCTGTATAGACCATTTGACATTCTATATTTGAAATTTGAAATTTGACGTAAACTCCATATTAGTTTGCACAACTATATGCATGTGATTTACTTAAGTTTTTCACCTATATTTACTCATAGTTGAATCATATACAAAGGCATTTATATTTCACAGCTCAATATACAACAGTTATATCAAACATTGTTAGCAGATTTCCCTGGTATTGCTTTGTGGAAGAGCCCAGATACTGCATATTTTTTTTAGTACTAAGCTTGCGTACAATAAACTGCACTCCTTTAAAGAACTATGTGAAATTCAGAAAAAAGATTATATGCATTGCTAACAGCAAATAAATAAATATTGAAATGTCTTTATAGGTGACCACACAGTTCAAGTGAATAATTTATTAACAGATTTAGGTCGCCTTTAATTCTTTAAAACGGTTTATTGCCTTACCTTAACAAAGAAAGTACGGCATTTATCACCAAGATTAGTTCCCTGGTAAATAAAAAACAAAGTTCCAATGTAAGACTACAGCCAAATAGTTTAGTTTCTATGGACTAGCCAGTAGATATACAATTGAAAGATATCCATGAGTTAATCTAACTGAATAATCATTAGGGTCAGATAGCTACTACAATAATAATTAAGACATTCCTTCAAAACACAATGCATAGGCAAATAGGGGTGTGTAACGATTTGCATAAAAATAAATATACTGCTATTCATTTTGCATAATACGAATTGCGTAGTTTCGATCAGAACAATAAACCTATGATAACACAACTAAAATTTATAGCATAATTGTTCTTAGGGTAGAACAGGGTTAATATACTATAATCATATTTTTAAATATTAGGAGAAATTTACGTGATGTAACGTAAAGAAAATGAGTGTTATATTATTTGACCGTTATGCTTGATTAAAATTATATAATTTGTTTTTATACTAAACACTTATTATGCTTTTCGAATAAAGTAAAATGCAATCATGCTAAAAGTTTTTATGCAAATTGAATGGCACCCTTAGATTAGGTTCCAATAAGCCGGTTCCCATTTAATTGTATCGGAAATGTCATCACGCCATGGCAAAGTTGTGAAACTGACCGACTCGTAACTTGAAAGTAGCAGATTTACCCGAAATCAAGATGCAAATCCTCAACATTGCCATGGATGTAACTATATGGTGGCATGTAAATTGTATGGTACTACGGATACGTTGTTTGGTATTGCGGATTAATTAAGTGTCGTCCACGCTATATTCTATGACGTACAGAGTTAGCAAGTGTTTATTGCACTGCTTACTCTCGAGGTGTGACAATACTTCTGTACCTGAGAACCCAACTCAATGTATGTTATTATAATGGGAATGTTACACCGGCATGATGATAAAATAGCAGGCAATTATGAATTTAAAGATCTGACCAGTTTTTTTTAGAACCTTCTTACCGAAACCTTCGTAATATAAATGAAACACATTCAATATGCATAGATTAGAGCTGCAGTGTACCTCAGGTAGAAACTACATATTGATTGCTCAATAGATACTAATGCAATACAAAATAAATATTATTATGGACCTGAGCTTCCGTAGATAATTAATAATATAAGCGGATGTGGATCTATTTACATAATATCAATGTTAACTTCTAATGTGGTGTCAAAAAATAACTTCCAATAGTATGTAAAATGATATGAAATCCTAAATAGTTTTAATGGTTTGTGGTGGTTCTGTTATAGTTGATTCACATCCGTGCGAAGGGACTTGCGGGATGATGTTTCCGCTTGATTGTTTAAGCTAGTGGAAATTACTGTTTTGGGTTAGCTTATCGCCCCCATGAAAATATTAAAGGTTTTGATGTCTTTTCATTTAGGTTTTTGTAAGAGCAAATAGCTCATTTTGTCTCATGTACTTTACATATGAATCCCATTATTTGTATTTGATTGGGGTCATTGAGGTTTTTGTAGGTTTGTTAGACGAGTTAGAAAAGGTGGGGGTTGTTGATGCATCTGTGTGGATGTCCGTGTCATGCACGTTGCGGCTAAGTCAATCTTTCGGATATATCATCTTCGCAAGCGTGATGGGTAGCCCTAGATTACCTATATCAAGTAACATAGGAGACATAGGTTAGTAGCGCAGGGCCAATGAGTACTGTAGTTGTAATTTTAACGAGACTCGGGCGTGCAATAACAAGTTGCATTTGGGTATTATTGTGTGTCAAGCTTTGATGGTTCTATTTAGTCTTTCGACATTCTTAAAACTGCCCTATATTTTACAATTGAAATCTACGAAACGTAAAATCCTCTAGCTTTACCTATGTAGCCCTATTCTTTTTTATCTGGACTTTGTTTTCGTTAGGGGTATTGGGGGGGTTCGACCTTCATTGGGTATAGTGGGTTTCACCATGCCTGCTAAAACCCTAAACAAGGCAATAAGTAAAGTTACATTAATTTGATGGTAACTAATTATTTATATTTATTCCTCGCACGAAATGATGATGATAATGAGATGAGAAATACATTTTAGTTCTCATCTTGGAGTGAATAAAGTTGACACACAATAATAAGTAAAGTTGGTATGTAGATTAGGTGGAGTCGAAACATGCCTTTCATTGTTGTGTATGTTTGTGTATAGTGTTAGTATAAGTGAATCTCTTTCGTAGTTTATTATTTATTATATTACGCCTTCCACACATGTGTGTGGTCTAAAGACCGATTTACATTCGTTAATGACAGTGGACAGTACAGAAGTGTAAACCGTTCGGACAGTGGCGAGTCAAGTTGTCTGGCCAGTGGATCCAAATAGAATCGCTTTCTATTTTTTCACTTCACTGACTCCTTGACCAATGTAAATCGGGCTTAGAACTAAAGTTTTGCGGTGTCCATTATACACTTTATACGGCTATTTTAAGCTGATTTTTAGGGTCTATACTGGAATCCATAATATCGTTTGTCCTTATCGTCATTTGCCCTAAAAGCCATTTCCGCCCGATGTTTAAAACTTTTTAATGTTATTATAACCTAACCTAACCTAACCGCAGGTATTTTTGGAAAGCTTAAAAAGTTGTCTGACTCAGATGAAAACCAGTTAAGGACAAACGATAAATTAGGACAAATGACGTTTAGGACAAACGATATTATGGATCGCGAATGACACCCAGATTTTTAATTATTAAAGTTCTTTACATTTAGTCACGTTAGGAATTCGCAGGTTTCCTGTATGTATAAGGCTTTATATCATTTTTAGGATAATCGGCGTATTTAACTAGCAGCCTATGAATTACTTTATTTAAGCAATAATAGATCACTTGTTGAAATTTATGATCCTAAAGGGACTGCACATTGATTTTTACCAATGAAATTGAATTGTATTGTGCATTTAAATTAAAATTGGCTTAGGCAAAGTATTTATTGTAGTATTTTAAATATTTTAATGTAGTTAATGTTTTTTTCATAAGAATTTTTACACACTAGAAACCTGATAGTGTGTATTGGTTCTTAGCGTCAATTAAAATAAAACCGAAAGTGCAAAATTTGTATAACACGTATATAAATGTTAATGTGACAGATCGGAACTCGAGACACCAATTAAAATAAATAAATTAAAATACTAATAGAAGTGACACTGCCACGTAATTATATTTTGTACGGATCGGTTGTAGGCATATTGTACTGTTGGAATATTGAGTAGGCTAGTATAGGATTATGTTTTATTATAGAATGTAAACAGTGGCTACGATCGACTTATGAAAAAACGCGAAACCTACATTAGAAACTTGTAAAGAAATAAAACATGCAATTTTACCTTTTAATAGATAAGAAATCCAAGTCCTAGGTCTTTCGTAGCCAGCCCTATCATTATTCTAAATGGGATCTTATGAAAATCACAATTTTAATCACAATTTTCTAGTACCTAATACCATTGTGCACTAATCTGTTTGGATTGTTGTTTGACTCATGTGTCTGTGATAGGTTATTTATTTCATCATTTCGTAATAGAACTAGGGATTTTAATTTTGTTTCAACCGTGGCTAATGTTTTGCCTTTTTGCCAGTTTTGAAACGTTAGAATCTATTTTTCCTCAGCTAAAAACGAGTTCTATATATCTGGGGTGATGGAACAACTAGTAATAAACCACCAATGATGGACACTCGATTTTTATGGTACAGAAGATAAGGGTTACTCTTTTATTTTTAGACGATCAATTTGTAAGATCATAATCTTAGAATTAAGAATTAAGTGTCCATTGTTGGTGCCGTCAGTCTAGTTAAAAATGAATTAAAAAATTGATTGAAATTGTGCATTTATGATTTTACAAATCTGATAGGTACTTATAATAAACTTATTTAAAATTCTGCGAACGCGTTGTGATTATTATTTTGTAGTTAGTGAAAAATTGAATATTCTATTGACTATGCAATGTTTCGATTCAAGCGTCTTTACTTCGTTTTACTGTAAGGTGTTGCAAAGCCTTGGTCACTGTGTTTTTGGATGTGTTTGTTTGGCAACCTATTTAATCTATTTATAAAAAGTGCAGTAAAGTATTAGGGAACTTTTTAGATCCAAACTATTATTAGCACCCAAAGATTGTTATGAATTTATACAAGAATATTTATGTTGAATAAGAAATAAAAGTATCCAATGTATTATTTATTTTTCTTATATTTTGATTGGACTCCAAGTTTGGATCTCGTGCTGTTTGATTATGTGGGCGATAGAGTGCAGAGTAGTTATTGTGAGCCGTCTGGCAGATCCATGGATTTGAAGTCATCAATCAAATGCACCTGCGGCCTAAGTCTTCTAGAACTGACCATAGAATTAGACGTATCACGACGAGCCGGCTGTAGCACCTAACATTATACAAGAACGCTTCAATTTTATGATTCCCTAGTACGTTTGCTCGCATTCAAACTTTGTTTACATTAAATACCGCGATTTTTTTGATAATTGACTAAGTTTTTTTCTCTAAATGCGTTCTTGCATCTTGTTGATAGTCGTAACGAAGGTATTGATTGATGACGGATAATTTCTGGACCATTAATGATAATGATTGTTTGTAACGCCGAATGCCGTCGTGGTGCCTCCTCTATGATCTGTTCTGATGACGTAGGCCCTCCCCTTATCGACAAATCATGACTGATTGAATCAAAGTAACGATGATTACTAGTGAAACGTAAAAGCAGATGGAGGCACTACGTACGGTAAGTAGATGTTAATATTGTTATTTAAATGTCTTGTGAAATAGTTGTTGGTATGACAATGTTAGAATTTTTTTAGCGAAAGTTTGAGTTTGTTAAAACATAGATAAAATAAATTCCTACGTTATAGGGCTTTCTTAGCAATTATTTATTTCCGCGTACAAGTCACTCATTTACTATAATACTAACGTTCACTGTTAAACATCTATTGGTCTGCCATTTACTTGAAATATATCCCCCATGAGTGTATGTGATTGTCTGCAACAGTGTGCGGCGCCAAGTACAAGACGCGGCCGGGGCTGACGTACCACTTCACGCACACGCACAAGGAGACGGCGCCCGCGCTGAGCGACGGGGACTCGCGGGACTCGCGCGCGCACTCGCCGCCCGCGCCGCCCGCCACCGAGTACCAAGACAGTTACGTGACATTCTTGAATAAGCCCGGACCGCCGCCCGCTGCAGGTTAGTCGGCGGACCCGGGGGTAGGAGGGGCTCATCACTAGCATACACCCATTTCATTAGTCATCAGCAGAGATTGGATAATAGGAAGCGCATTTGTTAAAAGTTCGCGAGGATGTTATATAGTGTGGTTACAACTGGGCAAAATATTGATTTTATTGAAGTGATAACTTTATAAGGGAGGGTAAACCCCTTCTTTACGTAACGCGTTACGGCGCCAGCATAGAGGTAGGAAAGCAGCAGAGTATAAAAACAACTAGTAGAATAGTATCTTCGCACCTGTTACAACTGCCCTTCGTTAAAATGAGACGTCTATATATGACCTCTTTCTACAGTGTGTACCACTTTTTAGGTTTATTAGTGTCTGTCATTCTGCATTAGTATGCGTAAGTTTGCAGTCAGTTAAACAATTTCAATATTAAATAGTTCAACGTTTAAGTTATCACTTCTGTCGGGCTTCCCCAGACGCCCACGTTTTTTTTAATTGTCGACCGGCCTATTGTTAGTTGTAGTGCTAAATACACGTGAATTTAGTTTTAGGTTATGTTGTGGTAACCTCGTATTTTTTTTTACAGTGTTGTGACACAATCTATCCTAAAAAGTATCCTATACTGTTAAAGTCGAGTCGTTTTAGAAGGTCCGATTTGACAGCTGTCAAATCCATACAAAATGTGTGTTGCATTACGACTAGTACCCGAAATACAGTATACAATAAAAAATAAATGAATATTTTATCCGGTTGTAACCACTCTATTTGTGTCAATCTTACTCGTGAACTTTAGGTAAATTAACTCCCGAATATCCGATCTTTCGTTAACAGGGTTGAAACCGCCTCATAGTGTAGTATAGGAGTTTTAATGTCGATTCATATACTGCTGGGATAGATCACGACCTTGGGATAGAGTTGGTAGAATTCAATTTGGATAATGTTTCTACCTGAAATAGTAATAAACAGAAAAAATAAAGAAATATGCAATTAAGCAGCAGCAGTTTTTAATGATTGTAGTAGTGGTCTCGTCAAGTACACAGCACATGTATGTATAACGACCTGCAGCGGGACGCCTATAACATACAGGTATAGTATTGTAGATACCTAGTAAAATATTCATTTTAGAAACTATGTAGATTGGAATCATATTTTTTCAAAATCGAATGCATACGGAACTTGCAGCGTGGTGACGTCTATCTATAGTTGATTAAAATAATTTTAAAGGTTCTATTAATGATTCAATTACATTACTACAGTACAACCAGTTTCGTTTCTTCGTTTTTATACACACGGTGATTTTTGTCGTGAATCAAAATTGAAATCAATGGGTGTGGTCTCAAGCAAATACCTCACTGTTTAATTAATTACAAATAATGATATTTGTTAAAACCAATAACCACTGAAGAAATGGTCATCCTACATTCATTATTGAAGTAAAGTGGATACGACACGTCAAGTGGGAATTTGACAGATCTTACGTCAATAAACTTGTAACTTTTGAGAGCCAGGTCTGCCAACCGGACACGACAACAAAATGGCTTCACCCAAAGTCATTGAGGTAGGAAAGCATAGAGGGAGTATAAAAACGGCAATATAATAGTACTCTTCGCACCTGTTACAAATGCCCATCGTTAAAAAGTGTCGTCTATATATGACCGCTTTGAATTTCAAAAGTTTATCACTTTTTTGGTGTGTTAGTGTGTGTCACTCTGCATTAGTGTGCGTAAGGTTGCAATCAGTGATGTGCGGTTTATCGATAAATTAGGTTAAGTTATTAAAAGGCATACAGTATTTTCAATAATAACTGTGATTGATTACCAATTGATTATTGACCTTATTTCGAAAAGTAATCTGAGAAATTAACTTTTTGTCGTGTAATCAAAATCAAGTCAATTTTTATTTGAAATAAACTTTTATCTTTAATAATGATGAATAAGCCTTACAAAAAGTTATTGGAAGACAGTTAGTTAGTGACCCTTTTTTGATGCCGGATTGCATTGCAACTTCTCACGACGAACCATTTCTGTTAGAGCATCTCCAACCAACCAATCCTGTTTGCCAACCAACCAATCCTGTTTGAGCATCAAGGTAAATTTGGTTGAATTGCTTATCAATGGATGAGATTACTGAAGATATTTGTTTCTCATATCAGGAATGGGATAGGACGTTTAACATATTACCACAAAATAAAAAGATTATGCTTATTCTACTGGCCACTCAATGCCAATTCTTCTTTCTTTCGACGAATATCGAACGAGATAAACAGAGAATGTGTCCAACAAAGAACGTGATAAATTCCAAAAGAGGCGAAATAAGAAAAAGACGAACTTAGAATCATACCAAAAACGATAGGACAAATAACGAGCGAGTCTAAAAACAACATAGACTTACATCGAACATTCCCAAAGAAGATGTTGACGAATACCGAAATGAGTCGAAATAAGAAAGAGCCAAACAACAAAGATTACCAAAGATGAAATAGACGACACACTAAAGTGACGAAAGAAGAACGGGTGATGAAAGCAGAACGGGACGAATTTAAGAACTTGACTATGACTACGTTTCAACAAAACAACCAAATTTCATTGACGCGTTTAAGTTATAACTTATAATTATAACAGAAAATTATTTTCTATAATTTTCTTTATTAAATAGCATCTGTCTCGTAGAATACTTTGCCAGTGTCAATTTAATAAAATAATGTCAATGAACCTAATTTCTTTAACCATTTATGTGTTGCATACGTAAGTATCTCTAAACTATTAGTAGGGTGACAGTTAATTTCGCTAAAGTTATTTTGAAAACAAAAATTAGGCATTACAACAAAACAAATGTTGATTTCATGTAACTGCGACTGTAGCGTGATCGACATCAATTACTTGATGAATAATTATTGAATTAGAAAAATAAGTACCTGATCACCAATTTAAAATCACCATGTATAAAACACGAATGACAAATATACTATCAGTTGCCAGTGCAAGGGTGGTAGCAATAGCTAGCCGAAAGCTATTGAGAAGCTGGGAGTACTGTAGGTCATTCATCAAATGCAATGATTATTAAAAGTGTGTGTTGGCAGTGCTCAACTGTGTTGTCTCCGTAGAGAGCAAGCCGGGCGCGACGCCGCCGCCGCGGCCCGCGTCGGCCGACACCAGCTCGTCGGACTCCGCGCTCGCGCCGCTCGTGCCGCCCGCCGCGTCCGTGCCCCAGGCGCCCGTCGCGCCCGTCGCGCCCGTCGCGTCCGTCGCGCCTGTCGGCCCTGTCGCGCCCGCTGCGCCCGGCGCGCCCACTGAGCCCAAACTGAGGGAGGGAGTCGTCAAGGTAACTACCAAGCTCCAACTATACCATGAATAAATTGTTCAACAGGAAACTTTTGGGCGGGATATCGAGTAGAAATATTAATATGGATATGAAAATGATCCGAATCTGGGTAGAAATGATAATTATATTGAGAGTTATGAATGTTATGAACTCATGATATTTATAAATATGCATTACCAGTAAGAAAGGATTTTAGATGTGGAAAGAAATCGATTAAGAATAGAAAATATTGAGAAAATAATTGTATGCGATCTAATAAATACAAATAATTCATATATAAAAGATATATATATATATAAGAATCATACAAACTAATAAAACATAAAATTAATTGTGGTAGTGTTGTAATTTGATGCTGCCTTAATATAAAACTTCAATTTAATGGTAAACACCGTACTATATGTCTTATTTATAGATATTTATACCCAAAGGCTATTTGACAGATCAGTTTTAAACAGTATCTAAAACGAACGTTTTATGTATATAAAACAAAAACATTTATTTCAAACGATAAAATATTATTGAGATTGATTGCATGTGATAAAACCAGTAACATTATCCTCTTTTAACATGTCTCGGAATCTCGGGACATATCCATATTAACATAATGTTTGAGGTCATTCACTCTGTGTTGCACCGGGAAATCCGATCACTTATATTTCAGTATACTGCTTGAACTCTTTTCCTCTCAGCTGGTACGTAGGTTCTGTGCGGTAAAATTCCCTTTGATAAACTAGGTAGGTTAAGGTATCCGTTTTTTTATTTATACTTAATTTAAATTGAAAAAATATTCTAGTCAAAGTAAAAAAAATATCCTTACCTATGAGCTCTATGTAGAAGAGTAACAGTGGTGGCCGGTCGGCAGGTATCCCCGTCCCCGTACTGCGACTTCTGCCTCGGCGACGACCGCGAGAACAAGAAGACGGGCATCCCCGAGGAGCTGGTGAGCTGCTCGGACTGCGGCCGCTCAGGTAAGCGCCTCCAGCCCCACATCAAACTGAACGGAACCGTCGAGATCATCAACTCGATGTCCTACTCCGCCGACGCCTTCCACACGTTCGTCTCCCAGACCAGGCTCCTCGAGCACAACGACATCTACGGCGGCTACCCCGTCTCCCCCCCCTCCTCACCCAGGGATCTGCGATAAGCCCGTACTTACTTCCACCGGTCGTTGCGATACCGCTTCTCTATTTATTTCGGTGGTCGATCGGACCGCCCCTAGCTCCGCTTTCTATTAGATCATATTGATCGATCATAGATTCCCAAGTTCTTTAGCTCGTGCCGGTCACAAAAACATCACAGCGATGTGGTCCTCCTCGCAGTTAACCAAAGAGGTTATTTTGTTTCTCATAAAGTTCACCTATTTAAAATGTCTCATCAGTACATTCCAGAATTCGTACTCTCATATTTAGGCGCTCTATTTAAAAATAATCATTAGATGACATTATTTATAAGTTTACCTTAATTTTCGTCTATGGTATACATTAAAGCGTATGTGATGTTAGTGTTGCCATTTAAATCGATTTCTATTGTGACGATGGATGCCAAATATTTTAACATGTTATCTGTTGTATTGTAAGAGTTTAAACGGTGTTGTGCATGTGCCTTGGTTTGACGGCGAATTAGCCAAACGATAGATCTTATTTACATTAGTAGTTAGTAGCTTCGCTTTTACTGCCCGAATGCCAAATTGTCATTATCTAGCTTTTCTAGTCACGGCGCCAAATGGAAGAATGCACGCGTTTGATTTCATTTTCAATTCATAACTAGATATATAAATAGTATTGACCCCGTTAAGTGTTTCTGTGCGTCAGCAGTAATACATGCTTGAAGCACTCAAAGGTAGGTACAAGTTGGAAAAGATGCGTGATGGTGGAAGGATGTATCACCTTGAAAAAAGCATTCCTTTACATTTAAACATTCACAGGTTATGTTTTAGCTGGTAAGCAAACCTATAAAACACGAAAATTCGTGTTCCCTTATGACATCAATCGATAGGTTAATGTAGTTATACTTAACTATTGGAAGTAAAGTCATGAGTCTTTTGAGTAAAATTAGCTAGCATTAGTATCAGAGCTTCTCCTTTCCACCGACCGCCGGTTTCCACCCCTCTATCAGTTAACGAGATGTATGCACCTTCCTTCACCCAGATTAGAACAGTCAGGACGGACGGACGCTCAATTTAGGTATTAGCAATAACCATGTTTGTTGCCCTGTTCTTTTATTGTTTTCAATGCAAAAAATATTTGATTAAGTTCTTCGATTCTGTTCTGCGGTACAACCGCATCAATGTTGCTTATTTTTATTGTATTAATATACAACTGTTGACCATCTCTACATTTTTTTGTTTGTCATACAGAAAGTAATATAGAGTAATGAATGATAACACAGTATTCCTTCACGATAGTTTTCAATGTCCTTGCGAGTTTTCTATCTGCTGCATTGTTTTGTTTGATTTATTCTAATTGTAATATAAAATCACTCTGGGGGTACAAATTCATATATTATATATATTATACATTATTATAAAGCAACTCGAGTTTTTAATCGTCTAGTTCGAGGTTGTACAAATCACTGGTTATAATATAATATAATATGATTAATTAGGGTATTAGAGCAAAAATCGTTTACTTTGTTTGTCGGGCCAGTTCGACTGAGAGTTGTTTGTTAAAATCATCTTCTTCGATGAGCTTAGTGAGTGCCTTTACACACGCAATATCCTCTGCGTCCCCGATGCACGAGAACCATTGTTAGAATAGATTGTTTATATAAAATTATACATTGTAAATTGTAACCCAAAGATTTGTTACGAAATTTTACTTAAACGTTTATTTTCATCGAAAGACTAACCTGATGTTATCAATTAGAATATTATATCATTCCTCTAGAGTAACTTGTTTTGTTTAAATATAAATTTTAGATTTATTATGAACATGTTAAGGTTATTGACAACTAAGGTATTGAATGTTATCATTTTTATTTGCAAAATATATCGTGTAGCTTATACTATATAGTAAGTCGGCGGTGTACATGTATGTTGTAGCTTTTATTTGGTATGTCTAGATTGTGTGTCGTGCTATACTTCAGCGTTTGCCTCGGTGCCTTGGCTATCGCCGAGGGTTGTAAATTGAGTGGTACCTGCGTACGTACAATCTTAGGTGGCCTTAGTAATATCGTTGCGATATCGGCGAGATATCTACTTTTGTAGTTTACGCATGTTTAAAAATTATTGATCATATTTGTTGATTTATTGGAATGGAGAAATTTACTTATTATATTAAATTTGAAGCCACCAATCAGTATGGGTCGGGATCAATCGGTTTCTCTCGGTCAAGCATCTGTTTTATGGTTTTTTTTTTTATTGTCAGAAATCTGGACTATAGAAAGGATGCACCTTTTGAATTGAGCCAAAAGATTATAATATTAGCATATATAACACTTTACACAGGTAATGATTCAATCTTTGTTTGGTTGTCGTATGAAATACTCAGATACTGGCCAAGAGTGACCTATATATATTAAGTTTCTGTAATCTACCATTATTCTCTGCTTTATTACTTTTTTGTTTTTTGTCGAAAATGTTTTTTTATCGTTGTTAACCAAATGGCGGGTAATGGTAGGTTTTGGGGACGCGCGTCATTTCTGTCGTTTAAGTAGAATTTTAAACTGCCGTGTAACGCGACAAAAACAGAAACGAAAGAAATATGTCTACTTTGCTTGTTTAAGTAAAAGCTTAACGGTAATACAGTTAATTTGTTTTTGGACTGACACGCGTTTGTAGGTATCTACTTTTAATGCATCATACGTGCCAAGTACGAAAAATATAGTTCTTTATTTTTGTTTTGTCAAATTTTAATATTTTATTTGTCATTGGCTAGATTTTATTCCAAAGTATCTTAAACGCTAGTACGGAAGTGCATAAGTCGCGAATGTCAAAGATTGTTTGTTTTACTGTAGTTGCTTGGTTCATATTTTACCGAACTGGATATTTTATCGTAGCGTAAGTGGTAGTCATGTCTCGTTTGGATGCTGTTCCATTTTGTATACCAGCGGATTTTTATAACATTAAAATGTATGAATTGAAACATTCAAATTGGCTTTTTGTTTTTTTACGCATTGTGCTGAAGAATAGTGAATAAATGTGTGCACTTCCATACATCATTGTTTGATACTTTCCGTTTTGTATTAAAGGCTCTGTCGTGCGTGTCCCCGCGGGTGTCGTCCGGTCCGTGTGTTTCACTATTGTTCGGCACATTATATTCAACCCTTATTACCTCTAATATTAATTATTATTGTTGTTCCAACATTGTGAAGATTGACCGAGATTTGAGATAAGGTAAGAAAATATCATGTGCCTTACAATTGTGAATTATTTAAGTTTCATTATGATAAGTACAGTCAATAATTATACTGACTACTTGTTGCAAGAAAATACCATATATTCAAAATAATTTAAGGCCATTCCGTACATACATTCCGGGTACTTCTTGCACTGAGTTTTAAATATTTTGTCGGGATCTACATCAAAAACATAAAGTCGTCAGACGTGTAAACAACAAATTATAACAATAAGAATAAAAATAATTGTGACTGCCTGACGCTTTAAGTACCTTTTGATTTGTATACCCATATATTTGCAAATATCTACTTTCACATATTGATTTTAATATTTATCAGCTGTCTGAGCTTTATAGCGGGCATATTCCGTCAGGTAATGTGATGTTTTACTATCATTATGTGGAAGTATTTCTATTTTGCAAAGTGGAAAAAAATGTCATGATTGGTGTGAACTGTTCCTGAACTTTCTTTTTCATAGTAGGTCATGAACTGTTAATCATCTTTTAACTTTTTTTTACGTTCACGTAATATTTTATTTTGTTTTTTACGCAGTGTTGGATTTACTTCGCTTAATAGATTGTTTCATTTTGGGGTTTGGGGTAAATCATATTTCATGGATCGCGTTTGACCGCTATATCTGCTTGCATATTCAACAATTCATCTATTTCCATTGTCTATTTTAATTCAATAAAATCAGGATTAATCGATGTCTCGCTACAGGAGTCGAATATAAGTGATATAACTAAAAACGCTAAGTGAATCCAATGTTTACATTTTCTACATTGGCCCCTCTCTGGTGAGGCCTTAGGGATTATACGAGTAGGTTTCATTACGATTTAATTTCACAATACCCTTAATACTTCGTCCTTAATCCCATATTACCAATAACACGTCGAGATCTCAAAAATCTAAATTACTTTGTATCATAATGCCTAAATACCGAAACACCACACCCGTTTTTTTCTCAACATACCGGATTGTCCGGATCTCTAATACTTATGATAATTCGTCTCAAATATGATAATCCCAAAACTAAAAAAAAAAATTTAGTCTTTCTCCGTGATTGTTTCACTATAATGTCATTATTTATTTCAATCGTTCTAGGATTGAGATGTGTAATTCAGGCATTTTGCGAAAACATGAAATTTTTCGAATTTTAACACCTTCACAGTTCTGTTTTGCATATATGGGTCATAACGAACAAGCTCCACAAGTCCGTGCCCCACATATGGGTCGAAACGACGCTGTTACGCACTTACGAGGAAATTGAAACATTTTGTATGAATGAGGACTTGAAATTTCAGTCATTAGAAAACTTAATCAATTTGAATTTACTCCAATATCCAAGGCATTAAAAAATTCAGTCGCAATGAAACTTAGTCAAATGTAGTCTGGAAGGAACTTCACACCAATCATGAGGTGTGGGTGCGTGAAGCAAGGTGTTGACTGTCCGTGTGCCCAGGTCACCCGACGTGCCTGCAGTTCACCAAGAACATGTTCGTCTCGGTGCGCAAGTACCGCTGGCAGTGCATCGAGTGCAAGTGCTGCTCCTTCTGCGGCACCAGCGACAACGACGTGAGTTGCACTGTCATAGATCAACTTTTGTTGTTATTCTGTCCCGTAAGCCGAGGCGGGGCACAACAGCAATACAGTTTCTTAGATAATTAGAATAATATGTACTCCTACGACACTCAGGAGAAAAGCCATAATTATAATGTGTTTGTAATTGCCAATAAACTGATTTTTAGTGGACATCCTTTGAAATCATCATTGACGTCACCATGACAACGAGCTTCAATAAAAAGTGGATTGACCCTTCTACTCGTTGCCGCATTCTACTTATCTTATTTTCCTAAATCAATCAAAGGTTAGCTAAAAACATACATATATTATATACATTTATTTGTCGCATGTCCGTACAGGACCAGCTGCTGTTCTGCGACGACTGCGACCGCGGCTACCACATGTACTGCCTGGCGCCGCCGCTGGACGCGCCCCCCGAGGGGCTCTGGTCCTGCGCGCTCTGCATACAGCAGTTCCATACCGCCAGCACTGGTCTGTGATCTGTACCTTGACTTTAACATGGCTGTAGAATGTCAAATGGGCGTTCGGAAGCTATATTTTTTTTTTATCGTAATCACGTTTGTCTAGTTATTGGTATCCAAGTTTTATAATAATACTAGCGGCTTACCGCGCGCTGCAAAAAAAAAACATACCTTATACTGACAATAACGAACACAACAAAAAATATTGTCCAATTTGGTGCGTCGTTTAAAAATTATGCGCGTACACTCATCGAATAAAACCGCTATATATTGTTAACAGGTTAAAAGTACACTGATAAGACTACAGCGCAAGTCGCGGAGAACCGGACAAAGTTGGGTGACCAGCCGTGTATTATATCGTGGACTCGTAAGTTACATTCGTTGCCATAAGTTAGAGCGACCGACGAGTGTGGGCACTGCTACCTACTACGAGATATCTCTACGCTGTCGGCGTTAGCAGGAACCTGACAGATGAGGAATGCTGTTACCCTGTGAAATAGTTAATACACTTTCAATGCTCAAGATATTGCTTTAGCAATGATAGTGTAAAAATAGTTACAAGTAAATCGTGAAGGCCCCTCTACACGGCTAATAATCGCCTAGCGTAAAAGACGGAGTAATGTTTAAGAGTGAGATACAAGAATATGTTGTTCGCTCTTACGCTTGCCCATGGTGGTCATCGTTTGGAGGGGCCTTGAAATGTTTCGATGGACTGACGCTTCAAATCTTTCTATAAGTATTAATGTCTTGATGTGTTTTGTTTGTAGTGATGGGATATTGAGATTGTAATGTGAACGGTTTGGCGACCGTTTATTTCTAAGGTCGTTCAAGGCAGACTTAAGTACAGTAAAACGAAAAGAAAATGTTTGCTCTGTCTTTGACTATTATATTAGAATCGGGCCACGTTTTGACAGGTGTAGTAAATAAATCTAACGAAATAGTACTTTCTCGTATAAGTTTGTTTTTAGCTGAAGCACTAACACAACTGAGATGGCAAGATAAATACGAACTTATGCGACTAAACACGATCTCGATTGATTATTCACTAGATCTGTACTACTGTTTTCTGGGCGTCGATAAATCGGACGCAAGCATAAATGGAAAATAATAAATACATGCTACGTTTAATTTAGGTAAATGGCACAAAGTGCAGGTCACTAGGGACTTAACGTAACTTTAATGTTAAAAGTGTAAACGAATACTCCCACACTCGTCATAGTGTAATATAACTCTTGTGTACCCGATGTCTCGATGTTTCTACCTCTATTGGTGCTTGCTTCAGTATTTTTTTCTAACTTTTTGACAGGCCCATAGTTTGAGTATTTTACTCTATTCTTAATACACTTCTAGTATTTTTAATGTAGATGAAATATAACAAAATAGGTTTATTTCTACCGTCATAAAAATCACAAGGATAGCATGTTAATGGCTAATTATCTTCCACTTCTCAATTACTAACATGTATATAAACTTGAATCAGATTCCTGTGTTATGGCCGCTGCTGTCATAATGCACTTGATGAGCACATTTGTTCTTGCATTACTATCGAACAAGTGCTCAGTATTCCGCGGTCGGCTCGGACGCAAGGTGACCGAATGCCGGTACTGTACTTAGCTTTATAATTTATTGCTATCAACCATATATTTAAATGGTCTTCTGATTCGCTGTAAATCATGCATTCCAGTTTTCATGTATTTCACACTTCTTTTCCATCCGATGTATCCTATTGGAATTCAATAATCAAAAATCTAGCCTCTGTAGGTGACATAATAATGATCCTTTCTAATAATTTAGACGCATTAAGGTTGTTTTCCCACTTAAATATAGTACCATATTAAATTTAAACTAATTGTATCAGTAAAACTAAGTTAAAATAAATACTAATCCCATTTTCTAACAATTGACAAATTATATTTTTACTTGCGTACTCGCTCTCTGTAAGTGAAATGTAGAGGTTGAGTGATATATGGGGAAACGGCCTGTGCAGCTGACTGGCGAAAGGCGGGGCTCAGTCCAGTGTCAGTTCCATTACAAGCACTGCACAAACGTTTATTAAAAGAGCAAGATGAATTTCCTTTTTGTAAATTGATGAATGTATGACGTGACAGCCGTATTTTGTAATTTCATACATTGCAAGGCATGTAAAAAGAGTTCATTAAAAAACGAACTGTTTGATCGTCGTTGGAAAGTTTATATCAATTTAGTATTTATGGAAAGTCAAAGAAAAAATTTCGCTCCAATATTATAGGGTTCTATGTTACATTGTCGGGGTACTTCAATTTAGAACTAGTGTCACTCTGACAAACTTCAAATTTCAAGTTGATAAAAGTGCAACATAGAACCTTATATTATTGGGGCAGCGAAGTGTTATATGACTTTGCGAGCTGTCACAGGAATCGCCCTAGATTGAGCCGACTATAGTCACTGTTAATATATTGAATACTCCTAATGTTTTCCAAAACATGGCCAACTTTACTGTGGCACTGTAATTTTATTTGATTACTCATTTATTGGTTCAAAGAAGTGCTTGTTAAATGGAACTTATAAAGTCGGTAAAAACTGTTGCTGTCCTCATTTCATAATTACCTTATTGACCTATTTCAAGTGCTGGTTGCATTCTTGCGTATGGTTGAAACTACATTACAAATACAAAAGAACAAGCAATGAAAAGAGCAGATTAGATTGATAAAATAATTATGAATGAAGGTCAAAATAGGCCTAGAACATAGTCTAATACGTAACGTTGTGGTAAGTAAAGCTGTGATCAGATTAGGTGGTTGTGATGGACTTAAGTGTGGGTTTACACCATTTTTTTAATGCTTTTTTTTATATTTTTTAAGTCTACTGTTAGAATAGTGTCTATCAAATCCGAATTTTGCTTTACGCGTTTGTCGAACAATTTCTTGGGTCCGTTGTACGAATACTGTGTGTACGTGTTGGTCGTTTTATATGACGTGGGGAGTTTAAAAGGAACTAACTGGCTCCAAACCAATCTTATTTTCGTTTCTGTTTTGCTCATTGGTGTACTAGTAGAGAATGCTATAAAGCATTAAGCCAAATATTCGTACCAATTTCGTGTATCATACAAAAAAAGGTTTGCTACTATAGTTTGTTTAAGTATTCGTACAGGGGGCCCCCTATATTCCTGCCAGCTACAAATCGTCTTGTCTCTAAGTTAGTCGGTGTTATGCAAACCTTTGCGCGGCCTCGACCAGGGCCTTTCCATTTTGTTATAGACCATCTTGCTTCAATATCTTAATCATATTGTTAACGTAATAGCTCTTATCCCCTTGATAGTAAGACTTCAACGCCAAAAATAATTACGATAATAGAACCAAGTTGGGCTGAAATAGTTTGGAATGAAGCCCCTGGGATAGGCAGTCAGGCAGAGGAAGAATATTTTTGTAAGTAAGTCGTAGTGAATATACATCGTAATCATCGAATGAGTCTATTGTGCTGGAATCATTTTCAAGGGTCGGAAAAACGACTGTCAGTTAGCAAACTTAACCCTGTTCTGTAAAGTACAGTCAACAGCATAAATAAGTGATCATTTATGTACCCCGTCACTTTAACGTCGTGTTTGAAATTTTATACAAAATTGTGAAACGATTGCAAGCGACAAGGCACATAAATGATCACTTATTTATGCCGTTGACTGTACAGTGCGACACAAAAGAGTAGAAATTAAATAAAATAGAACTAAAAAAGACATACTATTGTTGTCATGTTTAAACATGACAACAATAGTATGTTTTTAACACGATTATGTTTTTAACACGATTATACAAAATATCCAGTGCTTTCGTTCTCTAATATATGGAACAGTGTTAAGTTTTTTACATGACAGGCGTTCTGCCGACCTTTGTTAGTTTCGCAGCGGCCTGCGTTACACCCGGCGCGGCATGTTTGCATTAATCGGCTAGTCTTTTGCTGAGCCTTAAGCTACTATTTTTACCTTTTTTTTATCATGTTGATGGTATAATTGCTTTACATCAATTTAAATTGAGTCATAATTTATTCATCTTGTTTTTATAATGCTTAGAAGGCTGACAAATTGACCAAGTTTTTTGAAATCAATAAAACTATTTTGAAAATTGTGTAACCTATTGTTGTTGGTTAAACAACAGATGCATGTAGAACAAGTTTCGAGTGTTTTTGATTTGACCAAAAAAAATAGTTTTGATTTATTTTCTTATGGAGTTATAATCCAACTCACTTGATATTTTGAAAATCACTACGAAACGCCAAAAGTATAATCAACTATGAGTCAACTGACGACGTGAAATCAATCAATAGTCAACTAGTGTGATGAAAAGCAGGGCTTACTTAAATTATATATTAACCCTTGCAGCTCCCTAAACTGTAACTGTATAAAAAGTATTCATGACGTCACATGTGCGTCATACAGAGTTTGGTTCAGTGGTGTCATGCACGCCGGTATAACACAGGGCCGTCTCGTTTTATGACAGTGGTTGCTCTTTCCAGTTCTTCGCTGTAATGAATTTGTTAGATTTATTTGTAATTTAAGATATACATCTGTATGTGTCATACTAAGTGTGGTGACGTAACGAATAAAGAGAAATTAAGGACTATGTTGTTTCATTTTTACGTGTGCATTTTTAAGCGTTGAAAATGTTAAATAGTTTACGTTTACTGTGCGTGCCGTATGTACGCATGTATTTCTTTGGAGATTTCAACTCGTAGTCATTACAATCCACAACGAACGTTAAAATTAAAAAATAAAGAAGTGGCTCCTTGTGGACTGAAAACACGTTACAGTCGCCATATAATAATATCGGAACATACGAGGGGCGTTGAAGGAAAACAAAAGCATACGATTAGTGTTTTATTTTTATTTTTCTATATATTCCCCCCTATGTTTATATACTTATAAGATCTGTCAATTGGTTTTTTTAACCCTTCATTAAAATATTTTGTCTTTGGTGTCAAAATGCTTCACCACCGCTGCGTTCAACGCTTCATCATTAGAAAATCGATGACCACGAACATCCTTTTAAAGGTTGGGAAACAAAAAGTAGTCGCTGGGGGCCAAGTCTGGACTGTACGGCGGGTGAGTAATAGTTTCAAGAACAGCAGCCTTGGCATGAGCAGTATGCACAGGGGCGTTGTCATGAAGAAGCAGCACTCCTCTGGTCAATTTTCCCCTCCTCTTCTCTTTGATTGCTTCCCGTAATTGGCGTTTTCTTTATAATATATTAATAATATTCCTTTACAATCCCAGAATATTTTCGCCATGATCTTGGCAGCTGAAGAGACGACTTTGAATTTCTTGGGATGAGGTGTTCCTTTAACGTGTCACTGCATCAACTCTTGTTTGCTCTCAGGGTCATAATGATAAAGCCAAGTTTCATCTCCGGTAACAATTTTTTGGAACAAACCATCAGTGTTTTTACCACACAGCTCAATGAAGTCGAAACAACAACCAACGCGCGTATGCTTCTGAAACGGTGTCAACATTCGTGGTACCCATCTCGCACTAACTTTGGACATGTTAAGGTGATCGTGGATAATATAATGTATTGTACCAATAGAAATGCTTGCTAGACCTAACCTTCATTCGACCATCTTCCGGTATAATTTTCTCCATTTTTTGAACGTTTTCTGGTGAAGTAGTTTCAACAGGCCGACTAGGTCTAGGGTCATCTTCTATGCTCTCCCTCCTACGCTTAAATTCATTTGTCAACTTTTTACAGTAATATATTATGAAGGAGCGGACTCATGGTAAACTAAATCCATTTCTTCTTTATTATTAGACTTGATTTTTTCCCTGTTTAGTCAAGAATATTATCACGGCTAGATGGTCCAATTTAATTAACATTGTTAAATCGCTCATGGTATAGATGAATTAACGAGAGCATGGAATTGCATAAGTAGTAGTATTGTATGTGTACGAGCTAACGCACACATGTACAATTAATTCTATTTAGCGCATAATCTTGCGCAGCTAGCAATATTATTAGTATGTTGCAATAATGTATTACTTTGCAATAATTTACCTTTGACATTGTGGAAACAATAAAGTTAGTGTACTTACAGCATTCGAGCGTTTTAGTCATCCAAGCTAACCCTCAGCAGCTACCCTTAGCTTAGCTTACTTAATTACTGTTCGGTTCATACCGTACATTTTGGTCCTTCGAACTTTCTTCTAAGTGGGATCATACGGGAGTGAAGCAATCTTTCCGTGGTTCCGCGTACTTGACTCAGTGCACTCTTAGTATATCGAAAAATTAGCGCGTTAAGACTATTCGTGAGTGATTGCCGTGCGTCATCATCCTCACAACAGCGTAATAGCGGGTCACAAGAATTGTTCAGCAGCATCTGTGGGTCAGAAGACTCGCAAAACAACACCAACACTTCTTAGCGTGAGTCAGGAGACTCGCCTAGCAGCAGCATTCAAGTAAGATCGTTCATATTTTACTTGCTTTAACCAGTTACCATGTCGAACTATGAAGAGCTCTTCAACCGCCAAGGAGAGATCGTCAGCGAGCTTCAGCGCATTGGCGCTAACTTCGACAAGGATTCAGCTCATCGGAAGACCTCGGAGTATCTTAAATTAAGGTTAGACGCTTTAGATAACCTCTGGGGAGAGTTCGAACTTAACGATACAACTCTTATAACATTAGCAGATAAATCGCAACGATACTTTACAGAAACTATTTATCCTCGTACGAAAAAGTACTATCGTGACACACGTGCGAAAATAGCAGCTTACGAGCCCTATACGGTAAAAAAGGCTACCGGCTCAGGCATTGGTCCGGGTGAAATTACTGACACTGCGCCTACTGCAAGGGTTGACGAGCTTCTGTCCCTACAAAGGACTAACTTTCGAGCATTCAAACGACTAGTATCGAGCATCAAGGTGAGTGAAATCAGCGAAAAGTGGGAATTAGAAGACGAGCTACAACTTCACTACGGAAAATCACGATCAATCATATCGCCAGGTTATGAACGAGATTAATAACCTGAAACAGCAGTCAACATCAGATCTGAGCGTTCACGACATACATCAATATTCTATCTCGTATGGTATGCTTGCCGTACTGATATTAATCGTAATCATAGCAGCCGGTCTTCGAGCAAAGAGAAGACGTGGTAAGCTACCTATACAGCTAGCGTCTCCCGGGGAGGAGGCCCCGGTGAGAGCGGCGCCGCGCACCCTCGTAGGAGCCGGCCCGCCAGAGTGCCGACAGTGTAGTGAATTGTGTAAATCTGTGAGCATGGTCAATCTAAGTATAAATAAAGGCACAGCGCCTCCTAAACCCCCCCGTTCAGTGTCGATCCCTATACCTTGTGAGTTTTTCAGTGAAACAGTTGAACCCACCGGAGACATTTAGTTTATTGACAGTAATTATTTAAGAGACAATGAAGTGTAATTGATAACTATAGGCAAGACATAAAATATTTAAGTAAATGCAATTTATAAGCAGTAGCATTGTTTCCATGTCATTATAATTAAGTAATAAATAGCTACCTACTTCTTTAGTTAAAACTTAACGCTTTCGTATAATTATGTTTTAATTGTAATTTATGTACCATTTATAATAATGCTGCCCTCATTTTCGGGTTGGCAAGATGTACGAGCTAACGCACACATGTACAATTAATTCTATTTAGCGCATAATCTTGCGCAGCTAGCAATATTATTAGTATGTTGCAATAATGTATTACTTTGCAATAATTTACCTTTGACATTGTGGAAACAATAAAGTTAGTGTACTTACAGCATTCGAGCGTTTTAGTCATCCAAGCTAACCCTCAGCAGCTACCCTTAGCTTAGCTTACTTAATTACTGTTCGGTTCATACCGTACAGTATGTTTACAGGCATTCTATATTTGAATTTTCTATTTTCTCGTACTATCAGCATAAAAAGAGGTTTGTTATATATTGAAGAAGTAAATACCAAAATAATGTCAGTGTCAAATTGTGAATATTATTTACGGTGTGCATATATTTTTACGTCTGATTTTATTGTATTCTCACAATTATCAGAATAATTTTGTGTCAGCCTGTACGACTAAGTGTAAGTAACATCATTTTCAAAAAATATGGCAGTGAGTAATTTTGTTCCGATTGAGAGTCAAAGTAAGCAAATTATTTTTAACTGTTATAAATATTTTGAACTTGAACTGAAGAAAAAATTAAATTCCCCTTACACCGCTGCCCAGTTAGTTGAAAAAGCTACAGGCGTTTGTCTCTCTACTGTTTATAACATTGTGTCTGAGAGCAATAGTGAGAAATTCGCATCAACAAAGAAATTCACCTCCCCGAGAAATAAAAAGTTACGTACTTGTCCGTCATCAGCAGTAGACGATTTTGATCAGGAAATCATCCGGAGAACTATATACAATTTTCATCTGTCCCATAAGCAATTTTCAACCTTAAAGGCACTCCACTCTGTTAAAATCGGATATAGATTACAAATTTGGCATTTCCACCTTACGAAAACAAATACAAAAATTAGGATTTAAATGGAAAAAGACCGAGGACAACCGAAAAATATTAATGGAAAGACACAACATACTTACGACTGCTAAGAATAAATTACCTTACCAAAATTGCGGAATATCGGTCTAAAGATAGACCACTAGTTTATACTGATGAAACCTACATCCACACTTTACATGTGTCCGGAGAGGCTTGGACCGATGGAACAGAATTCAGTACAGGCCAGCGGTTAATAATAGTGCACGCAGGAGGAAAATATGGTTTAATTCCCAACGCTTTGTTAATGTTTAAGGCAAACCAAAAAACGGGAGATTACGATGACCAGATGAACTTTGTCAACTACGAAAAATGGTTAAAAGACAAATTAATACCGAACCTTAAACCGAATAGCGTACTTATCGTAGGTAATGCGTCCTATCACAACAAACTTTTGAATCGTGCTCCAACGTCAAATTCTCTTAAACAAGAAATGATGGATTGGTTGACAGAACTCAACATTTCATATTTTGTACACGTATTATACGTGGATGTACAAAACCAGTTTAGTATGATTTAATTAAACAAAATAAAGAGCGGTTTCGTGAGTACCACATAGATGCAATTTTACTGGAGAACTTAGAACATGGCCACTCCGTTTTACAATTGCCACCGTATCACCCGACATTCAATCGAAAATATTTGGTCCATGGTAAAAGGATATGTAGCGAAAAGAAACGTTTCTTTAAACATGCAAGGCATCTGCGTGATCGGCAGCAGTTCGTCCGACATGGTTGTTTCGTTTCGACTCGATAAATATCGATGTCAGGAAGGGGAAATGGATCGAATTTCAGACAATCTTATTATCAATACTTGTGACAGCTCAGATGAAGAACATGATAGCGACTAAAAGCAAAAAACAGAGGACTACTACTTATTCCATTTCTTAAGGGTATGTAATTTTATGAAATTTAGAGAAAATTATTCTCCTTTTGTTGCAAACGGTACAACCACTACAAATACAATTCCATGTTCTCGATAATTCATCTATAATCACGTTTGTTCAGCAGTAGCAGAAAAGCAAAAGAACGTGTGGGCTTCAAATTTACTTTTTTTTACTGTCAATGAATGACTCTTAGCGGCCAGTATTAAGAAGTTTACTAAAAAGGTTTGCAAGATACCAATACCGACAGTTTATTGAACGCCCCTCGTACAACCGGAGTGAGTTGAAATCGCCAAAGATGTAAACAAGTCAGTAAGTACCTACCGTTTCACACATAGCTCAAATTTTCATCGAGCGTGTTTTTATTTAAAAAAACGTATAATTAATAGTTATTCGATCTTGAACTTAATATGAATATGATAATCATGTAATTAATAAAACCATACATATCTTCATTCAATTTTTTTAGGAGCTCTCAACTTTAGGCTTTATCTTACGACAAACATCTTGAGCGATATAATTTAACTGCACCGGCTGTCAGGCGTACAGTGCAGGATGCTTCTACCCTGTACAATATATGTGGAGGTATACAATTGCCCAGAACTGTTAGAAAACATAAGTATTCGAGCCTCTACGTTCAGGACCAGATGAACAGCCCTTTTCGCTGTCCCGGTGAGCTCAACCAAAGCAAGCTTGCGCGCACTGCTGCGCCGAATCTGCATGACTCACTACAACCAGCTCTACTCAGTCGATATGTTCAGTAGCTCGCGCGCCCAATTCAAGAAATAAGTCAGTCTCTTACTTCATAAAATATAATATGTGCTATACAATTATTTATGTTCATGTTTAATAATCATTTTGTCGTGTGTGTGTTGCCTAACTAGCCCGTGCTTCATTCCATCCCTAATCAATGTGTTTTGTATTATAATTTAGAATATTTAGCCTAACTCTCTGTCCCGTTACCAATTTGTGATCATAATTAAATTAAATTAAATTATGTTACAGCCGTAACCGCAACCTTTACTTCTAGGTATTAATTCTTAGTGAGAATTGTATTAGGATTGGGACATTTAGTAATTACTTCTCTTTAGCATATTATTCTAAATTCTGTATGTTGTCTGTATCTGTTTTTTTCTCCAATAAATGAAAAATAAAATGAAAAATGTACGTGATTATGGAGTATTAATGGTAAATTGGTTTGTTTACATCTTTGCCCATTTTAATTGAAACCGACTATAGATGCAATGAAATATCTAAACTCGGCAGTATCAGCGGACTGCCCGCCTTCCACTGCCAGCCAGCGGAGGTCCCCTTAGGACTTTGGATTCATTACAAAAAATTCTAAGGGGTTAGCTCGCGGTGGAAGCATACAACGGGGACTCCCGTAGTAGGGGCCCATTCCGCTCGCAGCGGAAGACTGGTATTAAAGCTACTTAAGATATTTCTGAATAGTTAGAATACTCTTATATAGGGTGATAGAACCAGTAATGGACAAGGCACCAATCATGGACACTTGATTCTTATTTTACAGAAGATAAGGGTTATTCATTTATTTTGCAACAAATGAATAACAATCAATTTTGGACTGTATGAAATTTGAATTATGAGTGAAGTGTTCATTACCGGTGCCTGTCAGCTAAAAGTGTCCATTATTGGTGCCGTCACTAGTACTCACGGGCAAATATACTTCGTCAACTTGCCAACTACCTACTTTCAAATAAAATAACGATATTTGCAAGACCGTCAGTGTAATATTTGATGGCGAATACATTCCATTATACTTACATTTGGGGCACAACCTCTTTTCAATATTAAACCTAATTAAATTTTACTGGATTGTGTGCCCCTGGGTTAACGGTAGTGTAATCAACAGTCGACTACAAAGAGATCCAACTTTTCACCTTATTGCATTGTAATGCAAAGTCGACGGCACCCCTAGCACGCATAGCGCACAGTAAGACCGCAAACGCAATGAGCGAAGGCGGCGCGTTCCCATACTAAAAAGCATACCAAAAATAGCGTTTTTATTATAGCAACGCACCGCCTCCACTCTCAGTGCGTCTGCGGCCTAATCGTGATAAGCTCCCTCACTGCTGCTCTGGTGGAAAATGTCGCAATCACGGCTTGAACCACTGAAAAGATTCGGATGAAAAGGATTAGTCCATATTCAGGATTAAGAATATACTACGCGATCAAACTCATGGCAAGTAGTCTTGGATATAAATAAGACAAGGAACTATGATGGATCTATCTTTATTCGGAACAATTCACTACTTTGTATGATATGAAACCAAAGAGCTTTTGGCATTAAGCATCGAGACGTGTCTAATTTCTAACATTGCACATTCTATTTTGACTAAATCTATCTACTTCTACTAAAACTAAACTAATTATGATATCAACAGATTTATATAAAAATCAACAGAAAAGTAGGTAACAATTTAAAAATCACTTCGAAGTGTGGAAGAAAATTCTAGGAGCGATTCATCTATAAAAAAGTAACACGAGTAATATATTTAATTACCAAATTATAACGTAAATACATTAAAATATTTTTGTATAAGTATTTCAAGTCTGAAAATAATTAACATAAAAATCTGTCAGATCTCAATAAAATAATAGGTAACACAGATAAACTGCAATGTTGTAATAAACATTAATATTTGTAAATAATGTATAGAAACATAAATAAATTCGTTAGCTTAAGTAGAAGGACGCGAAGGTAGCGATTGCATCCTTTTTGCGATTAAGATGATAAGGTGTGTTTTTAAAATTTTACAATTCTACAATATAACGAGTAACATTGGAATAAAGTTGATCGCACTACATTACATTTTCTATTTTACAAGGACGCAATCTCTCAGCTAGATCTTTTTCTAATTCTAGGATTTAAAGATAAGTATAATAAAATCATATATTCCATGATCGATCTAGTATCGAAACTGGAGAAATTACTAATTGAATTATATTTTTGGGACATATAATGTACGTAAGATTTGGAATTTAGAATACTAACGCAATTAGAAATAAGTCACATCATAAAGTCTGAAATAGTAGTAGGAGGATAAAATTTAACATTTAATCACTTAAAGAGTCATGATAGCTATACTCGTCATGGTTTAAAAACTTACAAACAATAACAACTTATTGACCAAACGTTTCACAATAATACATTTTTTTTACTATTTCAGCATTTTTTTTAGTAACACTATATGTATAACATGTATAACATTTTAATAATGTTACATAACGTTTAGAAATAACGTAGCATAACTAACTAATATAGTTCTACGTCTAACGTTATTTTTGGGAATAGTTGTCTAATAGAAACTCCTGCAAGAAATATGCCCATTTTGCTAAAAAACTAAGACATATTTTTTGCCGAGATGTAAATTTATGATATACACGATCAAAACGTCTCTTACCCTTATAATTATCACAATAATTTGTGACGTACCTAAATAAATAGAATACTAATTTACAAATTGGAAGACACTTAAAGATTTTGTTGTTTTATCTATTATTATAATTTATGCCTATAAATAAACATACCTACTTAGTTAAATATTCTAGGTAATGTAGTTAGGACATCAATGAAGTTCTGTAATTAGTGATTTCCTGTATTAGCTACTTATAGGGCAACAAGACGAATGTAGACTTTAAAACATTATGCAGTAGCCGAAGATCTCGAAACTAGAGGCAACTGAGGCGCATAGTCAAGCCGATTGCAATGAAATGTAATGCTACTTAAGCAGATTCATGTTTTGGCAAGACTTAAGTTTAATAAAATTGTCATACCTAATTAAATAGAACAGAGTTCTCGAGAAAGCCACTTGAGCATTTTGCGACGACCGTAATGAGCAATTATTCACTTCACATAAAGCCTAATTCGTGAAGTGACGAGATACCACTTCACAATGCGTGTAATTTAATCAATCTGTCACTTTGTTATATAGGTAGTAAGCTAAATGAGCAATGGCTCAGGTGATAGTAAAATATCTTAAACGTATGGCGTATTACTTTTCTCCACATACTAAATTCACTATTTATTCCGCTATGTCTAATTGAGCGTTGCCTTAGTCTACAAATCTAAAATAATAGATATGATAATATATTTATTTGGTTTATTTTCTAACATATTAATTAACAGCAGCACCATGTATATCACTGTTTTATTCGTTGTGTCCTGATAAGGAAATCTGGTGAGAATGCAGAGTGCAAACATTATAATAACATTAAAATAGTACTAAACTTATTTGTAAATCTCTGTAAAAGTATGTCTTTCAAGGTAAAGAAAAGTGCTTCATTCTAAGAATGTTATTTGCACACAGTAAAACCGCAAGCCTATTCAGTCTTTCGTTTTTTAGTTTGACCGCATCCACGGAAAACCATATAGGTCTTTTATCTGAACTAAGTAATTATTTTATTGCGGCATTCCACTTCCGTCCGACACAGTACAGCAGACTTCGTAAAAAAGACTGCAACTGCCTTGAGATTTCAATGGACAATCAACTGTATCACCTTAGCCAGAAGATTACAAGTATTTTAAAATAAAATAAAACTTATAATTATCAAGCGATACGTTCGTACGCCATTTTTCTATGCAATGATAATCTACTGTCTACGGTGGTAGAGTCGATAATCTATTGAACATTCAAAGTTGTAATCCCTTTTTACTGCGTAGTGTTGCATTGTGGTTACCCAAAGTAATGTTTTTGTTTATTACAATTTATATTGATTTACTTAAGTCACCTAACTAAAAACGAAAGACTAAACTACTAAGCACTGTCATTATCCAGTTTCTAATTTAAACGAGTTTGTATATGTACTATCATTTTAAGTATTATCGAACCTTTTATGCTCATAACGCGCTATTCAATGTCGTTAACTGCTTTGAACCTTTTAAAATAATATATATAAAACAAAAAATTATATTTGGCAATAACGTTGAAATATCGAAATTGTGCAAAAAACTTAACGTACTTACAGCGTATACCTATGTATAAATATTATTTCTAAAATTATCTTTTAAATATCACTTAGTTTGAGCCATTACATTCAAATATGTTGACGTTTTCTTTCATGGCAAGCGATATAACTATTTTCTATTTCCGCTCAGTTTCATAGAAAAACAATTCAACTACAATAATATAAAAACTTTTGCTACATTTTGTAATGATACATCATGCTATCATAAATTTATTTAAAAGTACAAACATTTAAAGATTATTTATATATTTTTGATAAATATCTAAAAGAAATTAACAAATTTTAAAATGTAACGTCATGTTATACGGCTTTAATGTTTTAGTTATAGCCGTTAATAAAGTCTAATTATTAGTTAGTTGACCATGAATATGGGCCACTCCGGACACGCCGCGGGAGGGGGGATGGGCAGGGGCGAGCCGCCCCCTACCGACACTACATCTGGCATCTGGAAATTAGAAAAAACTTGCGATGTATAAAGATCCCCAAAATTAATTTTAGTGAATAACAACCGAAACAGACGATAGTGTCAAAATGTACTAAAGTTACTCGACATTTTCAAGAAATGTACAAAACATATGACTACCATGATTTTTTTCTGAGTATAACAAAAGAACACCCGAAAATATTCCAAATAATAATAAACAGGAAAAAATGCCACAGATAGAATTTAAACCCAGATTTTTACATTTTTTTTGTTATCAATGTGACTGAACATAACAATAAGCATTCCATCTTAGTCCGCAAGGAACTTGTTCTCTCAGATTCCACCGATCATCTAGTGGGTGGTAGTAAAAATAATGTTTACCATGGTCTGGGGATGGTGTGGCGAGTGGTAGTAATGCGCCGGCGACACGGGCGGCGTGGGGTAGCCCCAGTATACCAGCGGCGGCGGCAGCGACGGACCCATCGCTGGATAGTAGTACGTCAGCGGGCCTGCGCACGACACGACACTTACAACACGCCCGGTGCAACGCTGCCTTTGTAAGGGTATGATTCCGATGTTGGTGACGGCGACCAGCAATGAAGTGCCGACCAACGCAAGCAACCGAGACGCCGCACGATGCGGTCGCTTGCGTTGGTAAGTGCTGTATGTAAATTCATAATGCACAGTGGGTTGTACACCCCGGTCGCGGTTGCCATCATCGAAATTGCCTTAAGGTATAAGTGCGCGTTCAGACACGAGGAAACCACACGATTGCTAAATTAGGGTTTATTATTTGTTAGTTAAACGGATAGGATAAGATGTTTATGTATATAAGAACCGCGTGATTATCGCCCATGTCTGAATGCAGCCTAAGGTTTTCTACTTGACAGTCCTTAGAGACCATATTCAAAGTAATGAAGTGGGTGAAATTACAACAATGCTTCATAGACAGTATCCATAGGGTTCAAAGTCAAAGAATTACTAGTAACATCCTAGGCGAGCGGACTGTCAAGTCAAGTTAGCTAGGTAAGAGATGGTCGTTCGGTGATCTATATTGTACAAGTGTGCACAAAAAATACAAGAGTATTGGAGACAAAATAAATGGTTTTTTAAACAAGTGACTTGTAAGATTATGACGAAATCAACATATTGAATCACTAAAAGGTTGTTTGTTGGTGTACAACTTGTGAGAGTCCTAATTATTTGTTTTATTATTAGACCAATCGTGAAATTACTCGGTTGTGCAGGAACAGTGGGAAGTGGAAACACCAGAGTTTGTACATAAATTGTCTGTTTTGTTTCCAGCGTATAATACACAAAACACTCGTTCATTGTCTTAAAATGTTTAACTTTTACTAAGGAAAAAATTTTTTTTGTGTTATATGTGTAAAAAGTTTCTGGTTACGTATTTTTTTTAGTTAAGTAAATTTGAGTTATGAAAGAACCATTTACGTATATGAACGTCACATTGTTTCATCATGCAATTTGTTTGTTAGTCACACAATCGCTACGATTCGAAGAAACGCTCGTTTCATGTCATATCGGTATCTTGGGCTTCATGTTAATATTTTAGTAAATACATATTATGCCAAATGCTATCCCACTAAGACCCACCCATTTCTTTCCATAGGTGCTCACAGAACCCATATGAATAGATATGTAAATAATATTTCGTGTCGTGAAATTATAGATGAATTGCTGAGTTTGCATTAAAAAAAATCATTAAAATACTCTTCCAATAAATATCATGGAAGTTCTAGAAACATCTCAGCCACACATCGAAGTCGTTGCGTCAGTAACGATACAAAAGGACATACACAAAATGTATGTATTAAAAAACAAGATGAACACTCACCAGGGTCTCAGTACGCATTAACAGTCCACCAAAGCAGTGCGCAACTTACACCATAGTCTGTTACACACGACGCCGCCGCGCCAACCACCAAGCTGCGGACTTTACCAAACTTACGCTCGCCTAGTAACCTAGTACTTCGATACGACCTCAGATTAACTCAAGCTGGCGTGCAAGTCTGTCAGTCCGTTTGTCTCATTATAATTCAACTTTATGTGCAAACACAGCGGATGAGTTTCGCGTACATCATGAAATTTCATTTCAAGTAGCAAAGACTTGGGTGTTCATGTTAATTTGCATTGTATCCCGGGTACAAAATCGATAAGCACTATCCGTTAGCAAATTAAAAGAAGCAAAGTAATTAAGCTGAGGTTGTACAGTATGCGGTATTCAACAATAAGAAGGAAACTTATCCACGTGAACCCCTCAACTAATGAACCATACTTACAGATCCGTGTTACGCTGAAGTCGGCTAAACATTCACCCGGCCACTAGAGGGCGCTTGACCAACCCGGTCTTAAGTCCACTATATTAAGCACAAAAACATTTCTTCTACGACACACTAAGCAGTAGATCCCTGTTATACAAGATTTATTCCATGTCTGTCACCTGTACATGCATTTCGAAGCGGAACATAATGTATTAGCCAGCAGAGACTGCGACACCACGCCCACAATACCAATTCCTGGACTCTGCTTCTAAATTGGTGTCGTAATCTGAACTGGCCTCAAATGTACGTATTATATTTTATGAAAACCTGTGCTTTTTGTGAAAGATACCTTTCCCTCAAGACTTTTTAGCCAATGTTCTAACTAGGAAGTCTTTCAAACATATATGCATTGTCAGTTTGCAGGAACCTTGGAGAAATCCAAAGCATACCATTTACTTAAACAAGGGTTTAATGATACATATGTTTATAGGCATCTACGAGCAATGTGACGCGTGTAGCTCTGTGATTGGTCAATCGTTAACAAGGTCAATTGGCTAACCAGTCAGAGAGCGGAGCGCTTCACTATGTGGTAATTCAATTGAATCGTAACTGTAGTTAATTTCAGTTATGTTAGGGGCGGGACGGGATGATTGTGCTATCTGAGCAATGGGTAACTTGTGAAGGGAAGTTAATTCATTGGTGGATCGTAATTCCTACATAACCAAATCAACAAGTGCAGTGATTCCTAATTTAAAAATTTGTGAACATTTATACATGTGGGGAAAATGCGGTTGTGCGGTCGACCGAGGACACATAACATACTTAATCAACGCTTAATGTTAAATGATTTTGTAAGAATGTTGACTAAGTAAACCTGTAAAAAACGTCATTTCAAATTCAAATAATTTGTTGTTTATAAAATATAGGGTTGTGAATAGGCAGTGAAATTATAAATATATGTAAATGTTAGTAAACATATAGAGACGTCAACGTTGTAGGGCGCGGACAGGCGGTGTTAGTCCCTTCACAAGAACCGTAAGTCGCCAACTCTATGGACAAAAGCCTTGAAGAAACAAAAATAGCACAACCAACCAACCAGAGAAACTTGCAATGTCACGAATATTATCGTTTTATTTTAAAATACGCAATAAACTATAATTAGCCAACTATAATAATTATAATAAAAATCAATGCGATACTAACAAGGTGATTAAAATTACACGGACCGACTTAAGTAGTTCCGTTTAGTTGTTTAAAAATGTAAAGATAAATACAAGCTAAATTTCCGTTATCATCCAATTATACAATTTATTAATCATACTGGGTGTATGAAAATGAGAAAAATATATAACCAATAACCGAAATTAAGCTTCTATTTAAACCGGTGATGATCGTTAAAATTAACCGATGATTTAACCGTTTTCTATCGAAAACCTGCCTATTCCTCACACCACTTCCCCCAGTCAAAAAAGGAAAAACTAAACGAATATTTCAACAATTTTTTTACAACGTTATTATAACGTTGGCAATTTATTACGCTATTATGAATCATAAATGTCCATCTTTTTAATATAAAAAAGTAAGAACGAACATTTAATCACTTTTTCCTTAATTTACCAATTTTGGCCAGCCATTTAATTGAACAGCTACACACAGATTCCCAACTTTTACCTTGTAAGTAATTTGATTCTTACAGTGTTACTTTTAGTTCAGAAATGTTCATCAACAAGTGTTAGTAAGTATCAATCGATCATAATATATAATACGAGCAAATATATAGTTCATACGTATCTGCCTTCTATGTATATTTCTGGTAACCTATATCTCCAACGTGTTGCGGCCCAGCAACGTCATACACCCCGCACAGACAAAGCTACGTCCAGCAAAACCTAACACCAATAGAAAATTGTAAAACGCAATACCCAATTAAAAATATCGAGCTTAATATTCATAAAAACTTCATGTAGTCATTTTTGTCGTATGCTTTGTCCTTCTCTTTCAATTGTCATTATCAGGTGTAAGATAAGGAAAAAAACACATTTTAACGACGTTTATGAATACAGCCGCTGGTTTCCGATAAGGTTTTATTGAGAATGTAGCCATTGCAAAAATCGTTGAAATATCTTGAAATAAAGTGATAATTTATAGAAAAAGCGTAATAAAGGCTTCAAAGATTAGCAGAAGGAGAAGCTGTGTAAAAAGTAGCGCGTTAATGACTGGAGGACTCCCCAATAACCCTAAACAGGAATTTGACGCCATGGTCTCGACGAGGAGCGAAGCAGCAGACATAGGAGAAATAACTAATTAGCTACGGTGACAGTTAACAGTTCATAAGGTTCGAGATGAAGAATCTTAGGCTGGTGATGGAACCAGTAATGGATAAGTTCCAATGTTGGACACTTGAGTCTTATTTTACAAAAGATAAGGGTTATTCATTTAATTGGCAACAAATCGCTTTATTTTTAAATTCAGAGTTAAGTGTTCATTATTGGTGCCTGTCCGTATAAAGCGTCCAACACTGGTTCCATCACCATTGTTGGGAAAAACTAAATCAAATTAAAAAAAAACGAATTGAAGTTTTTTATCTTTATCTGTCGTCAATAGAAGATAATCTTAAGTAGATTGATTATTTCACGGAGATTAAAAAAATGTTCAACGCTACCAGCAATTTAATGTTCATAAAGCGGCAATCGTAGAACTATGTCATATTTATACAATTATAACTCCTATGTTAAGCCAAAACTTACTTCGCTGTTAGTAATTTTATGTAAATTTATAGACCATGGAGCCAAGTATAAAGCTTTAACCGTGTACAATTCATAGGATAACAGGTTTGTACGCTTGTCGCCGCCCGCGGCGTGCTCTGGAAAACGATGTAGATACAAAATTACAAGCGAGAGACGTCGAGCCATGCATTCCTGTCCCTAAAACTCAAGCGGTCCATGCTAATTTTTGGCGAAAATCGCTAGGCGCACATTCGAAACCATACCGACCTTCCGAAGATCTGTCACCGAGTAGGAACAGTAAAATTTGACAATGAACCATAGACTTGCCAGTTTAAATTAAGCCTATGATCTATAACACGAAAATTACGTTCGTCTATTTACAAATCTTGAAAATAAGTATTTTGTTAATATCCGATGACATAGACAATGAGATGTTATTAAAAGGAGTAGAGAAAATGTTGCTAAAAAGTAAACCTCTCTTTTGTTTCCACCACACAGGCAAAGTCACAGTATACTGTCAAAGTTTGACAGCTCTTTAGCTGTCAAAGTGACTAAACCTCAAAGGGCCGGTTGCAAGTCACGAATAAGCGATTAGCGAAGGGTCCCGGGTAGATGCCTCGAACCCGAGTATGTCGTCCATATACATAGTAATGAGTGCAACTTACCGAAATACCACAGATCATGCCCATTTTCCAAAACACGCCCCGTTCGGATACACCATGTTACAAGTTACACTTTTTGCCATCAGATTAAACATTTGCATGGTCTAAGTTTACGTTCACCACAATTTCAATATATGTTATAATTTATACCAAAGTTGCAATGAACAGTTGTAAATACATTATAGAAATGACAGAACAAATATTAGCCTTGCCACCGTGTGAATGCCCAGGACCTATAGTGATCGAGACATGGCAACACCATAGACAAAATGATGTTATTTTAGGGATATCTAAGTATATTATACAGGTCACCCGAGTTGTCACTAATTTCCAAGGTTCTTTGGAAATTCGTGCCAAATCTTTATTGTTTCTGATACTTTTAACTAGGTGGTGTGAGGTAAGTGATGATGACAGTAAGCTTGGTATCTAATGCGATAACATTGTTAAAGGGAACTCGTTCGGGAGCGGAGCCGGAGGGAGCAGGACAGGACGGTGATGCCATCACGCGAAACTTACACCTACCTTACTGGGGGACGAAACCATAATGACAAAAGAAAGCCTGCTTCGATACAAGAAGCTACGGAAGAACGATTTGCGGTTCCCGCGATATCTTTGCATTAAATCTACAAAATAAATGAAATACAATCTTTGAAAATATCCGCAGAAAAACAAACTAACTTAATGTTACTTAAATTCATTTCCTCGTGCTTTAAACGCAAAAATAAAACGTCTATATGTATAGTAAAAAAGACGTCTACAATAGAAACACGTGTATACATCCTCGCCGCAAAATGTGCATTGTACTCAAAATAACGCAAAAGCAAATATATTTACCCAGTACCTAAATATAAGTACTAAATCAGCTGATTTTTTTTCAGACTTTTGATCAGTCTCTAAAAAATTGGCAAAAATGACTCGTCTTTAAATCATGGAATGTCTTACGTTAAAAATCACAAATTTAACTAATCACACGCTTACGCTAACTTGTCATATAAAACAACCTCTGATTCACTTACGTTTAAGGAATTAAATTAAAAATATGATGAGAGTTCAACAACGTTAAAGTCAGTATAAATTCAACAAAAACTTGATTTTAGTAGTAAGTACTTAACAATATATCGAGCTGCTTAAACTGCCTGGTCACTACAATACCGCGGAGCTGTCTCACTTAATAAATTCATAAGAGCACGATGTCGTTAACGTCGTGACGTCACTACTTCAGTTAACTTTGAGCTTGGTTACCCTGTTTCATCGAATCACCGCAACTATTCGATTACGAATCGTAATTTTAGTCAATGTACTTAAATAACGGAGTTATTAATTTAAGTCATTAAGGCACTCTTATTCCGAAACTATATTGCTACCTACTCCTCGCATAAAAAAGGGGATCACAAATGACTCGCACGTACTAAAGTACTATAAAACGTTTCGGCCAATCGTGGAGCGCGAATAAAAACGCGGACGCTACGCTTTCGCGACGTAGCGACATCTGACGTTCGGCATAAATAACACGCTTCTAAACCCCCGGATAGTAAGGGTACGGTAGCATGGAGAACGTTCCCGGGAACGGGCTGGTCATGGTGCTCATGGTGGGGGGCAACGCGGCCGACAGCGCCGAGCCGTACCCGGCCGGCAGCGCCGTCGGCATGCCGGCCTGCAGCGCGTTCGCGTACATCGTCGACAACATGGGGCTCGTATTCGCGTACGAAAACACGGGAGTCGAAGCGCCATAGGTGAACATGGGCAGGGACATGGTGGGAGCGAGCTGCTGGGGCAGGTACTGGCGTTTAGCGGGGGGGGCCTCGGGGGTCTGGGTGAACGCGCGCTCGTAGCTGCGCTTGTTAGTGATCGGCACCACCGGCTGGGGTAGGAACTGCTGGAGCTGGTACTGGGGCGCGGGCGCGGACGAGCGCAGCTGGTAGGGCAGCACGGGCATGCCGGGGGGGCGCATGGCGGCGAGCAGCATGTTCTCGTGCTGGCGCGCCAGCAGGCTCTGGTGCGCGATGTGCTGCGCCAGCAGGCGCGGCGCCGGGGGAGGGGGCAACGTACCGGGCGACAGCACCTTGGGCGACGATGCCGGCGTCGCGCCGCCCGTCAGCACCAGGTTCATGTCGTCGCCCGAGCACTGGAACACCTGCGCCCGATAGCCGAGTTTATTTTGAGACACAATTAAATCGTCGCCGGCACGCCGCGACCGTTATAGCTACACATGTCTACAAGCAGGCCACAAGAAAGCATACCTCAATGTATCGCTGCTTCTTGCCGAAGGTCATGTACCGGTGATGCTTCTGTTGCGCACAGAGGAACGCGCTAGCTTCGCTGTCCATCTGGATAAACGCCTCGCCACTCGGGTGCCCCTGGGAAACCAACAATCATTAACCCGCACGTCATGCTTTAACCTTTTAAACGCCACGGTTGACGGCCATTTTAGTTGCCCCAGACTAAAGGACATAGATTTTCGCATCCGCAGCACAACCCGTTGAAACTTAGAAACTGGTGTTCTAAATATTTAATTACTTACACTACGGTTTTACAAAAAGGTCCTTTGAACCGAATTTTGGGATTGGTCATGTTTAGAATTACCTGAGCATTGTACACCATGTGGACTCCCTGAACGACGATATTCTTCGCGAACTCATCCAGGAATGTTAAAATGTTTTCCACCTGCAAAGATAATTGGGATAATTAAATGATGGCTTCTCATATTTGATGAATACAGGCAAAGACTACAACTAGAGACATTTATATCGGTATCTGTATAATTGGTATAAGTCATTCACTACCAAATACTGCTGACATCACCCACCCGCTGCGCACACGCGACTGACCTGAGCCTCGTAGGGCAGCCCGCGCAGGCGCACGCAGTCCTTGGCGGTGCCCGAGGTGATGACGTGCTGCGGCACCAGCGCCACCGGCAGCAGCCCCTCGGCCGGCGCCGGCGCCGCGGGCGTCGTCGCCGCCGGCGCGCGCGTCTCTAGCGAGCGGTTGAGGACCTGACCGAACACTGTTTTTAATACCTTGAACAATCAACAAATTAACAACATGAACTTTTTTAAAAGGTGTTCTAAAAATATCATGCGTCTTTAAGTTCACTATTTGGTTTTATAATTTTTTGTCTATTATTTACAGAAAAAAAACTGCTAATGGCTAAAGAGCTTAAACGCCACTTGGTCTTTTCTACGTCACACCCTCACAGCTAATGCTAGATTGAAAAAAGAAAAATGCGGTTACAAACAAAATGACGTCATTCCGACCACTTTTCCAAAGCGGGCGTAGAAATCACTGACAATTTTTTTCTCTTTTTTTTCTGTATGTAATTAATAAAATATAATAGTAGCTAGTAATAAAAAATGTAAGTTTTTTGAGAACTCCTTTAAAAAAAGTACCTGTTGTCAATTAATCTATAGTCTATTCGTTTAGTTAGTTAAATAAATGTTAACAAAACCTATCACATGCCCTTATTAATCAGCCATACAACCAATTGGCGAAGTGTGGAGTGTTCTGCTTCTATTGGCCGACGAACTATATCACGTAGTTTAGTTTATTAAATAGCTGAAAAAATGGAGTATAGCGCCACAATAAAGAAGAAACCTTCGCAGACTAAAAATAAACTATGGAGATTAGAAACTGTAGGGTCAACCCTTAAGCTATACTAAATATCAATTTCATACTAAATGGCTTCAAAATGTCGCACTATGTCTTAATCAACGATTCAATATATTTGGTCCGTATATCATTCAGCATAAGAACGACTTTCATGCGACACTTACCGAGCCTCAAGAGCTGGCTAGGGACATAAAAACATAATCACAATTTGTATGTTGTGAATTTAAGTATTTTTAAGAGTTTCTTAAATTGGATACTTTTCAATAAAATACATATTAAATATTCGAATGTGATGCTAGAAAAGGTATTTTACTACGGTTACACAGAAACTCGCAGCGGATATTGCTGCTTAGAGGCAGGATATTCCTATATTCATATTCATATTCATGGTTATCGAGTAAGACGATGATAGAGATCTAAACGAAACCTACACTCAAGTCCTACCCGAAAAACTAATTACAATCTTAAGATTGTGAACAACCGACTCTTAAATCGCGTAATTGTCAACATACACTCAGGAGCAAAAATAACGGGTCAGTGTGCGTTTTTCATACTAAAGAGGCTATTTCGAAGCGTTGGCTCCTCGCCAGGGAATGCTTTCAGTGAAATCTGATGATGAATACCCCGAGCATCGATACAGGACTTCCAGAGTGCCTAAGATAGCCAAATGAATGAATTTGCGGTTAACGCCGGAATTGAGCATGTTCAGAAAATCATCTAAAATGGCAATAAAATGTAAGGAAATCCAAGTGCTGACCCAAACTCTCCCGCTGTGGTGTTAACTGGTTGTGCGATCAGTTAGGTATCTTAAGAACTTTTGACCTCCTCTATTGAACCTCGCAGTATCCACCATTAAACCTCACTCAAAACAACCCCTGGCGAGGAACGAAGGCTTCGAAATAGTCTCTTTTTTATGAAAAACGCACATAACCCGGTATTTTTGCTCCCGAGTGTATTTCCATGCAAATTTAACTCCGGCCGATAACGTTTCTCACCCCCTATTTAAATCAAGCCGGATGTTTACCATTGTCGAATATGTTGTATTTTATTACGAAAAAGTAGAAGTTGACAACCGTTCTTATTTTTTAATGTTTCTTACCAAGAAAACGTAAACATTAGATTTCTATTTTATATCTAGAATATAACCAAAAATGATTAACATTAGGTTTAAGAAAACAACGTTATCCCTATAGAAATTTTCAGCTTCACAATCATTTAAAAAGTTACACAGATAAACGGAGTGCAGTGTAAGTCCTATCAATTGATCGTATTTGTTCCTAGCTCGGTGGTTTAACTACAATTGGCTCTTAAAATGTTCCTCGTGTTCATATATAGTCTCGATAACATTATGTTTCCGCTGCGCTGCGGCCGTAGCGTCGAAATACCTACGCGATACCGTTATCGACCACAGAAAATTGCTTACCTGCCGATAACGGCGATCAAATGGAAATTACTTAGTTGATATTTTTGACACCTTTTGTTCTTAAAACTACAAATACAAAGTCCGTACTTAATTATTGGCAGTATCGTGTTTCTCTAAACACTCACACTTTTGTATTTAATATTTTGAACGTCCGTTAAGATTTATCTGGCTACTAGATTGTTTGAAATAAATAATTTAAAAAAAACACTGTAAAGTCCAACTCAGATCGAGCGAATTCCAAGAAAAACATGTGTTTTGGAGAAAACTCATTTTAGTGATTCGACAAATGTATATTTATTTAAAAAAATATGTATTTTTATCCATTCAATGTTTTCCATTCGTATCTAATTAAGATTAGTAGCCATCTCTCCCACATATTGGGTTTTTGTTATATCTATGAATTGTATTCAATAATTCTTATAAACTAGGCAACAGACTCAGGAATGGTTATTACCATCTATAGTAACTTATAGTGTGAGAGAGAGTGATTTCAATTATTTTGTATATTTTCCAGGTATGGTAACTAACCTAACCTAACCATAACCATAACATTGAAAGGTACAACAGTCGACGTCAAAGATATGTTTACATTTTTTCACCTTATTCCATATAAATAAGGTCCAAACATGTAAACATCTTTATCGTCGACTGTACATTATTCCAGGTGACATAGCCCGTGACTTCTTACGCGTAGAATTCGTTTTCCGCTACTCCCCCTATTTTAACCCCTTAGGGGGATGAATTCTAAAAAAGGCCTTCTTAGTAGTAGCCTAGGGGTGGCTGATATCCATGGAATATTCCCCCCAAATTACAAGTCCACCGGTTATATCTGTGCGTTAATCGAGCAGCCAGTCAGTTTCTTTTTTTATTATACCCTAATTATCATCTCCTAAAACCATCGAAATATAATAAGTATAGAAGGATAACTGTCACTCAAAAACTGTTCCACATACTTAGTGCTGAAATGGGCGGAGCTAATACTTGGTGCTCAACCGGCTTCCAGTAGGCTTTGAGTTATTGTGTCAAATGGTTGTCATTATAGTTTTGTAAAATAATTATAAATAACTGATAAATAAGATAAACTATAGCAACAACGATGCCGACGTGCATCGTAAATTGGTGTAGGAGTCGCACGGACCCTAAAAAGGATGTAATTTCATTCCATTAGTAAGTAATTACAATTAAATAATTTCCTTACAAAATGGACATGGCCGATGTTATGCAATATAAGTTCTGAAATAATTCTAATATTAAAGATTAATGATTTTTTTTAGTTTTCCTAGAAATGAAGAAAAACGTTTTGCTTGGATAGCTGCAGTTCGTTTAGAAAAACGCGATGAAACGTGGCTTCCCAGCAAACATTGTAGGATATGCAGTATCCATTTTGAAGATACTGACTTTTTAGTTTCAAAAACTGGGAGACATTTGAAATGCTCAGCGGTTCCAAATTGCACAGTACCGTACAGTAAGTAACTCCCTACTGCAACGCAGACTAATCAGCACCGTAACGGCATCGCCTCGCCTTGTATGAATTGAGGCGAGGCGATGCCGATCCGTTGCCGAGCGGTTATGTCTGCGACAACCCTTAGTAGGTAATACTTAGGTACTGCAACTTGTTTTATTTAAATTAGGTACGATCAATTACCGCCATGCCTCATCTTAAAAAAATCTTGATTTACCTATTATAATAATGTACTATTATATTATATCCGTATATAATATCGTTATTTATTGCCTACTAAATATTATATTTTTAAGAATAAATATTTACTAAAACATTATTTATTGCTGTATAAATAAAGTATACACCTTAACTTATTTAAATTACGGATCACTTCGGCATTAAACCATCCAATCCAAGTTCAGCAAAATGTCAGATGTGTCATTTTATAGCGTGTTTGAGAAGCCATAACGAGAAAAAATATAGACCAATCAAATCTCTTGTCATAGCAGTTTAACTAATCAAAGTTTTCTTATGGGTGAAAATATATACAACCTCTACACTAATGGCGTCTACTCAAACGTTTCAAGCGTAGAGGAAATGGGACGTATTTCAACGTCAAGTTTGTTCGGTGTTACTCTTCCATACTTATTATATTTCGATGCCTAAAACCCCTACACCCGACTGCCAAACACCCTGTATCTAGTCTATACTAGCATCTGCTCGCGACTGCGTCGCGTTATCGTTATTCACTCAGGAACTTTTATTTTTTTTGTCGGGATGAAAAGTAGCCTATGTGTTAATCCAGGGCATGAGATATCTCCACTACAAATTTCAACCAATTCCATCCAGCCGTTGCAGCGTAAAGGAGTAACGGGCTTATAGTATATTCATATTTGCACGCTAATAACAGTAAAAATGTAGTAAATAAATCCGATACCTTAGCGCATAGGCAAAAGATTTAAAATCCTTACCTGCTGCACCTCTGCAGTGGTAGACCTGAACAGCTCGATGTACCGGGCGCCTATAAGTTTACGGTGGCGGGAGAGCGCCTTGGGCGCGTCGTCCTCCTTCGAGAACAACACGAAGGCGTCGCCCGTCGCGCGCCCGTCCGCGCGCCGCACGAACAGCACGCCCTCCGCGCCGTCCAAGACCGACACTGGTTCGTCGCCCGTTGAGAAAAACTCCAGCTGTAGACGAGATACTTGGTATCAAGACTATCAAGATACAAACAAGATGTGTAGGTTTCAAAGAAGACACTTTGTTTTAGTGAGTGTTTGTTTTAATTTCTCTGGCGGAAATACGTGACGGGGAAATTAATGTTGCGGACGCCCAACCGTCAGATTGTCGAGAGATCCAGTAGACCGTGGCGATTAAAGGTTAAAAATTAAAGTAGGTAAAGAGACTTAGCAAAGATACTTAAAAATATATTTTTTTAAAGCTTCTGCAGAAATATTCGCGCCCATCTCAACTCTTCTCTGTTTGGCCTAATGGTTGACTTGACTGGTAGAGAATGCCTTAAGGCAATAAAACTAAATAAAATGGCACAGGTGTACTCACAACTTGCGCGGGAGTCGCGTCATAGGGCAGCCCGCGCATGCGCACGATGACCTGCGCGCCGCGCGACAGGAACGCGGCCGCCTCGCACGTGGCGCCGCCTGCCACCGACAGGAAGTCCTCGCCGCTGGCTCGGTACACCTGGGGAAAGGGGACAGTATAGCGGATCCATCCTACCGACTGCGCCAATGAATGCATCGATACTTATATCTTCAATTATTTAGAGCAAAAATGTTCTATTTCGGATTTTTATTTTTAAACTGAGGGAAGATGAAGAGTTAATTGTTCAGTTGTACGCCAGAGGTCAAATTCATATATAAATAGCGCGATAACTACGTTACATTTTTCATTGTATTTGACAGACCAAGTAACTTTTTTTATCTTATAACCCGTCAAAAAACAACAGGTACAAAAGTAGCTAAACAGGTGAAGATCTCAAATTTATCTGTTCACAATTCTAACAAGAGCGTGATTACATAATTTTGACCTCTTGACACTATCCAGTTATATCTGCTGCTAGTAGTGGTCGGCATTACCTCGATGTACCGCGGGCCGATGTGGTGCTTGTGCCTCTTCAGCGCCATGTCGCGGTGCTCCTGCGACACGAACCGCACCAGCGCCTCGCCGTTGCGTCTCCCCTGCGGCGACAGACAGAGGGCTACTCCACCCCTGTACATACAAAACATATGTTAATTGTAACATACGATCTGGAAATGTTCCATGGATTCTAGCCCATGATTTTCAATTTAAGACCTGGCACTGCGTATGGTACTGGTCCTGCATGGGTCAAACGTCAATGTCCAGGTGTTTCTGCAAGTTTGTTGCGGCAGGCGTAGATTTATGCAGGGAAGACAGCGAAGTGGGAAATCATTTACCACGTGGAAGAGGGTGTGAGAGTAAAACCATATTGACATGTTATGGTATTGTTGTTAACTCGGCCGCCATTACTGTCAAGTAAATAAGAGCTATAGTAACGCTGACAATACGATAACATGTCAAAATCAACATGGTTTTAGAGTAGAACAGAGGCCCTGTCTAGATCTAGGATTATTTGTGCGAGAGATGTATCTCACTAATAAACTTGAAAGCTCAACTGCTAAAATGAAATTGGTTTTTATTAAGGCGGAACGTCGAGGACCTGGCCAAAATCGCGGGAATTCAAATGCTACAGTTGTTGTGGCGAACCCTGAGAGAGATATAATTCTCCGTCATTTGTGGTAAGATTCTCGAGAATTCTCTGAAATGGACATTACGTCCGCGAAAGAAGTAGGTAGACATGTGTAAGTAAGACTTATGTAAGAAAATTCTCATAACACATATTCAGTTCCACAATTAAGTTATTTTTATCACTATATGATCACTTAAGTTACCCTGATATCCTGAATTTTAGTTTTGTAGAATGCAAGAAACCTTTAATTATTGAGTATAGAATACGTATCTGCACGTCGGTAACCATTTCGTAGACTTCCAACAGACTTCTCTGCCGTCCAAAGCAAAAACGCAGTCGGCTTATATGTATGTGTAACATGTAGTTGGTGTAGTAGTTGGGTAGATGGCGCTTACTTGGCGACATTGAGTCCGCGGAAGAATTTGGCGATGTCCTGGTCGGATGACTGCCACGGCAGCCCGCGCGCGCGCACTATGCAGTTTCCGTCGATCTCATCGTCCTTTGAACTGCAACAACACGCATTTTGTATTAATTTTGGTATTCGACATAATAAATAACTAAATAAAAAGCAAGGTTTAAAACCCAGACTGCATTGTTTGGTACTGTCGTCGATATATATTAAATGCTCATAAGATTTGAAAACTGATTTTTTTAAGAATTGTATGTAGCCAGTGACGCTCGCGCCAACCAGACGAATCTAATATGAGTAATGAGTAATGAACTAATGACATATCATTCATCGAAATCGGTTGTATCTTTTTAAAAGACAAAAAAGAGTATTTGGGCATCTATTCTACGAGACGGCAAATAATATTACTTTTGACCGGTTATCGTATTGACAAAGTTTTGATAGCTCCTATTTACATGACAGTAGGTAGTAAGTAAGTAGTTTGTATAATACGTCAAATGCCATACTGTTTGCCGTCGTAGAATAAAGGCCCAGCGGGCCTGTCATGGTTGCGATTATCGCGTGACAAAATGTGGAGAAAGCATCCGTGACTATCGTACTTAAGTAGATACGTGTCGAAAAGTGACGGATATTTTATCCACATTTCACGCGATAAACGCAGACATATTGAATGTATTTTAGTAGTACCTTAACAAGTATTAACAGTTAAACAAGTGCTGCATGTTTACTTGTATATATGTCATCACTTCTACATGAGTAGATAATGGCTGCCAACAACCGATTATCAGGCGCCAGATTATAAGAGTTAACACAAAAATTGTTTGATAAATGTTTGACACCGATTTTTATTGTAATTATCAGTAAAGATACTGGGAGGCAGATTGTAAATGCTGTTGTATATTTCGTCAAAAAAATATTGAATGAGCAATTATATTAGAATTAAGGAATATGGGCACGAACAGCTATATACATATATTTAAAAAAAAACTTAAACATTATGAATAGGTACATCAAATAAGTACAGATACAAAATATGTATAAAAAGGAAACTTCTCATAAATATGTTACAAAGTTCTTATTACACTGGAATAATTTATGCAATTTGCAACTGCAAACTTAGTCATTCTACTTTAGAGCAGAGGACATGATACGAGTAGTTTCCGAGAGGAAACGATAACCGAGTCCTACGCCGACGAATTCACGGGAGGCTGCGTCGTTACTATTATAAATGTCAAAGTTTGTCAAGGGATGTTTGCCTTTCAATTATGCATAAACAGCCAAAGAGATTTGTATGAAATTCATCACACAGATTAGTCCTAGAGAATCGCATCGGTTACTTTTAACCTAAAAATGGAAAGTTCCCAAGGAATAACAATAAACAAGTTCTACGCTGTCAAAGTAGCAAAGGCTATAATTATGTTATATCTAGTATAAAATAAAGTCGCTTCCTGCCGTCGGTCCCTCTGTATGTACGCTTAGATCCTCAAAACTACGTAACGGATTTGAATGCGGTTTTCATCAGTAGATAGTGTTTCAAGAAGGTTTGTATGTGTAATTAATTCTGACCTATATACGGGTGTTACATAAACCGAAGCGAACCGAGGGTGGGTCTCTAGTTGTTTATAAACAAAACAGTTGTCCATTTAAAATTGGTCAGGCGTTTTCTATGCAAACTGTGATAACCGCAAAGGGTCATAAATCTGAGTAGCGTGCGTACTGCGTAAACGCAGCTCGGGAACAATACGCGGGTCTCGCGCAGAATGGCTCGTAAAACTCGACCTCGCCGCTCGGCCGTTTCCTCGCAACCTAGAGGGCTACACAAGTGTTTCGTGGCTTGTTTGTCGCTCGGATCTCCCTTTCTAGTTAACTAGCCTAACGATAGAGACGCACTGAGCGACTAGCGAGAAAATGCAACTTGTGCATACTGCTAGGTTGGTAGCCTATAGGTCCACAGTGCACGGGGCCAAACAAATAAAGTGCGTTTGCAGTACCAAGTGGTTTCCTACGGAAGCAAGAATTTACAGTACAGGTTCACGGAAAGTACAGTCGACTACAAAAAGATGTGTCCACTTTTGGGCCTTATTGCACTGTAATAAGGTCCAAAAGTGGATACATCACTTGTATTTGACTGTGCATGTCTGGTCACATAATTAACTATTTGAGATATCGCGATTAAAAAGTTAGGAATGATGTAATTTCGTAAGAAAAAGGAGGAATTTTTGTAAAGATAAAAAATAATACTGAAATTGACTACCTATAGGTAGTGAACTAGTGGTAGTTCATTGCGAACTCTACATTGAAATTAAGACCAGTTAAAAGATATTAGATATGTTCTTTCCCTGAGGGGTTCACCCTCACAGTTCACATACTAGAGCGCACGACTACAGTCTTTTTTCTTTTCTCGAAGTCGTTAGAACCATAGTCTTTATCCTAATCTTAGTATGAATACAAATTCTGATCTCTGTAGTCATTGTCGTTCATAGAATGCCACTTATCTAGACCCGCGGACATTTATTACTAATTGTTTAAACCTTACAGTTATTATACCTATTATTAACCTAACCTGGCAGTAAAGGGGTCCTTATCGTAAACGGTTTAAGACAAAGGATAATAGAGGCTCTGGCAACCTGGTCTCGAAAGGAATACCTAATTATATAATATGTATAATACATATATTATTGTCAAGGCCCGGGAAATAGGGTATTGTATTGCCTGACGAAATGGTTTTAATTTTTAAAACACGAGTGTGTCAATCATCGTTCCCACCGAGGTGTGATGGTTTTCTCCAACAATGTGAGGAAATAATACAAATTTTGTGAAAAGCAATTAAGATAACTTCACGCAGAATAAACGATTTTTGACGGCATTTATCAAGTTTTTAAATTTTGTTTTCTAAGCAATAAACGGAACGCACTGGGATAAAAACAACAGTTTTCTTGGTTCTTTCGATTTGGACAAAAATGAGTTTCCTTACGTTTATTTTACTTCAAAGAAAAAAAACAGGTCCTACGCGTACCTATCCTCTATTTTCAGAAGAATAGCTATTCCGAAATTCCGAACATGTTTGATAAAATGAAGTCAATATTAAAGGTAACAAGCTTTTTAGGTTTATTTTAAGCAGGGACCCGACCACCCATTCCGCGATAAGTCTTTAAAAGACTTACCTCTCAAAGTAACCCTCTAAAAGAATAACACCTTTGGAAGAAATATATGACTTAATTAATAGTTATTTGTTAAACTAACTATTCACATAAGGTAAACCTAAAGAGCTACATCAGATGGTCAGCAGTAAATTGATATCCCTCTCTTATTGCATAAGGACATATTAGGGTAACCCTGATAAATAGCGCTTTAAAAAGCAAATCGAACGTCTTTTCTAAGTAAAATCCTTATAAAAACCCATTCGAAACCCCTTTAATGGAACAGCGAACCGGTCCCTGGTTTTAAAGGGATATTGGTATGCCTCAAAATATAGCGCTTTAAAAGCAAAATCGAACATGACTTATTATGCTTATACGGAACGGATTTGAATAGTTAATCCTTTCGAAATACCCACTCCGAACCCCTAACCCCATAAGGGTACGTAAGTGTAACCCTTATAAATAGAGCTTTAAAAAGCACATGGAATGGATTTCAAGATACGACTTTACTAAATAAATCCTTATAAAAACCCATTCGAAACCCCTTGAATGGGATAGAGAGCCGGGATTTTGAGGGGCTGCTGGTTGTGTTCTCTGCCTTTTGGCCGAAATAAGTTTGGTCGAATGTTACGTTTCTCAACCGTATTTGGCAACCCACTTTTATTTCTGTGACTGTAAATATTTCAGGCTTTAAAAAAAAATAACCTAACCTAACCTATAGGGTCTACACGAAGGTACAGAAATAAATGCTGAAATATTTACAGTTACAGAAACAAAAGTGGGTTGGCAAATGAAACGGTTGGGAAACGATACATTCGACCAAATGTATACCGCTGGTTGACTAGGTAATAAACCCCCAAATGATAAATGGGTATTTAGTATTAATAATAGTATGTTTCTGAACATCGGTGCCCTAGCGGCTTAAGGTGTCTCGTGATCGTAAGGAACAAGTTGCTTGGAGTCAATTCTACTTAGTACCTACTCTAAAACCATAGCCTATTTTATAGCTTTTGCAATATCATTATTCATCGCAATATTCGCAATCTCAACGTTCCGATAGCTCTTACTTTCTTGACAGTAATGGCGGCCGAAATGAAATCGAATCGATGACATGTCAGCGGGGCTACACAAGTTGCCATTGAATACGAACGCTAGCGTTTGGTGATCACCTGTCACTTACAAAAATGTATGGAATTTACGTAAGTCTCGTGATATATCACTCGTTACAACTGACACGCTGTAATGTGATCACTATCACTCGCGCTAATCGAATAGTGATAGTTTTGACGTTTTGTCCGTCGTTACGCGGTACTATTTTGACAGGTTGAACTCAACACGATCACTGATATAAACCTCGGTATCTTAGGGCGGTGTCTAGAGCAACTTTGCTAGCTTTTTCATTTTTGACAACGCAAAGCGATTGGTGATCACCGAACGCTAGCGTTTGTATTCGATGACAACCCACTGAAACCATATCGTTTAACAAAGTTCAATTGAGCACCGGGTTCCATTTCATTCGTTCATTACACGATGCTCTTAAGGTTACATTTTGTTCACCTCTTGAGGAAACCTGCTCATAAGAACAACTGTAATTACGGTTCAGAGGTTGAAATGTATACAAAAAGGCCCATCAATATACAGATAAGATAATAAAATATCTGACAAATCTCTATTAATATAACTAAATTTATAGTATTTTGCATCGTTATGTGCATGGCAAGGCTACGTTCTCGGACTCTTGGCCGATATACGTATAGCATGAGAAGATCATTCTATTGTTATTGAGTAGTTCAACTGAATTGTGATATAGGTAAGGTAGTTAGATGTAATGCTTTATGTCAATGACGAGCTAATATAACAATGCCATTGCGCATGTTATGAATTCGTGTAGTTGAGTTTTTTTTACGAAAGCCTTATGAATAATATCAAATTAATTTATTATTTACACCACATAGGAATAAAAAATATTGCTTTTGACGGTGACATATTATTATGGTCTTGAAAAAAGCAAGCGGGCGAGTGGTGACCTTATTCAGAACAGTTTTTTACCCTTATTTTTAAATTATCGTATTGTCAACGTTATGACCGCTCTTATAAACTTGTTAGTAAAGGCGGCTGAGATAATATATAATAACAATAGGGGTAACATCAATGTTAGAATATGGCGCCGGGGCTTATGACAGCAACAATGGCAAGCCACCGTAGAGAAACCTCTTCTTTGTTTACATGTTTGGGATGTTTCTTAATTTAAAGCTTATATTAAGACCTATATGCCAATGAAGTGAAAATTCAGAAAATACCTCGTTGCGTGATAGGTAACTAACTGATAATATAACTGCAATAGCCCAAAAAAGCGACGACGTTGAATCGATTTGGCGCGTAAAACGGAAAATTATCCTCTCCTTCTTTGCCCCGCGGCGACTTCAACAGCTACTACCGCGGGGATATGGCGTTTCCACAATGAAGTGATTTCGCCAGTGTCAAGTATATATAAGTATAAATCAATATAGCAATAACATATAATCCAATCTTCTCTAGGATGATTGGGGGCAACGTTGTACGGTGATATGTAGGACAGAGGTCAAGATAGTTTTAACCTCTGCACCACTGCGAGTCCACTTGAAACGAGAAGTACGATGCTAGATACACGAAATAAGTTCTAATACTGTGTAAAACAAAGGTAGGTATTAAAACCACAAATCACTATCAGAAAATAACTTTGAACACCTAAATAGGGTGAATCTCCAATAACTGGCGACCCTCCCATAACTGGCCACCTCATACTAAAAACGAACTCTGTTACCTACAAACAGAATTCAATTTAGTATAACGTGGCCAGTTATTGAAGGGTGGCCAGTAATTAACACCTTATACTAAAATGCATTCTATTCTAGGTAAATAAAGTTCATTTTTAGTGTGAGGTGGCCAGTTATTGAATAGTCGCCAGTTATTGGCGATAGGGTAACCTACACAAAAATACAAAACTAAAACAAATTACACATCCGCCATCTTTTAACGTTGCAAATGGGGCCCCGGAAAATTATCATCTCTTGGTGTGTCCAAGTTGGTAGCAAAAAGTGACACGGTTGATTGTCATACAGATTGGGGTGTTTAAGTTATCTATGTGTACTCGTATTTATATCTGTGTGTGGTGTAAACCAAGCCCCAGTTTCGTGTGATTCATCCCTTAATTGTACGCGTTGTATAATGTTATGTCAGAGCTGTATGTATATATAAGGTGGCGTGTTACCGGTCGCGCAGCAACACGCATTGTCCCCGGTGTTATGATCCTGCACATTGTGTGCAATTGTGCATGGGATTGTTTGCATACCGCCTCGATCTGTTCTCTTTCAAGTTAGGATTGTGGCACGTTTGTTGGTTGCCATCATTTTGTGTTGGCGCAGTAAGGTACGAAAAACCGGCCAAGTGCGAGTCGGACTCGCGCACGAAGGGTTCCGTACCGTTATCTATAAAAAAATCACGTTTGTTGTATGGGATCCCCCTTTAAATATTTATTTTAAATAATGTAATTATTTATTTTAAAAGTGAATATACAACTAAATATTCTGTGAATATTTCAAGTGTCTACCTGTTGCCGAGATTATTATCTAGCAAAAACTGCAAAAAGAAAAAACACGTTTGTTGTATGGGAGCCCCCACTCAAATTGAGTATAGATGGCGCTGTCGCCACGTAAACATTGAGCAGATTAAACTCTTACGTTAAAATGATTAAAAAATACTTAAAGTGACTTTTCAAGTGTAAAAATATTATTACCAAGTTTATAGTAGTACAACTCACCACGGAAAGTGTTATCCCAAAATTCTAAGTGAATATAACAAGCTTATGGGCTAAAAACTGTAGTGCAGTACAAGTGCGAAAATGAGTGATTTTTTACCGTAACCAGCTTGAAAACAACTAGTTAATTTGTATTAGTATATTAAATTAATTGAACATCAGTGGTAAACGTGTGAAATATAAAATTAACATCAAATTACACAAAGTATTCAGTTAAATTTTAAACCACGCCGCGTCGAAAGTGATGTAAACAAACAGTCAACCAATAAGAACGCGTCCCGTAGTATAGACCGTCCTACTTTACCGACAGAGTTTCACCGAACAACGCCATCTATGGAAAATTAAGATTGGAGCGCCAATAGCGCCATCTGTGGAAACTCTGCAGAACTACTACCAACGATTCAATAGTCTATAAATTAAGTCTCAGCAATGTCACGAAATGATACTGAGCCGGCCCAGCAGATGGCGGAAGTATGTTCCGGATGTCAACAAAAGCTGCCAAAGCGGGATCATCTTACCTGCTCCGTTTGTAACAGTACGTACGACCTTCTTTGCGCTAACGTATATGATAAACGTTTTGATTTGATGTCAAGTGAAACTAAGGGGAAATGGATGTGTCAGCTATGCCGACGCGATTCATCTAAGGCAAATAACACAAAAACGAGTACACCAATAACTGACCTGCATGCTCACGCGTTTCTAAGCAAACCTCCGCAATATTTAGACACCGACTCAGATGATTCCAATGTAACAATACGAAGAAAAGGTCATACCGTTAATAGCATAAACGACATAGATTTTCTGGAATTACAACACGAAACTGAACATACAGTCAATCAGAATGATAAAGTATCTGAAACAATCCTTACCGAATTAAGAAGTTTTCGTTCCCAAATTACAATCCAACTAGAATTACAAGAACAACGGTTTATTGGGCTTGCAGAAAAAATAGAAACCAATATATGTGAGTTGTTTCAAAAATATACGGCACTAAAAGAGGACGTAGACAACATAAAAAGAGTGGTTGATAAATCTAACATACAAACAGGTAACATTCTGCGAACCACAAACTCCCATACACAACGTATTGAAGAAACGAATAGAAAAATATCAGCCATAGAAAATGAAATGGCAGCACTAAAAGAACAATCTCGACTTCTGGAAAACAGTCTAAACCAATCTACACCCTATGCAAATGTGGTCAAATCAGGAATATCACACAATAGTACGGCCAATACGGCCATACATAATAACAATATACAACCTTCGCAGAGATGGAACTCTACTAGTCAGCCAGAACACGTAAAACGAATTGTCCTCTACGGCCTGAATGAATACGACCGTGAAACTGAACACGAACTGCTCGACCAAGTCCTAAGAGTATTTTATGATATCTATGATATTGACCTAAGAGGACAAATAGAAGAGATCTGGCGAATGGGCCGCAGAAGTTCGAGGCGCCCTGTTGTTATAGAATTGCTAAGCAAGAGAATGACAAGATATATCATAGAAAACTCTACTTACTTCAAAAACACTGGCCTATTCGTTTCGCAATTCCTAGACCCTGACAGCCTACGCCACAGGAAAGTACTCCGAGGAAAACTGCAAGAAGCGAGGCGGTGCGGGCAAAATGCAGTGTTGCGCGATAACAAACTATTTATAAACGGAAGGGAAGTGACTATGCCGCAAGAAAAACCAGATACGCAGAATAAAACTCTGACTATGTCCCCAACTACCTCGACATCTTGCCCGCCGAGGAGAAGCGACGAGCAACCGCAACACAAGAATACCCAGCAGTCAGCAATTAATATAAACCTACCGCCACCCACGCCATCTGTCAAAACTTTTCGTCCCTAAATTAAAACAGTCAGAAATATTGTACCAGAATATGTGTAGTATCAAAAATAAAATTCATCAAATTGAATCTCTTGTAGATGATAAGCCATCTTTTGAAGCCTTATGTGTTTCCGAGACATGGATCTCAACTTATAAAATAGATTTATTAAAACTGGAAGGCTATAATTTAGCGAGCTGTTACTGCAGGTCGAACCACGAAGGAGGAGGAGTGTGCATATTCCTAAAAAATAATATAGAATACGAAGAGATATTAGATATCCAAAAGTTATCCATAGAATGTATCTTTGAAACGTGTGCTATTGAGATATGTAAGTCAAACCTAATATTAATTGTTTTATATTGGCCAAATAATTCCCGGAAACCGGATTTATTTTTCGAACAACTAGATAAACTCCTACAATTTGTAAATATAAAATACAGTAACAAAAATGTGATCATAGGAGGAGATTTAAACATTGATGTACTTAAAAAAAACAACTCAATCTCAGAATTTATTAAACCTCTTTAGAAATTGTAATTTCCATCAGCATGTAAGAGAACCGACTAGAATCTCATTAAATTCAAAAACTTGCTTAGACCTTCTATTTACAAATTTTGATGCTAACGACCTTGGCGTTGGTGTCGTGGAGCTTGGATTCTCGGACCACAAAGGGATCCTAGTTAGTATGCAAAGTATATCCGATAAGGCGCAGACTCAGCGATGTCAATATTCTTGTATGAAACGACACTATACAGAAAAGAATTTAGATCTGTTTAAAAAAGAATTACAAAAAATTGACTGGACATTTATAATCGTACCTCAAAATACAATAAATGAAAATTTTGATAGGTTTTATACTGAAATAAAAAAACTACTTAATCGATGCATTCCTGAAAATCGATACAAGGTCAAACTTAAACCAAAAAGGCAATGGTTAAGTAACGGTATAAAAGTTTCGTGTAAGCACAAACGCCACCTAAAAATATTAATGACTCAAACTAAGGACCCCGTTCTAAAAAAACACTTTAAAATGTACGACAAAGTACTAAAACAATCGGTAAATATTTCAAAGAAAATCCAAAATATAAAGAGAATAAATAAATCCAGTAACAAAATTAAAACAGTATGGCAAATCGTAGGCGAGAATACAAATAAAACGAAAATTAAATATAAAAAAAACATAAGTTTAAAAATAAATGGCGATATAACAAATGATCCACTTTTAGTTTCAAACACTTTTAATACCTTTTTTGCTTCAGTAGGATTGAGTACATCAAGCAGCAAGCCGCGCGGGCGCCCTGTCGTAACTCCCACCACCAACACATTTTTCTTAGCACCTGTTATCCCATCGGAGACGCATAAATGTATAAGACAGTTGAAAAACAAAGCCAGTTATGGAATTGATGAAATACCCCCCACGCTTATAAAAAAATGCGCCAACGAGCTCTCGATACCACTCACGGACCTAATTAACCAGTCATTTTCCTCTGGAATATTCCCGGATAAATTAAAAATCTCTCTCATAAAGCCGATCCCAAAAAAAGGCGACCCGACAGACCCCGAGTTTTACCGCCCAATCGCCCTACTTAGCACGTTCTCAAAGATCTTCGAAACAATAATGGCCAAGCGTCTTACTTCATTCTGTGATAAATTCGATGTGTTTGACGAAAGGCAATACGGGTTTAGGAAGCAAAAATCTACAACTCTAACGGTTTATAAATTTATTCAAGAAATCTTAGGAATAATTGAAAGTAAAAAATATGCGTTCGGTTTGCTTCTGGATATGAGCAAAGCTTACGACAGAGTCCAGCACGATATCCTCTTAAAAAAACTGTATGGCATAGGTGTTCGCGGCACCGCTCATGAATGGTTCGTTTCTTATCTTAAGAACCGCCAACAAATTGTCGAAATTGAGTTCTTCGATGAGAAAACTAAAATATTAAGAAAAGTTCGATCGTCCACAGTACACACTGCATGTTCTATCCCACAAGGAAGCGTATTAGGATGTATTTTATTTATTTTATATATAAACGACTTGCCAAAAATACTAAATCAAAACAAAATTAAATCCTTACTTTACGCAGACGACATCTCTATCATCATTCCCGGCGACAGCAGTAATCAAATTATAAATTCCCTAGATACTATCTTTAATAACGTATTGTCCTGGCTAGAAGACCACAATTTAAACATAAATTTGCAAAAAACTAATTTAATTCAATTTAGACCGTATCAGAAATCTGCCTTAGAAATTAACTATTACTACAAAAATAATAAACTAGATCTTACGAGCGTTTGCCCATTACTTGGCCTGAACATCGATGAGCACATAAACTGGAAAGCCCACGTTGAAAAAATATCCGTTAAACTCTCTAGATTTGCCTATGCCCTCCGACAAATAAAAATTAATACTGATCTTAAAACGGCGATAGGCGCTTACCATGCTTTTGCTCAGGCGTGGCTCCAGTATGGCATTATATTATGGGGTAATAGTGTAAATGCCAAAGACCTATTTTTACTACAGAAAAGGTGTATTAGAGTACTTACTAATATAAGAAATGATGAGAGCTGTAGACCATACTTCTCAAAATTAAAAATATTAACCCTGACATCATTATATATTTTGGAAGCGTGTAAATTTGTTCGTAAACATAAACACTTATATAGTAGACCTGTAAACGTCTACTCGGAGACGCACAACCTACGGCACCGGAACAGATTAGCTCTTGCCATTCCCGTTAGGCTTCAAATGTCAAGTAAAGGTCCCCACGCGATGTGCATCAAAATTTTTAATAAAATCCCTGCCCATATATCTCAAGAAGAGAAGTACACCAATTTTGTAAATAAACTTAAATCCTACCTTATACAAAAATGTCCATACTCTCTTGAGGAGTACATGCAATAATTAAGATAAGTAATAAATATGTTTTTATTAGGTTAAGTAGTTAAGTTCATATAATTATAATTCCCCTTTTTTATATAAAGTTAACATTTTTAAGTAAAAGTAAAATAGAGCTTTATAAATGTATATAGTTATACCTACTCATAAGTTTCCTCTGCTACACCCTAGTAGGGTCCATGTTTGTACTGGTTATTTAAGATACTAACACCTTGTAAATACCATGGTTGCACAGAATAAATGATTATGATTATGATTATGAATATTTATTATATTCTGTTTTTAGTATTTGTTGTTATAGCGGCAACAGGAATACATCATCTGTTAAAATTTTAACTGTCTAGCTCTCACGGTTCATGAGATACAGTCACCAGACGGACAGTGGAATCTGAGTAAAATGGTCCCGTTTGTACCCTTTGGGTACGGAACCTTAAACATGACTACTAAGGTACGAACCGACCTAGCGACAACATCTATTGTATTCGTTCGTTTGGTACCTGCTACAGCCATTTAAATGTATAAAACAATGGGTCGCGGCGGATCGCGGGTGACGGGTCGCCGTCGCGGTCCCCAACATTGGAACTGCACCTTTAGGGCCACTGGGAGTGACCGCAAAAGGTACATAAAAACAGCGAACGCTGCGGTAACTACGGCGAGCGTCCAATGGTGAGTGGCGCCCTCACCTCACACACACACACTAAAGTTTTGTCATCAAATAGAAGGATGATTGTTTGTTGAACGGTTACGGACTTCAAAAACCAACGATTAATTCCTATGTCATTAGAAATAAAGAGAAAACGCTGTCGTTATGACAAGGCTCTATGGCGGATCAACATTTAAAATCCTTGATGGTACAAATGAATACAAACATAAGTGAGAAACTTAACGTAAAAAATTGATCACCTTTTCCGTTAAGTTGACTACACACGAAGGCTAAATGTTATTAAACAGTCTTAAATGCTATATATTGGGTATTCATTTGTATGTACAACAAAAAACCATCCTTCCGTTGTAATACAATACTTTTTTTACTAGTAAACACAATAATAGTAACCAATAAGTGCGCCACTCACCACGACGCTCGGCGTAGTTACCGCAGCGTTGGCTGTTTTGATGTGTCCCAGTCACTCCCAGTGGTCCTAAAGGTGCAGTTCCAATGTTGGGGACCGCGACCCGCGACGGCGACCGGGTCGCACGACCCATTGTTTTATAATGTATACATTTAAATGGAGCGCAGTAGCATGTACGAACTTATAATACAATAGGTGTTATCAATACGTCGGTTCGTACCTTACTTCGCCTACTAGAGGTGATTCGGATTGCTGTTGCAAACAGTCGAGAAATAAATTATAGAATAACTAAATGAAAAGCAAGCTTCAAAAACCTGACTACATTTTTTTGATATTTTTATTAAACAGTTTATTTAAAAAAGTTTTTTTTTTTTGATATAAATAATTGACATTTTGCCATTGTTGTTATTTAAATTTCAACAGTTTCCACACACATTTAATTCGGCTCAGCCTTTAGAATTAATGGTAGAATCATTACAAACATACCCTGAAAACATTACATTCCTTTTTTGGGCAGTCGTGTAAAAAGTCGGAAATAAAAATTGGGAGACAAGTTTTAACTTCTGAATTTGTTCATTCGTTTGGGTGTTGCCACATACAGAAACAACGATACACAGAGACATTTTACTATTTTAGACATAAATTCACACGTCAAACTTGTAATTCCCGCCTTTTTGCATCGGGGGTTCATAAATACTCTAAAGCAATCAAAACGGGTCACTTTCTATGGAAATTCTGTACAAAGTGACCCGTTTCCATTGACCTTGACTAGTAAAAAACTAAATTAATAAATCAATAAAATATGTAAATATCAGGGGACAATGTCACACCAATTGACCTAGGCCTAAACTAAGCTCTAGGCTTGTACTATGGGTCCTAAACAAGGATATAAATACTTATATAGATATATATAATTCAATACATAGAAAACAACCATGAATCAGGAACAAATATTCGCGTTCATCAGTTCATCACACAAACATCTGCCTTACCCGGATTTGAATCCAGGACCGCTAGCTTCGTAGGCAGAGTCACTACCAACTAGGCCAGTGCGTCGTTCAAATAGTTACCTATTATATATAATTACTATAGTTATAGAAGAACTAAGGTTACTGACATAGCCCGAAGCATAGCTAAACTGAAGTGGCAGTGGGCGGGGCACATTGCTCGCAGGACTGATGGCCGATGGGGTCAGAAGGTTCTGGAGTGTCGTCCGCGGACCGGAAGACGAGCTAGGTAGGCCTCCAACAAGATGGAGTGAGGACCTCGTCAGGATCGCGGGACCGCGGTGGAAGCGAAAAGCACAAGACCGATCTGAGTGGAAAGCCTTGGGGGAGGCCTATGTCCAGCAGTGGACGTCTTTCAGCTGACATGATGATGATGACTATAGTTAGGGACAATTTTTAGGTATTTAAGAAGATACGTACCATGGGCCATATGGAACTCTGTCCCACTATAGAACTGGGACATAGAAATGCTATAAATCAAGTCGCAAGAAGTGAAAAACAAATTGATTTAAAATTTCGCTGTGACAATGTTATGATGGTTTATAGTTCCATTTTGCCGATGGTGCAGTCAACGTCATAAATAAGTGATCATTTATGTACCTTGTCGCTTTCAATCGTTTCACAATTTTGTATGACGTTAAAGTGACAAAGTACATAAATGATCACTTATTTATGACGTTGACTGTACGTGCAAAATCTCATATATAATTGTCAGCATCGAATTCGACAAATATTTCATAATAAATTACGACTATAAATACATTATAGTCACGTCTCGCGAGAAATAACATCACGTGTAAAACGTTAGTACCAATTTTATTCCTTAGCAATAAAGTTATTGTGATTGCAAAAACAATAGATGCCTACTGCCACGTGACTGACTGTACGTACATTTAACCTAATGGACATCTAAGAACTTGCCACAGATAAGTAATTATCAGATCACACAGAAAATCTGTACATATTTAAACTATGGACAAAGTCGCTTCCCGCTGTCGGTCCCTCTGTATGTACGCTTAGATCCTCAAAACTACGCAACAGATTTGAATGCGGTTTTCATCAATAGATAGAGTGATTCAAGAGTGATAAAATACATTTTGGTTTATGTGCGGGTGTCACAGAAAACTTACATAAACGGAAAAAACGCGAGGGTCGCTAGTAATATAAATAAATAAACATATAAAAATAACATTTTAGTAGACCATACATGTAAACAAAAAATAAAGGACGCTTACCCGTGGTCCCACTACTTCGTCCCACTGCTCTTTTCGACGGAGCCCTGCTTCACAGCAGGGCTCCTATTCCAGGCCTGTTTGCCCTTCGGGCATTTATAGATACCTAACGAACCTAACCTACCCAGTTTTGGTATCACAATTAAAATTGTATGCCAAAACCTGGGTGCAACTTTTTCTGCGGTGGGACAAAGAAGTGGGTCCACGGGTAATAGTGTAAAATAAACATGTAATAAACATCATGAAGTTATAATGTATCCAACATTATAGGTTAGGTTAGGCCTAGAGCACTCTCCGTGCCCACCCCAGGATGATCATTGATTACTTGTAAATAGGAAGCCGAATGAATCTAGTCCTATGTATCTCAACAATTCATGGGCAGACCGCCTGAAATTATCTGTAGATACGCCACAGGGTTGGCAACGCATTTGAAATGTTGGATTTAAAATGTATGTATGTTAACTCTTTATTGCACATAAACAATTACAAAACATTTTGCATCGCTATAGATAATTTACATAGGCGAATTTATCCTATATGGGATTTCTTCCAGTTAACCTTGTTGTGAATGGGCTCAAGAGGTTTCTTGCTATAAACTTACACATGTAAGTAAGTTCTAACCAGATAGTCAGTCATATACTTTATTACCTAAAGTTGACCAAAAGACCTTAAAAACGATTACACGCGAACATGCGTCAACACTCACCCTATTTAGTCCTAAATAACAACAAACAGTTACTCTTTTAATAGTTTATTAATTAATTAACGCTATCGTGTAAATTAATAATAATAATAAAAAGAAAATACTTACTCATTCATAAACATTGACTCCTTTTCTATGTTTATAATCGAGTGTCGTACGTCGAACGCGTAACGCGAACCTGAACTGCTTACCTCGGAATCGATTTTTTAAGGAAAGATGGTGGTGCATGCACCCTTGAAACTTATTAATTAATTGTAAACGCCAGGGTTGAGCGGTCCAGTCGGTTCGAACCCGTTATTTTCCAGCGAGATGCCCTTCAGGCAACCTCCTTATCAGTCGCAAACACGATTGATTAAATCAGCTTCATTGAGAGAACACGTGACTACATTTCCTATCCTACCTACGACTGTATGAACTTTATAGCCTGTCTGATACTAGCTCGATCAGTACCGAGGACACCATATCGCGCACAGTTGGTACGCTTCTAATGAATGAGTTGAAAAATATTTATTTAATCAATCTTACACCAGTACCGTCACGAACTTAAAGTTATAAAAAATAATAGCCAGATAATGTAGGGTGCGGTAGTGTTCAGTGAGACCCCAATACATATAGGTTGATAGTGCACCCTGGTTACTGTGGGAAAACAGATTTTGATACCATTAGGCACACCAAATAAGAACTGTGACAAAAAATAAGTCTTTTAACCCCTAACCTATAGAAATGGGGGCATATTCCGTGACTGGCAGGCATTTCATAGAAAATTATGTTTAAGTGAAAGATCTTGACTTGGGCGATCGTGACATCGTTCCGATGATGTCTGACAATTATTACAGCAAAATTTTAGAAACAATGGCCTTTTGTTTCCACTTTACACATATATTATGTTCCAATAAAGCAGCTCTATTGAAATCAGTAGTATATTTTCTTTGAATAAGTGGTAAACGTATGAATAACGTGATAAGAATATTGATAAAATATTAATTTAATAACACACTTGATGCTATTTATAGTTCAAATCAAATTAATAATTATTTGCATAAAACATTGGTTAGCAAACTGGACAACATGGTAAGACATACTCGTAGTCTCCTTAAGGAGCGCTGTATTTTTTCCTCCACCTGTATTTCTCTACCTATGTTTTACAAATAAGTAATTCTAATTCTGATTCTGGAATGAAATAAATATCCGAGCAAAATACAAAATGTACAGTGTTTGTTATACATGTTTCTCAACGTGGAGGTATACATATTTGTGCCATTTATTAACTTGGCACATACAAACATAATCAGGGACGAAAAGAAGGAGTACTATATTTTTTATTCGTTTAGAAATACTTTCAAAACTGTGAAACATATAAACAAAACTTATTTTTGAATAAGTTTGTATTTATGATTACTTAGTCACTTCAATTGATTTTACATTTTAGTTAAGGATCAATGCGGGAGAAGATATGATGTTCACTGACACTGGGTAGGGTTGCCAAATATTTCTTGGACAAATATAGTATTTTCCAGCCCAATGTATAATATAGCACACAAAAAGAAAATATACAACATTAAAGAAAAACTTTTTAAAAACTGTTTAAATTTATTCATTAAATATGTTGTAGCTGAAAAAAGCCTATTTCTCCACTTCAACTACATTGGTACTTAAAATCAGGTTGAAACGGCCAACCCAAACCGCATATGTGTAAGGACGGACCGAAATATAGTATTTTTGAGTACTATGTATTTCTTCAACAGGATATAGTACACGGAGTCAAAATATAGTACAATACTATATATTATAGTACGGTTGGCAACCCTAACTAAGGGGCATGATGGGTTCCAGTAAGAATTCTATGCAAGCTAGCGACATCTGTTGATTAAGACTGCTTCTGTTTAGATCACATAATGTCCAGTTTACACGAGCTCAGCGTGAGCGTAGTATTTCATAAAATAATCAGTGCATGTCGATACAACATGTTTATTAACTACTAACTTCTGACCGCGTCTTCGTTTGCGTTGACCATATCATACCAACAGTATTTGTTTCGCAATAAATGGTAGCCTATGCATTGGTTCTGGGTATAAGCTATCTCTATTCCAAACTTCACCCAAATCTGTCCAATCATTTATTTATTTATTTATTTATTTATCAAGGGAAACAAACAGCAATATATAATACATTATGGTTAATACATTGTAGCTAGAACATTGGCCAAAACAGTTTCCACTACTGGATTAAATACACTTGATGCTCAAGGTGATCATATACTAACTCACACACTTGGTGCTTTTAAATTATTAGTGCAATGTAATAAAGAGGTACTTCACCCTCGTACCGATAAAACTTAACTTTGTGGTGCTTGTAAATTGTTAACCAAGTGACAATCCGGTTACATTGCAAAGTTATCACGCTAATATGTACTTTACTTGGTTTCATATAAGCGGCGCGGCGCCATGTACACTAAAATGTCACCTATCACCTGACATTGACATTGTAGGTGCTGTGCTGATGATGATTATTTATGATGAGATGGTAATTGTTTTTAAAACATTCGAATTCATTCATTGTTTTGAAATCCATTTCGGGGTATAGGTGTGCTCACCCAAATTCAATAATCAGGTTTTTAATATATGATATTTCAAAAAGTTAGTTTTGATTTCGTCTTTGACATTAGTTTGACGTTTGATGTTTTGGAATTAAACGAGCTCAACGGGCACGTACAAAAAAGACAAAACTATTTTCTTAAAATAGTCTATTATTAAATATTTTTCAATATAAATTAACATGTCCGTTACGATGATGAAAAGTTAAGCAGACGACGTACATTTTATTCAGAAAATGATTAATAATATTTCGATCGAAAGTTTTATATTGCCTGGTGTTGCTCACATTTATAAAAACTGGTTAATATACCGAGGAACTACAAAGCTAGTAAAACATTTTAAAGTAAGTAACACATTATCATAAAATAGCTTAATTAGCACTTAGCACTCATAAGTTTTTGAAAATGAAAATCAGACTAACTGACACATTAAAATGACTCAAGCACAACACTAACTAATAACGCCTGCATTGAAAAAACCCTTAGATACTAGACATAACTTAGCATAGTACGTAATCTTAACCAAATGTTATCTCAATTTCATGTAAACTCTTTATCAAGTGACTTACATTAGCGTCAACCAAACACTTGACACGCGATGGATTGCCACTTCTGAAAGGTGATTTAGGTTTAAAAACGCCGTGCGGTTTTATGTTTTCAATTAGTTAGTTCGTTTAGATAAGTAGTATTAGTTAAATGTTTTGACTTAGTATGCCTAATAATATGCCTATATTGAAATGTTCAAAACTGTCTAGGGATAAAAAATATCCCTAGGCACTTTTGATGTGTCCACTTACACATGAAAATAAGCTTAACTACACACATCAAAGGGTAAACGAATACTGAGAAAGTTGTGGTTGGATTGCTTGAAGAATGATATAAGGGTATCCAGACTTTTAACCTAAAGTACGTTCGACTTTTATTTCGCAAAAATGTATTTGTGCTTAAACCGTTACATATTACATTAGTTGCATAGGCTTCTTAAATAGGTTATGTTAAATTAGACTATTGACCACAAAAAACAAAAACAATTCAGCGGGAAGTACTTACCTGTTTGCCAAATGAAAGTTTGTAAAATGATATAGTTTACCAGATGATGAGTGAACCTTGAAAGGGTGAGTACTGAATTGATAGAGAAGGTTTAAATAAGAAGATATATGTTCTGCAGATCGCAATTAGTGTCAGGCAAGACCAGGTCAATGGTTTTTTTTTTAATTAACCCCACTATTCATAACAGCACAATAAACCTATTTTAGTAAAAGTATTCTGTGTCAGTTTTAGTCAAATTCATGTCACCTTAATAATAATAATGAATATCAGGGGACAATGTCACACCAATTGACCTAGTCCCAAACTAAGCTCTAGGCTTGTACTATGGCTACTAGGCAACGATATCAATACTTATATAGAGACATATATATTTCTCTATTCGCGCTGATCCCACAAATATCTGTCCATACCGGGATTTGAACCCAGAACTCGCTTCACTATTCACTACCAAGTACCAACAAGGCCGACGCGTCACATTAAAAGATGATGAGAAAGCATACTTACTATAAGCACACTTTAGTCATGTTGCTTTTATGAATAAGAGGGAATGGTTTGAAGACGGCTCGGTATCACTTACACTCAGAAAGCAAATGACAATAATATGTAGTTTGTCTATATCCACAGCCACACATTTGTTGTTCAATTAATTATTCTAGTTGCGGCTTTTGACGTAGAGACCTCGTCGTGTTGTTCTCATAGTCATTATTTTTATTTTTAGTTTAGGTTTACATTTGTAATAATTTTATTTTTGTTACTTTTAAGAATTTATTATTTATTACTTTATTACGTCAATATTAATTAATGTAACTTACTTTTAAGTATTATTGTTATTATGATTGAAAAAATGACCTTCTGCTCGAGTTTCTTGCGGCGCTTCTTCTCCGCAATGATGGTCTTGTCCGAAGCGCTAGTAGATTCACTCTATGTATATTACCGACGTGTAAAAAAGGCCTTAATATGGCCTATTTACCGAATAAATATTTTGAATTTTGAATTTGAATTTTGAATTTGACATAGTACAAACAATAAGTATCATGCTTATTCTCAAAAATGTAACAATAATAATGGATTGAACGCTCACGATGGTTTAAAGTTTATACAGACAAGGGGTCTAAGGGGTAACATAAGGGCAAAAACCTTTAGCACCATCTGAATGTCGTCCCGTGTCACACAAAAAACTTTTAACTCTGGCGCATCGCTAAGCGAATTTGCACTCTATTGCCACGCAATAATGTTGTCATTTTTAGTAAATACTTGGGACTTGGAAATGTATCTAAACCATCTTTGAATAAGCAAACAAGTCAATTTGACACAACAATGGTAATCACTTCGCATGTTACCGACTGCATTTCTCAAATCAGCACTAACACAACATTTACACTGTAAAAATCGTAAGTACAAGTTCTACACGTCCATTATAAACCCAAAAACTAGCAGTATAAGGCACGTTATCAAATAAAAGTGCTTAAGGTTTTTATGGTATGTGAAATTGGATCCATCTCATGTGTTCTTTTACGTCTGACGAGGCTGAACGTGCCTCGCTGGAGCTATAGCTAATGCGTCAGATTACATTCTGGCAAAATCATTAGAAATAGTTCCAAGACATCGTAAACAGGGGGTCATTAGGTACACTACTGCTGTTTTTACACGTTCTAGGCCAATGGCTCCATATTGGGTCACTTGTATATGTAAATCTTGGAGGTAGAGGCTAAAGGCCGTATTAATGAGACGCCCGTTCCAGGACGCGTCAGAGAGCGTGTTATCTATGCTTCAATGTTTGCTTTGACATATCTTGAAACGGGGACCTGACGCATAATATGTTCCTAAAGCCACCAACGCATTAGAAACTGAAGCGGCACGTTGCGCTGCGTTCCCAAAGCGTGGCAGAAGCGTTTTTAAGTTGGGTAACGCACTTCCGCTCTCAATGCGTTTGATGCGTATAATAAACAAGTGGTAGTTGACCTTGAGCAGGATCCGTCCGGATTACCACCATTAGCCGGGAAACCGGCTGGTTCAGTCACAAGGCGGGAATGTTAAGCCACTTGCTACTCTTCGTAATTTTGCCGAGTAATACATACTCGCTACACGAGTATAAACGACGTAACCAGATTTGTATTACACGGCCAAAATACGAACAGTGGCAAGTGGCCCAACAATTCCGTGTTGTGACTGTACCAATAATTATTTTGACTCTTGTGTTTCGGTGTAAAGGGTGACACAGCCAGACGCAATCTATTGTAGTCATAAAGATCGACGATCTTGAGATTTCAAGTGACAAGTGGACTGCTCTGCTAGCTATTTACCTTTCCATTTTAATGGTGTAATGGAACTATTGCCTTTGTAGGGATCTGTACCCAAAGGGTCCCAACAAGACCCTATTACTAAGCCTCCGCTGTCCATCCGTCAGTCCGTGCGTCTGTCAGCGGGCTGTATTCTATGAACCGTAATAAGTGGACACTTGAAATTTTCACATAGTATGTATTTCTATAGCCTAATAAAAATTAAAGGTCCTCATACAACTAACGTGTTTTTTTTGGCGGAACCTTTTGTGTGCAAGCCCCACTCACACTTGGTCGGTTTTTTAACGAAACTATAACCAGGCAAATAACATGTCAATAGTATCTATATCAAATGGAATTAGACTTTTTCATCTGACATTAACACGGTTATTACTTACATTAATACTTAGCTTTCCTTGAGCAGCGCAAGAACGTGGACTTAAGATAAGAGGGCCCATTTTGGATACATCGCGCCTCGTTAAGAAAGTTAAGATAATAGTTATCTTAATAGGCGCAATGTATACCTAACATGTGAAGTAATAAGATCCTTGGTCGACTTCCAAGTTGGGTTACTTGCAAACTATGCAATAACCTTTATGTGCCTCGATATGCTTATTCAACATTAAGCAATAAAATGTGTTTCTGTAGACATCTACATTTATGCAAGGTTATAATTCGTTGAATACTAAAGGAATATTCCCAGCATTTTTAAAAAACACTTAGACATACACCGAGCTAATCAAATACGTAATTATAAGCTATCGCCACTCACCTCGTTATCTGGAACGATAAAGCTTGGAGTCCCAAAAGCGTCGAATTATCACAGAACAAACACCAGTCCAGTTTGAGCCGTTATCGGCTAAGCACGGCACTTTTATTATAAGGGTGATAAGACACGACCGCGCGCCTGAGAGGTTGAGGACGGAATGACGTCTTAGCGCGCCGGGCTGCGCGGGCGCCGATGCCCGGTACTTCGAAACTGAGCGTGGGCATTAACACTTTCTTTTGATTGCTACTAGAATCCTATCGAATAAACGTTATAAATGTATAATGTCGTACAGTAATGGATATTGTACTTGTATATTTGTCAAGAAGTTGGCCTAGTTTTTAAGGAAGGTAGGCTAGGAAAAGTTGGTCGCGATTTTTTCGCGCATCGTGTCTTCCTTTAACTTCTCCTTGAAGAAAAAGACACACTGAGCGTATAAAAAATGATTCAAGTTTATCAAGTTGTAACGCTCATAATGAATTGAGTCCAGTTATAGATAGATAGATATCCAGTGGTTATGTGGATCAATGATACCAAGGTAAGGAGCCATTTTTTAAATTTAGTCGCATTCATAAATGAAAAGCATGGAACACTTTATACAATCCCAGTTCGATCGATTTTATCGATCTCGTGTTAATTCGATTGGATCGATATGCGATATCACCGTGATACCGTGGTACCGGGCTTGTTATTCAGACTGACCGCTGCGGAGTCGTGACTTTATAAGCATTAGTATATGCGAAAGGCGAGATTAACTCAGATACAATTATTTTAGCGTTTACTAATGTTAAAAAAATGTGTTCATACAATTTTCCCTACTAGAACATTATTCCGTTTCTGAATGGACTGGATTATATTGGGGCAAATCAGACAGGTTAGGTTGCTTGTTAGGTTCTATTCAAAATCAGAACGTGTGAAAAGTGAAAGCGATAATACATATAATCAATTCCATATTAATGATAAAACAATCCAATATACTGACACAAAGGATCAAACATTTTGATGTTCGTTCATCGAAGCGGCATTTGTGTCAAGTTCTTGAAGAAAGGTACCTTTTTTTTTATTAAACTACAGGCCATGCTTTTCGTCGGGACTCTACGAGTTTCATCGTGGCTGGCATACGATGAGGGTTTGTCACTTTGGCGGCCCTATAGACCACATACACATAGTGCGGCAGATTATACAGAAGGATTCAAAGTAAAATCAGCCCCTGTGCATGGTATTTGTGGACTTTAAGAAGGTATTTGACTATGTTGAGAACTGGGCTGTCCTGGAATCCGTACAGCGTTGCCCAGTGAACTATTATAATTCACGGTACTCAAATACTATGTGACAGATCGGACTAGAAATGAGGTTGTCAGAAAGAGAACGAATAGTTATCAACATAGCCCAAATAAATAGCTCGTCGAAGTCACAGCGACTCGGCCACATCTGCAGAACAGCCATTGGCCGTTGGCACAAACGTGTTGTAGAGGTTAAATCGGCGACTTGCGTCTGTTATCCTACAGAGATCACCTAAACGAAACACGCTCCAAACAGTAGACAATAGACAGCAGTGAACTTCACACAGGCCGACGTATGTGTGAATTTAAACATTGTACGGTCACAAACGTAAATTTAAGACCCATTTAAAAAACATTGTTTAAATTCGTCAATGTAATTAGAGACGCCACGTCTTTTGTAATTTATAGGAATCTCAACCTTTTTGCTGTAGAATATCAGATTGACTTTGAACCTAAGGTGATTCAATGAAGTCTTTGACGGGACCTACGTGGTTAAGAATTTAATTGTGACAACGTTAACTTTCTCACATTGCGCAACGAAAACAAATCATACAATTTTATGGTTAATTTTCGGTACATGGAAAAATTAACGTTTTCTAATTGAATCCTTAACTACGTTACCATATTTTTGAAATTGACACGTATGCGATTAATTTGGCTCGCGTCAAAGCTCTTACGCCGTTGACCAAGAGTCTATTCCTGCTTAATCCGTGCGCCATAATATTTGTGTTCCGCTTCATAGCATTACGTTACGTCAGTATGATATATCATAGTCGTGTCAATAATTGTTTACAACATCATAACTTACGCCTTAATTCCCAGAGTGGGGTAGGCAGAGCTACAGAATTACCACCAACTCCAAAAATTGTTGACGACTCTGTAACCACATTTGGCACAATTCGCCAAGATGTTTACCAGTTTATAAGTGACAGGTTGCAAACCCATCGCCTAACAGGACTACTACAAAAATATACATAAGTGCCATTTAAATAGTTGCCTGAACTCTGTGAACAGTTTAGCTATGAATAAAACATTAGGCGCCACGACTAACTTACCGGTTAACTTAACATCCACTTACCGCAATTATTATCTGTCATCCTTGTCAAGACCGGAAGATAAAGTAACGTATTATTAGACAATATTGTAGAGGTCATAGTAAAATGATAAAAATCTTAATGTAATCTAATTGGTTTTATAAAATATGGTGTTTCAATTTCATTACAGATGCAGATTGTAAGATTTTTCTATTCAAAAATAGGTTAAATTTTATCATTGTGATAAGTGGGTAATAATAAGATCTGATCCTGATCAATTTATTCAAATTGCATAAAAATAATATGCATAATAATTATTTAATGGCATGGGTAATGTCTACTCGTTTAACGTTAAATTAATATCTTATATATTTAAAACCAACTCACCATATTCCTGTTTCTAATACTAAGTCGATGGACTCCGGAAGTTCTAACCGGAAACCTGGAAAAAAGTATGCTCATTATTAATGTTCCTTCATTATTCCTTACCTCGATAATCGTTTGATTCCGAAGTCAACCGTTACTCCTTAGTATTCTTTATTTAGTCGTATTATACGTACAGTCAGCTGCAGAGATAAGTATACCCTCCTGCATACAAGTTTCCTATGCAGGGGTATACTTATGTCTGCAGCTGACATTCACAGAGTGAACATCGGAATAAAATAATAACGTCGACAGTATACAGTATTGTCGGCGTTTTAAGACATGATATCAACGGTGTACTGCCCTTTTGCCAAATTATGTTTCGTCAAATTTCATTTAGCAATCAACTTTTGCCAAAGTTTTATTTGGCAAATCAATCCTCGGAATAATTTTACTTCTTAATTTTTTCATTTCGCTACATTTTTATGTTGCAAAATTTTACTACGTCAATTTTTATGTGGTACTTAAATAATTGTGTAGCAAATGATTTGCTAAGGCAAATAACTTATTGTCAAATTTTATGTGGTAAGTAATTTGCTAAGGCAAATATTATAATACAGGTTAGGATTGATGACCCTAAAAACGAACCTGCTCCCAGAGTTAGGTAGGTTATGGTTAATTCCATATGTTGCTAAATTAAGGTATGCCAATCAATACATTTGACGAAAACATAATTGACATCTTAAAATAATCCCAGGTAATAATTTGTCTAACAATAATTTATCAAATCATTAGTTGGGAAATGACATCAGTGCGAAACGTTGAGTTGGGAAATAAAATTTTGACGAAATGAAAATATGGGATATGTAGTTTGGGGAGATAAGAATTTTCTAAATAATTTATGTCGAAACATTAGTAAACCGATATCAACAATGCAGTAAATACTCGTAGTTTAAATTCGTCGACCGTTACTATACAGTGGAGTTCTTCAAGAGAGGCGTAAATAGGGTTTTAAACGGTCGGCAACGCGCATGTGATACTTCTGGTGTTGCAGGCGTCCATAGGCTACGATAACCGCTTGCCATCAGGCGGGCCGTAAGCTGGTACGTGGTATAATATGTATATATATAAGGGAACACCATCTTGGTTTCTCGTATGCCCATTTTACCGTTTACTGTCTGTCTGATATTATTTCGGCGTACTCGCTTTAACAGCAGCAATTAAAACAAAGTTCCGGCTGTGATGTCCCCATCCCAGCCAGCATTATAGTAAGCTAAGGGTCCTGTCGTACTCACCGTCTGAAATTATTCTCCTAATGATGCTGGCCATGTCTTTGACCTCCGCTGCGTAGAAATTTTCACCCGTGTACGGAGTTATGCCTAAATCTGTTCGGGGATTTAAGGAATGTCATTGTAGGTATTAGTAATGAAAGAAAATGAGCTGATCGATTTAAAAAAGAAGCATTACAAGCGTTTTACTAAATTGCAATGTTTGTATGACAGTTTACGTTTAACCTTGCAAATAAATAAATATCAGGGGACAATGTCACACCAATTGACCTAGTCCCAAACTAAGCTCTAGGCTTGTAAGTACTAGGGTTACTAGACAACGATATAAATACTTATATAGAGAAATATATACGTAAATACTTACATAGAAAACATCCATGACTCAGGAACAAATATTCGCGCTCATCACACAAACATCTGCACTTACCGGGATTTGAACCCAGGTCCGCTAGCTTCGTAGGCAGGGTAACTACCAGCTAGGCCAGCGTGTCGTCAAAATTTTTTTTGAATGAATTTGTAACTATTTTCCATTAATGTGTTGAAATTTGGACCACATTATGTTTAAATTAGTGATGAGTGTGATGACACTGATGACAATGCAAAATTATGGTATCTAAGATCTTATCTGATACAGGAGTACGAAGGTAAACTTAACGTTGACCCACCTTGTTAGGATTCATTGGTTTTTATCGATAAGCAGATAATGAAATTAAAAAAAACAGTCGGCATCAAAAACTTGCCCAAAAAATGTATATTTTGACAGAAACGAATTTATAGAAATGCCTAATTGCTCGACGAAACCAGGAAGGCACCTATAAAAATGCCCAACTAAAGAGTTGAACTACGCTCCGACGGGGCAACTTAAATAAGACGGTTAATAATTCTTCCGACGAATTAAGAAGAGTGTTTACACAATAGGGGATGGGAGTTTAATTAATTATCCAGAGAGGAAACAAGGAATACTATACATTCGCTTTCGATCGCATTCGAATGTATACATTCGCTTGTAAAGAAGTAGAATGTAGCAATAGTGGGGTGGTGGTAGTCGTAAAGGATACACGTCATCATGTCCTGCAGGCTGGCGGGCGGGTCGGGCGGCGGCAGCCCCTGCGCGGCGGCGCGCGGCACGTACGCCCGCACGAACTCCTTGCGCAGGTCGTGGAAGCGCGCGTATGGCGCTGGCAGCATCAGCTCCTTGCTGCACGCCTCGGGGTGCAGGCATTGTCTGGAATCATACGGGCACCAGTTACATATGGCCCAGGTTCTTATTGGATGGATGGCGTTATACCGGGCAAAGTGGCGTGAAAATGGTTCTGCCTACGAAACTAGCGGTCCTGGAGTCGATTCCCGGTCAGGGCAAATGTGTGATGAGCGCAAGTATTTGTTTCTGAGTCTTGAATGTCTTCTATCTAAGTATATACCAATTTATTATGCTATATACAGTCGTGGCCCTCTAATTAAGAATAGTCTTTTCATCACACTTGCTCGTAAATGGTGTTATTCCATGCCTGTATACAGAAGGACAATGGCCTAAATTGTTCCCGCGGGAATTATGGCGAGTTTGTCATCCCTAGGGAGTAATGACTTTCTTTTTAAAATTTGCAACTCTTTCGTACATCATTTCTGACTAAGGAGGTTTAATTTTCAGCCAAAAATTAAATCGGTTTCTAATTTCATCTTTAAAAATTAGCTATAGACTAACTTACATTACACAAAACCTATACGCTTCATTAAACTTCATTATTTTTATACCTATTTCAAGTTTATATCAACATTTATCATTAATTTTAGTAATTATACATTTTTATCAAATTGGCTAAATCTGGCTCGAATCCAGGTCGACACTAAACGCAGTTATTATCTGTCACAAAAAAAATATCGTTTCCATTTACGTTCCCGTTCGTCAAAAGTTATTTCTTTATATTTTGCAGAGTTAAAGTGTTTTCTCTTTGTTTTTTTTCCTCGCAAATGTAGTAACGCAGTAAGTAAGTAAGGGATTACTAACTCGAGTCATTAAAAGACTTCTAACACTCTCGTTAGTAATTCCCTTCATACTACCCTTGATGCACAATGTACTATTGTATTACATATAGATCATGGTACAATAATAAACTTAGCCATGATATAGATCTTATGAAATTGCTAAGATTCACATCCATAGTGAAAATTTTATTTATATATATATGTTATAAGTAAGGTTTATCGTTGCCTAGTCCCCATAGTACAAGCCTTGAGCTTAGTTAGGGACTAGGTCAGTCTGTATAGAGATAACATCACCAGATTACTAAAACATTTGTTTTCATATCCGCTTGATTCTAATCTAAAAAACCTTTAAAATCCGTATCGCTATTGTATCGCTCAATTGGATTCCAAATATGCGACCTCTGCCACCGCAGGAAGTGGAAGCGTTTAATATTTAAATGCAGGAATAATATTAGTTTCGGCTGTTGTGGGACTCCATTGTACCACGATTTATTCGAACCGTATTTAACCGAAAGAGAAGTAAAGAATTGGCAATTAATTAAGACACAAGAGGTTCAATATTTTTTCGGGACTCTCAACATTAACAAGTCGTTTATATGGTTTTCTGCTTTTTAGCAGAAATAAGTTTTGCGGAATGTATCATTTCCCAACCGTTGCATTTGCCAACCAGCTTTTAATTCTGTAAATGTAAATATTTAATATTTTTTATAAAACTAACCTAACCTATAGGGTTCTACTCAATGGTACTGAAAATAAATCCTGAAATATTTACAGTTACGGAAAAAGAAAAGCGGGTGGGCCATTATACCATATACCATACATATACCATACATTCGGCCAAACATATTCTGCCAAAAGGCGGGACACCTGTTTATAGATCGATCTTTCTGTTGGATCACGAAGAAACAAAGAAAACCTTCTTACATCACACATGACCGCTCTTTTTGTTTGGTCGCAACATACATACATGTGTACAATCACGCCTTATTCCCGTAGGGGTAGGCAGGACCATCTCCTTCCATTTGCTACGATCCCGACAAACTTCCCTCGATTCCTCCATACTCATAAGTCTCCTCAAACACGTGCGTCTGTTTAGGGTCTCCTGACCTGGCCCTTTCTTAATACGTCCCCGGTCAGATCGCGGAACGTTCGCCTTGGCCTTCTCCTTCCAACAATCCCATAAAATCGCAACCAGGTCATAATATATCTTCACTCATACTAATGAACAAAATAAACAGCATCAACTTCCGAACATCTTTCAAACGCTTATAGAGGTGTTAGGACCTTGTGCAGGGTTCATCCGGAACGCTACCTCCATCTAACGAACGAACGCTACCATCATCACCAAGGATGTCTAATAACCTAGCATCAAACCGCAGAAAATACTTAGAATAGAGGAATTCCACCTCAGTCCTCAGGGTTGACAACACATTTGTAGTCTTAGGAATACAGTTTTAAGATTATGTTGAGAATGCAAATGTCTGTGTCTCAGATTTTAAGTGCCTACCATCAGTTGGCCAATGTGCTCGTTTGCCCAACGAATTTTGCCATCTCATTACTCGCATTTGTATGTAGTAATGAGATTGCAACTTTCGTTGGGCCTTAGACTGCCCTCCTTCGAAAAAAGGGCGTGACTTTCATAGAATTGGGTATTTATTGTATTAGTGACCTTATTTCTTAAGATAGGGTTAAATGTACTTTGACTATCAAATTGCGCATGCGTCCTTTTTATTTAGGCAGTATAAAGCCTACTTATCATCAAGTGGCCTCTGTGCTCATTAGACTTTTCCATGCCATAAAAAACTTAGTTGTCCAATGTCTACAGGTTAATGATAAAATAAAACAAAAAGAAAGAAATAAACAATTTCTTTTATCAGGAACCTATTACCTCTTGAAAATACACACGTGAAAAATGACCATCGATAGGGTGATGGCAACAATGTTGGACACTTTTAGCTAACAGGCATCAGTAATGGACACTTAACTCTTAATTTAAATTTCATACGGTCCTAAATTTATTATTGCAAAACAAATTAATATACATATATCCCTTATCTTCTGTAAAATAAGAATCAAGTGTACATCATTGGTCCTCGCCCATTACTGGTTCCCTCACCCTTATCCTTTCATCATTTCCATATATATATATATATATATATAAACATAGGTTTGCTAAACTGATAAATGTTTAGCTTGCAGCGTTTTTTTAATAAGTGACACATTACGTTAGGTAGGTACTTGTTGGCTAAGATTAGATTGGCTAATCCCATTTTTGTTTTAGTGGCAATCGGTCACCTATTAGTGAGAATGAGCAAGCATTGCTGCCGATGATTATTTTACAACAAGCTTATAAAATTAAAAGTGGGTTCGAAAGTTTACTTGTTTCAAAGAAAAATACACAAAACGATCAAAGTGACACAAATGTGACATTATGTCACAATTACACTGTGTACTCAGCCGCATGCGGCCGACGAATTTGGTTCAAATCTGAACTTTAAATGAAGGCAGATTGATCCAAATGCCGTGTGTGTGTATACAGTGTAATTTTGGCATTTGGCGTGGTAACTCAATTTGAGATATTTATTATACGCCCTAAAAGGCCCATTGTGTGAAGTAGCCATAGAAACGCAGTTCTTATTTTGTATGTATGCAAAAAAACTAATTCTTCAGGGACAATATACACAGGCTTTGAATTTAATGCTAAAAAAGCAAGGAAAACGGGCACTTTTGATTTTCTCAAGTACTTTAACTGAATAAGATTTTATGCGTTAGCGTCCGTTTTCTTTGCAAGGGGGTTTATTATTGATGATAGTAAAAGTACATAAATAAAATAAATCATAGCCTCGCCAGAACAATAAAAATGTCATATGAGATGACGTCCATATTCTTTCTACAACATTACGAGTATGTTATTTAATATTTCTGGTACACGTGTAGATACTTCTTTTAATAACTGATCGACAAAGTATGATTACAATATGAAACTATCAAGTATTACAATGTAGATAGGTGATCAGTACAAGGAGATTGTTTTATACAGGCAATTAATTTATGATTGCTATTATTGACTCAGGGGTCCTATTTGCAATGATGATCAATGTAATTTTTATTTACTGTGCACAATGCGATTGCAATATTGAAATATATGAATATGTTATTGTACTCTAACTCCCTCCTAAAACTAAACGTTCGACAGGAGATTGAAGGTGGTGGTGTAGGCATATTATGCAAAAAACTGTTAAGACGGTTAAAAATTCATGACAATAGATGACGTACCGTGCTTTGACAGTGTATGGAAAACGGATCCCAACAATCAGGACAAAGAACACAGGATGTTTTCAATCTCGTTAATCTACTATCTAATCTAGTAGTTCCATAATTTTCCTGATTCAATCTACTTGTCATTCAAATCTTTAGCATAGTTTATGAATGACAATAGGTACATGATAACCTGCCTCAACTTGTAAATATATTCGAGATCAAGGCTAGCCTACGTAAGTAAGGGGCCCCGTGCCGGTGCTAGGATGGCCGGAAATTATAAATCGACGTGCCATCGGTGTTACTAAACGGTGTAATGTAACTAAAAAAAAATAAGGAGCAAAATGCGCCTTACTGACTTAACTAGAGGATGAAGAAGTTGAAAATTTCCATACAAAATACGATAACGTTTCTCTCCCTGGCAAGCCTGTGTCTGACAAGCAAGTAGATTGCAAGAAATTTGATTCACTGGAATGGAATACGAGGGAGGGGACAGGGCTGCAAACCGTATGGTTTTTTTGCTTGCCGGGACGAAATCGCATGCAAGTTTACTTGCAATTATATTCACTGAGTGGTAGTTACTTGTAAATGACGTTAACTAGCATGCACGCTACTGTTCCGTTTTACATGTGTAGGTATTCCAAGCTTTATGCTTCATCAGCTGATTTACTTTTAAGGACTTGTTTGCGAACGAATTTGTTCCATTCCAATTAAGCGCAAGGCACACAGCGGGGTCGGGCATGGAGCATGTCGTTATCATTGCGGGACCCGCGCCTGCCGCGTGTATGAATGCGTACGTATAACTCCATGTTAAACCACCCGCTCGGCGCACGATCCGCGCCCGCCCGCTGTGTGTTTTGCGCTTTATACTGTCACTCACTACATTACTAGATGCTAGGGTGTATGTAATTGTTTGTATTATACATACCTAAGCGGCGGTTGTCCGTCTGTGACGAGCCTGAACAGCGGCGAGTGCGAGTCCACTTGCAGCGAGCGCGCGAACTCGTCGAACTGAAAAGTACAACGCACTAATTAAATAAGGTACCTTTTATTACAAGTTTCTCACATACATTGGCACGAGCCGATACGACAACATGTATGCGGTGCGATGTTGCAACGAGTCGCGCATATGAAATCAGCATTGAAATACGTGGGGAATTTTTAACCCCTAAATAAGAGTTGTATAAGTTTAACTATCTCTCTATCTAGCCGTGTTTGTCTGTAGCTCCGTAACACACAAACTTATGGACCAATGTCATGTGGTTAAGAGCTACTAGAGTAGCACCGGTTAGAACTGGAAAACTTGTTCAGTCTTCAAAGTAGGGTTTGCGTATAACGTCTGGGTTTTTTAAGCAATTCATTGCACAGCGTAGGTAACTAATCCTGTGATCTTGTATGGAACAAAACGCTGGGCTGCAAAGGAAAAGAAAGAAAAAAAAGCCCATGTGGCCGAAATGCGAATGTTGAGACGGATGGATATACTTACGTGTTGTGTAAGGGGAAGTTTAAAAGAGGCGCTAGTGAGAGAAAAATAAAGTGGAAGCGAATAGATTTGTCATGGTATGGTCATGAAGGAGAGGAGAAAATGAAAGTATAGCGCTATTTGCATGACCTGTTAAGCACGAGATCCAGTTTTAGAATGTAACCTTCGCATCGTATTGTCTTGGACCCGAATCGGATATCGTGCGTAAACGCCCTATAAGTATTTTGACACAAATCTCACCATTTCCTTCTCACTATTCAATTTATTACATATCTGGTAAAGTTATATTAAAAAAGTAAAACTAGTCCAGTCAAATTATGGATTATGTTACTATTTGTTGTAGAAATTCACAGTTATTGGCCTAGATTTTAACTATCGTATCGTCAACGTTACGAGAGCTCTTATTTACTTGTTACGTTTTATAAATTAATCTCGTAAGGTGCTGTCTTGTTACACGTATAATTTCGGTGTTCATGCTTCGTCTAGCGCCATTAAAAGGGCATGGAACTCTTCGTACTCTCTTAATTAATTGTATAACTACTTATATTACATAATCATAACCGTTTTAGTCTTACCCGCCCGTAAAGTGCGTTAAAGTGAAAAATACTCTGTTGCTTCTAACAAGATTGTGATTGTTGTGCATGCGTCTTTATTCCATACGAGCCGTTAGATACATCAACTAAGATGTTAGTTAGTAGCTTTGAATGATACGAGTATAACTAATAACGAATTTTATTCATTTTTTGTCAACTAAGAGAAAATCTCTCTTGGTTGGCTCTCATTTTTTTGAGAGTATCTCTATTCTGCAGGTCGATTCACAAGAGCTGACATGAATGGATTGAATGAGTGAACGAAAGTATACAAGTGTGTAAAATAATAACAGGATTTCGGTTTGAAATTCGAACATCGGTTCAAAGGACGGCGCTCGTTAAGGTGACATACCTTATGTTCATTTGTGACAGCTTTAGTGAATCTACCTGTAGGTCCTTGGTAGAACAATATTGCTTTTGACATGTATTTTATTTTCTTATTAAACCTTTATTGCACATAATAGTTATTTATGTGACTGGTGCATAATGAGAGGCATTAATACACGAGTGTGGTTTTATGAAACGAGCCGATAGGTGAGTTTCATAATAAGATCACACGAGTGTTTTAATGCCTAATTATGCGTACAGTCGCATACATAACTTTATCTACATGCATATCATAAGTTTTCTACAATATGTGAGAAAATTGTACCATGTTGCCTTGTATCTTAAAGAACCTGCATCTTAATGTTCACTTTAAAGTTTAGGTCACCGAAACTTTAAAGTGAACATTAAGATGCAACTACATCAATAACCGATACTTTAATGACATGTAATACTTTAATGTTAACATTAAAGTGCAACCACATATACAGGTTTCTTAATATAGGCTGTTTGCTTATCGTTTCTAAACATATAATAGGGAAGTTATGATATGGATGTAGATAAAAAGTATTATTTACCAATCAACCAAATAATAATACAGAAACTAACAAAAGTGGTGCACAAAAAAGAAACAGAAATACAAAGTTAAGAACATATTTAGAAAATAATAGAACTTTACGCAAAAAGTACTAGCAAATATATATTTATATATAGATACATAAATATAAATACAAAAATAACTACATGGACAAACCTATAAAAATAACACGAGAGACTGAAGATATTCTATGATGGGTCCGCCAAAGTCCTGGGATGCCAGCAAATCGCAAATGTTATGGTCTTATATTTGACTCGGCCACCATTAATGTCAAGTAAATGAGAGCCATCAAAACGTTCACAATACGATAACATGTTAAAGCAATTTTGTTTTATCGAGGAGAATAGAGCCAAATTTAATCTTATCTTATTAATATTATAAATGCTAATAGTTTGGATGTTTGTCACCTCTGAATGTAATTTGGCACAGAGATAGATAGATTATAGTCTGAAAACACATAAGCTGTTTTTTATCGCCGAAATTGGACAGTTCCCGGGGTAATAGTGATAAACGATTTCAACCCGGACGGAGTCGCGGGCAACGACTAGTTATTAATATCTTACACGCGAGATTAAAATCCTTGATATTATAATTAAACTTTTAAACCAGACAATCATAAAAATGACCCGATGAAAGAAACAATCATGAAATATAGACGATTGTTATATAATTGATTGTTTGTTACGTAATTAAATAATTAGAAGCACGTTTCCGACCAGAAATAATAAAAATAAATTGACTGTATTTAGATGTGATTGTTCGGAGTACCTAATATTTTTCTTTTAATTTGATATAAATAGGGAAACCAGCACAGAGGTCACGTGATGATAAAGAAGGCTTTGAGGCCCTGGTAAGGCAACGCTGAGAATGCCTCTGCGAGTATGTCAGTTCAGTAGTGTAGTAGTCAGATATATTCCCAAGTTTATCTCAATTAATATGTAAATGAAAAATGCAATCGAACTTCCTATGTTTGTAGTTAGTTATAAATCTCGTGGCTATTTAGTTACTTTTAAACTTTAAACACTGTACTGAAATTAAATTCAAACAGGCGCTAAACATACGGACTAACATTACTAGCACGAGTGAGTGCTTTTTTAGGGTTCCGTAGTCAAACTAGGAACCCTTATGGTTTCGCCGTGTCCGTCCGTCCGCGACCTAGCTCAGACTCATAGCAATAGGCAGCTGGAATTTGGCATGAATATACATATTAGTCACGCCAGAAAAGTATACCTACCGTGGGTTGCTGGATAGGTCTTTCAAAAATATTGCGGAAAAATATATTATAAAAATATTAAAACAATTTTTCCATTACGGGATACGTTTATGAAATATTAACCCTACACTGAGCATGGTCCGACATGCTCTTGTCCGGTTTTTTATATTTTTTATAGCAAACAAGGACTCGACCAGCTGATGGTAAGGGGATCTGAAACCCATAGACACTTGCATTCTCAAGACTACAATCTTAAGACCGCAAATGCGTAGTCAACCGCGAACCGCGACGCGAACTAGTGCTTATGGCTAAGTTATTTATGGCGTTACCGTATAAAATCAGACTGCAGGACAGTACAATTCCTTGTAGTGTACAATCCCCTTTAGGGTTGCCAATAATCCGGATCCGGAGGTTTTTTGATCGCTTGTCCGGTCAAATTATATGGTGGCTGAACTGAAAATGGAATTTCTTTCTACCTTTAAAGGTTATTTTCCACCGGCGAGGCGAGGCGAGACGAGGCGGGACGAGAGTTGAAATTGGTATTGAAATGACGCGGAATCAACGCGCGCGTACGGTAGAAATGGGTGTTTTAATACAGATAAAAACACACGCTCCGGTGGAAAAGGCTTTAGACCAGCCCCCTATCACCATCCATCCGCAGATTAAATGAATCTTAGTGATGTGAAAACTTTTTTACTTTGCAAAGTATACCGTATCACCTGTGTCATAGGAAGCAGGCAACACTATTCGCAGTTAACAAACGTCTAAGATAGATATGGCGGCATGTGTCTGATTAGTCGGTCCCTATGCGTTGACAGTTGGCCGGCGCGGGCAGTGAACCCGCTGCGCCAGCGCATGTACAGTTACGGGAACAGGTTCCCGCGCCGGGTTCGGTTTTAGCCAAATTGGTGCTTTTTTGGTCGGAAACTGCCTTTTTTACATGATAATCGGTTACGTCATCGGTTATTGTGTTTTATTTGTAATTATGTAACTGAGGATTAATAAATTTATTAGTGAGTTTCTTCATTGTCCACTAGGTGCTTATTGATATGAGGCAGTGGAATTATTATTATTGGTATTTTACTAAAATACGTTAAATAAGTTACTAACTTATAGTCAAAAAACGGAGAGCCAACATAGGGAGATCTTCTCGTTATGATTTTACGCTTATCAACCAAAGCGAATAGTAGCAACTAGCAACAGCAAGTTGTCAAGTGATTTAACTAACATCTTAATATATGTACTAACGTCTTGTTAAGCTCGTATGGAAACAAGACGCTTATGTACAACAATCACAATCTTGTTAATATAATCCATGGGCGAGTAAAACCGCACGAGCCAGCGAGCCAAAAGTCTAAATCACCGTGGAGCGCCTGAAGACCGCAGACTTTTAGGTGTTTTTTTTCAGTGTACCAAAAAAAAAAGAACTTTACGGTGACTGATTCAATCCCTAACAAACAGAGGGATGTTGATGATCTGTCTGTGGCACCGTAGCTTCTAAACGGACAGACCGATTCAAATGCAGTTTTTTTACACAGATAACTATTTTACTTGGGATGGTTCTTGGTTACGTTTCATAGAAATCGGTTGAGCCGTTTAAGAGATATCGGCTCTGAAAATAGAGGTCGCCGATTGGATAGACCAAAAAATAACTCACGGTTTTTACATTCTAATTCGAAGGAATAGGTAACTTTGAGAGACGAATTTCATTAATTTTGTATTGGACCCAACATACGTAGTTTTGTTTTAATATAAAATTATAACAATTATCATTAGATATATGACACTTTTTATCATTAATTATACCTCATGATAAAAAGTGTTTGTAATAGTGTATTAAAACATAGTATTTCAAGCTGTTTTGACCTAATCGGAAAGAAAACAAAGGTTAAAATATACTTTTGTCGAAATATTTCAAAAACTTAATAATAGAGAACGGCTTTAAAACCCAATATCTCGAAATGGTTTTCGAATTAGAGTACCTAATTGTAAAAATATGAACAATTCCAATAATACCAAGGTTTTATCTATTAGTTATTTTATTATACACATAATATCACAACGTCGATTAGGTAATTAAACTACCTACTAATGTTTTATGGTTGATCCCGACGGACGCTAAAAGACCATTGACGCTTGCTCAACCCTCGTGATCATTATTAACTATTAAAACGCAAGATCCATCTTCAAGTTATTAGTGATTTTACGACCGGTAATACCTCTCATTCGCTATACATTTTCAGCGCCAAGTCTCTGGTCATCGTACAAAATTGACCCCTTATGGAGTTTAGCGGTTTTAGCTTAAGATAATTGTGCGTACGTATCGCTGCTAAGCCACGTTAGAATTTAATTTTAATACACCTAGCCTTTATAATTAACAAGCAACGCATCAATTTTACTTTTTACAACGCTAAATAGTTACATTATAGCCATATCAATGTCATACGCAACCACTTAACTACACGCTAGTTACCGAGAATCTAGTAATCAACCCAATAATATTGAATGTAACGCACTAAATATAGTCAAAAGCAATGAAAACGGGTCACTTTGTATTGAATTACCACAGAAAATGACCCGATGCTCCTGAATGTAAATAATATCACACACAAATTGACCTGGCTCTAAACTAAGCTACCTATACCTAGGTACTATGGGTATTTTACAACGAGAAACCTACTTACATGGATAAATACATGCTTAAATCCATAGAAAACATCATCAGACAATTATTTGCGCATTTCGGGAACACTAGCTTCGTAAGCAGCGCTATTACCACCAGGCTAGTCGCGCCGTTGGCCCACAACTGTACAACAAGACTTTCTTGGTACGGTTCTGCGATCATATTAACTCTGCTGGTTTCAGACTTGTTTTTTTCGATTTCCCTTTACAGTTAGTCGTTCGTAATCAGTGAGCAGATCGAATAATGAAGGGCTTCGGAAACTGGTAGTTCGAGCGCGCCTGCGGCGATTGCATTGCGTAATAAAAACAAACCAAAAATATGTATACAGCAGAGATACTTACTGTACGGTCTCCCATATTTTATCGTAAAAGCGTTTCATAGAATTTATCGTTTCACCGAATTACACTTCATCGAATGCTATTTATTGCTGAAGCTTTGTTGTTTTCAGGTATCTCATTAATAGCGTAGATTAGGTTAGGTTAAACTTATAACTATCACAAAATGGTAACTCCCGCGCTAGAAAAGCCTGTCGATTAAATGTAAATTCTGTGAAGTGATACGTAGACGTTCTATGAAATTAATCTTGACAAAAAAAGGTTAAGATATACTGTTTGGGTAGCAAGCACTCCACATTAATCGATGTTGTACCTATCCGACCGTTGTACCGACCCTTTGGTAAGAACGAATACTGGACCTAGTGGAATGTCAGTGCGATTGCTATTTCCAGGTAATAAAAAAAGTTAAAAGTAAGTGAAATTTGGAACGGCGGCGGTGCGTGCAGTGGCGCGTTGTTTTTAGCGTGCGAACTCAACGTATTTAACCAGTACTCTGGTGTGCACGCTGCACCGGACAAAGCAGACTGGAACGCTCCGCTGCACGCGCCGCTGTTCCGAACTTGTGACCTGAGTAAGGTGTAGTATAGTATTTATCTAGATTGTATTATTATTTTAACTGTGTGTCCAGAATGTTTTTTTATGTGATTGTTATATTTCATTTGTTGTTTGTTTGCTATCTTACCATCTCTTACGGGTCCAGCTGAAAATCAGCGCTGCAGCTCCGTGCCACAGCACATGCTGAGCTGGCACTCCGTTTCGGCTCTCATTTTAATTTTAATTAGTTATAAATAAGTTACTTTTGTTTTTGTTTTGTCAAATGCATTTGTTTTTTTTGTTTTATTTAATAGCCGAATAAATGAATCTATCTATCTATCTATCTAATAGAGGCGTATTGGTGAGTCGTGTAATATTGTTTACTCTCTGCTCCAGTGTATTCTAACCGAGTATCTTTATCTTTACATAGCAAGAAACAAAGTCACTTCCCGCCGTCTGTCCGTCTGTATGTACGCTTAGATCGTTCAAACTACGGAACGGATTTTAATGGGGTTTTCATCAATAGATAATGAATGAATAGGAAGATTTTTATGTGTATACATTCTGGATTATGTACGTGGGTTCCAGAAAACTCACATAAACCGAAGCGAAGGCGGGCCATAACCATAGTTACAACACCAGAGATATTACTTCAAAAAGTGCCGCCCGTATTGCATCATACATACACCTGACTAAGCAAAAGACATATTGAATGAAACGAATGATGGATGTAGAAGATGACGGAAATTGCTTATAGAAGCTGATTCAGGTCTAGGTCACCACAGACGCTTTCCACGCAGCAAGCTTAGTAATTAAAAACTGTAAAGCGAAGCGGAAATGGTTTTTAGTTAAGGCCTTCCTTTATAATTTTAACAGCTTTATGTAACCGTTATCTTTTTTCATTTTCGATGCGACTATTATTAATTGCCTATAAATTCATTAAGAACTAGCATCGATTTATTAAACCAGATATAAAGGATTTTATTTCTTATGGTGGTCTACTGGACGTGAAAGAAATTAAATGTGTTTATTTGGATTATTTAATTTGACAGTTGTTTGTGTGTTTATGTTCATGAATTGCCTTTGAATTCACTAAAGAGTCGCAAGAGCAGTTTGCGTAGCAACTTGGAAAATAAAAACCTACCTAATTGTCATTTTAATAAAAAAATGTTAATACTTGTGACAGCGTCAAGGTAAGCAAATTGTCATTGTCTGGTTTGAGGTAACATACATTTACAGCCATATATTTAAGAATAAAATTAAAGTTCCATGTATAATTTTATTTGTACGTACATACATTATGTTATGTGTTGCCTACTGACAATTTGCCCAGCAGTGGGGTATAAGAGAGGGGGGGGGATTATTTTTGAATAATCACCTTTTTTGTTCCCACAAAGTATAGAATAACATTCCCAAGACGTCAAAAAGATCTATACACCTTTATGCCACTGGCAATAAGGTCCGTGTATACATAATGATATAGATTTATTAGTCTTGAATTTATACGCAACAACACAAAATTATATCACATAGATACAAAAAGAACAATACACATATTTGACGCGATAGCTGCATAGATATTGCCTTTGACTGTACCCCATAATGATTGGTAATAGTAAACACTTAAATACCTATTTATTTATTATATTGGGTCCCACTGTTATTTAACCGCCCGTTATTTTACGAATGGAATACAATTATGTCTTCTATTATTTATTAGGTAATAACAAGAATTAAAAAATCTAATATTTTTCGGTTTTTCATCGTTAACATAGTAAACGTTATTATTGTAATGTGAAAAAAAACGAAGCATAGTCAGAGTGTGAGAGGAAGGTTTTTCTGTGTACGGCAACAGATTTCGGTAAAGACTGCAGCTCCACTAGTATTTCCCATAAGTTGCCCTGAATAAAGCCAGAATGACTTACTATGAAGTACTCGGCCATTCCACGCGCGCATCACGTCGTCAAATAGTGCAGTTGTGCAACCCCATCTCCATGAATATAAATGCCATGTTTAACACAGATTTCTTCTTTGGAAACTACGTGAGGTTCGATATGCCACCTCCGACATCAAGCAGGGGAAATTTCAAGGTTTTACGTCAAAACACCTTGGTACACTTGGTTTAGAAACTGTATAATTTTCTCGCATCTAAAAATCAGACATGTGCACCTATATTTTTTGAAGGATTGTCACCACTGACACGACTACATAAGATTCATCGTGCCCGTAGTTGGAGATGCCAACAACAGGGTTGTTTAACTTATTCTATTTAGATTGTATTTTTTTGTAGAAGCAAATAAAAAACTTGATTATTATCCTTGAATTTACCTATTTGTTAAACATAAAAGTCGTTTAACCAGCAAAGCAGTGAACCCATGTTCGCAAAAGTTGCGGAGAAGACCACAAGATGGCGAAATGCGATTTCTCGAACTTTAGTAAATATAAGAAGTTGCTTTTTACATCAAAATTGTTCAATACATATTGCTCAACCCATTCATAGCACATTTCTTTCACTTTCAAAATCCCCAATTATTAGAGCCTTTTAAGTTCGTCATTTTGCTCCTCCCTCGGCTCTGGCGGACCACTGGTTAAACTGGATGAACCTCCAAAAATTCCTTCTTTCACACCCCTTGAATATACAAGGAATATTCCATCCAAATTTCTGGTTCAGTGGTTTCGGCTGTACGTTGATCGCTCAGCCACTGTTTCTTCAATTACATATATTTACAACAGGAAACAGGTAAACATCCTTATTCACATTCATATTTAAGGAATAAATAACAGAATTATACCGATAGTTGAGATTAGGTAGTAAATCATGGAAACTTGTTTAGTTAACGAGTTTTTAGCGATACTCATAATGCGAAAGCTTGTTAGTTTTGTCCTGCTTTTGAACAAGACTGAGCTGTGGTCGACGTCGACTTAAACACGGAAACAGTTGGACGGGGTCGTTCTTGAACATTCGTTTTAGATGCTGTAACGTTATAAATGTTATCATACTGAGCCCATTATACCTACTTTGGATAAAAAAAAAAAAAAAGATAAAAGATGTTTATTCAGTAATTAGGCCGCACGGGCACTTTTACACGTCAAAATCTACCAGCGCTTCGCAAGAGACCACTGCTGAGAAGAAACGCCGCAAGAAACTCAAAAAAAGCCCGAAGCCCGTCTTGTTTCGGTATTGTAATAATATGAACGTTATAACAGCTCTATATTCTCTTGTTAGTAAGAGTACCTGTTGGTCATTTGCTTACACAGTTAAATCCTAAATGTCCTGTTAATATATTGCTAAATTTCCACTTAAATATTTAAGGCAATTATAATTAGTCATTACTAGCTTTGACGAAGCTGTTAGCAAGGTTTCTACGACGAGTGACATTGTATATGTATCTAACAATTTAACATACATATTAACTTCAAATTCAAGTCACCGCTTTCACCATTATGTATTAAGAATTAAAGTGGTAATTAGCTTGCGTTTAATTTAGACTTAGTATAGAATAATGTTTGCGTAAATAACTCAATTGAAATTGCGGTCTTTGTACAAATATAAACAAAACATAACAAGAATCCAGAAGAAAATGGACGCACACACGTCACGGTATCAGTGTGAGACTATATAAGTCAGGGGCCCGTTTCAAGAAAGCTTGTAAATTGTATTACAAGTGGAAATCTCAAGTTACAAGCTTTCGTGAAACGTTTGTTAGAGTTTTAAAGATTCAACCAAAAACATGAGGAAAGGTGTGAGATCGCAAAATAAAAGTAGGTTTTTGTTACTAATCGTGTTTTCACTTTTAACAGTTTCAGGCTAAAGAAACATAGTTGTTAGAGGTATTGAGATCGTCTTTGATCTCAACACTACCGAGTTTACCACATGTGCCGGCTTAAGTGATTTAGTCATACAATTGTTTTGACGCTGGCTAATATCCCTGACCCCTGCTCCTCTAATGAACGTCGACGTCAATGCTAAAACCTGTGCCCCTACCATGAATTACAATGACTGTACTCGCTAGCGACTCCAATGCTCTGTCTCCTAGCACTCTGTAACAACACTGCGAGGGACAGAGCATTCGACTCGCTAGCGAGTACGGTCATTGTAACTCGTGGTAAGGGCACTGCCGTCACATTACTGAAACGTTTAGCTTGTGTGTCTATGTTAATATTGTTGCAAACGTTGAGGTTTAGTTGTTTGTAAATGATGCCAGCTGGTGATTCAGTAGGTACAATGTCATGGTACACTCGAATACAAAGAGGTGTATCCACATTTTCACTTTAATGCATCACATGACAGCGGTGCTACCATTGACATAAAAATGTTATAAGAAATTAGAACATTAAATACGAAATGAGATGGTATTCATTTATGGGTGCTGCGACGTAGTCATTAACCAAAAAGGTGCAAGTAAATTATTATTAAATATAAAATATTAATTGCTTTGACCCACTTTTATAATTTTGCGTTTAATTTGGTTTGGACCGTTCGTCCGTTGGCGGGTATTGCACGCTCTTTGATGCGTCATGTTCAAAAAGAAGTTGCTTAAGAAACCCTTATCTAAATAAAATAATAATCATAACTAATATTACACTGAAAAGCCCTGCACGGTGAAATAACGAAAGGGTTCTAGGTTAAATTAACCTAATATTTTCATTAGATTAACGAGTTGTTTCGTTAATTTAACGATTAGTATTTTTCAGAGTGTACTCGTAAATGCAAAAGTCTTTATGTGAGTTTGTTTCGTTTTCCGTCTAAACGGATTTCCATAAAACATGGCACGTAGGCCTATGTAATAAGCGGCGGACATAGGATACTTTTATGAGGAATTTTAAATACTGGATATATGACAAATACTTGACTACTAGACAAAATGGCGCTATCTCGAAAGTTCTGAATGGACAGGACCAAATTTCAACCATTTCTATAGACGTTTTATATAACCACGCGAGCGAAGCGTCGCCGGTAAATATAACTTATTGATATAAAGATATAGTCAAGTCAACTTATTCAATATCCGACTTCTGTTTGCCATAAAAATTTAACTCAAATATATATATGTATATATTTGTACCTATAACGCGTGACTTAAAATCCATTTTACTGAACTACATTAAATTGCTAGACTTTGAAAATATTTCCCGTTGATCTCAGATAAAAATCTAATTTAATTTAGCCATATTTTAGGCGTAGTAGTCACCTGTTGTACAACTACTTCTAACGGCTGCCCCGTCTGCAGCTCCTCGGACGGCCTTCTCGTCGGTCTGACTGCATACTCCCTCTCGCCGATCACCTGTGGACAAATAGCTCGTTTAGAAGCTGAATAGAAGCATCTTAGGATCATTCTGACCTAGTAAAACAAAAGGCAGTATCTCAGATAAAACTCCTGGAACAAAATAGCGGCCTTTACACGTAAAGTTCGGACCGCGGGAAACACCACGCGCCGTTCTAATCTTCGTTCCGAACAGTACATTTTTTACTATTTTACTATTACAGTTGCATTTACACGTGCGGTTCGGAACGAAGATTGGAACGGCGCGTGGCGTTCCTCGCGGTCCGAACTTTACGTGTGCAGGCTGCTTATCAATCTTATTACTAACAGACGAGGATTAAAACTGCTTTGGTTCTTGAATTTAAGATACTAAGCTCCTTATTGGCTTAGGGCTTCAGGAGTGCAGCATAGATGTAACACGGATAAGTCTCTGCTGAAGAATCATTTTTGATCAAGCTTTTTATGTAGGCACAGTCATCATCTACTTATTGAGACAAACTAAAGCCCTCTACGCAGTATCCATCTTGAAGGACAGCAGCGCCCAACCGTCAGGACCGATGGTGCTGTACTGCCGTACATCGTGCAAAGTATCCATCATGCTAAACGTTGCTAATTTTGGGGCTCGTTGGACAAAAAATCGGTCGAGCGAGTCCATTACAGTAATAATAATAATTATTGTTTTCCAGCAAGCCTACGCACTATTCCTTTTGCGCCGTGCATCGTGCAAGGACAGACAGCACGGATGGATAGTGCATAGAGGGCTTAACGAATTCTAATACTTTACAGCCGAGATCCGATTTCCACCTCTCGACTTCATCAGGGCAAAGATTCAAGAGGTTAAAAACCATATCGTCTTTGACCTGTTAACGTATTGTCAACGTTTTGACAACTCTTATTTACGTGACAGTAATGGCGGCCGAGTTAATATGGAAGGGTGGTCCTGTCCCTGGGTAAAAACAATACCATACCTGGTCAAAGACGATATGGTTTTTTTTATCGCCCGGGGTAGAGGCCCTGATCCGCTTCTAGGTGCAATACATTCCATTCCCTAGTACCCCTAGTACACAGCGCAAAGCTCTTAGACGGTGCTTCGGGTTTGTACTTGTCTCTCACTCGCTCTCGTACGCTCTTATTAAGAGCGAGTGAGAGAGGACTACAAACCCGAAGTACCCTCAATGTGCTATTATTTATTATGCATTTTTTGTTTAACCGAATTAAACTGTGTATAAAGATCGCGTAATATACAGAATGTTTTTTTTAAATGGGACAGTATGGGGAAATCCGAATCTAAAGGAGATAGAGGAAAAGTGTCCAAGGAGACATTAGGTGTTTTTTTATGTAAACAAATTTGGCTCATTAAAATTTTTGGTCAAGCGTGAGTTGTTCTTAAAAAATTATAAAGTTGGTCAATTTTTTTTTTGACGCGGGTCGACTCTGTTTCATGTAAGGATTATTTCATTGTATGGAAAGAAAAAAATCTGAACAGCAGAAGTTGGTCAAATTTAATGAAAACTAATCTTCATACAATTGCAGTATTCGCCTTTTAATATTGTTACAAGTGCCTAGGCGTGTAAAAAATTTAATGAAAACTAATCTTCATACAGTTGGTTTATTACTTGAGTAAATGTTCGATGTGGCCGCCGTCTTGTCTTATGCAGGTACGAGCACGCTTCAAGACACTTCTAGTTGCATTTAACAGAGACTTATGGTGAATTGTGTTTAAAGTGTTGTAAACAGCATCTTTTAATTCTTGTACGGAGTTGTATCGGGATTCATAAATTCGACCCTTAAGGTAACCCCATAAGAAAAAATCTAATGGCGTTAAGTCGGGCGATCGTGGGGGCCACTTTATCGGCCCATATGTACCCATCCAACGGTTTGGAAACTGCTCGTCCAAACACAGTTTACTTGCCCTACTGTTGTGGGCTGGTGCACCATCTTGTTGGTAGATTATCTTACCAAAGTTCCTTAAGCTAATAGTCTCATCTACTAAATCTGCAGCCATGTTCAAGATTTCCTGATATTTTTCACTATTTAGCGTTCCTTGGTAAATTTTGATAGCAAAAATTCTGTTATGTAATATCGCACACCAACAATTAAAAGAAAATCGGATTTGGTTGTGGGTTTCTGTAGTTCTTAGCGGATTTATTTTTGACCAGTAATGGTTATTTCTCCTGTTGTACATGCCATTGTTCGAAAAGTTGCATTCATCAGTCCAAATAATAAAATTAGGAAAACATCTATTTCTAATAGTCTGAGCCACATACCAATTACAGAAATGTAACCTGCGGTCTTTATCTCCAGGTAGTAACGCTTGTACAAGTCGACCTTCTATGTAACACTTGTATTTATGAGCCTTCAATATCTTCCTTACAGTTGATTTATGAATACCGATAGTTTCAGCTGCTTCCCGTAACGAAGCTTTTGGATATGCTTCAAAATATCCCAATACGGCAATAGTTATGAACTCACTATTGACTATCGTCGGCCTTTTACGCTTAGGTTTGAAACAGCCTTCCTGTCTTAGGTTCTTTATTAAACTATCAAATATCTTGCGATTCGGTACTACACGGTCAGGATAGCGTTCTTGATACCACTTAAGTGCATTATCTCTACTGCGATAATTAAGAAAATACGCCTCAATCAAATCAACTTTATGTGAATTAGTTAACGCCATGATGAATAAAATTACAAGCATGAACTGATTGGAAACAAAATCACAGCTGCAGAAATAACTTACGTTCCAAATTTGAATTCTTTGCTGCAGAAATAACTTACGTTCCAAATTTGAATTCTTTTTTTTATAATTTCAAGACTATCGCGTGCCATGATGTTTACGAAGATTAAAAAAAATTTTCTTCTCTTGAATCATCTGGAGCTCTTATCGATTATCGAAATTTAAAAATGGAATAATTTTAAATATTTTTTTACACGCCTAGGCACTTGTAACAATATTAAAAGGCGAATACTGCAATTGTATGAAGATTAGTTTTCATTAAATTTGACCAACTTCTGCTGTTCAGATTTTTTTCTTTCCATACAATGAAATAATCCTTACATGAAACAGAGTCGACCCGCGTCAAAAAAAAAAATTACCAACTTTATAATTTTTTAAGAACAACTCACGCTTGACCAAAAATTTTAATGAGCCAAATTTGTTTACATAAAAAAACACCTAATGTCTCCTTGGACACTTTTCCTCTATCTCCTTTAGATTCGGATTTCCCCATACTGTCCCATTTAAAAAAAACACTCTGTATACCTAGTGATACCAGGTGGTATTAAAAAGTAGAATGAATCTGGTCATTAACATTAATGTTACATATAATATTAATTTATTGAGATAAATTCAGTGATTTGCATTATTATTTCTAACATAATAAATTCAAGTTGCACTGTGTTTCGAAACTGCCGTGGTATTTATAGAAACTATGTGTTGTGGAAATTGGAGATTATTTATTAAAATCTCTGCTAATTGTCCATGGGCAGCTAAGTCATATAGTAATTTATGAACAAGCAAACATATCTTACGAACTGACTGACAGATAGAGCAAAAAACTCATTTTGAACAATGAAGATTTAGGTATTATTTGCATACTAACAATAAGTAGGATGCAAATAAGCAGCTATAACACTGATATTTTGCTAACGTATTTGATAATATACCTACCTACTTACCTAGTATTTGATTAAGAAGTACAATAAATCCCCGAAATCATGACAAAAATCCAATAAAATAGTAAAGTTCAGCTCCAGTGAAGTCTCCGCGTTGGCCCAAGTTGGTTATTTTTACGGATTTTACCTGGTTTAGACAGAAACCGCATAAATTATTTTTTGTCGTAATTATTTCGATTCGACCTTTTTTAAACGCCAAGAATCAGTTTGTGTAATAAATGGCTTCCATAACTCAAAATATGACGACGTTCCAATTGACTATAATAAAAATCAAATGAATGATTCAGATTGAATTCAGTTTAAGTAATATTTTTGTTATTATTGGTTTCGAATTGTAACTCTCCGTGGAGTGCAATAAAGAGTAAAATATTGTATTGTATTGTAGTCTATTGTATTATATAGGTACTTTTCCATCGCAAAACTGGCCAACCACCACACACGACCTATCTCAAACGCCAATGGCGCCAAATTACCCATTACAACATATATTACAGCGTGTAACAAAAACTCTAAAATTATTCAACTTTTGTAAATGATTTCTCCTTTTGTACGGAGAAAAGGTGTTCTTGGGATCCAGAATATAAAATTACCAGGAACCTTAGCGAACGTCCATGCTGTATTATACGTAAGTACCTATATAAGACAGAATTAAAATTTTCAAGATAAGGTTTTGCTATATCCGTCCGTACCCTTTCGAAACGACAAAAGTCAAAAAGGTACGAGGTACTTAATGATCTGCTTGTAATAATTACACACCAATCAGTCTACTGGAAGTAGGTATAAACGACACGCGAAATAATTAATATGTAAAGAAATCACTTGTCATTAAATAATTAAAATGAAATTCTGACGCATTTGCGTCTACCGTTAACTGCATTAAAAAACCGGTTAAAACTGAAATCTTTATGGGCTTAATTAAGGCGATTAAAACTTTTTAAACCTGATTGACGGGAGATTAATCGCTTCAAGAGGTAACCTCATGACCTGCCCGGTTTATAACGCTGCAAATTGCGAATTTAAAACGGCATTGGTGACGAAATCGCCACTTAAGTGGGACAAATGTAGCCACTTAATAACTACGATAATAAAACAAACATACGTGTCAATACAAAGATGTTTACAATAAAAAGGTTACAAGATGGCGTTTGTGTCCTTGAATCTCACCGATTTAAATTTTGTTTGTTATTTGTTTGTTTAGGATTCCGTAGTCAACAAGGAACCCTTATAGTTTGGCCATGTCCGATTGTCTGTCCGCGGTTTAACTTACGAGCCTCTTGGTTCTACAAAGCTGTAAATCAGCATAGTCATACATGTAAATCACGCCGACAAATTTGAAAAATAAAATTTAAGAAGAAAGAAGTACCTACCTACTCCCATACATGTAAAACAAAGGTTTAGGAAATATTGACCAAGAAAAGTGTGATTTTCGCTAGAGGTGCGTTTGTAATAATAACAGCCAGCGTCGATATGCTCTAGTCCGATTTTTTTGGTGTATCGTCGCAGAAAAACTCTCCTGCAATCAAAAACCCATGACATTTACATTTTCAAGACATGCCAGTGTCAAGGTTGAAAGGTACACGTGATGTGGATAAAGTTTGCTCGTCTTACAGACACGAGAGTTTTCTATGATTTGACATTTATTCTGACGTGTCTTGAAACGGTAAAATCACTTAAGATACAGTGTTCTATGGGTTTACCACATCACATCACGTAGTTTTTGTTTTCATTTACTTAAGCACCTAAACAAATTAAGTATATACTGCCCTTAAGAAGCGATATATCAAACTCATAACCAAAGCAGAACACAACCCTCTCACGTTAGTAATAAGATTGCACTTGCTACAGGTGCTTTGTCTGAGATACCTACTGCCATTTGTCTAACAGCTCGTGTTAAGCTGGCAGGTGGTAAGGTAACATAGTGGGCTTATAGCATGTAAATATTTACGTCCTTCCATTTCAGTGCGAAGTTTTTGGTGGCTGATGTTTGCGTTCTTATTTATGTTGATGTGTTATAAAATCAATGACTGCGAGCCTAGTATCGTGGCGTTTATAGCGTGACCAAATGTGGATAAAACATTTGTCACTTTCGTATTTACGTAGGTAATCACGTGTCAAAAAGTGACAGATGATTTATCCACATTTTGTCACGCGATAAACGCAACCATACTTGCCCGCTGGTATAGCATGTTTATCAGAGTCCCTTTCTTTATGCGAACAATCCGTATTTAGTCAACATTGGGCAATAAAATAGCAGACAAGGTCTAAGGGCCGTATCGGACGTGGATAAAAAAAACGGGGTCCGTTCATTTGACCAAAAGTACGTTTGACAAACGTATCATTTTACAAACTTTCATTTCGCAAAAACGTGTTTGTGCTTAAACCATTACATATTGCACAGATTAAATCAGCTTATTAAATAGGTTAGGTTAGGTTAGAATATCGACCACTAAAAACTTGAAAATAATACGGCGGGAAGTATCTCTTTGTGAAATGAAAGTTTGTAAAATGATACGTTTGTCAAATGATGATTTGGTCAAACATTAGTGAACCGGATAAAACATCTCTTTCTGACTAGTATGTAAGTGCGAGAGAGACGGATGCTTTTTCTACCGCAATAAATGCGACCATAATACTGGGGCTAGTCTAGAGGGTGATACCAGTCTCAAAAGACCAATAATGTAAAATCATAAAAAACTGATCATATTTTGCAAATATGCCTTGTAAATGTGTAATAAGGAGTTTACATTCATAATTATCTTACGTGTCTTAAGACGGGCATCTCGTTCAAGATTAGTTTTGCAATATATCTTATTATATCGCCGCTGGCGACTGTACTCGTTCGTATTATTTAAGATGCAACCTTCTCTCCAAAACACTTGATCGTTTGCGCTTCGCACGTCCGCTATAAATGCGTTGTTTGTTTACGAATTAGTAAAAAACCTCTAATTACGGATGAGGTAACGAATTCCTCTGTTTTTAGCCTTTTATACGATTTACAAAGGCCATAGATGGTGCTTGATGGGCTGTTTGGTCGCCGGATCCACATCAAAGTGAGCGGCCACACGTGAATATCTATCTCATCTATGTAATTATAATTAATATTTCTATAGGATCACTACATACAAAGACAGAGAACAGATTTTGTAACTTTGTCAGTTTGATTATCAGTGATCGGGGAAAACGATGCAAAACTTTAACAAAACTGAACAAAACTTACATTACAGCCATGAAACTATTAATAATCCTTATATCAAATCGGAGACTCTGATATGCAGTTAAATAGAACACTAATCTACCAATATTATTCTTGTTTTTTAATAAAGTTGTTGTTTTTCTTGATTGCAAGTTCTCCTTTATGTCAGCTTTACAAGTTTTGTTAAAGTTTTGCACCGTTTTCCCCGATCACTGTTGTTTATACAGGGTGAGCCGTATTTACCAGTAGGCATAATAATAAACCTTAATAACTCCTACATTAATAATCATATTGGAAAGTTGAAACTATATTCTGGACCAGTATTTAAAATGGACTTTCTCGGAGGGTAATCTCCGTAACCACTACACCTATTAACCCATCTTGGGCGAAGTCGGGACAGGACGCTTGGGTTTATATATATATACATGGTATGGATTTGTGGGACAAGAAACGCTTATCAAACAACCTGAACATTGTGGAAATAAAAATATTTATCAAATTGACGTGAACTGTCGTGTGGTGTTAGCCGGTCTCAATCCGTGTATTCTCACCGGTTTCTACGGTAGCTCAAGTTTTGAGCTGATATTTATCAAGATGCTTTTAGGGCCATTTTAATTAACAATATCTTGAGTAAGATACGCGTCTCAAGACATTCATAACTTAACGGGCACCTCACTCAAGAACAATATGATTACCTAAAGATGGATACAGAAAATCTTTAAGTGACAGACCAAAAAACGTAAAATAGCCTTAGAATAGTGGTGAAGAACAGTACTAAGTCGGAGATTTAAGTATCATCGCTTACGTTACTTAGGAGTTAAAACGGTAAGGTACTTAAAAGTGTTACGTACATATAGTACACAATTTGATTCCGAGACCACCTCGGGAACTTTGTCAAAGTCTACGACGTAACTTCGACATAGTTCCATGGTAGTCTAGGAATTAAATTGCCGATTATGGAATTGTAGGAATAAGTAACGTCCTATTTTAGGATCATTGTCAAAGTCTACAGTCAGCGTTATAAGTAGTTGCACACTTTTGTACCTTCTCAATTTAACGCCTTTGATAGATTAGTGCAGCAGTTCAAACATGATGTTAAAGTGACAAAGAACTAAAGTGTGCAGCTACTTTATAAGGCCGACCGTCACAGGACGTACTTATAACATTTACCTACAGCAAACAAACGACAGTCACTAAACAGTATTCTGTTTATTTACTTTGACAATGTAAAACAGTGTTATTATTTTGGCGCTTGGAAGCCATTTAGGATATTTTCGCTATCAAAGTCAACGAGAACGCTGGGAACAAGCCGTTCTAATTTAATAATACGAGCGAACGTAGCGTGGGCAGTAAAGGAACGTCCCATATAGTCGCCATATTGTTTCTCGCGGAATCCGAGCCACGTGTTCCAATTTCAAACATTCAGCAGCGAATGGGAAGCCATCGGGCTGGCCAATCAGCAGCAGCCGAAGCTTGTAAACAATCAGGGCGGGAATTAACTCCGAGACCGTTGTTTATCCAATCTGTCACAGATTACTACCTACTAGGTACTTGCCATTTACTTACAGTGTAACTATATCTAAGTTCAATCTGTGGAATGAATTACGACACCCAGTTATTTAAAAAATACAAAAACAATTATCAACACTATTACGGAATTTATGAATAACTACAGCAGACAAGTCACAAATCATATAAGTAACTACAAAAAAATTAAAGTGGACTAAGTAAAAACACAAAATTACCAATTTACAGTAAATATTTTCACTATTTTATTCATTTTAAAGCTGCCTAATTTCTCATTTGTTTCAGAAACTGTCGAAGTCTCTTGGTTCGGGGCGTTTTACCACATTGTATGCAAAAAGGGGTCGCGACACGCATTGCGCATGCCAGCGGCCAAATGTCAACCTGACAATGGCGGGAACGGGCGCCATCTTGTGTCTACACAAATTAATTTAGATAATACCTCTAAGAAGTTATCTTTCGTCATTGACATTAATTATTAATAGGTTATTTGCACGTGTATCCTTTACACGAGAATTGATATTGAATCTACATTTTACACGATTTTATTTAACGAATTGTTTGTTTTAACACGTACGCTTGTGTGGTCTAATCTTTAAAGTCAATTTTAGGTTATTCCCATCTTTTACCAACTAGTACACTTTTATTGCCACTTTGAACTTTAGTCATCATATTAAAAGCTAATAAACAGAAAAAGTGTGGGTGGTAAAAGATGAGAATAGCGCTAATATTGAACCAGATCCCTTATTAGTATCTACCTACCTATAACCTATAAGCTGGTATGTACCTATTAACATAATATTGCCTATGTAAACACGTTGACAGTGTCAAAATATAGTCTAAGAACTGATCGGACGATGAAGTCGAAAGGTGGTTAAGTATAGGATCTCCGGGTCGTGCCTATCCTAGACCCACCGAGTTTAAAGTGTTTGATTCGACTTTGTTACTTAGTATCGAAAGCTGTAGTTTGATTGTGTACCGGGAAAGTACGTCTCAAAAATATTTACTCATTAACAAATGAGTTGCAAAATGTTATAAACATACTCCTAAATATTTTAAGGAGATACCTAGAAGGGGAGTAGGTAAATTGATTTTGATACAAGCAAGCAAGGTACGCCTCCTATACCTACAATGACCTACATGCATTGTGGACAGACTGCGGCTGGATTTTCAAGGAATCGGGCTCACGGTACGTATATAGTAGAAAATATCTCGCTTGAGAATGATCGTCACACACAAACCACACTTGAAAAAATATGATTTAACCGATTCAACAGGAGCAGAGGCAGACCAAAGAAGAGATGGCGGGATTACTTAGACGTCCTTCGAAGCGAGTGGGAGCATGCACTAAACAGGACCGAATAGCGGAAAATAGGGGAGGCCTTTGCCCAGCAGCGGGACAATAATGTATAAGGCTAAAAAAAAAGCTTCATTTTAAATGAAATTCTAGTGTTCGATTGTCAACTCGATGATAAAGTACCTACTTTTAACGACTTTCAATTAATTATGTATACACTTGATCATTACTTTTATATTAATTTTAAGATTAAATAACCATGAAACACAGATTAAGTATACTTACCTATTTCAGAAGTAAAAAATATTGCCAGCTACAATAATGATAAAGTTTTCTACTTGTTTAGTAGAGTAGAGTAGTATAATCATAATGCAAACCTAAATGTGCACAGTGCTACTTTAGATAGAAAGAGTTAACAAACTCAACTTCTATTTTTAAACTATTTGGTAACGTGTTACGTGGTTTACGTGTTAACGTAACCGTTATAAATATTCTATTCCAATTGGTTATTTGTACAGTCAACAGCATAAATAAGTGATCATTTATGTAGGTACCTTGTCGCTTTCAATCGTATCACAATTTTGTTTGATATTTCAAACACGACGTTAAAGTGATAAGGCACATAAATGATCACTTATTTATGCCGTTGACTGTGCAGTGCCTACAGTGCTAAGGGAAATTAAAAGTATAGGCTCACTTCAAATAAAAAAACTATTGTATTTGTATCTTTAATTATGGAGAAACTTGTTTCATTCCAGGCCGCAACTCTATATTCAAACCGCGGATAGATAAGGCTTACTTCGAGTTAAAATTAGACATTTGCCCATACAAAATGTATCAAATTTTAATCCGAAGTAAGCCTATCTGTCCGTGGTTTGAATATAGGGTCCGGCCGTAAGATAAAAGCATAGCATTGTTAAAATAAACTTAAGGAAGGTATCACACAAAGCAGCGCCTTAAGCAGGAAGCAGACGACCAAATTCATCAGCCAAACGATCTAACTATCTGTTAGAAGAGACATGAACCCGCTGTTTTTTTGACAGAATAGCTACGTCCTTGTCAGTTATCTGACGAAATCGGTCGTCTCGTCCTGCTTCAGAGCTAGGCCAGTAGTACGGCCTAAACCGCCGCAGTATTTTTTATCAAATAAATATTCACCTAGTGAGGCCGCTTGCATTAGTTTTACTTGATTAAGCTCTGAAGCAGGACGAGACGACCGATTTCGTCAGCTAACTGACAAGGACGTAGCTATTTGGCCTTAGATTGAAACTTCCCCCCTTCCCGCGTTCTCAAAGGCCCGTTTTGACAACTGTCAACTCAGAACAAAATATACCTAACCTCAAACACGCTTGTTTAGATGGCTCTGTATTATTTATTATTTAAAGAACTGAGTTTTGCCTATTTTGGAGCTGCGTAATATATATGGAGTTTCAAAAAGGTCCCGTTGCTTAAAATGTTAGAGAACCGCTGCCATAAACTGTCGTGCGTACGCATAATAATATTATTACCTATAGTTATATGTCCTCATGTATGTCAATTTCTCACATTTGATAGATTTCTATAGTCGTCAACTTTCGCGGACTTTGCATTTTGCCGAGCTCTGTAGGTCTAGAAACTCTAGAAAGTTTCTACGATTGAACGAGTAACAGCAGTCTAGATATAAAATCATAATTTAATTGGAGTGCCCTTCATTAGCAGTTTTATTAATATTGTAATTGTGAAAGTAGGGGTATATTCTTTTCGTGCCAACAAAGTGTTAATTATCTACACCGTTTGGCAGAACAAAGTATTACTTACTTTTAAAAATAAAAAATAAACATAATTGCGGTCTTACTTCTGTATAGAGTAGTAAAACTACTAATGAATCGGTAGGTAATGTTATTGTCGCTTGACATTTATTTAAATTTAATGAAAAAAACGAGGTCGAGTGTCATTAATTTCCAACCTAAAAGAAATGCAAATGCGTACAATTTCTACTTTCACGGCATTTGTGTCAAAAGTTCATGTAAATGATTTCTAGTGGAAACTGTGAAATTTCGATATGTTGGGTAAAGTTAGAAAAGTCGAAGTGAGTTTTTGAGAAAAAAACCTCTTACAGTTAAAAAAAAGGCAGGCAAAAAAATGGTTTAAAAATGAAGGCTTTGGAGTGAATCGGCTAGGTAGGTACGTAAGTGGAGAGTTAGAGTATAAATATTAACCATTATTAGCAATTTTTGAAGGACTCCCATGTTACCTTTCCTCCAACTGTTTGTGAAAATTGGTATAAATATACTAAAAATATAACTTAAACATCAAAACAACTTCAAAGAAAACGATTTCCAATTGCTTAGATGTTTTTTCTGTCAATGTATAATCGGGAATTTTCCATTGACCGACGCTTAGTTAACGCAACAGCGCTGCACGCTATTCGACTTCGGCATTTATTCATTTCCGATTGTAGGCTGGAAATAATTGCAGCAGCTGTGATCATACTGATGGTACTACCGATTCGACCGCATTAAAAACAAAAGGCCTTCTAAATTTAAAAATCGAGAATTGAATTTGGAACAATGTTTTTGTCATCATCACTGTCAATCAAGCTTTTATTCGTCTTTATTCGGACGTAGGCCTCCTCCATCATCTTCCATGTTTTGTGCCGGGATACCAGCATTAAGTTAAAAATTAGGCCAGCAGGGTTAATATTTGTATAGTGTTAGGTGTTTTCGTTTAAATATACATGTATTTTTTTAATATCCTCCTAAAATCAATAGATTGGTAAATCAACCACCCTGCATGTTTACTAAAACTTAACTAAATCTTTATAACATCTAAATTATGTATCTATTTTCCACAAGTTTACTCAACCGAATCCATTGCATCACGTATATTATCACGCTAGTATGGGCGCTAGACCAACTGTTAAACGCAGATAATAGTATAACTTACAAAGCAGTTTACAGTAATATCCGTTGCGTAAGCCGTTGCAAAAAAAAACAAATTATGGGGTTACCGCCTTTTCGAGGTTTGGCTATTAAGTCTATTAACTGACAATTTGAGTCCTTAACCATTGCATTGCATTGTCTTTTTTCATGACTCATTCTTACTTAGGTTATATTTTCTAAAGGGGCCACTTACAAAAGATAAGCTGACAACGTCGTTTTTTTTTCGTTTTTACGGTTCCGTAGTCAACAAGGAACCCTTGGTAGATTCGCCATGCCCGTCTGTCCGCGGTCTAATTCGGAAAGTGCGATTTTCACTAAAGTTGCAAAGTTATTTCTAGACTATTTAAGTTATTTTTTCATTTTTGTTTTATTATAAACGCTTCGTTAGGGTAGTTTGTTCGAAGAAGCTGAAACAAAACTGCGTGGCAAAGTTTCGCAGTTTTTCGAGCACCATGGGGGTAGCACAGGACTTCAGGGAATTCTTTGCAAACTTGGGTGTTAATTACTCTCAAACGAGTTAACAACATATTAGAAAAACCGGGCAAGAGCATGTCGGACCATGCTCAGTGCAGGGTTCCAAACAAATTAGACCTCGAGACAAACTTAACTTTGCCGTTGGAAAACTGTTATCCTCATACCTCGACATAGTTCGCGGTCACTTTACCAACACATATAAAAATTTAAACAGTTTGTAACTCAAGAAGCAATGAAGTCTACTTAGTCGTTACTAGTTTTCCTATTAAATTCATTATACCTATGCGCTCTCATTTAAGATGTTTTTCAGATTTTTAGTATTTGTAGTTTTGGCTGTATGGGGGGGGGACACTTGGCTCTAACAAAAATTAGCGCTTTAGAGCTTAATATTTCACACTATGGGGAATACGAGAAAGGTATATTCATGCCAAATTACAGCTTTCTAGTACTAAGGGTCTCTGAGCTAGGCTGCGGACGGACGGACATGGCGAAACTATAAGGTTCCTAGTTTGACTACGGAACCCTAAAATCATAGTTACGTGCGCGTTTGCGATGTTTGATGTCGTTATTGACTGGCCTATTAGAAATACTACCTATATATAGTAAATCAATTATAGTGCCCGGCCGATATAAAGTCAATCACGCACAACCATGAAGTTTCTGAATATTGACATTGATGACAATAGTCAAACAATGCTGTTTTTACTATTTTTTTACACGCAACAAATAAGTCTAGCATTGTTTTACTGCTGTTAACAAAGTCAATATTCAGAAAGCTCAAAGACAATGTGTCAGGATTGACTTATCTGTCTAGTAGGTACAGTCGAGTTCATAAATATGTGTACATTTGTCACTAACCGCTGTGTCAATTCATATATAGCAGTTTAAACATGACATTAAATAGACATCGTACTAAAGTGTACATCTACACATATTTACGAACTCGACTGTACTGTAACATGTATCGCTTCAATAAAACAAGACCGTAACACGTTCCTATCGTGCCGGCCATGTTGTTCCACTCTCTATGTAAATAATGAATTACTAACAATAACAAGTATTGTAACTAACTACTCGAGTACTACATTCCGAACAACAGAAGCTTAAAGTGTTTCCATTCACTAGGACTGCGACGAGCGTCAGTATATACCTACATCAATTGAAATCATACGATGGTTATTTGCTGTACAAATAAATACGCAATGTATACCTATATTAACAAATATCTATACTAATATTATATAGAGGAAAGTACTGGACCGATTTGAAAAAATCTTTCACCATTAGAATCCTACATTATCTCACTTTTATAATATGTCTATGTATGCCTACGGGGAGTGTAAGGATACTTTGGATGGTTGTCCATCAATCACGCCCGCTGTGTTTTAAAACGAAAACCCGCCCGCACACTTACACATAATATAAGGAAGGGCGTTCTAAGGACATAATAACCTTAACCTATGCTCGAAAACCTAATTAAAGACCAAAATCCCAACCTCAACGGGCGCACATTCGCTGTAATTACTGCATTTTGGTTTAAGGGTAGGTATTTTAGGTTTTGGGTTTATAGATTTTTTATTACTCATAAAGAACAAAAGTTCACTTATAATAAGCTTAAAACTATACAATGCCTTAAAATTAATGTACTCTAGCTAATCGAAACATTTATCACTAATAAATTGTTTTAATTCGTTTTAAACATACCTAAAGAGCTGCACTTTTTCTCTTCATTTGGTAGTTCATTTTTGTCAATAAAACTTACCCAAATATTACTGGCTGGTTACATGAGTTCTCATTGATGATTTTATGAAATAATATTAAAATAACGAAATAATCAATATGGGTAAAAGATAAAAGATAAAAGAAATTTATTCAGTAAGTAGGCCGCTCGGGCACTTTTACACGTTAAGATACTACCAGCGCTTCCCAAGAGGAGACCACTGCTGAGAAGAAACGCCGCAAGAAACTCAGCAACTGGGAACTGTCAGATCTTGGTCTTTAATTAAATTTTCGAGTATAGCAAGAAGCACGACACGAACTGCTATTTAGTGGCCGGTTAGCTAGTGAGATAGTGGCAGCGATCCGAACAAACCTTGTTTTTCTAGTTACGCTAAAAAAAACTAGCATGTCTAGTTCTATCTTTAGCCATAGTGCGTCATAAGGACGAGGTATATGACTAACCATCAGTCGCGAGGCGTTCGTACAAGCCGATTATTTACGGCTTTACCAAAAATTCCTATGCATAGAGTAGGTATACAAACAAAACGTAAAACCGACACACGCCATACACCTTTTTTTGCTCCGGCTTGTCTATTTATTTACGTGACGCTTCGCCACTGCTAACCATAGAACATAGTTGTTTGGGTTGAACAACCTATACATGTATAGATCCTTGTTCCATTACGCGACATTCTTTAGCTATGTATCATAATTGCTGATTTTACATAATAAAGGGGTTTGGTTTAATATATTGGGTACTTACTTACATATCACATCATTTAGTTGCTCCTAAGGAAGCCAGACGTCAAGAATTCTTGACAAGTCGTAACTTTTATTTTACGTCCGGAATGTGACAGTAATTCGTAATTGTCAAGAGTATTTATTTATTATTTATTTATTTATTTATTAAAAAGATGAAATTACAACATAATATATAGGAACATAAGTAAGTGATAAGTAAATAACTATTAAATACTTAATAAAAACCCCCTTTGCACCGTGGCGACTTTTTAACCGGCTCAACCAATTTTTCATGAAACCTAGCTAAAAACAAAAACCGCGTCCAAATCGGTTTATCCGTTTGGAAGCTTGGGAGCTACAATGCCATAGAGAGACATATGTATATAAGTACACACATCTTAACGTAGGTATAACACTCCTTTTTTGTAGGGGTAATAAAATACTACGCTACACATACCTACTAACTTTATCCAAGTTTTTATTTTTTTACATATATTTGTAGCAGACATCTTTATTTTTAGTTAAATAAGTGCGTAATTATTATTTTTTATATATAAATGTAGTCCTCGTAAAGCCCACCACACAACTAAATTTATAAATGGAATATGAATCTATTGTGAATTAAATAAATTCGATTTTCTAATTTAATCATTAGTTATTTTCTTCGCACTAGACCTTTATTTGAATGGCCGGACAAAGGCCTTTTAAAAGGACTTTGGGTCTTAGGAGAGATGAAGATTAAAATAACATCATCATCATCATCATCATCATCATCATCATCATCATCATCATCATCATCATCATCATCATCATCATCATCATCATCATCATCATCATCATCATCATCATCATCATCATCATCATCATGTCAGCCGAAAGATGTCCACTGCTGGACATAGGCCTCCCCCAAGGCTTTCCACTCAGACCGGTCTTGTGCTTTTCGCAACCACCGCGGTCCCGCGATCCTGACGAGGTCGTCACTCCATCTTGTTGGAGGCCTACCTACAGCTCGTGTTCCGGTCCGCGGACGCCACTCCAGAACCTTCTGACCCCATCGGCCATCAATCCTGCGAGCAATGTGCCCCGCCCACTGCCACTTAAGTTTAGCTTCTTTGGGCTATGTCGGTAACCTTAGTTCTACTGTGGATATCATCATTTCTGATTCTATGACGCAGAGAAACCCCGAGCATAGCACAGCAAAATAACATATCAAAATGTAAAAAAACAAGTAGACGCACTAATGTCATGTAAAAACAAATAATGAATAACCCTGAAGGATATATTGATTCTGTACCACAAGAAAACAAAAAAAAAACTTGCACAAAGGCGACAGCGCTTTCGGTCGCCTAAAGCGCATTGCGTGAGCTTATTGATGCCTTAATTCTTAGACAGACAGTAGGTTAACATGCATTAGGAACAATCGATGGGAGATGAAAAATAAGTCCTTAAGAGAACATGGTTGGACTTCCAAAGACACCCAGGTAGGTATTGGTATTTAATTATTTTTTTTTCTTTATGGCATAGAGAAGGCAACCGAGCACACAGGCCACCTGATGGTAAGTGGAAACTGCGACCCATAGACATTAGCATAAGACTGCAAATGCGTTGCCAACCCTGAGGACTAAGATGGAATGCCTCTATGCTAGTCATTACACCGGCTGTCTTATCCCCAACCCGGAACACAACAATGCGAACACTGCTGTTTGGCGGTAGGTTAATGGATAAGATGGTGGTAGCGATCCGGACGGACCCTGCACAGGGTCCTACCACCGGCAAAGTTTTGTTTTTAATATAAAGATTTTCGTGTAGTCTTATACGATTCAACTTTGATTTGTCGGCCACATGTGAAATGAAATGACTACACGAGAACTCGTTCTGTCGTTCGTTTACCGGTGAGCATAAAATAAGTAGGCGTTTAGGATCGCGTTTATCCGCTCGACCTTAAGGTCGAAATTGCAATAAACCACCAGCTTTCATGGACAGAGTAAAGGGTCAGGTGCGTGGGCGCATTCGTAACTTAAACTTCTATTAAAGCGAGTTTGTGAGTCGATAAAGATTTCGACAACTTGGGACTGTCAAGAAATATCATATTTTGATGGGTAGGTTCACTATAAAAAAAAATGGTTGTTGCAAGATTTTTGTAGACAAACAACACTTTCATAGCGTCCGTTTTGTATGGAAATCAAAACGCTGGGCATTGAATGTGCGAGTAAGCGAAGTAAGGTAATTGAAGACATACGCAACGAAAATAAGTAAGATTATTTGTTCAGCTTATACAACTCAAATATGGGATCAGTTCTACAGAATACTTAATTAGTGGCGTGCTTCCTAGATTTGCACAGTCGCGTCTCCCTACTTTTGTTTGACTTCGCGTCAAAAGAAATGATTTCCCAAGACGGCCAGTTATATAAATAACTAAAAATATGTGGAAAACTGCACTTTTACACAATCTCAACTTATTCAAATCGCGCAAGGTTTACTAACATTGCTTGGTGATTGTACATTAAGGTGCGGTTGCACGTGCTCATTTCTTAGCCAGAAATCTAAGGATATACGAGTATCTCACTCTATAACATGAAATTAGAGTAAAGCAGCTTTAGAGCGCGAGAGAGCGAACGCTACGTAAAACATCGCATTTGACGCACATCATTTTACATCAGATAATCTAATTACCAAACAATGTTGTATACGCGGTGAACGCAGCGGTAACTGCAGATTACTGATATTCTGTCAAAATGATTTGCGTCAAACGTAGCGTTAACAGTATAAAATAACCGAGCTATTAACTGCACGTTTAAGAACGATACTAAATAATAATACTTACCTACGTACCTAGTTCAAAATGTTACAGGTCATTTGGAACGCCATCTAGGCGCTAACGCAGGTAGGTACTTAGTCGAATCATAACCTATCAAGCAGCAATTTAGTTCTAATCTGTCATTAGCCAGCCTGACTCCGGATCATCACGTCATTATTCTGTAACGATCAGGAAAACCGCACTCTGACGACATCTTGTGGAGAAACATGGCAGTTGCATAAGTTAGTCTATTTGTGTATGGCCTCGAATAACTGAATTAGGAAATTATTAAGCTACCAATCGAATCGAATGCATGTTGCGTGAGAAAACTAGAAATTAAATATTCACTGTATGAAATTCAGGTCTGAAATTGGGGTAAAACAAATGTCTGGCACTTTACACAAACTTATATTATTTAAACTTATTACACACATGGCGGACTTAATGTGTCAAGGGATTCTCTACCAGTCAACCAATAGGACAAAAATAACGTGTTAAGGTAGGAGTTCATTAAATTAGAACACCTAGTAATTCGAAAAAAAATCGTCTGTCATGAAAAATCATTCCATTATATGACGATGATGACCGTCAGTGCAAAATTTTAATTGAACACTTAAAATGAGTTTTGCTTTTTTAACTGCAAGCTACGCATTATCAAAATAAACAATATCCATGTAGAATTTCATATTTGTTAAACTTAGATAGTTCTTAGTAGCTCAAAATTATTTACTAGACACTAAACGGAGGAGAAATGTTATTAAAAACAGTTATTTCTTACTTTACAGTCCCGACTTAAAACTTCCTAAGTTTCAATGTTAATAGCCAAATATTCAAGACACTATATTATCGCCTACAGAGCAGAATGCTCAGCTATTCATCTGAAAGCAGTTTTTATTGACGCCGGCCATCTCGTTTGCATAACATACAGAGTTCGTTGACATCTGCGGTACTACGAACTACGACTGCTGCGATTTAGGAACGAGGTAAGATCGAGTTATCTGACAGAATAAGGACGTATTATTCGCGGGATATAACTTATAAAGTACAAGTAAAGTATTAAAAAAACGTCCAAGTGCGATTCGGACTCGCGCAACAAGGGTTCCGTACCGCCGCACAGTAGGTATTATTATATTCCGATTTGAATTCGTTTTCAAATAGAATTAGCGCGAGCTCTACTCACGCTTGACGATTTTTTAGTATTTGTTTGATTTGTACTATAATCATACCAAATCGGAATCACACCCTGAGAAAATTTCAACTGTATACCTACATATTACGGTTCATTACATGGCATACAGCCGGCTGACAGAGGGACGGACGGACGGACGGGCAGCGGAGGCTTAAACATAGGTTCCCGTTGCCACCATTTGAGTGACAACCCTAAAAATCGGCCCCCTGGACCCAAGCAAATCTAGGCAGGCACCCTAGACATCCCTAGATGTCTTGTTACTATCACCAAGTGTATGAGAAGATTGCATGGATTAAGTTTGTAAGTGATATAAATACTGCAGTTGCACATCGCAATGAGTTATCTTTATGGCTGAGTTAATTGCACAGGTGCCAGTGACTGAGCAGGTCCGCAAATAAATTATTGTTTACCATAGACTGCTCAAACAGTTGAAAAAATTAATACGTTTATAAGATGTATGTGTTGTCTAAAAATGTTTTAGCAGAAAGCAACGTGCATGTTACAGTAATCATACATAAATATTGAGCTTTTTGCCTTTTTATTGGGAAACTAGTTATGCGGTGGCCCTAGACCTGCATTGTTATACTAAATGATATTAATTAATTAATTTAAATTATTACTGGGTAATTAATTAATTAATGGGTAATTAAAAGGTGAACTTAATGTCTAATGGCATTCTTTACCAGTTGATCTTTGGGCATGATAGAATCGTAGAGCGATTTGCAAGTTGAAAAACAATCCCAACCAACACCCTAGAATGACCAGAAAAATTGTCAAAAAACATTACAGCATGATGAATTGATGATTTAAAAATCCATGGCGTTAAATAGGAATGCTTGAAAATTCCATCAAAAACTGAGTAGGTACATTCTTAGAAGTTATCGTGAATTTCCCAAGAAATATATTTCACACTTGAAGTTTCACGCGTGGACGCATAGTACATACCTAATTCATGTTTAAAGCCTAGGACACAAAATAAATACTTGTTTATAACGTTGAATTAAATAACTAATTAAACTTACAAATAATTATTGATAGATAAAATTATGTCTGTTTAATAGCATTTTGTTTTTCTATAATTATGAGAAAAAAGTAATAAAATATCGTAAGTAAGTATATAAGTAGTATAGGGAAGTCCAATCATCAACACAATAAAAGGTAAACAATAATTGTCTATTGCCGACAACAATGACTTTTTCTAATAATGATAGAGTCCGTCAGTCTGTCAAGGCAATCTTCCGACTAAACTGAACATACAGCAATCATAGAAATAATAGAGTTATTTAAAACGGCGGCTCATTCATGATTATGGACTCGTGAGAGTTCTTCGTAAGGGGAAAAAAACCGGTCAAGTGCGAGTCGGACTCGCGCACCTAGGGCTCCGTATTGGTAACCGCTAAATAAAATTCTAATTTAGTTATGAGCTTTATTTTCTAAGCAATAAGGTCCATTTTGTCTAGCCCAAATTTTAATATAGATTTTAAAAGTTTTTTGTTATTACACAAAAACAGTATATAATGAACACTTAAATTTATTTTTTCCTTACAATATAAGCAATTATCTAACCGTCGGATTTTTTTAGGTTTTTTGATTTATAAACTTTGGAGTTGGGGGGGGCGGTAATTTTTTGTACATTTTTGGCTATAAATCAAAAAGTAAATTTTAGAAAAATAGTTCTGGAATGTGCGGATTGAGCCCTTTTAGGTATATGACAACCCATTCGCTATAATCAAACCACTTTCATGTTTCAACCCCCCCATTCTAGACCACTATTCAATTGTTTATAAAATATTATTTCATATTTATTCTAATATAGATGCGGGCAAGCAAGTTGTACAACTATGCCAATTTTCAAGTTGATAGCGTTTGTAGTTGCTGATAAACCCTGCTGTGACATACAGACAGACAGACAGACAGATAATGAAGTCTCACCATAAGGGTTCCTTTTTTACCATTTTGGTACGGAACCCTAAAAAGTTATGTTTTACTTGACTGCGTCAAGATGGTGGATTATTCGCAGTTGTTCCTTTGGTTGTCCCTTCGTAGGAACTATTGCGTTTTTCGCACGTCCCTTGATTCCTTTACAAAAGATAAAGGAAGAACTGCGACTTTTTTTCGCCTTTCTTCCTTTGCAAGAACTACTTCGACCCTTCGTTCGCTTTTGTTCCTTTAGAAGAGCTGAGAGATCAACCGAGACCTTTTTTTCGCATTTCCGCAGTACCTTTGCAAGAAATTTGAAGGAATAAAAGGTCTTGTTCGTTCCTTAACTAATTATTCGAGCTACAATGGGTATTACTATCAAAGTTATTAATACCAAAATTTTGCATTGTTTGAGGTTTACATTATATTTCCTAACCTATTCCAATAACGCGACCCAGTTCAAACTTGATTTGCGAGATTCCAACTGACAGACACACGTGAGGTTATAAAGCTGGTAATAATAGGTCGCTTGTCAATCCCTATTCGTGTGTATTGTTCGAGGAAAACCAAGTCGTTAACGGGTGTAAGGTTAGCCCGTGTACGAGGAAGCTGGTTAATTACCCAACACACTGTGACATCTTACGTAACACAATGAATCTGTTTTCTTATTTTAATTTACTTTAAGTGGAAGATTATTATTATGAAGGTATTGAGTCCAGCCAGAGTCCATAAAGATCTTATGCATTATAAGTTACCTACCTAACATCTGTATTGTGTACACAATATGGAATAAATAAATAATTTAGTATATTATATTATATTATATTATATTATTTAATAATGATGAATATTTGCGGCGCTTGTTGGTTTGGGCCTGTTCAGCTGCTGCACCGGCCCGATTACGGGTTGTCTGGACGTGAGAAAGGGCGAATGTATCAACACACGTCGCGTCCCACACCAGTGCCCTACCTAGTTTCCACGGCACCAACGTAGCTCCGTCTAGTCGCTTGCCATCGTCTCTATGCAAACCTGCTGGTTCCAGGACAGCAGGCACAGAGACAGTGGCAAGCGCGAACGACGGATCAGATCATTAATTGTGCCGTGGCGGTACAAACCAACAAGCGCCGCAAATATTCATCATTATTAAATAATTACGAATTTGTGGCGCTTGCGGTGGAAACAATGGGAGTTGGGACCTTGGTCAGCTGACATGAAAAGTTTTATTAAGGCCCTGTCATCCCGGCTCATCGACGCCTCCGGAGACCCTAGAGCTGGCGCTTACCTTTCCCAAAGGATTGGGCTAGCCATCCAGAGAGGTAATGCAGCCAGTGTCTTAGGGACCATGCCGCGAGCGGACCTGCTAGAGGGGGTGTTCTTTTTATAGTGGTGTTTATGTTTAATTTTTAATATTTGAGTAGCTTAGTTTTATTTTATTTTATTTTAAATAAGTTTAGTTTTAACTTTAACTTTTAAATTTTAATGTAAAGTCCGTATTTATAGGAAAATTTTGAAATAATAACCAGTCAACTAAGTTGTGAATAAATAAATATTTTATATTATTATATTATTATATTATATTTAGTACATTTGAGTAGCTTAGTTTTATTTTATTTTATTTTAAATAAGTTTAGTTTTAAATTAGTTATATTAAGAACCATATATTTAGTAATTTATTGTATTAAACCTTTATAAATATTTAGTATTGAGTATTGGGAACTCTACATTAAATCTATCGTATTTTCTATTTAAACGACGTTCTATCCCGAGCTCCAACGATACAACGATCTAATCTACGATACGATTCGTCCTTGGGAAGGAAAATGAAAGAAAAAAATGTGCTATTACTGGAATTATATCTCAAAAAGGTTTAAACTACTCTTTCAAAGAGATAAATTGAAATTTGGAACGTTGCGCAAGAGTGCATTTTAACTACTTTACAGACTATGTCTCTTTTCGAAATCTTCTCCAAAACACCCATCGTATTGGCACGATGCTGAGGTATGTGCAACTTTTACCCACTAAAACATCCTAATAGACTACTCGTGTCGTTAAAATTTTCACTGACTCTGGGATTCTGCGACGTGATTTGCGTGATCACTAAATTCTTAAGTGAAAATGTTCGTTTCAACATTTTTGTAGCAAATATTTTAAGAATTAGGACTACAGGAGATACTAATAGGCACATAAGGAGTCATCCCTGATCCTTTGTACAACCATGAAGTTTTTTAATATTGATAATGTTGCTGATTGAGGATGGTTACCATGAGCCGCTCAATTCGAAACTTGGGGTGCGCCATCTCTTTCACTCGTCATTCAAGTTTAAATCGAGGGAAAGGTATGGAGCTAACGTAACTTCGAAGTTATGTTTTTTAAAGTAGGGCCCCAGGTCAGGATTGACTTCTTGTCTGCCAAGTAATACAAACCAGAATTGTTGCTATTGCACTGTAGAGAATCGTCGGTGATATTATGAAATAACTTTTATTTTTGATGGGAAGTACGCAATTGCTGATATATTTCCGGGACACGTTTTCTAAAGATACAAGTTACAATGTTATAAACTGGCAACACTGCTCTAATGGCTGGTCCTCATTGGTCGAGGTTTTATCAAATGGAAACTTGTAACCTGTAAATTTTAATTTGTAGCATTATGAAACAGGCCCCAGAATGTTAAAGCGATTGATGTTTGTTAATTGTGATCCAGAAAGATTGTATCACTTGTAATGATAGAGCCATTAAGTCCATTCCGATTTGGGCGACCGGTTTTAAAAGTGCTAGTGTTATTAAATCTACTGGCCGGCCATTTGAAGCCATTTGAAAGTTATTTCCCGTAATTAGCTGCTGGTTTTAAGTTTCCTACGTAAACGCTAACTATTTTGGACTTTTTGATCAGCTCTTTAAGAAACATACAATAGTTTTTTTTCGCTGTTTAATATGTTTTAATATTTTACGAGATTCAAGACTATTTAAGCACATTAAAAGTTCACCAGTAGACGTGAACTTTTTGTTAATTTTCCTCTTTTAGTAGTCTCAAATATCTTTCAAACCAATAAGTATCATTAAAATTAGAGGCACAATTCTAAAACGAGTTAGACACCACAAATTTTGCTACTGGCAACACTAATTTAATTCCAAGGCGCCAAATAACAGGTTGAAGCTTGTGTAACGATGGAAAAAAGTGCTCGTAAGTAGGTAAAATATAGATACGTGACAGCCGAAAGTTAGTGGTTAACTTTCCTTTTAAATGCCTTGTACGAACGAACGGCGGCTGTGATGTAAGAAAAGTCAAACATTTGTAGCACTGTATCAAGTGAAAAGTCCATTTTGGTAACTAAAATAAGTATTTGTATAGTTTGACTGGACAACTTAAACTTGCCTGCTAATATTAGCTACGTCGATTTGAAGAGTGATACACAGAATCACATCACTTCACTGATTTTTCCTGCAAGCCAACTTGATTTGGACAGGGTCAAGATGAATGCGCCAAGGATTGCCAGGTGTCCGGCATTAACCGCACGTGTCCGGCTTTTTACCGTCTTGTCCATCTAATATATATAAGTCCGGCCTGTCCGGCATGTATTATGGATCTGTGTCCGGCTTTTGTATTTTTGGGCCCTGCAAACCTAGATGCGACTAGCATAAACCCGACAGTCGTGGAGATGCACGGGGAAAGACTAGGTCCGTCCTTCCTTTGGCTGATAATATGATGATGATGGGGCAGGACCGCATGAATCAGGATGCCGACGTGTTTTCCGACAGATTTTAAATTTAACATTGCAAGCGACTAGGTGCCCTGCTGTATAGAGTATTATAAATGCGAAATCTTGGGTCATCATTATCATCATCATGTCAGCCGAAAGACGTCCACTGCTGGACATAGGCCTCCCCCAAGGCTTTCCACTCAGACCGGTCTTGTGCTTTTCGCATCCACCGCGGTCCCGCGATCCTGACGAAGTCGTCACTCCATCTTGTTGGAGCCCTACCTACAGCTCGTCTTCCGGTCCGCGGACGCCACTCCAGAACCTTCTGACCCCATCTTGGGTGTTTGTTACTTAATCACGCCAGAAGAAATTTGGCACAGAGATAGAATAAAGTCTGGAAAATGTACGGTTCCCATGTGATGTCAAAATTACTAATTCTACGCGCACGTAGACGCTGGCCGACCGAACCTAAGACTGACGTGGTGATAGGTGGTACTACTGGTACTACCATGTTTTCAATCACCAAAGCTACAGTTTTTGGGTAAAATTGGATCATGTTGCCAATTATTCTCCAAACAGAGCCCTTACTCTTTTGATAACTATGCATGTTTGTAATACTTGCAACAACTAGAATGGTGTGTGCCTACTGGCATTGTTAGGCACATCGCCCACTCGCTCGTTTCAAGAAGCGGCGCGGGCGCACCTATAACCTGTCTCGCTCATTCTACATGCCGTCATGTGCGATATTCTCTTTCAACAAAGGAGGTTGTCAGCGAGTTCTATGGTGTATAAATAATTAAGCAAACACTGTCACACGAAGTGACAGTTCCAAATTCTAATTCGAAAACCATTTCCAAGAATACGGTTTTAAAGCTGCATTAAGTTTTTGAAATATTTATCTATTCCTGGTATTTCGACAAAAGTATATTTAACCATTGTTTGACTTTCGTTTTCGTCTTGTAGCCCTTCTAGGAGTATCTTAAGGATTAGGCGAAAACCTCTTGAAGCAGTATGGTTTAATACACTATAACAAACACTTTTTATCATTACATATCATTAAATTGTTGTAATTTATTACAAAATACCATCCCAAATTAAAATAATCATGTCTTCCGTAAAATGTCTACTAAATAAATAAAAATATTAAGGGCCTACGCTAGCTGACGCGGACGCCCGCCGCGTACGCACGCTCGCGGGTACCGCTCCGGACACCCGCCGCGGGCCACACGGATTAAAGTCCGTCGCACGCGCCCGCGCCAGTTAGCGGTGTTCATACCATTTCTTATTAGACGGGCGTCCGTTACGGATAATCCGCGTCAGCTAGCGTAGGCCCGAGCCTACGCTAGCTGACGCGGACGCCCGCCGCGTACGCACGCCCGCGGGTACCGCTCCGGACACCCGCCGCGGGCCACGCGGATTAAAGTCCGTCGCACGCGCCCGCGCCAGTTAGCGTTGTTCATACCATTTCTTATTAGACGGGCGTCCGTTACGGATAATCCGCGTCAGCTAGCGTAGGCCCTAAAACAAAACTATTGGGTATTCGGTCAAATATAAAATTAATGAAATTTGACTCTTAAAATTGCCTAATCTATCGAATTAGAATGTAAAAAACCGGTATAAACATTTAAACAGTTTGTAACTCAAGAACCAATGAAGTCTACTTATTCGTGATAGTTTTCCTATAAATTCATTATATGTGCTTTCATATATATATTTGTACACTTGACTTAATATTTTATCAATAGATCCCTTACTTGAAGAATTGTTCACACAAACCCGCAATATTTTTCAAACACTTATCCAACGACACCACAAACTATGGGGAAGACGATAAAAAAAATTACATCCCCAAAATAAATAAATATATAAATTCATGCCAAATTATAGCTTTCTAGTACTACGGCTCTCTGAGCTAGGCTGCGGACGGACGGACGGACGGATGGACGGACATGGCGAAACTATATGGGTTCCTATTTTGACTACGGAACCCTAAAAGTCGTGAGTTATTATGTTTGGTACACTGATATTTGATTGAATCATTTCATCAGACGTTTTTTTATGTTGAAACCATAATGTTTTCACGGTACCTTAAACAATAATTACGTAGGTGAAGGTTAGGTTAAACTTGTGACTACCAACAAAAAAACACTCATGCAGATATCAGATATCACCTTTTGATGAAATGAAAATGCTGCGTAATAATAATAATACTTTCGTTGAAAGGCGTTTCGATTAAATCATTGTCCCCCGACATCATAAAAATGTCTGTCAGGACATTTTTGATGTGTGTAGAAACTACCCTACTAACGCATCGCAATTATACCTTCCAGTCTGATTTCAGAACTTGGCATTGTGCAACGCTGAACTACACTCAGGAGCAAAAATACCGGGTCAGAGTGCGTTTTTCATACAAACGAGACTATTTCGAAGCCTTGGTTCCTAGCCAGGGGTTGTTTTGAGTGAGTTTTAATGGTGGATACTGCGAGGTTCAATAGAGGTCAAATGTTAATATACCTAACCGATCGCACCATCAGTTAACACCACAGCCGGACAGTTTGGGTCAGCATTGGGATTTCCTTACATTTTATTGCCATTTTAGATGTTTTTCTGAACATGCACAATTCCGGCGTTAACCGCAGATTCATTCAGTTGGGTATCCTAGGCACTCTGGAAGTCCTGATCGATGCTCGGGGTTTTGACGTGTAGAAGTGCCCGAGCGGCCTACTTACTGAATTAATTTCTTTTATATTTTATCTTTATCTTTTATTCATCATCAGATTTCACTAAAAGCATCCCCTGGCGAGGAACCAAGGCTTCGAAATAGCCTCTTAGTATGAAAAACACACTCTGACCTGGTATTTTTGCTCCGGAGTGTAATATAAGGACATTTTTGATGTGTGTAGAAAATACCCTACTAGCGCGTCGCAATTACAACTAACAAGCTGATTTCAGAACTTGGCATTGTGCAACGCTGATCTATCATTAATAGGTATCCTATGTTTATCTTTGTCTAGTACAAGGCTAAAGAGGAGTTTGGAACTAGGTCTTTTTGTGCGAGTTTGTCGTTTGTCCCCTGATAATTATTTATTTATACCTATCTGATGACCTACAAGTCCCTGGACTGATCCCTGGATAAGTGCTCATGCACTTGAAATAAACTCAGTTCCTACCTACCAAAGCAACACAAAAACATAAGTAAATAAATACTAGATAAGATAAGACAAGTCAGTATTATCTAACGCATTATTATGAGTTTAACCTGTCTTCGTGTGATGTAGATTAATGTTTTTTTTAATGACATTACTATAGTTTTTGCAATCCACGAAGTTACCCACTTTACCAAAAAAATATCAGAAAATACATGTATGGAAAAATCAAATAAACTATTTGCATAAGGGATTTTAATCAATCAAAACTAAACAATCAGAATATTTTCTTCTAATAAACTAAAAGAAAAGCTAGCTTTAAAAACCAGACTGATTTTTTTGATATAATTATTAAATCCGTTTATTATTCGTATATATTTGAGATGGTCACATTAAGACATTTCAAATGATACCCATATTGTCATAATTAGAAGACTTTTTTTGTTGACATAAATAATTGACATTTTGTCATAGTTTTTATTTCAATTTTAACAGTTTAGGTATCCTATGGTGAAACGATTCTAACGATACCACGCACATTTAAGTCGGCTCAGCCGTTTAGAATTTATAGTGAAATAAAGAATCATGACATTCGTGCATTTTGGGCATTCGTGTAAAAAGGCAAGGATTTTCCATGAAATTCCCCCGGCAATCGTGCACATGTCTCACTTGTGGCATGTGGTGTGGACACAACCGGGGACAAACGCCCCACTACTGTTTTGGATTCTTTTCTGCCGACGGTAATACTCCCCGAAGAAGTAAAGGCCTCTCACTTCCTCCAAAAATACGGTGATGTGTTAATATCGTTAACTTCGACTGTCGTCTCTGACGTATGCGCCTGGACATCCTTAAACTCGACGCGTCTTGACGTCAATGAATGTTGTGATGACAGATTATAGTTTGAGGCATAAGGGTCGAACCGGTTTTTACAGAATAATAGACAGTCGTGTTCCGGTGCTAATTGCTTTGGGTGATGATGACGCAGTTTGGTTTGCAGCCATTTTCATACTGCTTGTCACTCACGAATATACTTTTATTTGGCTTAATGATTTGCGAGATTGGCGTGCCTGTCTCTTATTGGATGTGTCGTCTTCAACTTTGGCCATAGCCTGATATTTAGGCTGCGTTTCCACCAGAGATGTGCGAGGATGCGTTGCGAGGGAGAGGGATGTGTTTGTCATTAACCAATAGAAACGCTTCCACCAGAGCTAAGCTAAGCGAGGATAGGTAAATGAAGCGTTTCTATTGGTTAATGACAAACACATCCCTCGCAACGCATCCTCGCACATCTCTGGTGGAAACGCAGCCTAACCCGACGGCCAAGGAAAATGACTATCATACACAGCGTTTTCCAGTACCCTTACCATGAGTTACAATTACCGTACTCGATAGCGAGTCGAATGCTGTCTCGAGCACTCTGTAACAATACTTTGAGGGACAGAGCATTCGACTCGCTAGCGAGTACAGTTATTGTAACTCATGGTAGGGGTACAAAACAGTAAAACAATTTGAAACGTTCTCTTCGTTACACAAAATTTGATAAAATAACTAAGTACAATAACACTTATATGTTGACAGTAACAACAGGAACTTATTATTTTCGGTCGGTTGCTTTTGACATGTTATCGTCTTGTCGAAGTTATGATAGCTGTTATGGCAAGTTAAAACTTTACGATGCCACGTCAAAAGCAATACCTCCGAGTAGAACAGAGCCCCAGCAAGTCCATTTGTTCACATCTTTATTAATGTATCTAACTAACGTCTTGTTTAGACGAGTATGAAATAAGTACCTTTGCCATTGAGTTACAATTACCGTTCTCGCTAGCGAGCCGAATGCTCTGTCCCTCGCACTATACAATAATACTGCGAGAGACTGAGCATTCGACTGGCTAGCGAGTACTTTAATAGTAACTGATGATAAGGGTACAAGACGCATCACAACAATCACAATATCGTAAAAGCCAACATTTATAGAGTGTAAACTACTCATTCCCATAGAATAAACATTAAAGAAACAGACATAACCTCCCACACTGCTCACAAGGAATGACATCATCTATAGAAAAGTGAATTTACCTAAGCCAGTAAACAGACAAACGGAGAGCAAGCGCGAAGCTCTTAGCGGAGGCACTGGGGACGAGGTCGGCACCGCATGGTGACATCATAGCCATGGGACAAAAACAAGATCCTATACGTGGTTAGCCTATTGGTACCCTGCTTAAGAAGCTAGAGACGCTGAGTTTGATCCAACGGTAACTGCGTTTTTATAGTGAGCACGTTTTGGTGACTAAAGGGTACAGTCTATAAGCCCGTTGGCCGCATTTTGGACGATTAGTGCTTGTTACATATTATAACAGTTTCTCTTATAGATTCATTTCTGCTCAGGCCTGACAGACTTGGGGAGTAAACGGTTAGTCAGTGGTATTTTAGTGGAGATTTGTTTTTCTTATAAATAAGTAGGTACCTATGTTTAACGTTGTCTATTACCTACCCGTAGTACCTAATGCCAAGAGATCATTTTGCGTAAGATTGACATCAAAATAAAAATATTACCTATTCAGTATATTGGCCACATGAGGACTCTTTTACGCATCCAAGGTTTATAGAGAGCTAATTTTTCAATCTTCAGATTACACTAACTGTGAGATAAAAAGTTGTTTCTTTATGAAAAGGAAAGCAAAAACTTTATATCTGACAAATATTTTTATCAGGGTTATGTAGACATCGGCTGTTATCTTTATCTTTACATAGTAAAAAAAAGTCACTAAAGTCGCTTTTCGCATCTGTCTGTCTTTCTGTATGTAATTCCGCTAACTCCTAGACCACGCAAAGGATTTCGATGCGGTCTTCATCATCAGTTAGATATGTTTTCTCACAAGGTATTTATGTCTAATAAACTTTGGATTTTGTACGGGTGTTACAGAAAACTTGCATAAACTGAAGCGAAGCGAGGGCGGGATGCTAGTCTACTTATAATTTATCTCAATCTTACGCGGCGTTATGTTTGCGCTCGTCCGCTGTAAATATGCGCTTTAAATTGTTTGTATGGCGCACAGATCAAGCAGTTTACAGGCGGACACACAGAGAGCAAATTGTACAAGATGCAAAAAAACGGTCGAGGAGTTCTGAAACTATAACAATATTTTCGACCATCTTACGAAATACGAAAAAGCATATTAGAAACACGTTTTGTCGACGAGCAGTGCAGTTAAACAAACAATTTTGGCAATATATTAGTGACTCGTTCTACTTATAACACGAAATTAAAGGGAGTTGTAGCGGGCTACGAATTGCCGTAAAAACGTATCGTCTACATAACTGCTGATAGTAAAAACAGACTCGCTTTCCACCGTCTGTCCCTCTTTAAAATACGTAACGGAATTTAATGCGGTTTTCATGAGGAACGTTTTCATGTATAATAAATTCTGAATTATGTACGAGTGTCGCAGAAAACCCAAACACATGGGAAGCGAGGGCGGGTCGCAAGTAAATAATAATAAACAGTTTTCTGTAACAGGTACGAATAAGCGGTGGCAATTGCCGCCGGTGACGCATCCGGTCACTTTTACTTAACGGCCCAGTGAAATTATTTGCTACTTACTCGTATAATGGTCGGCTCAGCTGACATCCGATACAATTATATAAGCAAGTATGGGTAAACTGGCAGTTTGCTAAAGGCTTAGCTCCATAGATCAATGGTATAATATAGCAGTGGTCCTTAACCTATTAGACCAGCCAGTTGGTTTCTTAATTTGGATGTAATGGGTAATGCTCGGGTAATGTTGTGTCGACTCTTGTCACTTATTTATTGGCATGGCTGATGGACCACTTGAGATGTTTCCAAGGACCGCTAGTGGTCCGCGGACTACCGGTTAAGAACCACTGGTATATAGGGACCAGTTAGGTACCTATATTGTCTGAGCAATGAAGAAACAATGGTAAGTGTAAATAGAAAAGATTGTGATATGAAGAGATTGTGTTCTTTTAAAAAGCAAACTTGTTTGTAAAGCTGTTTCTTTTGTAGTTTTTGAGGAAATAATCGAGTAGGTACCTACACGGACGAAGCCGTAGGCAAACACTAATTTCGTAAGGGTTAGGTACCAAATATTAACGTTACTAGTATTATACACTTCTTGAATACAATTTGTTTGCATTTGACAAGTCGTTGTAAAATAAAGTTGATTCTCCAGTTAAGTTTTACGAGATCCAGTTAAGTCATTAGTTTAAGTACCAGGGTGGCATGGTCGCGAGAGGTCTCGCTAAGGACGCTGGGCGCGCCTTGACACCGCCTAATCGCTGTACATTCTAATTGGGATGTTGATTCTAAGATTTATGCCAACTTGGTAAGTAGAACCGTAATTGCACTTTGAAGCCTGCAGTTATGCAAAACAAATAAGACAACAACATATTATAATTTCATCATATTTTAAGTTTTCTCGCATGACCGAATTTACCCCATCCCGAAAATCTTTTCAAGATTCCGACTATACTACACTCAGGAGCAAAAATAACGGGTCAGAGTGCGTTTTTCATACTAAAGAGGCTATTTCGAAGCCTTGGTTCCTCGCCAGGGAATGCTTTTAGTGAAATCTGATGATGAATACCCCGAGCATCGATACAGGACTTCCAGAGTGCCTAGGATACCCAACTGAATGAATCTGCGGTTAACGCCGGAATTGTGCATGTTCAGAAAAACCTCTAAAATGGCAATAAAATGTAAGGAAATCCAAGTGCTGACCCAAACTCTCCCGCTGTGGTGTTAAGTGATTGTGCGATCAGTTAGGTATCTTAAGAACTTTTGACCTCCTCTATTGAACCTCGCAGTATCCACCATTAAACCTCATTCAAAACAACCCCTGGCGAGGAGCCAAGTCTTCGAAATAGTCTCGTTTGTATGAAAAAAGCACTGACCCGGTATTTTTGCTCCTGAGTGTATTATTATGTATGTACCTAAATCTTCAAGTTACATGCAGTTAATGCTGCATCCGGGGCTTGTATTCTAGTTTGTATTCGCCGATCTTGCTTCTTCATGTAGCTCGTAATAAAACATCAACAGTGTGAGTGGGTACGATATAGAAGTAACACAGGCTAAGATGTGGAATATAAAAGGTCCTACCCCAAACTAACTCGTCTGGAACCAAGCCTATATCTTGAAAGAAGTGACCTTTTATCTAGGTAGATATTTAGATGGGTACCATTACGCAACCACGCTTCACGAAAATAAGCGTTTTTTAATCAGCCAGTAGGTACGACTATAGGCACAACAAATAATTAATTACGCACGTCTCTTGCTGTAATAAAAAAACCTTAGTTCAAAATTTGTGACTTTGAACGTAGTTACTATTAAACAACCTACCTACACAACGGTTAAAAGAAATAAATATCATAAATTTCAAAAACATACCTTTCTAGAACTATACAATAATTTTCGAAACATCAGTGGGCCTAGTATGGCTGCGTCTATATCGCGTGTCAAAGGTGGATAAAGCATCCGTCACTGTCGTACTTATTTACGTGTCAGAAGGTGACGGATGCCTTATCCAAACTTTATCACGCGATAAACGCAGCCATGTTAAAGCCCCTGGGGTTTCTGTGGTCTTTTCATTTCCGCACATGAAGAGTTTCGTCGCGTCACGCGCTTATTGGCAATGCTATACAATTTGACAGTTATCGAGAATAGTTTTCGTTTGCGTTACGCATGATGTCTAGCCTCGCTGAACCTAATAGTTATTCATATAACGTTAAAATATAACTGGTATTTTTTTTATTGCACGTATACTTAATCTTATGTGTTCGATATAATCCATACACGTTATCCTGCTACCGTAATCCTTACTTTTCACACGAATAAAGTAATTATAAAACAGCATGATTCACTGTATTTTATCGCCCACTGATTACAGTCGGATTAAAGTAATGGTGTCGAACAACTGCCCCTGGATATCAATACGGACAAAGGTCAAATTACGTTGATTGTTTGCGTAAAGTCCGACGAGGTACAATGGTATTATCATCAACATTATGAATTTAACAGTTTTTCACCGTACCTAATCAGTACCCTTACCATGAGATACAATTACCGTACCTACTCGCTAGCGAGTCGAATGCTCTGTCCCTCGCAGTATTTTTCGACTCGCTAGCGAGGACGGTAATAGGCTAGTGTCCTCAAGAATCTGATTAATCCGTCTTTTGCATTATCAAAATATATAACACGTATTTTTTCCTTTGTCAATTAAACACAATATGACGATGATAGTGCGTTGAAGTTTCGCGTGACGTCACGCCGTGGCACACTTTGTACCACGTTGTGACGTCACGAGCCCCCACTCCCGAACTTCGATGTGAGTAACATTTGTCAATTTTGATTGATTTGAAAAAGCAAAAAATACGTGTTCAATATTTTTGGATAGTCTTGCTGACGGACTAATTAGAAATATTGCTTTTTGACCCAGGACACACCCCTAACCACTAAACTCATTGACTAAACAACATTCATTTATTGTAGGTATTAACATTACTATCTTTCTTGTGGGGTAAAATAAGACTTTCATTTAAGATAAATAGCTAAAGATTGTAAAGATAGCTGAGCTGACGATCTCGATTATTCTAGACCTTCCTCTATAAAACTAATGCGAACCATCGCTAGATTAATGTTGCAAGCCAAACAAAGTTGCCTCACGTCTTATCTCTAAAATGGCTATAAAACGTCTCATTTGCTTTTAGCAAACACTTAAAACATTATCTATTTGAATTTCCGAGATAATATAGGAATAGGGTAATGTCACCAGTTGTCAGCCAGAGACCAGTAGTCGACCTTATATGAGTGCGAAGAGTGGGAAATATATATTTCGTACTCTTCCACTCCTCCAAAGTATAGGCAGAGGCCGACTACAGGTCTCTGGCTGACCACTGGTGACTTTACCCTACTAACATTTTGAACTTTACTTGAGTGTTCGCGATTTCTATAGGTTCTTTGCTTCTGAATGATGCTTTCTCTGTCAGAAAGGAAGATAAATGTAATATTTACTACATCTGAGGCCTTATTTCTACTTTGTCTTTCCACGTAAGGTCAGGTGATGCAAGGAAAAAAATTGGGAAAGAAAAACAGGGAAATAAAAAAAAAACTATCTTAAATTTCACCTTTGGGACAAGTTGTAGTTGCCGCCTCCGTTTTTTTGCAAGGTGAGTTTCTTCTTATCAAGACCAATCGAATAATAATAATATGGTGGGTCAGGGTTCCATTTGGTTGATAGTCATAGTACATACACTTACATAGATACATTGCAAGTTAATAAAAATCTTGTACAAACTATAGACTGCAGGTAGTGCAGGTCTAAGATCTGTCTATGGATCTAAATTTAAATCACCGCCTTATCTACCGTAATCATAAATCTGCAGTCTATAGTTTTTGATTTACAAATTACTGCTTTCCCAGTAGTTCCCCGTACCCTACCTCACCTTATTGCCATCGCATTGTTTTATCTCGGCCACCATTACTGTCAAGATAATAAAGGCTATCATAACGTTGACAATTCGATACGATAGCAATTAGGTGTAAATACAGACTAGAATAAGCCCCCTGAACTTGGTTTGTACGGATATATAATATATTTTTCCAATCGGAAAAACCATAGTGCACGCATCATCATCTCGTTAAAGACAATATAGACAGGATTTTATTAATTAGGTATTTCGTTAATATTAGTTTCACGGAAGCACGGGTTTCGCCCGACGCCGCCGCATATAAACGCCGCAGTATATCGATTAGTACCTAATCATTGGGAAACTAGTTAACGAGTTAATGACCCTACTAATTAAGTACGAAGTTAGACATTTTTCACACATTTTGATTATTTTTTAAAACTGCCTAAACTGCGTGACTGCCGCTGTGGTAACCAGAAGCCTCGTCAAGTTAAAATCTGAAACTCTCCAACGATTGGTAGGTACCTTATAAAGTGGATTGACCTTCCTACCTACGATCTGCATGAGTAAATGGTTAGTAAGTTGCACCCCTTTTTATGAGACTTAGATTTTTAGGTAAACTAAATGATTGGCTTAACTATTAGTGGTCCGATTTATCCTACCATCGAACTGATCGTCATTCCAAATTTTAATCATTTAAATCAAATTATGTAAGTAATAAAACTACAGATCCTAAAACGATCTACAGATCTTCACCTTATAAAATCTCTTATTATGTGAACTAAAATATGACATAACCTCTGATATAATAAAGAAGCAATAAACAGTATCAGTTTTGTAAATCTTATCATGATATAAAATTCCTATATAATAAGTAGGTATACCTACCTGCTCGCGGGTGACCGAGCAGTTTAGTTGTATAAAATAATAACTTAAGACTGTAGACACATATTACATATTATAAAAAATAAGTACCCCGCCCCGTCTGTCTGCATGTTCGCGATGATCTCAAAAGTTTTCAAGGTTAGATAATTTTTCACGGAAGGTTTATATGATGGTTGGTGATGTATAATAAATTCTGGTTTTATGTACGGGTGTTACAGAAACCGGAGCGAAGCGTCAGGTGTCATTTATGTTGTATTTGAGCAAATAAAAAGTATATTATTGGTTATCTTTTGACGTAGCAATGACGAGTCGAGTTTGGTGTGTGAACTAGGGCAGAGCTGAGATAATTCTGTATTTTTTTAGTTCCTTTATTTTAATATATTAAAAAATAAATCTTATTGAAATTCACAGTTTATTACATTATCCTTTACAGAATATCACGGTTTAATATATAAACTTTTGGTAATCTTGAGAAAACAAACTCTTTCTCTATCGTTTTAGTATGGATGGAGTACAATATTTTAACGGACGTCTATTGCTAGTTACATAAAAACAAACCACGCTTACTTCTTAATTTTCGTAGCTTTTTTACCGCATTAGGCATTTTTTAAATTTATTTACTAGATTATTTTTCCTAACACGAGCTCCATATAGAGTTTTTGGCCCCGAATCAGTCGAAGTATACGGATGTCTTGTGGTCAGCTGACGCACAGCCATAGCGATAATTACCACGACACAGCCTGATCCGAGTCACAGACCATTAATCTATAACACGAGGCAATAACAGAGATTGTCGCTGCTAATTCACGCTGACAAATGCTAGGTTTCTTTTCATAAACAATCGTGTTATTTCCCGGCCGGGTGTACAGCAATTTCGAAGAGGAAAATAATAATAGAGCGTTTCCAAAGTTTCTTTTTTGCGTTGAGGATTCAAACAACACCTGATGCATAGAAGGGCATAAACATTAACAAGCTGATCGTAAGAACTAAGATGGAATGGCTATGGTAGTCATAGGTTCCGGTTATCTTGTAGAGACAGAGAGACAGAACACAACAATGCGATTACTGCTTGGAGGGTCATACACTGACAAGTTGTCAATGCAACCCATCTAGGTATAAAAGATTTCAATGATTGCGACTCCAAATTTCGGGTTACCGATCGACCGACAAGGGGATTTGAAAATCGAAGTTCGAAGTTACTTTAACTCCATCTCTATCCGATGATTTCTCGCCTACGAATTAGCAGACGAACTGTCTAGGAACGGTGCTGACAACCCCCTGGAGCCGTTTTGTGGCATCACTAAACAAAAAACCTATTCCCTGGTCCTGGTTGGCGATCTAGAGCAACCGAGCTGTGGAAGTCCACAAAAGGACAAAATCACTCGAAATCACTAATTAAAGAGTTAGAAACAAGCTCTACAAAGAGATTCTAGAGCTCAAAAGAGAAAAGACTTGCGCAGTGACAAGGATCCTTACTGGCCACTGTAAACTGAACAGACATCTGTTTGTAATGGGTATGAAACAAGACGCGACATGCAGGTTCTGTCAGGAAACAGAGGAGACAGCAATGCACATTCCCTGTTCCTGCGGACCACTAATGCGCAACAGAAGTATCCACCTAGGGCGACATATCATGGGCCCACAAGAGACTCACCAAAGCATCTGAAAATTAATGGACGCAACGGGCAATTGCAGTTAGCTCCAACAAATGGCTCCCAAAAAAGATCAGCAATGGTCGAAGTGGCACACAAGGCCCATCTCAACCTCAATAATAAATACCGCCAATACCGCAGTACTCAAAAACAACTCGTTCCTTTTTCAAACCTGTGTATTAAACTCGTTACTAATGAACGACTTAATCGTCATTAACATGAAAGACATGAATGACAAATGAAAGGGATCCAAAGTTGGAGTGCTTTTCCACAGCAATCAATTCCATTTTCAAAACGGAGAAAAGTACATTTCCAAGGAATTTCCAAGCCCAGAAATCCCATTTTCAAAACGGCGAAAGTACATTTCCATGACATTTCCAAGGCCATAAATTCCATTTTCAAAACGGCGAAAAGTACATTGCCCAAGTACACACAATCACATAAGCGTGGTCTTGCGTAAAGAAACTGTCGGGCTAGATTCCTAACGGACAGTTACGTGTAGGGAAGTAAAAACAATCTCCGTTAGCCGAGCGGATGCCTCTGATGTTAGCTGCGAAAGAACATTAGTGTAGTGAATAATCCAACGACATTGTATTTGGTCGGACGATTACGTATTTTTCTTGCTTTTTTAGCAAGTTTATTGATGGGTAGGCTGACTCAGAAAAAAAGAAAAAATTGTGCCTCGCCGAGCTATGTTTCAGTTTGCCCCAAATTTTGGAAATCTGAAGAATGTACTGACAAAATTGGCAAAATATGAGAGAATTAATAATTTCTTCATTTCCATGCCAAATTAAATGCGTACATTCCTCAAAAAAACACAGTAAATGTGTCGGTTGGTAGCCGACTGCAAGCAGCTGCTGCTGCACTGCTGTTTCTATGTATTTCTTGAGGAGACGCGTCGCTAGCTACATAGGAACCAGTAGTGTCGCGACGACACGTGTCGTCTGCTGCTGCTGCGTGCAGTTGGCTACCAATTGACACCTCAACAGCCCAATGTTGGATAATTATTATTGCTTGAGACTATACATCAACCAAGATGTAGGCAGGTACTTAAGTTTGTTCACAAGTGTGTTGTTACTATCAGCTTTTGTTGATTTAACTATTTATAATCTATCAATCTATGAGTGGCATTACTTAATCAGTGTCTAAAAATAACAATAATGTCCGCAAAAATGGCGTGCTAGAGTAAAAAAAAACGCGATTACAAAAAATATATATTAGTCATCATTCTACCACTAGTCCAAAGCGGCGTCGCAAACACTGATAACATTATTACTTCTCAGTAAGTAAATAATAATAATAAAAAGCAAAAATATAAATAGTATGATTTTTAGACTCGTCCCCATACAAACGTGGATAGGTGATTTAATCAGCCAGGTATTTTCGTTTCACTTTTTAATTGCCTGCAGCTTTATCCCCGAGGGTTGCCATTTGCTTTGACAAGATTTTCTCGTGTTATGTAAACAATGTATTGTCTGGTATAAAAAACAATCATAAAATTATTTATTAAATATATCTAATTATGTGGATGATTAAGTTTAAAAATCACCAATCCCTCCCTTTTCCGCTTAACCTAATCCGGAAAAAAGATAAAGGTAGGCCTCAAACGAGGCGCCCCATTATGATGACGAGTTTGGAAATTTTAGAAGACATTAGCTGTAATTCTACTAGGATATCGAATTGAATAGCTTCACAAAGAAATCAATTAAATGTATTCATAACAGTATCAATCAATTTCATATCAGTAGGTAAGTATAATAATAATACATATGTCTAGGTAACTCTGATTATGTTTTAATTCTCATTCGTCTAAGGTCACTAGGATTTTATTCCTGCAGAAAGAGATGAAAAAAATAAATAAAAAATAACGCTTTAAAATTTTGTATCTTGTATGCTATCTATGCCTAAATGCCTATGCAGATTTTAATAATAATTCTAAGGTTTCCGTACCCGAAGGGTGAAAACGGGACCCTATTCTGTCAGCGGGCTGTAGGCCTATCTCACGGACCGTAATATAGATTGTTGAAATTTTCATTGAGTTTATTTCCATTGTGCCGTTATAAAATCCAATAATGCCCTTATACAATAATGGTGCGCAACCTTTCGTGTGCGAATCTGACTCGCACTTGGCCGGTTATTTCGGTATACTTAATAACATTCCACGTGGTATGATTAACAGCTTTAATCTTTATTTGCATTATCTAACTTCGGCCACATTGTCTGATAGAAAAAATTGGTATCTTTTTTCTATCAGACAATGTGGCCGAAGTTAGATAATCAACAAAGTATTTGCTAGCTAGAAGGTCAATTAATTAATTTTACATAATTGTGTAGATACCTATGTAGATTGTTGGAAATCAGGAATAACTTCCTAAATAGGATTAAAATAAAATGAAAACTGATTTAGCAGCAGACGAACAGGTAAAACTATTTCCCAGTGACCTTGAATGAAATTTTACGCATAAAGTTTATTATATTTTAGTTTTTGTTAAATTTGTTTTAATGCCTTAAAAAATTAACAAGAAGAAAGATTTAGACATGATACATTACCTGCGTCGTAATATAGGTAGGTAGGGTAAAGTCACCAGTGGTCAGCCAGAGACCTGTAGTCGCCCTTTGTCTATAGGTACTTTGTAGAGTGCGAAGAGTACGAAAGATATATTTGCCACTCTTCGCACTCATATGAGGTCGACTATTGGTCTTTGGCTGATCACTGGTGACTTTACCCTGCTTAGTTACGTCAATAACTGATTGTACCTATCCCTCGCCTTCGCACCTGCTCTGCGTAGGCGGCACAATTAAACATAAAGACACGGCACACCATCAATAAATACAACCTACTCGTAGGTAAGGTATTTGAGTTGCGTGGCAACACAATCCGTATTTTCCACATCAAATTTTCCTCTATAGCTAAAAATCAACCTTTGGAAATTTAAGGAAAACGTCCTTGTCTTAACGTAATAAATAAATTAACGTTTCTTGTATGAAGACTTAATTTTTTTTTAAAGGTTTTTTTTTGTAAATATGTCGTAATAACGCAAAATCTGAAAAAGAATCAACTCTCTATCTATTAGGCGGCGTCCTATATGAGCGAATTCCACGCGAATGCGATGCGGGGCGATGCGGCGCGAAAGAAACAAACAGACGACAGCTGTTGACGTGTCCTACACGTGACCAATACAGGCGCGGGGTGCGGGCGGCGAGGCGGGAAACGAAACGAACGCGATCATCGGTTTGATATTTTTCGCGCGAACCGACGCAGCGTCGGTTGTCGGCGGCGGCGGAGGTAGTCTTGCGGCGCGGGGCGATTCGCGCGCACGAAGGACAAGGCCGCCGCTTCGCATTGACATCGGGTCACCGCATCTGATCGCTTCGCAATTCAGTTCGCTTTGAATCGCCCACGTAGGACGTAGCATAACAGTTCAAGAGATGCAGCTCTTTAAAGTTAGGATGGGCGGACAGACAGCGTCGGCATATTAATAGGGTCCCGTTGGGCTCGCTTCGGGCACAGAACATGACGGTACCCTGAAAAACAGCAATGTGAATGTTGTCAAATTATTCCGATAAGTCGTGGCTACCTACGTTAAACGTCTACGCGATAATTACGGTAAATTAAAACGGGCGGCGTTTCCCGTTACTGTTGCCCCAGCATTAGTCCCTCTTTGGGCTTTGGTACCAAAACGTCGATCGGTTGAGGTGCTGAAGCGTGAAAACAGAACAAACAAACAAACTTAGGCATTTAATATTTAAGGATCGAATTCTTTAAGTAGTTTCTGTCCGCGACTTCGTCCGTGTTGATTTCGATTATCTTTTTTTCTTTGGAAACTTGAATTTTCTGACATGAAAAGTAGCCTAATAAGTAAACAGTAGGTAGTAATATGTTAATCTAGAACATGTTCACTCGTTCAGCCGTTGCAGCGTGAAGGAGAAACAAACAAACACTAACTTTCGCATTATATTACCTAGGTAGGATTTTTTATTAATTTCGTTTATTATTTGAAGATTTTAGAGGTGGTTGGACCTTATGTAGTGTCCACCGCTACCACCTTCTTATCCATTAACCCACCGCCAAACAGCAGTGTTCGCATTGCTGTGTCCGGGTGTGGGGATAAGACAACCGGTAAAATTACTAGGATAGAGGTATTTCATCTCAGTCCCCAGGGTTGGCAACGCATTTGAAGTCTTAGTACTTATAGCAGGTTTGAGATTGTAGTCTTAAGATTGTAATGTCTATGGGTCTCAGATCCCACTTACCATCAGGTCTGAGTGCTCGCGTGCCTTCTTATTGCAATAAAAAAAACAAATGAATTGAAACATTTACCTTTTTCTACGGTTTTTAATTCGCTTATAGCGTTGAATTTAACGGGACAGACGTTTTAGTTGATCTGTGGGATTACTGACCTTAAAAGATCGGACGAGGCTGATGCTTCCCAGTTCAGTATTAATGAATGTTTAGATAACTTGCTTAAAAAACAGATTTAGTTCATTTAAGGTTATAAAATTTGGTTAGTTATCCTTATCTTAAAAAAATGCCTAATTAATAAAGAGATAAATAGGGTGCACTGCCGTTTGGTCAAAATATTTTTCGCCAAATTTCACTTCCCAAAAAACTTATCGCAGTAGTTTCATTTACCAAAAGAATCTTTAGCACATTTACATAACGCATTTTATTCATTTGGTCAAATTATCATTTGGCATCATTTTACTTTGTCAAGTTTTATTAAGACAATTGTTTATTAAGCAAACATTTCCCTTTGGCAAATATTATATTCCAAAAAAATGTTTGTTCAAAATGTTATTTCGCACACTCAATTGACCTCAATGACCATTTATTTTTATCGAGATTAATGTATATAGGAATGCCAAGTATAAAACGAACAAATGGCAAAAACATATTTGATTGCATAAATCAAGAAACCATTTGTAAAATTCAGTACCAAAACCTATGCATTTAGCTTCACAATACTCTTAAGTAGGTCAGATTAGGCTGGGTTAGGTGAGTAAGAACCGTGACTCTAATCGAAACGAACTGCTGCCAGGAAAGTAGGTTAGGTTTGGTTAGAACTGTGACCCTCACAGAAACGAACTGCTACCAGAAAAGTAGGTTAGGTTAGGTTAGAATTGTGACCCCCCACCAAAACGAACAGCTACGAGAAAAGTACCGAGAGTAGGTTAGACTCGCTTGCAACCATACCATATTTTGGGAAAAGTATGTTATGCGAAACGAAACAAATGACTACATGAAATTTGGTAAAATAAAACATGACCTAATAATAAATTGTTAAACAATACTTTGCCACAAAAAAAATTGCTAACAGATAATTTGCCATACGTTGTTTTGACTTGTGATTTTTTGCCAAATGATAATTTGGGAAAAATAGTTTGGGAAGTGATACATTAGGAAACGATTTTTGACCAAACATTAGTAAACCGATAAATAGGTATTGGTTTGCGTAATTTTTTAAATGTCTCTTACTAATTCATGTTAATGGCATTTCAATCAATTTGGCTGACATTCCTATACGGTACCTGTCATTCGAGATGTACAGATCTTAAAAAAAAAACTACAGTTTTTAAAGGCATAGGTAGGTACGATGAAATACCGGCCAAGTGTGACTCGCACATGAAAGCTTCCGTACCACGCTTGTATGGGACCCTTTTTATGGGTTCCGTATCAAAATGGTAAAAAAGGAACCCTTATGGTGAGACTTCGTTGTCCTTCTGTCTCTCTGTCTGTATGTCACAGAAGTTTTTCTCAGCCACTTCAAATGCTATCAACTTGCTTGCCCGCCTATGGTTTTAGTAAAAAAAATAGAAATCGATTTTATAAATAATCGAAAAGGGGTCTAGAATGGGGGTTGAAAAATGAAAGTGGTTTGATGATAGCAAATGGGGTGTCTTATGAAAATGCTCAATTTGCTCGTTTCAAAACTATTTGTTTTAACTTTTCTGTAAAGTTCTTTTTGATTTACAGCCTAAAATGTCCAAAAAATGACCCTATAAAGTTTATGAATCATATGATAATGACTTATGTATTTTAAGGGAAAAATAAAATGAAGTTTTCATTATTTACAGTTTTTGAAAAATAACAAAAATACTTATAAATCTGTATTGAAATTAGGCTAGTCAAAACGGACCTTATTGTATAAAAAATAAAGCTCATAACAAAATGAGTATTTTCTTTTGCAGCTAACAAGCATATTATCTTAAATACGGAACCTTCGGTGCGCGAGTCCGACTCGCGCATGACCGGTTTTTTTTTTCGTCTAGGTACTCTGCTTTTTGTGCGTATTTCTCTGTCCTTTGTTGTTGTTGTTGTTTGTCACGAATGTTTTTCTTTCTTTCTATCTAATTTTCAAAAACACGAATCTCCGTACAAGAGGAGCGACGATATGAATGGCAGGTACATCTCTGGTACCGTACTGATCATGTTCTTACTAAGTATATAATTGTAACTGTACTTAAATAGGTATGTGTACATAAGTTTACCTTAATCACAAGTGCATTGAAACTGCACTTCAAATTGTCTACTAGGTAGGCATGTAGTAGCTACGTTACGTGCTGATAATTCGTTAGCAACGTTAAGAGTGAAGTCAGTAGGTAGGTAGGTAGGTACTTACCTACTCGACCTAGCTAAACACAAATGTAACGGCATGCACCAGAAAGGAATGCACTAAAATTAACAGTTTGAGGTTCTATTTATGAAAATTATGAATGTATGAAGCCTACTTAATTTAGGTACCTACCTATGCAGAAAGATTTAATCGCAATTTTATAAGAATAGTGTAGATAGGTTATTTTAATGTAAGTATTATAAGAATAGGTAATAAATTGGTAGGTATCACAGGCGCAAACTTGTGCTTCTGTAATCATTGTAACCTAATTAGTTACATACACATATTCATCTATCAATAAAAATGTCTAGAAATTGCCTAAAAGACCTATGTCATTAAAGACATTTTTTTAGCTAGCCTTTTTTAATCAGTTACCTAAACTAAAGTGACTATAGATATCAAGCCTATTACTTATTTCAATAAAGAATTAATAGAATAGGTACTGTACAAATACCTACATATAGTGGATATTGCAACAGGGTTTAGCACACATTCACTGCCAAGAGCTCTGATTTTCATACAAAATGGACTCACCTAGGGTTCTTGGCAGTTAATGTGTTAAACTTTCTGTTTATTGGGAACCAAAACAAAAAAGTTTACTTCGCCTAATAAACTTTTTTCTACTAGGTATTTTTACCTGCCGAATTCTGAACCCCGCTGAACCCCAGGTACCAGGGTACCTTTATTGCTTTAAAGCGTGCTCGAAAGTAAGTAGGTACCTATTCATTTTCTCTCAATAAACTGGCTACAGGATAAACAAGCCGCCAATGAGATTTCAGGTGCATTCTGGTTAACGATTGTGATTGGATGGCTCTAATTACGTAGCCAATCAGGAATTTCACGAACGAGATTAAAGTTTTTAAGATGCTCGTTATAAACCTAATCTAGCATTTAAATTGGTACCTATGTTAGGTTAGTAACAACTTGTTACTGACCTGTTTCTTTCCCCTTTCATTAATTAGTGAGCCTTCTTTACGTTGCACTTGGTTGCAAATAAAAAAAATAAAAATCTACCTACCTAGAAAGATCACAACGTGACCTGATAAAACAGATGTAATTTGTATACCTACCTATCTATCTAGTGCCGCAAACACAACATAGGAACTTGTTTTGTTCTCGCTAAAAAACAATTTGTTGACCCTACTTTATAGTTACAGCCTACAGGGGAAGAGCTCAACGAAACGCAACGAAAATAAAGCGTTAGCTACTAATTCAAGACGCATACTGGCTGGCTGATTGTATTTTTTTTGACATTTACCTGGTTGCTGCTGACGTCGATGATGACATACGCGAGATATACGACCTCCTCCTCATCAGAGCCAAGCGCGGCGCCTCCTAGCCCCGCCGTCCGCACGTGCAGGGCGCAAACCCAGCCTCCGCTGATCATCGCGCCATGCAATGCAGACACAACCGGAAAAGAACCCACTCAACACACTATATCATGTCTAAAAAAAGTAAAACTATGGTCGGAACGTTTTTGAACACTAGAAATCGTTGGGTAATTCGCGTGTTTTGCTTTACCGCTAGCCGACGCAAGTATCCGTTTGTTGGTGAAAATCTCGGAATTACCTCACTTCACACGCGTTATGTCCGCTAACTTTTATTCACTGGTCTTTTCGAAGAGAAAACTGGCTGGTAGAACCACCCTTGGTCGAATTTCAAACTCGTTTGACAGCGACGCGGAGTAAACAAGTTTTTGAAGAGTTTATTTGGGTTATAAACGATTATTATTATAAAGACGGTTAGCGTGTCCGTCGGATGGGAGGATCGAGTCGACTGCCGCTCGCCTGCCCCCCTTGTCACTGCGCAGGTATAGGTGAGCCAGGTGAGCGAGCGCGACGTTGCCGCTCCGCTCATTATCAATGATGAGATAGCTTCTACCATCGAATCAAAATTCACGCGTCGTTGCCAACGTGGTCCAATACTTCTTTTACAACATTCCAAATTCGAATGTGACTTTTTAAAACGTCAATGTAACGCTTTTAATAATCATCAGTCGTAAAAGACTTATCAGCCAGCATTTTCGACGCTTTTCACATGTAAGGCTTCTGTGATAAAGTACCTTATTTTTTTAAGGTTAAGGCCCAATTTGATTTCAACACATTTTGTTTATTTATCAAATAGTATCGTGATATTAGAAACCACACCAATACTGCTATTCGATGGAGTGCTGCATATGCATGTTTTGGTACGGGGTCACGGTTCATAAACGATCACTAAGGTAAAAAACTTATCCAGGAAACATTGCGCGTTTTGCGTAAGTTTATTTGTACGCGTCGATTACTGAGCAGCATTGAACATTAAAATAGCTGAATTATATCTAATTTCAATTAAATCAAAGAGGAGTTTTATTTTAGATAAAGATACTTGTTGGAATAAGTAATATTTTCGTTAAAATTCACACATTTCGTATATGTTTCATGTTTCAGAGGTTCTTTATTGATACTAAGTAACCTAGGTAGGTGCTTCTTTTTAAAAATATAGTTTCTTAGATAAAGTAGGCGACAGGATCGGGTGGAGGGTCCGTCCGGGATAGCTAACACCATCTTATCCTTTGACCTACCCCCAAGCATCAGTGTTGCTGGCATTGTTATTTCCCGGTGTGGGGTTAAGACAACCTGTGAAAATTACTAGCATAGAGGTAGGTATTCCATCTTAGTCTTAAGAATTGGTAACGAATTTGCAGTCTTATGATTGTAGTTTCGAGAGTGCAAATGTATGTAAGTAGGTAGGTACCTATGTAGGTATATCGGTCTTACCATTGTGGCCTGTGTGTTCGGGTGCCTTCCTTCTCCTTAAACATGAAAAAAGTAGACTAGCTGTGACGAGACATAGCTGCCGACTTGATAATCTAATGCAATAATCTATGTACATTTTAGTACCTTGTCGCAATAACATTAAACAAGAGTGGCTTGAAATGTTTGAATGTAGTATATCAATATTTAGTAATAAAATGTTTAGCTACTTATAGGTTTGACCGAATGCCGACTTTACATCTATCGCTGACCACACTTTATCAGTTATCACGTTACTGGGGCCTGTTTTATAAAGCTACAATTTACAGGTTACAATTTTCCATTTTACAGAACCTCGACCAATGACGTCCAGCCATTTGAGCAGTGTTGCCAGTTTAGACCTGTAAAACTGTAACTTGTAGCTTTATAAAACGTTCCCCAGCCATTTGAGCAGTGTTGCCTGTTTAGAGCTGTTAAATTGTTAGATACTTGTAGCTTTATAAAACGTGCCCCTGGTCTCGTATTGGGGAGCGCTGACAGCTTTTTGACGCGTAAAACTGCCCATGCGGCCTACTTACCTACATCTTTATTTTTCATTTTGTCCTGGACACGCACGGGGTCTTGGGTTCGATTCCCTGTAAATTTAGGTAGTAGATACCTACCCATAGTACAAGTCTGGTGCTTAGTTTTGGACTGTCTATTTCTGTGAAATAGGTAGTCCCCTGATATTAATCAATTTATATTTATAAATGATTAAGTTAGGTAATTCCGAATAACCATACTAAAAGTAAGGTCATGTAATGCAAACGTCCATTAAAAAAAATCCGTCGTCCTTCACAAATCTGTAAAATAATGCTAAATTAATAATCATTACACGCGCTGTTTCTTGTTCGACAGTCTATTGTAACGTCGTTTTTACAAACCGAATGACGGCAAACAAGCAACAGATACTCATTAACATATTTTCATAGTGTTTTTCCGAAGACCTTTCTTGACCCAAGCAATAGACTTCAACGGCGTTGCGAAGAAAACGCCCAATATACTAAGACCCCCCTTTTGCATCACAAGATGGGTATTGTAGGGATTAAGGTATGCTAGTTATTTACAAAGTGTTAGGTATAAAATAATTATTTATTGTACGTGTTAGGAGGTAATAATGACTCTAGGGTTATAAGTTATTAGTGTCACGAGCCGATTTTACAGAGACGTGATAAATTTGAAAGATTTATTTTCAATTAAGAATTATTTACGGGTCAATAAAACTGTTGCCACTTCGATACGAAGCAGTACTTACTTAACTGTTATTTAATCTGTGCCCTCATTAGGTATGTCTCTTCCAAGCTTTAGTGTTGGAAGGCCTTATTCAAATCTCCTGCACTGTTTTTAACTCCTGTCAAAAAAAGCGGCTACAGTCGAGTTCATAAATATGTGTACACTTTTGTACCTTGTCAGTTTAATTACTATGACAATACATATATGGCAGTTTAAACATGACATTAAATAGACAAGGTATACATATTTATGAATTCTACTGTAGGTACCTACCTCTTATCAGTTTAACTAAAAATGGTTTTAGGTAGGTACATTACTTTTTGTGACAATGTACACTCTTTTACGATTAGGTATATTAAGTAAGGAGAAGCTACCATACTGCACATATATTAAAAAAAAAAATATATTCTTTTACGCTTAATGTTTTTCTAAATATATTTTAATTGGTTTCGGTTTCTACACTTTCAACCACATTTGTAGGGGAATGATTTAATTTTGATGTATCTAAGATAGATAGACTCTTTTGCGGTACTGTTTGGTATTTTTTATTGCTACTGTCCATCTCAATATCGCATCGATAAACTGACAAGGAAAGGTACCAAACTGTCCGCCTCCAATTTAGTTGATTTTGATATATGTTACGGAGTAGTCTAAAATAACAGACACGTATTTTTTTAGCTTCCCAAACTCAAACGGTTGGGAGAAATTGACCTCCAAAGTACTGAAAAGTGACTACACCTTGTATAGTTTTTTTTTTAAATTGATAGTTTCCTACTGGTATGATTATTATGTTTAAGAACATGAAAAAATATTGAGCGCGTGGTTTCTTAAGGTGTTTAGCCGAACCAAATATGAACCTTTGATCACCTACTAGTGTTTCATGATTAAACAAATAGGCAATGACGTCATCGGGCAATATGCTTCCCTAAAACTCGCGTATATCTCGTGTTTCTATTTCTAACGCTCGCGGGTGCGCCCGCGCCGCCCCGCGCCTGATTGGCCGCGGATCCAAGATGGACGCCCACTGCTCCAATTACGCGCTGACTCAAATATACAACATGACCCATTTCGCTCTCTTTCCTTCCACACAATAGGTATTTATCCTTAGAATAGTATACCATTGTGCAAATAATATAATATAGATGCGATCGTCGAAGAATGCGATGTCCGATCTTATCTTATCTTATATCAACACATTTCTGTTGATGGGTCTTTTGTACCTACTACTTCTTACAAAGTTAAAGTAGCCCCTAACATTAATACCTATGGAGCTTCTCTCACTAGTCTCATTCACTATGTTTTTTTATCATCAGCATTACCTACCGATAAACAAAATAAGTTCTGCTATCATATCTAATTATTAGTCGCACAGTATGTATTGGCTTATATAAGTTAGTGTAAATACTACAGTAAGGTGCCATTACTTGCGCCATAAGAGCCCCCAATAAACAGCTGTACAAAATATAACCTCAAACATGCCTCTGACACATATTTTGTACCGATTTTTTTTATTCCATGGAGAAAACAAGCGAGCACACAGGCCACCTGATGGTAAGTGGGATGGATATGTGACCTAGAGACATTCTCAAGAATATAATCATCTACAATCTTAACACTGCAATCCTAAGACCACACAGACCGGCTCGGAGAGGAGTTTTGAGTCATTGTAATAAAGTTGTTTTTTTTTAAATCTGCTCTCCTCTGTGGCGAGGGGATATTGTCTATCGCACTCGCAATCACGATCGTTTTCATTTTGATAACCGAACGCATGTCCGAATACAAAACGAAAACAATTGTTATATACTTTGGCCGATTGTCATTGCGAGTGCGTTAGGTAATAGCGACGCGGGTCTGTGTGAACGGACCCGATGGATGCCACTATGCTAGCAATTTCACCGGTTGTCTTATCCCCACACTGGAACTCAATAATTCGAACACTGTTGCGTGGTGGTATCTGTAGTAAGTCAAAGGATAAGATAATGGTAGCGATCCGGACAAGCACAAGTTCCTACCACCAATAAAACACACAGCTGACAGCTGTCGTCGCGGATCTTTGAAAAGGCGCGAGTATTGGTACATTATATTGGAGCGGGATAGGTACACATGTAGTCTTGCAACGACATTAGCGCCATCTAGTGACAAGTAGACGCAAAAAAACGGCGCCTTCAGCGCGTCAGAAAAATGCAACTTTACATGTTAGGGATTGTTTTAACAACATTTTTTTTGATTAACTGACCGATTTATGCATAAGGATTATCAAGGAACTCGAATGTTTTCGAACGGTCTAACATAATAAAATACGTAAGTATATAAGCCGTTAAATACATTTCTCGATGTGACACCGCTAATGGAAAATGTGTTACCCGGCAAATTTCGGCATCTACCTGATAAACATTTAAATTCCTCGACAAGTCATTATATAAGCAACGCCGGCGTTATTCAATAGGTACAACCAACGCAACCTCAACTAGCTTCACGATATGAAGCTCGCGCGCTCGTAGGCATGTAAGAGTTTAAGATGTACCTAGAGTTAAGGAGCATGTAAACAGAGTACTGCTCTGACCGAGCTTCTACGTCGACTAAAACAAAAACAAAAAGGCTTCTTCAAAAAAATTAAGAATTACGGGGCTGGGATGCTATGACGGGACAATTTAGGCACATGTCCCACCGCCAACGACGAATATTAACGCACAGCCGAAACTACTGTACCTAGAAACTTGAAATTTGGTACAGGGGTTCCTTTCATGATTTAAGTGAGCACTAAGAAAGGATTTTTCAAAATTCACCCCCTAAGGTGTTAAAATAGGGGGAGTAGTGGGAAATTAATTCTACGCGTACGAAGTCGCGGGCGTCCACTAGTACTTATACCTATGATATCTGTGACGTGACGGTATAGGTTATTCTGACAGGAGATACGCATCGAATGTTATATTTATATAGGTATGTTCTATGTCAAATTAAATAAAATATTATAATTGTAATAAGTAACTATGTTTAAAAAATTACTGCCTGTTGAGTATATTGCGGTGCCTCTTTCAGCAACGTCCTCTTACGAAGCGCTGAAAGCTTGGTAGGTAGGATACCCGTGCGGCCATTTTACTTGATAAACATTATATTATGTTCGAACGTACCCAACATGTGTCATTACGCAGGAATCCAGGGTATTTGTAAACCCTCGTGGGCTCTCGAGTGGGCAAACACTAACGCCAATGTCACTTGTGAGCGTCAATATGACACATGTAAAATACTGTGTGTACTGCTAACTTCCTTGCAATGGGCAGAATAAAGCACGGACTAAGGTACATTCACAATGAAGAATTGCGCGATAGAATATATCTACCTATATAAAACTTCATTTGTTTCGGTAATAACTGATAGCCAATAGAAGCAGAACACTGATGCGTCAAAACTTGATAAAAAGTATGTACCTACCTATGTGAACAGTTTATTGTACAAAACAAAAACAATACAATGATGATTAAAAATAGTGGGAGGCAAACGTGCATGTGGTTACCTGATGGGAAGTTAATCAGTAATCACCACCGGCCATACCTAAACACCAGTAACTCAAGAAGAGTTGTCGATCCGTTGCCGGCCAATTAAGGGAGATGTAAGCTCTTTTGTTTAGGAACATACAACTAATACTAATACTATACTTCGGTAAAGGTACCTACAGCATATAAAAAATAATCTAACCAATAAACCTACCTAACTATAAAAAAATCAAATATCTACATAAATATAATATTACACATAGCTATATAGCGGAGACCTGGTATGAAAGTAACACGGGATGAGCGTAAAAAAATAGTTTTTGAACGAATTGCCTGTTCAGTGTTGGGCACTCAAGAATAAAATCATTATTTGAATGAAGATTCGTAAGAATAAAATCATTTCGATTTTATTCCTGTGAAAGTTATTCAAATAATTTCGTCGGGAATAATTTGTACGTGGGAAAATTTAATAAAAATAACTTATTCTTAGTCAACTACATTTATTCATGATTTTTTATTTTGAATAAAAGTATCTGAATAAGAATACAGTAGGTAAATGTAATTTACGTAATATTTACGTACAGTACAGGTAGAAACTCTAGTACTCTGATCTAATTTATACCCATTATGCTATCTTAATGAAATCTTGTAAATCGAACGTTATATGCTTTGGTCCTCGTATCATTTTTACATTGAGAACCAGTATAACCATGCTCCTGGATTCATTATCAAACCAATGACATCAAATGTATTCGACTCATATAAACAAACAAAACATATTAAACTTAAGATATATTAATGCGAAGGGTTCATTTAGCCATGAAACAATTCCGGGATTCACTTCATCACCATCGTATCAAAGGTACCAAAAAAAACGTCATAAAACTTACTTACACGTAAGTACATTGAAAAAATGTGCCAAGACCAATATTTATTGTACTACAAAATTATTTTTATTCCAAATAACATGTTAGTTGAATAAAACGTTAGTTAGAATAATCCCATTTCCAAAATAGTTATTTCAAATTTTATTCTTCATTTAAAATAAAAGTACCATGATTTATTCACTAGTATTCCATTTCAACTAACGAGGTGCAAGAATTATTCTTATTCAAATCGATTTGAATGAGAATAACTTTTCTGTTTTATTCTTATTCTTATTCAAGTTAATTTTTGCCCAACACTATCGCCGATATGCTCCATTTTGCACCCCCCCGGACCTCGGTTGCGCTCACGCCGCTGTGACGTCAGGTTGTGGATGTAACGAGTCGGTGCCGCAAAAACACGCCTGAAGTAAGTTTTGACCGTTTTTATCTTCTGTATTTGTTTTTATTATGGTAGGCTTACTGAAACTAAGGTATATCTATATTAATTATTTCGTACCGGTCTACGGTAGACTCGAACGATATGCACATCAAATTGAAGAGCATAAAAAAACAGCCGCTCCGAGTTGACAACTTCTAGGCGGAAAATTCGGATTATCGAGTCTTTTCAATATAAAAATGAACTAAAAATGACAATTTTATTAATGTGACGTTGGTGTCACGTCATCACGTCATCACGTGTCGCAGGTGTCATAGGTTAGTATTCCGTTCTCGATTGTGCACTCTCAGGTCTAATTTCATACATCATAGTTAAATAAATAAATAAATAAATAAGATTTAGGAGAAATATCTACAAATGAAATATCGATACATAGTTTAGCTGTGAATTTATTATGAGTCTACATTTTACCAAAATATTTAGGAGCTCTAGCTCAGACTCTAGTCAAGCCAGATTAACTTCTTCATAAAAAAGAATAAAGGTTAGGTTAGGTTAGTGGCATATCGTCAAATATCGTGGTTTTAGAATCCATGGAGTCGCTATTTCCTTATTATTATAATCTACCACTTCGATTTTGGCCTTCAATACTTCATTCCAAAATAAACTTAATACATTTTCAGTTCGGTTTATCCACACCTACTAATATTTGAAAATTTGTTCATTTGTAATACTTTCACAGCGGAGATATCCTCTTTACCAAAATTCAATTAAACTGGTTTAGCGATTTAACGAAGGAATTCATTTTGATATATTATTATGATAACACTGAAGGTAAAAATCAAGATGGCATAATTATAATAATTCGGAAACAGCGACTCTATGGATTCTAGAACCACATATGCCACCTAAAGTCCTAACCGTAGACATCATATTACCGCCTTCTCATTGATTTAAAGAGTAACTTTCACTCCTATTTCTGTGCTAAAGTACATAAGCCCAATTTTCAGGTTAGAGTAAGATAGCAGATCACTTCTGCAATGAAAATACCTCGCGATGGTCGTCGATGAACTAAAAACGTTTTTTTTAAATAAATTTAAGGTTCCACTCTCGGGATTCACCCTTTTAAATAATAAAACTGAATAAGTACAAGATAAACAGATAGATAAAAAGGCGCACTGATAAAGATTTTCATAGACTTTCAACACAAAAAAAAACAAAAGCCAGGCAGGCAACATGAAAATAAATAACTTTTGTAAGGAAAAAGCTTATGGAAAAATAGTTGGAGAACGTGGCAAAGAGTGTTGACTCTACGAACAAATATTTGTCTACTATTTCTACGTAGAACGTGCGCGAGAGTTAACAAAGGTTTCTACCCACAGTTTTGCATTTCAAACAAACATCTTGGCATCGTAAAGGTTTGTTCAAGCTACAACATTCAATATAAAATGGAAAAAGAGCCTAAATAAATCTATGTAAATACCTACTCGTTATAGCAAAGGCACACGAGCTCAGGCGGTGAAAACCATATCGTTTTAGACCTGTTATGGATGTGTTATGGTCATGTTATGGTACCAATTCAATTCAATTCAATTCAAACATTTATTCATAAAATATTACATTTTATAAGTCAATTTGATTATTAGTTACATTATTATTACTCCATTACATATATAAAATTCAATTGTTACACATTATTTGATTATTATAATTAATTAATTAAATATTGTCTACATGTCAATGTCACATTTCACACTACAAAAAACTCGTCAATGGAATACAATGCATCGGTAATCAATTTCGCCTTCAGCAATCTTACAAAGGACCCGTAACTAGTTGCTTCTTTAATGGCTGGAGGGATTCTATTATAAATCTTAGGACCAATAAACTTAAGACATTTTTTAGACTTAGCAAGTCGCGTAAGGGGCAGGGACAGCTCATGTCTCCTTCTGGTATTGGAGCCGTGCGCATCAGCGTTGGTGCGGAACTGCGCGATGTGACTCCTAACATACTTCGCGACCTCCAATATGTAAAGGCTGGGTAAGGTTAATATCTTGTGCTCTCTGAACAAGTCTCTAGCAGGGTGATCCCAGCACACACCAGCGATGACGCGCACCGCTTTTTTTTGAAGTCTAAACACTCGATCACGCTCAGCGGCGGAGCCCCATAGATCTATACCGTATGATACGAGGGAGTTGAAATAGCCGTAGTAGGCTTTTTTAACATTGGTTGGATGGAGGCTCGGGCGCAGTCTGCTGAGAGCGAAGCATGCAGAGGATAGCCGGTGACACAGGGTGTCAATGTGGGGTGACCACTTTAAACCGGCGTCGATTGATAGCCCTAAGTACGTGACCTGATTGACCTGAGGTACAGGTTGGTTGTTACATGTAATATTTAATGTGTGATCGGTGACGCCCCTAAGACTAAAGTGAATTATATTGGTTTTCTCCACATTCAGAACCATGCCGTTAGCTGAGAACCAGGATGAAATTTTATTCATTACAGTTTGTAATTTTAATTTTAATTCAGAATAATTCCCAGCGGAGACAATAACACACCCGTCGTCAGCAAATAGTACAAACTCCGCTTCATTAGCAGCCGTGGTGAAGTCATTCATTAACAAAATAAATAGGTTGTTTCCCATTACGGAACCTTGAGGGACAGCGCAGGGACCAAGCTCCAATAAATCAGACCTTGACCCGTGCACCACCGTTAGTTGTTTACGGGTATCCAAAAATGATCTAATCACTTTGTGAAAGTTGCCGCAGACGCCATAGTGATCAAGTTTTGCCAACAGGAGGGGGTGGCTCACCAGCTCGAAGGCGCGCGACAGGTCGCAGAATATAGCCGCCACCTGCCGTCGCCCGTCCAGGTGCCCCGTCACTCTAGCTATAACGTCGCGGGCTGCGTCGATTGTTGAGCGACCCCGTTGGTACGCGTATTGCTGGCTATTTAAAATGAAATATTTATTAAAATAAGACATGAGCGTGTCACTCAAAAGCCGCTCAAATATTTTTGAGAAGATCGGGATCAACGAAATCGGTCTAAAGTTTTTCAGCATATGCTTTTCACCTTTGCCCTTATAGATGGGTTGAACTTTGACCTTTTTCAAGTTAGTGGGGTATAAACCACTTTCTACGCATTTGTTAAACAATGAACAAAGTAAGTCTATAATAAACGGCGGGAGCAAATCAAATAGCTGCGTGGACATATCATTGATGTCGGTGGAGCACTTGCGTTTAATTTTTTGCACAACTTTACTCACCTGTTGAGGCGTAAACTTATCAACGTTTAATACACATTCGTGCTTACACATATACTTACTAAGGTACGAGAGGGCTGACAAGACATCACTGTGTGCGTTGGAGTTTATGTTGGCGTTAACAAAGAACCGGTTTAGATCGCCCGCTACGGCGGCGGCGGTGTGCTGCTCGTCACACCGACCAGCTGATTTGCTTATCAGTATGTCGAGGGCGTCCCCTTTGTTACCATGTCTGCCAGTCTCGTTTGCAATAATGCGCCATGAGGAACGGCTGATGTTATTGCTATTAGATATCGACTTATTAATATAATCCCTCCGAGCCTTACACAGTTCATTGAAGTACAGAGTTTCAATTGTTACTAGGTCATTAGACAGTTGATCATGGTCAGGGTTACTACATAGCTTTGCTTTAGTGTTACGTAGACGCGACCTTATGTTTTTAACTCGGTCATTCACCCAACCCTTTGATGTACTTTTGAGTGGGTATTTTTTTAACGGAAAGTGTACATTATAATAATAAGTGATAATATCCAGCACTGAATTAACAAGTGAGTTTATACAAACAGGTTTATTTAACATGGAGTTCCAGTTGTGATTTGATAAGCTTTGGTTAAATTGATAAATGTTATATTCTGAGAAAAGTCGTTTCCATATAATGCTGTTGCGTTGCAGCGTTCTATTGATTAACACAGATACAATTATACATTTGTGATCGGATATATGCATTTCATAAGGATTTACGCTTAGAATTTCGTGAGATGACAAGTTAGAATATGCATGATCTATGCAGGACTCTCTTGTTTTACATATCCTTGTTGGAAACGACACTAGAGATCTCAACCCAGCAGATGTGATCGAGTCGATTAATAGTTTTTTATCGTTTGTGTTGGTGCTCAAATCAATATTAAAATCACCCATAATTATCACTTTGTATTGTTTTAGTAAGCGCAGTTCAATCACTTTGGTAAATCTTTCGATGAATGTAGTAAAATTGTTTTTCTCACCTGGTTGGGGGGGCGGTTTATACACACATATGACTATCACATCCAGGCCGACGAGCTCGGTTGCGCAGGCTTCCAAGTCCATTTCTTGACAAAATTCGGTTATTTCCTCACGTTCAATTGTTAAAAGCGAAGATCTGGTAAAGATACACACCCCACCACCCAGGTGGTTAGTTCGACAAAACTTAGCACTAAGTTTGAGGTTCATTATATTAATAGATGTTATTTCAGTTACTGTCAGCCAGTGTTCGGATAGACAAAGTACATCTTTTTCTTTCAGAAGTTCTAGTTCGCACTCTAACTTATACGTCTTATTTTTCAATCGATTGATGTTTTGGTGAATAACTGTTATGATTCTTGAATCCATCTTTAGCTCGGTGGTTTTGGGGCCGGTAGGCCTTGCGGTAGTCCCTTTGGTACTAGTGTTCATATTTGTATCTGACGGGCTAGGCATTTGTTGAGGTAAACAAGTTTGGTGGCCATTGCGATTACTTTTATTTTGTTGCACCTTGTGTGTTGCTTGCTGCGACGACAGGCGGGCTTCTCGCACGCCGGTCGCTGCGACGAAACCACTCACTTACTTCAATCCCTGGTGGCCAACTACTTGGCATCATGAAGTAGTCATATTTATCACTAGGTACCGTTATACAAAAGGAAGCGTAGTATTTGTGTTTAAGAGTTAATTGGACTACATTGTAGCCCTCGCATTCGTTTTTCTTTTTCATGTATCGCGTCAGGCTATCGGCTGTAGTGTCATACTTGAAGAAACACGCGTGAATGCGCCTTACTTGGTCCATTGTTTGTATTTCGGAATCTGTAGATCCATTGCCTTTTATTACGGATCTACGGACGACTTTCCGGTTTCTTTTTCTAGACCGTGCTTCGGTCCATGTCGAATCGTGCTCGAATTTATCTTTGAAGTCTGTGATGACGGGTGTAGACTCTGTAGCAGGTTCTGGGCAGACAATTTCTGCATAATTTTGCCGTGGTGTTTTTTCATCCCCTGGCGGAATTGGCAGTTCATTTTTCTCGACGGTGTTAACGTCAATTGAATTTGCAATAGGTGTTGGAGGAGTAGCAGGTGCATTCGATTTTCTGCTTTGCGACGCGCTGTTCAGCGCTGCAGTTGCGTTGATGCGCGCCTGTCTTATAGGACGAGGCTGAGCCACTGTTTGTGCAACGGTCGGTTTTTTTGGCTGAGTCTTGAGGGTAGACTGTTTGTCCTCCATTTTAGTCGTTAGCTCACGTATAAGTTGGGATTGGCTAGATATTTTCTTATTTTGTTCACTTATGATGCTCTCTAAGCAATTCACTTTATCAATTAGCTCAGACACACATTGGAGCACCTTTTGGACATCACTTTCGATACTGTTAAGCGACATTATGCATTTATTACGAATAAGAACTACGGAGTAATATCTCACGCGTTAAACCCGACCGAGGCGCGGGGGGGACTGACCTACGGTCACGAGCGTTAATTTGGGACCCATTTCAAGAAAAATTTGCTTGAAGCCGTCAATGTCATTAGAGATGTCAAGTCATTTGTAACTTATAGGAAACTCAACCTTATTGTTGTAGAATGTCAGATTGACTTTGGACCTAAGGTGGGTGCCAAATTTAATCTCGTGACTGTACCTATTGTTTTTAACTCGGCCGCCATTGCTGTCAAGTAAATAAGAGCTATCAAAACGTTGACAATACGATAACCGTTCAAAAACGATATGGTTTTTACCGCCTATTCGTAGAGGCCCTGATCTGTGGGATCTGTAACGTGATCTGTGACCCACAGATATTTGAACCCTAAGGGCCGTATTAATAAACTCATCTTGACCGTGTAGCTCGTCACAAAATACGTCAAAGCAAACGTCAGAGTCAAGATGAGTTTATTATTAGGTACGACCCTAAAGACTCCAAAAGCGTTGCCAACTCAGAGGACTAACAATAAGTGGAGTGACCAAGCACTAAAGTGTGCAGCTACTTATAAGAGCGACCGTACAGACATAAAAGATAAAAAAAAAGATAAAAGATGTTTATTTAGTAAGTAGGCCGCACGGGCACTTTTACACGTCAAAAATCTACCAGCGCTTCGCAAGAGACCACTGCTGAGAAGAAACGCCGCAAAAAACTCAACAGTCAGTCGGTTTTTTTAAATACTACTTATGATATTATACAATTATAAAGCGAAAGACATTTGTCAGGATCGCAGCAGGTGGAAAGAAGTCGTCTCTGCCTACCCCTCTGGGAAACAGGCGTGATTTTATGTATGTATGTATGTACAATTATAAAGCTTAACCTAGCATTATATAAAACAATGAATTTAACATATAACAAAAAATAAAAAATATTCAAGCGTAGCTTGAGCAGAAAAATGTGTCAAAACTAAGAATTTTCATAGGGAGTAATAAGTAGTAGTAATATATATACTTTCCTATGACAGTGCAAGACAACCACCACATACAAAGTTTCGATACATTCTCCTACAGAAACCGTGTCCCCTAGACAATATACAATATTTACATATTTTTATGCCTATTTTATTATTCAGTTATTTAGGTGTTTAGTTAAGTTTAGGCCAAGCATTTTTATCTGTTAGATAGTCCTCGACCCTATAGTAAGCTTTAGACATCAACGACTTTTTCAAGTAACTTTTAAGTATTGGAAATGGTAACTTTCAAACTGAGTCAGGTAATTTATTATAGAAAAAAAAGCATTGACCTACAAATGATTTATAAACCTTACGGATACGAATTTTTTTATAGCAATTTTATTTTTATTTCTTGTATTCAAATTATGTATATCACAATTCTTAACAAAAGAGTCTTGATTTTTAATGACATAAATAATATTCTCATAAATAAATTGTGACGCTACTGTCAAGATACTAATTTCTTTAAGTACTAATCTTAAGGAATCACGGGAGTTAAGGTTATAATAGAACGAATGGCTCTTTTTTGTAACACGAATATAGTCTGTATGTCAGCAGCTTTTCCCCAAACCAGAATACCGTACGACATAACACTATGAAAATAACTATAATAAACTAAGCGAGCTGTCTCAATATTGGTAAGTTGCCTGATTTTTCTAACAGCATAAGCTGCCGAACTTAATTTACCATATCGAAAAGAATATGTAGACCTAGCTATAATAACTCCCGGCAGCACGGAAGTGGGGATTTGTCAGGAGAAACATACAATCATTTGACGTGTCATGACTCAGCTCGAATTTGCCTGTATGTGTGTAACCCTTCTTATGTCGAAGGTACATTCAGAGCGCATTGAGTCAATTTAGAGCTTAGGGTAGGAACTAGGACTAAATTGATTTGTGTGAGATTCTCCCCTGATATTTATTATTATTTCTGAAAATATTTATTTAATTTTCTGTAATTGGGTAAAAAACCTAACCGACGAGTGCCGCCGGCAGCGGGGCAGGTCTGAAGAGAGAGGATCTCCTAACAATGCGTGTTGTGTCGAAGTGTACTGCCTTCTGTATCTGGCCCTTGACCCAGCCATCTAGCGAGCCTCTTGGGGTGTGATGAGAGGACAAATTAAAGTTATTATTTATTTAAAAATTAATTACTTATTTACACACTAATTATAATTTATTACTTAATAACTGATTGACTATTGCATCAATTGTAACAGATGTCAAGCAATAATAGATTCGTTAGACTCGTTAATTAACGAATTAATTAGTAATTTAAATGATGGCAGGTTCCATTTCACTAATAAATACATTATTGGCGGCTACACTCAACGTTAATGTTGGAATTTTAAATAAATCCCAGCATACAAACTTTAAATTAAATTCGAAATTAACCCTGTTTGTTTCTCAATTACTCTTATTTAGTAATTACGCGATCGCGGATAATGGCTGGTGACAAAATATCCGCGCAAAGTGTAAAAATATGTAAGTATTAGTATTTATAGGTATAGTCGACCGAGAACGACCTTTACAACTTTTGCACTTTAATGTCATACAAATAGATCAAAAATTGGTAAAGGAGTTTTTTGGACTATATACATCTTCGAATTTCTTGTAAACAACACGTGAGGCCTTGGGGTGTATTCTTCTTCTTCAAATTCCTCTCCACTACTGGAGGTTGGCAGTCAGCTCTGCATACAACTTCCTATCTCTCGCCAACGGAACAGCTGTTCAACCGTGGCGACGCCTGTTCAGGTCTTTATGTTCCCGAGCCATGACATCTTGGGTCTACCAACGCTTCTCTTCCCCTCAACCTTGCCCATAACGATAGTCTGAAGCAGTTGGTATCACTTGTTCCGGAGAATATGACCCAGGTAGGCTACTTTTCTCCTACGAATGGTTTGCAATAGTTCACGGGATTTTTTAACTCTGCGTAGCACCTCTACATTTGTCACTCGTTGAACCCAACCAATTCTCAGCATTCTTCGGTACAACCACATCTCTAAGGCTTCAAGTCTTCGGCGAGTGTCCTCCTTAATAGTCCACGCTTCGGAGCCGTAAAAAACTATAGGCCATATGTAACACTGGAGCATTCTAACACGCAGACGTATATCTAGCTGTCTATTCCTGAGTACCTTTTGCATTTTTGTAAATGACGCACGGGCTATTTCGATCCGGGTTTTGGGGTGTATACGTTAATATTTTTGTCCTCGACTGTATTCTGTACAAGTATCCAAGACTTCTTAAATTTCCTTAGAAAAAAAAAAACAGTGGGCAGCGCGTAAATTAAACGTAGGTATTGAACATAATGAAGGGATTACCAGACCTAATTAATTACGCCAGAAACTTGAGCAAAGTTGAAGTTCTATCGATTCGAAACGAATTAGACAAATTGATATAGAACGGCCATTCTAAGAAACCGGTTGGAATTTTCCCTCGTGCGTAGTATTATGCTTAGTCCACTCCGTTCCCCAACGATGCTTGCATAGAAACACTTGTTGCAACGGATAGGCGAAGCAAAAAGCGTGCGCGGCCAGCCGTGGCGCGGGAAGGGCCGGTTGGGTCATGCATCGCCGAAATGGAAACGGACATTAGCTCGTAAGCTATGCTGATATACTAGAACTTCTAATTTAATGCCACTTGCATTCGTAAAAAAGTTGGAAACAATAACAGATAAACGGTTAGTTATGTCACAGAATAATAAATACTAGGTACCTACAAGATGTGGATGTTAGGAAGCTAAAGATGATTCGCTAGGATTTAACATAAGTATACTTAGTGAATATTTTTGTGTTAAGTGTCATTCAAATTGATTTTTAAAAATATTTACTCAATTGCTAACGTTTTAGTAATTCAAATTATTTAAATTCATTATTTTGATTAAGAAGTGGTTTGAGGATAGCTTGTGTGTGTAGATTTAGGTTTTTGGTTTGATATCATTTTTATAGAAAACAAAACTGAAATAAAATTTAAGGGCGTTTGGCGCATTTATTAGAGATATTGCCAAGTAAAAAAATAAACCTGCACGAATTATAAGTCAGTAAAGTTAAAGCAAGATAATTATCTCTTTCCTTAAATATGTATGTAATAAACAAAATACTCCATTCCTACATACATCACTAAATAATAATACATTTAATAATTGCCATTAATTTCTGCCTAAACCTATGTTAACAAAATCTTATAATATGACGATGGCTAAATGGCTAATGAGGAAGGCGCCATATTGTGATTAAGTCTGGCAACACCGTTAATAGTGACAGATGTTTACGCGCCAAACAACAATGGTTGCTAGACCTGCTCCGCCAACGTTTCATTGAGTTCTCTTTACACGTTTTTTAGATATCTTTTTGCGTTGTTTTTGACTATTTATCATCGTGTCGTTCCTCTAAACAAACCTATCGTTGCATTTTTATATGACATATGGTAAAAATTGTGTATTTTAAGACCAAAATGCCCTGTAAATAATTGCCTCAGGCGGTTGGTCATGTAACTCGACGCGTGTTATATCAACTAAGTGCTATTAAAGAACTATCATTACAAGTCATAGCGTACGAAATATGGCTGCAATAACGCCGCGCCGTTCGACACGGCTTCCTCATACACATACGCCAAAGATGTCGGAGCGTAAGAAAAGCTTGTTTCAAAGCGAGTTGGTGGCGTCGAGGGAGTCAATGACGAAGCATCGGCGGCTGCCCGTGGTAAACAGCGAGAGCGACAGCGACGACTGCGACCTGGGCATCATCAGCACCCTGGATTCCAGCTCTGGAGACGAGGTCGATCACGCCGTGCCCAAGACGCCAGAACGCGGCACTTGGCGTAAGTAGCGAAACAAAACAAAGTTATGTTCATTTACTTAGTTAAAAAAAAACTATCCTAGCAATAATTGAAAGCATCCTGAATCTTAAAAGAGTAGTATTTTTAACATTTAGCTCACAGTTAGCTATTGTGTACATAAAACATGTTTACACAGTAAGATGTTTGGTTGCACTGGTTTCATTAGCCAGTATTATTGACCTATTGTATGGTTCATAAGGGACCTGTTCCGTTTTCGATGCTAGACTGGAACTGGTATAATTCTGTAATTCAAGGATAGTTATTTTTGTGAAAATATGGTACTTTCAGCAAAGTTAGGTTAACTTAAAACCATGTATTTTGAAATAAAACTTATTTTTATTAAAAATCCATCTATTATTCTCTTTAAAAGTAGAGAATCATGTTCCTTTTTGTCTGCAAAGTTCAATGTACACAAACCTCTATTAAAATACAATTCAAGGTTATTATTGTTCAAGATTGTTAAACCTTTTACCTCTGGGAATCAACAACAACTATAGCTGACATACACTATAAATACAACCTTCTGCTGTCACTAGCTATGTCAAATACATACTTGAAACAATTCAGTCCCGGTGAGAAGGGGTCAACTTTGAAGTTGGCTTTTGATTTAGCTTTGGCAGGCATTAATCACATTATGCATTGTGTGCAAATAATGCACCCATCAGGGTTTAGGGCCAGATTTTTAATTATCAGATAAAATTATATATCGGTTAAAGTACACCAAATCCTTTTCTTTGGTATGTGAAAGAAAATAAGTGACCTAAAATTGATTTAGTCATTTTTTATATATTTTTTTTTTGATAGTTTGCCCTAAGGCTCCTTCTTTTTAGTCTATTTAATGTATTTCATTGTTTAACAATTAATAAAAATCAAAGGTGCCTATACTATAGTAATAATATGTTATCTATTTGCTCAAAAATATATGAAATGCCTCTAACATTAGACTTGCTAAATAATATAGAGCCCAGTTTTGTGTAAGATGTTATTGTGGGTATCATACATGCAATATAAAAGTACAGGACATCTATAAAATGTTAGTGCACATTTTGATAAGGTTGTAAGATATATGGTGCATTATCATACCAGGAAACATACCTTTGCCCTATACATGGGGCACACACACACACAAAGTGAATGTGTTTTACTAGGCTGGGGTAGTTTCTACAGAATTATATAGTACCTATTTCTTGCTCAAGTTACTTCCTGTATGGATGATGGTAGTTGGTAGTTTTAAAAGGTTCTGATTATTATTTAATTTGGTAAATTTAGACCTTAATACCCATCCAAAGTCATTGGTTTGGGAACTTATTATATACTCTTTGAACTGACTACTAACACAAGCAGATAACAGTGGATCTGATATGCATAGCTAAGTAGTGTGGATCCCAAGATAGATATTTACGTAATTAGTGACACAGCTGTTCTTTGTTTTCACAGATGGTACCAGGAGCTCAAAACTGCTCAAAGAAAATAATGATCTAAAAAACTTCATCAAGTCTCCGTTCACATTAAACAAGTACCAGAATAGGTACTCTTATCCAGAAAAAAATGGTGGTTCCCTCTCTACTCCTGTCACTCCTCACATGCGTTACCATCCAGGCACCCCATCATCCTCCCATTCTTGCACTAGTGTCCACACCACCTCGTCTTCCTCCAGTAAGGCTCGCAAAAGCCTTGCCTCTTTAATAGCTGATACAGAGAGCTGCAGCAGCTCTCTCAAAGACCTTAACTTTGACACAGACTCTGGTACAGACACCAAAGAAAACACGCCAACAAAATCCGTCAGACGATCTGCTAGAAATAAGAAGATGACGCCGAAAATTCAAAGTTTCAAAGGCATTTTGATGGAGCAAACAAAGAATGTGACACCGCCACCATTGAAAAATGCAGTCATCTGCTTAACTAAGATAGATATGACAAGTGTTTTGTCGCCAACACAGATGCTAAAGACTCCGAATACGTCAGAGGCGAACATGTCCTCGCCGCCGAAGCTCGGCCACAACCGGCGATCGGTGGTGGAAATAGCCGAGAGTCCGGAATCCTGTGACAGTGAGAAAAGTCACAAACGACTTCGTAATAACAGTCTGACTGAGTGTGGACCTGTGTCTAAATATCCTAAACTCGACGCTTATTCTGCTCCTAAAGCTCGCCTCTCCCTTTTCAACAGTGACAAGTTGAAAGAAATCCTTTCCACTAAGTCTTTCTATGGTAAAAGCAATCCAGAGTTGAACAATAGTGTTGCAGCTCAATTGTCCAACGCCATCGAAGCGACAAACACACACCATCGTCGCTTGCTTACTCAGTCCCAGTCGCAAAGGCGTAAAAGAAAATCTGGTCAGATCAACTTGGGTGTGAGACACAGAATAAGAAAGCCCAAAGTGCTTAAAAACAAAATGTTTGCCAAAGGCAATCAATACTTGAATAAGTCTGACCCAGCTATTTTAAACAACAGCACAGTTTCTAATATTTCTGTAAACAATTTTAGCATGAATAACGTTTCTATGCTTAGTCAGAATTCATCACAAGAACTTGACAGAGGTAAGCATTTCAGGTAATTAATTAAGTGAAAGCAATTATGTATAGTTGCATTATTGTTCTCATTTTTATCACATTCCAGAAAAAGCTGACCCATTTGACAAGGAGAAGCAAACAATAGAAGCTCTGCTTAGCCAATGGACAGAAGAAGAAGTTCCAGAAAATGAGCAGTACAGACCTGAACTGCCTTGCTTCAGCAGCACAGTCATTGAGGAAACTAACCCAATCTTTCAGCCAGTCACTGCTATACCTGTCTCTGGTCAAATTTTGCCTCAAGATGAGGCTGTCATAGTTGAATTGGGTACTAAATTGCCTACAAAGGCTTGTAAAGAGAAGATACCGGTTGCAGAGAGTGCTTCGGATGTGATGATGACCGAGCTGCATAAGGCTAGGCATGGAGAGGTTCCTGACGCGCAGTTCCTGCCAGTCGATGGAGGGTTTATACTAGTCCAAGATAATGCCCCAGGTAAAATGATAATGTCATATTATTCAGTAACATTGAACCAATTTTAATTATCTAAATATTTAAGTAATTACAGTTTGAAAATCTTACAAAATGTTTGCCTATTATGAATATTATGACAACTACGAGAAAGTAAAAAAAATAATTTATGAACATTGGTTCACAATATTTCCTCAGCACCTGTCGTCCTTTGAAATTGGCTTAAGAGAATATCCACTGAAACTATTTGGCTGTGCCCTAGACATTGCTGACATTTATAGGCAACGGGCTTTTTTGCAATAAAAATAATACTAGTTGTAAAGTTACTTTCTTACTCTTTTATTTGCCCTACAGCGCAGCCGCATGAGGAGCTGACTGACTTGGACGAGATCGAGCGCGAGCTCAAGATGCTTGACGAGCAGATCCTGCTGATGACGCACGTCGGCGGCGCCGCGCCGCTGCCGCCCGCCGACGCCACTGGTAACTCACTATCTGTTCGCCCGTGACTCGCTTCGGTATTATACATAAAATCCCTCTTCTTAATTCTTTATCTATCGATGAAAACCGCATTAAAATCCGTTGCGTAGTTTTAAACATCTAACCGTACTTACATAGGGACAGACGGCGTAAGCGACTTAGTTTTATATTGTGTAAAGAAGTTTCTGCAGAGCACCAACTTGTCGTTCGTGTCGTGTCGTGTATAAATACTAATGTACTATGCTCTCTAAAATGATGCCTGTGACAGACATATTTTGTAATTTAAATCACTTACTATACGCGCAATAAGCGATGTGTTTAAAATTAAGATTAATTATTTAATTTCCTGACGGGGTTGGAAAGTTTGTGCCGATGTAATATTTATGTAAAGTTAAAGAAACGAGTGTAATATATTAGCTGTCACAGGGCTAAATTGAACAGAGTATAGTCGAGATTTGACGTATCATGTCAGGGTTCTGCTTCTATTGAGTGACTAAATCTCTTGTTTTTTTGTTGTTTAAATTTGTCCTTACTTAATATCGCAAATGTGAAATGAATTCGTTTGTTGAATGTCTGTTCTTACGGTTCAATGTCTCAAACTCAACCGATCGATGCGGATAGCGTACATTTTAATTCCAAAAAAAATAAAAAAAATTGAACAGACCCGAAATAATAGCGATAAATAATGCGCGGATAAAGTCACGGGTAAACTCTAGTATAATTTATACGAAAGCCTCAGATTACGCCGACATTAATGGCCGAGTTTTTTCAAATATAAATGCTAAGAGAGACACGCAGCGACGCCAGACCTAGTACAATACAACAGCAGTTCTGTAATTTTTTTCCGTAATTGTTTGAATAATACATACATACCATCAAGCCTCTTTCCCGTAGGGGTAGGCAGAGACCACATCCTTCCACTAGCTGCGATCCAGACAAACTTCCCTCACTTCTTCCACACTCATAAGTCTCTTCACACACGTATGCTTTAGGGTGCTCCTGACCTGGCCATTCCTTAATACGTCTTCGATCTGATCGTGGAACATTCGCCTTCCAATATTCCCATTTACTCTTCCCACATATATCTGTTTTGTTAATCTCACTCCATCCATTCTCCGCATGACTGAACTACTACAGTTTTTATTTATTAATCCTTGTCATCTTTTAAACCACAACATTTTCTTATCATACTGTTCCTCATCCTATCAGTATCACACCCATTCACCCCAACCTGTAACGTCTGAGTAATGTAGTTCATGACTCCCAGCCAGTCCTAGCACAAACCGACGCTAAGTTTAACAAGTGTGTGGAATCGTGGCTCCTAAACTGGTCGGTTCGTGACGCGGTTTTTAGGGTTCCGTAGCCAAATGGCAAAAAACGGAACCCTTATAGATTCGTCATGTCTGTCCGTCCGTCTGTCCGTCCGTAAGTCACAGCCACTTTATTCCGTAACTATAAGTGCTATACTATGGAAACTTTGTAAGTAGATGTATTCGGTGAACCGCATTAAGATTTTCATACAAAAATGGAAAAAAAACAATAAATTTTTGGGGTTCCCCAACTGAATAGTTTGCGCGAGAGACGCTTCCAAAGTGGAAAAATGTGTGTCCCCCCCCCCCCCCCCACGTAACTTCTAAAATAAGGGAATGATAAATGTAAAAATAATATATGATGTACATTACTATGCAAACTTCCACCGAAAATTGGTTTGAACGAGATCTAATAATTAGTTTTTTTTAATACGTTATAAATCGTAAACCGCATTTTACCTTTCATTCAATCAACTCCAATATAATAAAGAATAAAGAAAAACATTTATTTAGATGTATAGTGGTACGGAACCCTACGTGCGCGAGTCCGACTAGCTCTTGGCCGCTTTTTTTAATTAGTTTGGTGGTTGTTGGCTAGGATTAACGTCTATCGGTTGGTCCGTTTAAGATATATGTCACCTGTGAAACTAAAGTTTTATATCTATTAAATTAGTACAATATTGTGTTTATGTGGATACAAAACCCTCTATATGCAAGTACGATTCTCGCTTGGCTGGATAATAATAGGCGTATTTTTATTCCCCTTGGAATGCAATAATGAGCGTGTTACGAGTAATTATAATTATTTTATGGTATTTAACATTGCCTGGTCATGGTGACATAATTTATTTTTAATTATTCTATTGTTGTAGTAATTACTTCTAGTGGTGTGATGTGTTACAAATAAAAACTAGGCAAGAGCATGTTGGACCATGAGAGGTGTAGGGTTCCGACGCCGTTGCTAAAAACAAAATAAACTATGTCGAAAAATACCAAGTATGAATGAACTTGCTATTTAAAGTTATTTGGTTTGCTGTCTTAGATAATTTTTCGTAGGTATAAACACTTTGGTTCTGATATTTTGTCGTGATAGTTTTTCTTGAAATTCGATGTTTTTGTGTTTGTAGTTTTTGCTGTAGTGGGGGCCGGACATCTGTAGCGAATATTACACAATTTCTAAACGGTGCCCCAAACAAAATAAAATTGTAAATCAGAACAATTGCGTGTCGGACTCTCGTACCGAGGGTTCCGCACTAAATATCCTGTAATTGAATTATACAGCCTATCTTACAGTTTCTTGTTTCTAGGTCATTTTAGAAGTTGTAATAAATAAATAAATGGATTAGATTTGGTTTGAGAAGTTTTGTTACAGCTTCAAGAGACTGTAGGTAGACTTGTAGACTTGAGTATGTATATGGTTTCAACATGATACCTCCACGCCTTCTCGAGATAAAGGGTCTTGACAGACAGATAAAAGGACGGACGGACAACAAAGTGATCCCATAAGGGTTCTGTTTTTTCCTTTTGAGGTACAGAACCCTAAAAATTATAATAGCATGTGCATAATGATTTTTAAGAGCCATCCAATGACACCTCACTCTATACACCGTGGGCCCGAATAACCCGACCAATTTTAACAATCGATACTAGAGCCTATTTGTAGAATATAATGGGTATAATATGTAGTCCAATAACGCATAATTTCCGAGAGTTTTATTATTTAAAAATCAATTCCATAGTTAATTAAATTTGAACTCTGTCACCTTAACCTAAAGCATTATTTAATAAGAAATTGATTAATTAATTTATGTTGTATGTGGATGATATTGCTACTTACAACATGAATCTTTCTTAGTAAATAATGCTTTAGGTTAAGGTGACAGAGTTCAAATTTAATTAACTATGGAATTGATTTTTAAATAATAAAAATCTCGGAAATTATGCGTTATTGGACTACATATTATACCCATTATATTCTACAAATAGGCTCAAGTATCGATTGTTAAAATTGGTCGGGTTATTCGGGCCCACGGTGTATAATAAATAACCCTTTAATAAAAACCTTTGCTTTACATGTATAGGTTATTTATTCGTATGAAGTTTTAACATAAACATTTCAAATTTAAAAAGAAAACTATACATCCACATTCAAGGTCCCGAGCCACGAGGTAGTGTTCGTTTGAACAGATCTTCCAGGGCACCTGAGTAGGAGTGTAGATGGCTGCACTGTACAATGTGTTCCATGGTTTGACCCCCCTCGACACAGACGCAGAGAGCTAAGTTACGCCAGCCCCAGTTATGCTAGTAATATCATCAGTTCACCATCACCATATCTCTTGTTTGTCACAGGGCCTGAAGCTGTGACCACGGAGGACCCGGCTGCTAAATTGTTCCCCATATTCAGCAAACCCAACCCTGGAACTAGCACGCTCAGTTCTAAAGGTATTATTTTTCTATGGATTTTCTTATTCCTCGGTCATTTATTTCTGAATAGCGCGACCAAGGCGTCAACATACCCGATTAACTGCACTGAAGTACTGATATATTTAATTGGTTAAGTGACCTTATGCTGTTACAACTAATTGTACATAGAGTCACTACTGGATTTAGCGTGTGGAATATGGAGTTGACCGACCGGTGCGGGTTTATTTTCTTATAAGAAGTGGCACACTACTGTACCTTTTCGCTTTAACGCCTTCGACAGATTATACTGCCCGGCCGATAAGAAGTCAATCCTGAAGCATTGCACCACCATGAAGTTTCTGAATATGGATAATTTTGTCAAAAGTAAAAAAAAAAGCTGTTATTACTAGTCCTTCACACGCAACAAATAACTTTAGCATTGTTTTACTGCTGAAAACAATGTCAATAGGCAGAAACTTCATGGTCGTGAGAGTATTGACTTCTTATAATATGCCTAGTACTTTTTTTTTTATCTTTTTTTATGGCATAGGGAAGGCTGACGAGCACACAGGCCACCTGATGGTAAGTGGAAACTGACCCATAGACATTCGCATTCACAAGACTGCAAGCCTAAGACTGCAAATGCGCTGCCAACCCTGAGGACTAAGATGGAATGTCTCTATGCTAGTCATTACACCGGCTGTCTTATCCCCAAACCGGAACACAACAATGCGAACACTGCTGTTTGGCGGTAGGTTAATGGATAAGATGGTGGTAGCGATCCGGACGGACCCCGCACAAGGTCCTACCACCCGCAAAAGCAGCAGCAGTAGTGCAGCAGTTAAAACATGACGTTAAAGTGCAGCTACTTATGAGGCCAACCGTCCTAGCTCGAAACTTTCAATAACACTTCCCCGATTTCCATAAAATTAACCCGATTTAGCACTGTTGGCAGAAAGTGATAAAATCTCTTGTCTGTGTTGCATAGCTACCAAGAGCAGTAAGAAGTGCATCCTCAAAGACGCGAGCGACCAGTACGTGATCGACGCGGGCCAGAAGAAGTTCGGAGCCACCCAGTGCTCCGAGTGCGGAGTCATTTACCAGGTAACTAACACTTGCACAATACAGTATTTCGTATCAACTCGTCTTTTAATCTAGTAAGAGTGATTAAAGAGTTCACTGTAAGCTTTTTTTGCACTGCGTATAAACATTTTGTGTGTTAATTAGCTTACATACTCGTAACACCACCTCGCCTAAGGGGACGAGTACCTAAATCGTAAGTTCTTTTTTTAAATTACTTTGGGTATGTGAACTCTTTATACCACAGTTTATAGTGTTTTCAATCCACGTAGTCCCACTCTAGCACTCGATTTAACGTATATTGACGTGACCAAGCAATGTGAATTTAACTCCTTCAAACATCATAGTCACGTTACGGAGACGTCATATTTGTTTTGTAATAAATAATAGCTTATTTTGAATGCAGATCGGAGATCCTCAGGACGAACATGACCATTTGGTGCACCACAACGCGACGGATGTACTCAAGTTCAACGTAAGTTTAGGTCTTTTCTATTAAAAAAACCTGATCCGCGTCGTTTGGTTAGGGTACGTTGTTTTATTCTCCAGAAAGGTACATAGTGCTTGACCTTTTGTACTCACGTCCACTAACCAATCACGTCGAATACACAAGAGATCTCTGGCAAGAACAATCTGTTATCAATTACATTATAGTGTTAATAACGCCCTTATACCATTATCATTAAATCATACTGGCATTAAACACCCTGTGTACTACAAGCAAATCAACCCTCAGGGCTGGAAAGAAGAGACCGTGGTTGGTCGCTGGGACGGGGCGCGCTGCCTGCGCGTGCGCGGCGGCCACCCCAACTGGCGCCGCGTGCAGGCGCTGCTGGCCCGGGTCGTGCACGTGGAGCTGGGGTACAGCGCGGACCTGCCCGGAGATGTACACACCTACACGGTTGGTATTATTTAACACGTGTGGAGGCGCTGGGATAATGCGAGCTGTTTGATCGGCTGTAATGTGGGGCGTACAAGGAGACAACTGTACTCGAAGATAGATGCGTTAATTAATGCCTATACCCTGTCCACGATAACGAGCTTGTACTAGAAAACTTAGACAGCACGTCATTGGTCAGCGATAAGGGCGATGCACGTGCACCGGGTGAGTTTACATGGCGGTCGAAGTTCAGTCAACATCTGTCTCTTGCACGGTGCGGACGCGTTATAGTGATCTCTTTTCAATGTTTACCGGTATAATCTGTGACTCGGCTTGTTTACTGGACTATCTTCTGCTGTTTGAATAAATGAATACATAAGTAAATACTTATTGGGTCCTTTATTATTTAACTAAACCAGAAAAATCATAAGGGATATTAATATAAATATTTCGAGCGACGGAGCATGTAAGCCAAGCATGACAGTGAGGTGCCATCGTTCACGCCCACTCTCCTTTTTTGTCCCTTTCATCTGCATACAAAAGTGCAAAAGAGAGACCGCTATACTAGCTCGTTATCGTGGACAGGGTATAGGATTACAGAGTGCACTTCTTATATAACATACCAGAGAGAGATGAGCAGGTGTGAGTGCAACTCACACTACACGGCTATTAAATAGAAATCAGCTCGCATTATCCCAGCGTCTCCACCAATTTTTAGGGTTCCGTAGTCAAACTAGGAACCCTTATAGTTTCGCCATGTCCTTCTGTCCGCAGCCTAGCTCAGAGACTTAGAACTAGAGAGCTGTAATTTGGGATGAATATGCATATTAGTCACGCCAACATGTTAATGTACTATCGAACCAACGGAACCCTGACCCACCATAGAACCTTGTCACAGTGATCGACGTTAGGACTGTCATACGAAGCTATACGACAATCGTACGTCAATCATTGTGACAAGGTTCCATGGTGGGTCAGGGTTCCGTTGGTTCGATAGTACCTCCCCTACACGTAACGTGGGGATGTATTTATTTTTCTCGTCTACCCTATTGAAAAACAATCGCAGGTTAGTAAAAACAACTTTTCCATTCAGGGATCCGTTTATAAAATATTGAGCATGAAAACGCAAATTTTTGTTAGAGACAAGTGTCGTCGTCGTCGTCGTCGTCGTCCCTACCGGCCTAAACTACAAATACCAAAAATCTAAAAATATCTCAAATTAAAGCACATAATAATGAATTTAATAGGAAAACTATCACGAATAGTTAGATAATGCGACCTGTTTGATCGGCTATTAAATAGAAATGTATGAATAGTTAAAAAGTGGGGGAGACGCTGGGATAATGTGAGCTGTTTGATCGACTATTTAATTAAAAAAGATAAAAGATAAAAGATAAAAGAAATTTATTCAGTAAGTAGGCCGCACGGGCACTTTTACACGTCAAGATACTACCAGCGCTTCCCAAGAGGAGACCACTGCTGAGAAGAAACGCCGCAAGAAACTCAGCAGTCAGTCATTTTTTAAACTTATTACATATTTCATATTACAATGGTATGTACAACTTAATCTAGCATTATATAAAGCTACAAGTATTAAATTAAATATAATATCAAATAACAGTAGTTCAGCAGGAAAACATGCCAAAAATCTTACGGGAGAGAAAGATAGAAAAGAATAAAATAAAATAACTACAACTACCTACTTATATATGTGTATATAAGATGGTGCAAGATGACCACATAAAAGTTTCGATATGTTTTCCTGCATCAACGGTGTCCCCCAGACAAGAAAAAGCAGGATAAAGCCTTTGCATTTGAACAAATTACTATTGACTAAGTTTCGGGTGTAGGCCATGCATTTTTGTCTGTTAGATAGTCCTCGACCCTATAATACGCTTTAGACATTAACGACCTTTTCAAATATTTTTTAAGTGCTGGAAAGGGTAACTTTGAAACTACTTCAGGTAATTTATTATAGAAATGAATGCATTGACCAACAAATGATTTATATACTTTACGGACACGGAATTTTCGAATAGCTATTTTATTTTTATTTCTAGTATTTAAATTATGTATATCTGAGTTTTTGGTGAACGAATCTAAATTCTTAATAACATAAATAATATTCTCGTAAATAAATTGAGACGCTACAGTTAAGATATCAATTTCTTTAAAAAGTTCTCTTAATGAGTCACGGGAATTTAAATTATAAATAGGACGAATGGCCCTTTTTTGTAACACAAATATAGTTTGTATGTCAGCTGCCTTACCCCAAACCAGAATACCATAAGACATAACACTATGAAAATAACTATAATAAACTAAGCGAGCTGTCTCAACATTAGTTAGTTGTCTAATTTTCCTAACGGCGTAAGCTGCCGAACTTAGTTTACCTGCCAGTGCAGCTATGTGGGGACTCCATTGCAAATTTTTATCTATTGTTATGCCTAGGAAAACCGCCCTATCTACCATTAGCAAACACTCGTTATTTAGAAAAATACTAGAATCTACCGGTTTAACATTAGGCAAAGCGAACCTAACACATTTAGTTTTCTTGGCATTTAGTAGCAAGTTGTTACTAATAAACCAATTATGTACTTTAACTAGAGTGGCGTTTATCCTACTGTAGTCTACGGTTTTTCTATCTACCTTGAAAATTAGTGAAGTATCATCAGCAAAAAGTACAATATCGCAAAGTTCATGTACTATTGGTGGCAAGTCATTTATGTAGACCAAAAATAAAAAAGGACCTAAAATAGAGCCTTGAGGCACACCTATTTTCACTGTAGCTCCAACAGATTGCGTTTTGTTTACAACAACTGTTTGAGTTCTATCACTTAGATAAGAAGACATAAGGCTTAAAGCTTTATTGGACAATCCATAATGTTCTAATTTTAAAATAAGGGTCATATGTTCGACGCAATCAAAAGCTTTAGAAAGATCACAAAATATTCCTATTGCGTCGCAAGATTTTTCCCAACTGTTATATATATATTTAATGAGTACAGATGCCGCATCAATTGTTGATCGACCTCTTGTAAAGCCAAACTGGTTATTGCTAAGTAGTTTATTTCTGTTAAAGTGACCTAACATATCCTTCAGTATTAGTTTCTCAAAGACTTTACTTAAAACTGGTAGTATGGAAATGGGACGGAAGTTCGTTATATCACTCATCTCGCCTGATTTAAAAAGAGGTATGACTTTACTATATTTCATGAGATCTGGAAAGATCCCCTCTGATATGCAATTATTGTAAATTAATGCTAGATGGGGTGCAATTACATCTATGATATGAAAGAGCACTTTAACTGATGTGCCCCACAAATCTTCAGTCTTTTTTAAACTAAGCGATTTAAATATCTTTACTATTGAATCTGAATTTACAGGGCTGAAATCAAAGTTTATATTACATTTACTGACATTAGTGCAAAGTAATGATTGGGCTTCAACCGCGAATGATTTAAGACATTTCGTAGTATTAATTGCCATGTTGGAAAAATAATCTTCGAATGCTAATGCAACATCTTTATTTGACGTGATTGGATGGCCACCTGTGTTCAGGGTGACTTGATTATCACGAGTTTTTGATTTTCCCGTTTCTCTATTTATAATATTCCATACAGTTTTTACCTTGTTCTCAGATGATTTGAGTTTAAGACTAAGAAAAAATGCCTTAGCAGTTAAACAAACTTGCTTAAAGGTCCTCGAATAATTCTTAACATAATTTAGGAAATCAGCATTCTTATTGTCCTCCCTCTCTCTATACAGGTCATAAAGCCTATTTCTACTTTTATGAATGCCTGCAGTAGCCCATTCACTAAATTTGGAAATTTTTGAAATTTATAACATTAAATGGATTCTTACTATGGTTTGAATTTATTTATTTGACTACTTTTAAATCGTCACGGATGCGATAATTATATTGTGAACTTATTAATAATAATTAGAGTAATAACCGCGATAACTTAAATAAGTGTTTGACTGGAAATAATAGAGGAAATAAAATACCACAGCAAATGTCAATAGTCTCATAGTCGCCAATTTCGTAGCCGCACTAGGTCCTTATGTTGAGGTCCTTTCGAAAGCTCTCGGTAAATAATTGGGTTATTTTAAATGCTTTTATTTATCTAAATCGAAGCAATCTCATATTAGTTCAAGTTCAAGTTCAATTCTTTGTTAAATGGCTACTGTCCAGTGGGACAATTCTGCCAGTGTCAAGGTTGGAAGTTACACGTGATCGGTGAAAATGGTTTTCCAGAAACAGATGCTGATTCACCAGTTGGGGAATCTAAAAATAAAATAAATTATGTACATTAACTACAACTACATAATACTAAAACTAAAATGACAACTTACAACTTAATATTAAAATCGTTAATAAACTTGGCTAAAATATATACAAATGAAGTATTTACAAAAGTGAGGACATAACTAAAGCTAGCTGGGCGAAAGATGAAATCAGGAAGAAAGTTATATAAAGAAACTGGAATTATGGGACAATTGAAAAAAATGTGATCTGGGGTTCCCTCCTCGAGACCACACTCGCACAGATAATGATCCCGAACTCGGATCTTCGCCAGAAAAGACGGCGAACAAATGGGACCAAGTCGCAGTCGAATTATTGTGGAGGTGGCAGATTTATTAATTTTATTAAATTTAAAAAACTAAGTTTTTACAGGCGGACTAGGTCGAATACAACCATAATGTCTACCCTTGGAGAGGCGAGAACAATTCCACAAGTCAGTCCAGTGATCAACAAGATGGGACCTCGCAGTAGCACGCAAATCTTGACTAAAACATTTCGAGTGGGAGGAGCAACAAATATCTATCGCTTGCTTGGCAAAAAAATCAACCTGTTCATTACCCGTAATGCCCGCATGCCCAGGGATCCAAGCCAAAACCACATCAATGCCAAGAGAATGATAGCGATGGAGAACCTCTCTCGACTTAAGATTAATTAAAAGATTATCCCTAGATCGCAGGAGAACCCTATCCAAAGAATCTGAGAAAACAATAGATTTTGAAATTTTGTGTGATTCTATGTAGGAGACAGCTTCATAAATGGCAATCGCCTCACCAGAGTAAACAGAAGATTGAGGGGGAGATTTAAAGTTTAAAACGACATTATATTGAGGAATCCAGACAGCTGAACCCATACAGCCATCTGAAGATAGCTTGGTTGGAAGCATCAGTGAAAACAGGAATCCACCCATCCCGTTTTTCAAATATTATTTTATTAGCTTGAATATCATTCTTTTTAATGCCAAAAGAAAAAATAATCTTAGGGTGAAACAGGAGTGAATCATAGCTATAACTAAATAAAGGATTGCCAACAGACTGGACAACCGGGGGACCATTTCAAAATTTATGAAAGCTTTTAATTAGGCAAGGAGTCTCCTTGTGAGACCAATACTTGGAGGAGGGCAAGACATCAGAAAGACGATTAAGACGACACAATAAAGGATGATCAGACGACTGCACGGCTCTAAAGAAAAAGCGATCAGAAAGGAATTGTCTGCGAATCTTTAAAGGAGGCTCCAAGCATTTGATCTGAAGAGCATTAATAGGAGAAGATTTCATTGCCCCAGAAATGATCCGCAAACACTTAGACTGAATCCTATCTATCTAAAGATGCTAGAGCAAGTTTGCTGCAGGGCTCCAACAAAAAAGAACCATAATCAAAGTGGCTCCGGATGATCGCATTATACAAAAGCTTTTGAGAGTAGGGATGAGCACCCCACCAAGCACCAGATAAAGCTCTCATAACATTAATGCTTTTTTCACATTTAACCTTAATGTGATTCAAATGAGGGATCCCAGTTAAATGATGATCTAAAATTAAACCTAGAAATTTATCAGAATTAGACACAGGAAGCAATATCCCCTCAAGAAAAATATGGATATCAGGAACCTGCCTTTTTCTTGTAAAAACCACAACAGAACTCTTAGAGGCAGACAAAGATAAACCATGATCCAAGAGCCACGACTTTAAGTAACCTAGAGCGGAGTTAAGATATTGAGAACACTTAGAAAAGGAGCTGGAGGAGAAGTAGAGAGCAATATCATCGCATATTGCAAAATATTACAAAAGCAATCAACTGATTTACTTAGGTCAGCGGTATAAAGACTGTATAAAATTGGACTTAATACAGAACCCTGAGGAAGGCCCTTCCAAATGGTTCTAGGAGGTAACAAAGAACCTTGAAAACGAACTGAGATAGAACGAGCCATGAAAAGATTGCAAATGACATGTACCATCTTCACCGGTTTCCATCTTTATCTTCATGTACCTTCTTCATCTTCATCTTCAACTTAATTGTACCATTTTTTGCCTTAGAAGCGGAAGGAGCACATTATCTTAGGCAGAAGTTATATCTAAAAAAACACCAACCAGGTGATGACCTTTGGAGAAAGCCAATCGAATATCGGACGTGACAATACCTAAACTGTCCAAAGTTCCCATGCCTCTACGAAAACCAAATTGGGATTTGGAAAGGATTCCTCGACTTTCTAAAATCCACTCGAGCCTATTCTTAATTAAATGCTCTAGGATCTTTGAGAGAACAGACGAAAGAGCAATAGGTTTATAACTGGAGGGGTCACTGGGATCTTTACCAGGTTTTACGATGGGAATAATTATTTGGTTCTTCCAAGAATCAGGGAGGCAACCGGAATTATAAATATGATTTAGCAGGGAAAGGAAGAAAAGTTTAGAAGACTCAGAGCTCTGTCTAATGAAAGAATAAGGTATTCCGTCTATTCCCGGAGAAGAATCTTGAAGATGATCCAACACAGATGATATTTCCCGAAAAGAAAAAGGAGCATCCATACTGTCAGAAGAAGAAGGAGACAAAGATGGAGGGAAGCAATCTTCCGGCGGAACAAAAGCAGGCGCTAATTTATCCAAAAATCCCTCCAACCAACTAGACGGATCATTAGACAGAAGGTTCGAATCAGACAAGGATCCACGAAATCTTTTGATGTTCTTCCATACTAAGGAAGAGGGGGAAGGAGGAGACAAGTTCTCACAAAAACGGGTCCAACCAAGACGTTTTTTATGAGATAACAAACGCTTGCATCGAGCATTAGAAACCTGGAACTCCAAATATTTTTCCAGATTAGACAAGTCCCCAGCAAAAGCATCTTCAGACTCATTTCTTTTTTTTTATAGCTGAAGTACAATCAGCATCCCACCACGGAGGAGAGGAAGCCCTGCGAATTGAAGAGCTTTTAATAGGAATATTAGAATTAGCTGATAGTATTAAAATTGAGACAAACTTAAAATACAACTCCAGAAAATTATCAGAAGAGAGAGGAGGAAGGAGAGCTACTTCATTAGAGACCAAAGAAGAATATTCAGGCCAATTAGCCTTTCCAGTTCTATACTTAAAAAGAGGAGGGAAAGATAAAATCGGAACTGACACATCAGAGGAAAAGGAAATAAGAATAGGAAAATGATCGCTACCATGAGAGTGGGAGAGAACCCTCCAGGAGAGCCCAGAAGCCAAGTTAGGATATGCTAAAGTTAAATCGACAGAGCTAGGGTTTTGCAAAGGGGATGATCTCCTAGTAGGAGAGCCAGCGTTCAGCAGGCACAAATTAATGTTGTTAAAGACACTTAAAAGATGAGGAGAATTGTTATCACAGGAATGAGAACCCCACAGAGTGTGATTACAATTAAAATCTCCCATGACAACAAAAGGGCCAGAGAGAGAGGAAAGGATTGAATCTAATTCAGCAATAATTGTAAGATTTGGGTATGGAATATAAAGGGAAATAAAAATAGAATTAAAAAGTTTTACAACAACAATATTTATACCTGGAGAATGATTAGGGATAGGAACTAAAGAAAAGGGAAGATAACGTTTGATAAGAACGGCACAACCGTTCCAACCATCAACACTGTCATCCCGAAGACATGAGAAACCTGAAACCCTAAAAAGAGACCCAGGCTTTAACCATGTCTCCGAGATGGCAAGAATTGAGGAATTAAATTTATTAATGAGATGAATGATTTCATGTTTTTTATGTCGAATGCTTCTGCAATTCCATTGAATGGCTGAATAAGCCATTATTGGTCATAAGGACAGACGTCAATTGATTCAGCAATTCTGAGACATTGTTCGGTATAGCATCAGAGAACTTCGAAAGAAGATTCACTTATGTGCTGATAAGCAGCTTAATAAGGTTATCGTTCGGAGTAAAATCAGGTTCAGAGTCATTGAGAGCACATCCGTTAATTTGAGATGATTTTGGAGAATGAATAATCGCGTTGTGAGCATATTTGTCATAGCCCTTCTCCATCACTGGAGCAGGGCGACGAAGAACAAAGACGGTTTTTTTGTGAAAAACCTGATGAATAGAATGTGTGGGAGAGACAGGAGAAGGAGGAGATGAGGTAGCCAAGGAATCTTGAGTCAGGGGAAACAAGGAAGGAGAAACCAGAGAACGAGTAGTGTCAGCGAACGAGCGCCGAACAGGACGAAACCGACGAGCAGCATCAGAGTATGGAATATTCTCCTCTGACATCACCAACTTTATACTTTTCTGCCTGGAGTGCTTAGAACAGGAATAATTTGTAGCAAAATGCATGCCAGAACAAAATAGGCAAGAAGCCATTTCTGTACTGACAGCGCAATCCACACCTTCATGGGCGCATTGAGCGCATTTGAAACAACGAGGTTTAGACCTACAATTCGCTTTAATATGTCCAAACCGGCAGCATTTATTGCATTGAATGGAAGGGAGCTGATATACTTCCACAGGAATAGAGGTCTGAAAGCAATACACTCTTTCAGGCAAAGATTGTCAAAGAAACAGTCTGGGTAGGAACCCAGGACACTTTTCCATCCAGCGAACATTTACGGTTAAGCCTACGAGCCTTGATAACTTTAGCAGAGCAATCAATAGAATTGACCAGCTCCTTTACAGTCCAGTCGACAGGAACACCACGAATGAGGCCCATCCGAGTAATACTGAACATTGGAATGACAGAGGTATATTGAGGATTGTCTTTGAACAGGGCACTCTCCAAGAAGTCATTAGCAGAATCTGCGTTACTAAAATCAACAACCACTCTACTGCGACCGCCAGACTTGATTCCACCCTTAGAAATACCTTTTACGTTGTACTTATGAACTAGCTGAGCGAATTTCAGAGTACGAAGAGTGGAACCAATGGAAGAATCCTCCACTGACTTCATAACGTGGACAACGAAAGGGCCAGTATCAGCAGAGCCATATTTTAATTTTGAGCCAGTAGCGAACTCGGGAACCGTAAAAGTGTGTTGGATGGAGGCTGGAGCCGGCATCCTAGCATCCCTTTTATAATTAATATCCAAAACACCAGAATCATCTGAATCACGTTTACGAGAGCTAACTTCCACCCAATCAGCTACAGGGACGGAAGTCCCACCGCCCCCGTCAGGGGGCTCATCCTCCAACATCAATTAATACTTACGAAATACACAAACGCACTAAATTAAAAAAACTAAATCTACAATAATTACACTAATTCTTAGAGAATCAACTGAAAAAACAATAAAAAAAGGGCAAGAGAAAATTTTGCACGTGTAGCAACCAGACACCGTCAATTGTTTCTCCTCGTATTAGTTAAAGGTCACAAATATTTAGATTTTCGGATGCGTTTTGTTTGTGGATTCATTTGACAGCTCAATTCACGTATTGTCTACAGGCATATCTATACGTGGAGAAGAAGCAGATCGTGGGGTGTTGTATAGCGCAGCCGCGCACGCGCGCTTTCCGGTTCGTGCCTGGCGATCCGGACTGCTGCTCCGTCGAGGAGTACCCTGTCAAGTGAGTGGTTTTGGTAACAACTTGGTTAAGTTCTAGCCATTGCGACTCCCACCTTCTTGTGATGTTTTTTTCCCAAAATCTGTGGTCTATTTGGATTAGAAACAGCCGATAACTCAGGGGATTCTGTTTGGGGACTATTTACTGCACTGCACAGCACACTTCTAAAAAAGCGTGGATAATGTCTTAGACGATTTCATAACAAAAACGCTGCAGTTAAGTTGCTTTATGCCAAACAAGATTCTAATTTAAAAAAAGTATCGTTTCAAGTGTAAATTGAATGGATCGTAATAGAAGTATGTCCCAGATGTGGCATCTCGCGCATCTGGACGCAGGCGCGCGCGCGGCGGCGCGGCGTAGCGCAGCGCCTGCTGGAGTGCGTGCGCGCTACGCTGCTGCCGGGCTCCCCGCAGCCGCGCGCCGCGCTCGCCTTCAGCGCGCCCACGCCGCCCGGCCGCGCGCTCGCCGCCGCCTACACCGGCACACAACAGTTCTACGTGTACCTGGACTAGAGCACCTGCCAGCGTGCGTGCGCGCTACGCTGCTGCCGGGCTCCCCGCAGCCGCGCGCCGCGCTCGCCTTCAGCGCGCCCACGCCGCCCGGCCGCGCGCTCGCCGCCGCCTACACCGGCACACAACAGTTCTACGTGTACCTGGACTAGAGCACCTGCCAGCGTGCGTGCGCGCTACGCTGCTGCCGGGCTCCCCGCAGCCGCGCGCCGCGCTCGCCTTCAGCGCGCCCACGCCGCCCGGCCGCGCGCTCGCCGCCGCCTACACCGGCACACAACAGTTCTACGTGTACCTGGACTAGAGCACCTGCCAGCGTGCGTGCGCGCTACGCTGCTGCCGGGCTCCCCGCAGCCGCGCGCCGCGCTCGCCTTCAGCGCGCCCACGCCGCCCGGCCGCGCGCTCGCCGCCGCCTACACCGGCACACAACAGTTCTACGTGTACCTGGACTAGAGCACCTGCCAGCGTGCGTGCGCGCTACGCTGCTGCCGGGCTCCCCGCAGCCGCGCGCCGCGCTCGCCTTCAGCGCGCCCACGCCGCCCGGCCGCGCGCTCGCCGCCGCCTACACCGGCACACAACAGTTCTACGTGTACCTGGACTAGAGCACCTGCCAGCGTGCGTGCGCGCTACGCTGCTGCCGGGCTCCCCGCAGCCGCGCGCCGCGCTCGCCTTCAGCGCGCCCACGCCGCCCGGCCGCGCGCTCGCCGCCGCCTACACCGGCACACAACAGTTCTACGTGTACCTGGACTAGAGCACCTGCCAGCGTGCGTGCGCGCTACGCTGCTGCCGGGCTCCCCGCAGCCGCGCGCCGCGCTCGCCTTCAGCGCGCCCACGCCGCCCGGCCGCGCGCTCGCCGCCGCCTACACCGGCACACAACAGTTCTACGTGTACCTGGACTAGAGCACCTGCCAGCGTGCGTGCGCGCTACGCTGCTGCCGGGCTCCCCGCAGCCGCGCGCCGCGCTCGCCTTCAGCGCGCCCACGCCGCCCGGCCGCGCGCTCGCCGCCGCCTACACCGGCACACAACAGTTCTACGTGTACCTGGACTAGAGCACCTGCCAGCGTGCGTGCGCGCTACGCTGCTGCCGGGCTCCCCGCAGCCGCGCGCCGCGCTCGCCTTCAGCGCGCCCACGCCGCCCGGCCGCGCGCTCGCCGCCGCCTACACCGGCACACAACAGTTCTACGTGTACCTGGACTAGAGCACCTGCCAGCGTGCGTGCGCGCTACGCTGCTGCCGGGCTCCCCGCAGCCGCGCGCCGCGCTCGCCTTCAGCGCGCCCACGCCGCCCGGCCGCGCGCTCGCCGCCGCCTACACCGGCACACAACAGTTCTACGTGTACCTGGACTAGAGCACCTGCCAGCGTGCGTGCGCGCTACGCTGCTGCCGGGCTCCCCGCAGCCGCGCGCCGCGCTCGCCTTCAGCGCGCCCACGCCGCCCGGCCGCGCGCTCGCCGCCGCCTACACCGGCACACAACAGTTCTACGTCTACCTGGACTAGAGCACCTGCCATCTAATATAACCGTCAAAATACATAACTAATTCATCATCACCATTATGTATTTTGAACTCTATATGATGTGATCCGTATCCCGTCTCAAGGTAGCGCGAGTGCTGGATACCGTGTTGATTGAGGGAGCTTTAACCGTACTATAATAGAATAGTTAGTCTTCTGCGCTTTAGCAGTTCCTGTTACCTATTGCCGTTCGGGCGCAAGATTCCGTCGATGTGCATCGTTCGATACTTAATACGCATGCAGACAAACGCAGCGACAGCGCGGCCAGACTGAACCTGCTCGGTCCGACCTGTTGAATTTGCTTGTGGTTGCTCACGGCGTGTACGTTCGAGGCGCGCACACATGCAAGCCGCAGGATGTTGTTTGAAAGCAAACTACTATTTATGCTGTGTTTTAACGATTTAAAAAGGTAAGTACACCTAAAAAAATTATGATAAGATGCTCTAAATATCTACAACTAGCAAATAGTTACTCTAATCCTGATCACAGTTAAACTTAAAAAACATTAGACAATGTTGTGATAACTTTTGTACTGTGTAATGAGAAACTTCATTCAATAGACTTTGTAGCTAATACATGCATGCTGATGAACGAACCTCATTCTTGTGTGAAGTCAAATAGGTTAAAAATACAGTATCTTAAGATATTGCATTATCACATACGACTTATTACGCTAATTACAAACGCGGGACCAAAATGATTATTTATAATAGTTAGTGTAATTACTGAATACTCTTAAGTTAAGTGGTCCGGTAGATTTCTGATACACAGAAATACTAGCTTCGACAACATTTTGATATTTTTATTTTTGAACATGTTTCGATTTTATTTTAGACTACATATGGTAGAATTTCGTTTGTATTATGCTGAGGGTACATTTTATAGGAACAGTAGGTTTCTGGTTGGTATTCTAACCTCCCAAGGTCCCTTGTGCTAAAAAAAGTACAAAACACGGTCATTGGAATAAAGATCTAGTGAAAACGAAGTAAAGTGAAATTTCTTTGTCCACTGATATTTATTTGTGTTTTTATGATTGATGACCAAATTAGGAAATTTACTTTATATGATTCACAATAGATTCATATTCCATTGACACGTTGTTTGATGAGCCTTAGGAGGCTGGACGTCTTGTAAATGCATACTGCATGTTCGATTTAAATAACTCTGCAGTGCAGGGCGCATTCACTAAAAAAAAATGGAAGCGGGTCTTAAAATATTTATTATTTACAGTGCGGGTTAAAGGTATGTTTACACTTCACATTGTTTCATTGAAATCTCATCGTAAGGCTTGTGTAATAGGCTGTACATAATCAAGGCAATTTTAAACTATATTGTAATAGGGAAAACGTTCGTTTTTGTTTGTTCTAAAATTGAAAATGGGATTTTATAGAAAAAGTGTCTTTATTTACTTGCAGGTAGATTAAAATTCTTACTGACAAATATCTCTGTTTGTAAAATGGTGGAATTTACAAGAAGAAGATGTAAAGTGTATACATATCTTCAACAATCTGATAGTTTGTGAATGTAAGGTTGGTTTTATTTTGTTATGGTGCATAACATCCATGTTTCTATTCCATTGAATTGCCGTATAATGGGGCTTAAGAAGCCCAATCCCATGCAGACCATGCAGTAATTCATGTGCAGTCAACATTGAATACATCCATGCATAGGGTTACTACATGAGATTGAAAACGAAATGAAAATAATATTTGTATTAAATTATTAGTTCTCGTCGTAAAATATATTTTTTATTTCGTAGCTTAAAAATTTCATTTAGTTAATTATATTGAAAAAACAAAAAATAAATCGTACGTGCTCGTTTTCTTCGCAAAAGTGTTTATATGAGCTCGCACTCATTGATAAAGTGAGAGCGTGTTCCGATATTTTGAGCTAGATGCTCAAACTAATTGAACACAGTGTAACAAAACTTAAATGGCCTTGGTTTTATACTTCTCTCTCGCTCGCTCTCATTCGCTCTAGCGCGAGTTACTTGCATACCCGGATCCGGAAGGTTTTTTAAGACTGCACTGTGGCCTTCTATGGGTTTGTTACGTTGTTTAGATTTAGATTTATATATAGATAGATTTTAACCGTTGATTTTACATGGCGTGACTGCAATCACGCGTTGCATGTATAAAAGTGCGTACGCCGGCTATAAATTGCTATTAAAAGTTGCCCGTGTAAGTGCACCTTGGTACTCAATCATCTTGCTGAAAAATGGTTTTTCTTTTTTTTTGTATTTTTATTGCTGTTTAAATAACTTGGTTATTTAGACATTTGAGATGAAAAAAACAGGAACGACCTTAATTGGCGAAACGATTGTGAATATCTTATATCGACTATATTTAAGTTACTTTTAGATATTTTTATATTTATGTGTTAACTATTTAATTTTGAATACAACTTTTAATTACGTCATGATATGTGCCAATTTTCAATTATATTTTATGTGATTTTGCATACGTTTTGATACTTACCTTTTCTAGTTTTAAGCTATTATGGTGATGTAGATGGAAGTTTTGATATGTGTTTTTTGTGTATTTTACTTAGTTACGATTAGAACAATGCTCTCTGCTCTAAGAAGCTTTTAAAAAACTTCAGTCAGAAACTTTGGCCATAGCAGTTTTTTTAACAAATTTAACTGTTAGGTGTTTTTTCTTCTCGTTGTAGCCAAAAGAGCGTATATTTGTTAAAAATCTGCTAGCCTCACGTTTCCAAGTATTATTTTTCGTGTTTTATGTTTGTCTAATAGAATTCGTTTCATTCCAAGAACTAAGTAAGTAAGTTTTTAACTTTACTATTTTTAATAATTTAACTGCGGATGTATGTGAATTAAATGCAAAAGCATTATAGCTTTCTTATTAACTATTCATAGTGCTGATAATTCAAATCTCCAGATAACACTATCTGTCAGATAAAAGCATAGACAAGGAAATTGATAACTTGAACCGTCAGATAATGCTATCTGGGAATTATAAAGATCGCCCCTTATTTAGTTGTTTTATGTGATAGGAAAAGACATGAGAAAATAAATATCTCGAGTTCGCTTTTAACTTTTATCATTTGACTGGTGCAAATAACATTTTAGGAATTACTTAGGCCCGTATTAATAAACTGATCTCAACTCAAATGCTCGTCTCGAGATGCGTCAAAAATGACAGTCTTTTATGGTTTGGCGTTTACTTTGACGTATCTTGTGACGGGCCTCACAGTCGAGATGAATTTATTAATACGGCCCTTAGTGTACATCTGTCGAATGAACGATGTTTATCAAAAAAGAAACTATAATTAATTACAAAACGCAAAATGCACTTCTCAAGTTAATTATTCTCGTTGCTCGGAATAAATATCTCGGAAGTGTGGCATTTAAAATGCGAATTCGAATCTTGTACGAATGCAAGTAGGTCTTGTTCACACTCTTGACAGGTTCCGTTGGCACTGCTTGCTTGTAATATAGCTTCAGCCTGTCTGTAATTGTGCTTAAGCTTTTATTTATTTTTCACATTTTGTTGCCTTCTTTATTTTATATTGTCTTTTAAAATTAATGTCTAAGGTAGTGGCCAGTCTGCTGTTATGTATAAGCGTCAAAACATCCGTAAATTTGTTGCATTTTAACTTATATTAATTTTGACAACATACTTAAGGCTTAGTGGGGCGAGTCCAAAGAATTCTGTATCTTAAGTATTTGCCATATGGTTGTAAATAATGTTAATTTAATAGTCTTTCTGACGACTTTGCTACTGCCCATCTACAGTCGATTCACAATTATTTCAACATTTGATTTTAGAATTATTTTTAATTTACACAAAATGTGTCCAGTTTTAATAAAAAGTTTTTGATTATTCACTTGTTTTATTATTTGTAACTATTAACTGAAAAATGGTGGGTGAAATGAAAGAGCACAATTTTAAAACAACATTTATTTTTACATACATTAAGTCGGATTCAAAATGCCTGAAACATACTGATTTTTGTACACATCAGTTATAGATAATTATTAATTTTATGGACAGTAAATTATACATTTTCTGCACGAATCTATTAAAACAATAGAAATTATAAGCGTTTGTTATTCAATAACCACCTCGCAGTACACTACTATACACATAAATATCAAAAAATTCACTTTAATCTTAGGAATTTCATAATTAGGTTATATATATATTTAAATTAATTTCGATAAAAATATAGATTCTCAGTTACATTTAAACGTATGTAGTAAGGTAGGAGCGGAGCGGCCGCCCGCGCCAGCCGCGTGCGTACACCTAACGAAGTGAGATACTGCGCTAAGCTAGATACCTAACAAACGGAACGCTACGGAAATCGAGAGAACCACGTTTGTGCTACGACTGGAAAAGAATCTATGAGCTCTAGTTAAATGCCGTCGTCGTAATATCTAGGAAGTAGGGCTTCGGCGGCGCGCCACCGAGAGGTAAAACATTACCAAAAATATCTGCAGAACACGGCTGCGCTCTGTGAACGACCAGGACCTTACACTATCGAGACATTCAAAACGGAGGAATCGTTCAATACTATTTGTTTATTGGCAACGGACGTTACAATCTACTTATAAAGGGATCTGATCACTCCAAATCATTAGTAAACTACGTTATCAAAAATGCTCCTGCCTCCGAACTAAGTAACCTTTCTAAAAAACATAGTCCAGTTTTTTTATTAAGTCTGTGGTTTTTCATCATTATAATTAAAGTATAAACAGAACTGTGGAACTTGATAAAGTATATTTGTGCAAGTGTGCCTGGAAAACTTACACCGAACCACGTTTTTCAGAAAGGCTTTTCTAAGAAACTGCGGCAATCGTTTCTTTGAAATCAAGATATCCTAACCATTACACCTTAGTAACTTCATGTAAACGTGACATCGACACTGGCAGTATTTCATCTAAATATCGAAAAACATAGAAGATATGCTATACTACTTTATACATATTACATGAATCACTCGTTATTGCGTTTTCTTAAATTGTACGTAAGACAGTCGGGCGGTTGCTAAAATATATCCGCGTCGACGCCCAGTACGACCCACGGTGGAGTAGCATCTGGCGACGCCGTCGAGGTACCCCAAGTGACAATATGAAGCGACACACCGCTTCTCAATACAGCAACGCTAGCTAAAAATCCCCCACTGTAAGCTCGAAAGTGACTTGCTTCCACAAACGTATCGATTGATGACTATAACTTCAAAATAATGGCTTATGATAAACCATATCTTGTCTGAGATTCGCTCTACGATTAATTACTGCGACGGTATATCAGAACGTGTTTAAATAGCACATTGATTCGCATCAGGGGCCCTAACATGGCTGCGTTTATCGCGTGAAGTTTGTATAAGGCATCCGTCACCTGACGCGTAAATAAGTACGACAGTGACGGATGCTTTATCCAGTTTGACACGCGATACTAGGCCCACTGGTCGCCAAACCACACTTTGTCGCGGGTATTATATGTTCACAAGAGTTTAAAGTGAAAGCGTGATGGATTTTTGTGATAAATTAATTGCGTTGTAATGTAACAGCGATCTGAAGTTCCGTACAAAATTCCACTTACCTTTACTTTTGTTATTACCCATTATACAGGGCGACTGATCGCATGAGCTTAGACCGATCTATTCCCAATAGTTATATTATCAGTTGTATTAGAACTAGAAGGATTTTTGTTCCCAGTTCCATTATTATGATGTACAAAAGAAACCCAGTACTTCTATTATAAACATTTTAATGCAAAAAATAATCAATGTCCCGCTCACGTTGATTCATATTGTAGTTTCAGCAATATAACTCACAATATAACTAGTTGGAATAGACCCTCAGACAAGCTGCAAGCAAACCTAATGTCTCTTCGTTCAGGTAATTTAAGAAAGCTAAAGTGCGTACGTATATCGTCACGTGCTGCTAACAAATTGTCGGAATTTATTAAATAATAGACTGATTTTGCCGTTTTTCATAATTACGTAAAAGTTGATAAGTTGTTTTGCACATTCGGTTGAATTATTTGTTTTATTGTTTTTATATATTGTTTTCATATTTGAAACTAAATTGTTGCTTTGTTACGTTGAAACAGAAGTAAATATCGCAAACACCGGCAAATTGTGTGTCAAGCACGCTTTAAATTAGGCTTTCAACGACTTTCACGAAGTTATTATTTCTGTGAAGCGATATTTTTTTTCGCATTTTCTCCCATTCTTAATTTTAGCCAATTTCATTTTTCCCCGGTCGATCTTTTAACCATCGCTTTTGTTCTCGTGCGACTTTTTTCCGAGTCGCATTTTTTCCCGATCGATTTCTATCCCAGTCTCACTTTTTCTGAAAAGTAATTACATCATTATGTACGTAGGTTTAGGTTATGTCAGTTGCAGTTTGCAGTAGCCCCGGAGGGCCAAATAATCCAGAAATAGGTGCTCCCCGATAGCGTAGATCCGTCGACTCTGCAACTTTAATTCATGGAATGGGAAAAACACGACAGGGAAAATATGATGCTAGGAAAAGAAGCGACTGGATAAAACTCGCAATGGGAAAAACACGAATGTGAAAATAAACTGCCGAGAAAAAGGCGACTGGTAATATTACGTTCGGGAAAAAACGCGAAAAGAAAATTATCTTCAAAGAAAAAATGCGCTTGGGAAAGTCATCTAACAAATCCTTTCAACATCCAACATAATAAAATGTATTTTGAAGCCATGATCTAATTTTAAAGATTTATCAAACATCGTTCAGTGGTTTAAAAACTACATTTACCTGTCAGCCACGCAAGTCTGCATAGAGCGGCCGTGACATACGGACGGACAGGACGATTTTATAACAGTTGTTTCTGCAACCTGGCTATGCAACCCTGAAACTACGCGTTTTCAAGACAAAATGTAAGCAGCAGCGACATACGCCGTGGGAACTGGGGCCCCTTCCCTCTAAGACTCAATATACTGTTAGTACGGTTGATCATTATTTTACGCGATACGCTAGAACTTACTTAAATAGCTACCAATTAGTTTTTTTTAATTTTTAAGATACATATACAATAAGTTTAAGATGCCATGTTAATTTTAATTACACGATGGTACTCTAATGGTTGGTTTGTGCGGAAGGTCGCCCGATTTTAATTCAACTACGACTTATCACGAGACTATGCCTAGGTTACAAAACGCTTTCGGTGTGGAAAAGAGGACGCCGTCGCAAACCGAGCGAAAAGCCGCGCGTTAAGGAAGGCCCAACTCAAGGACGACCTCCGAGCGGAGAGCGGTTCTTAACACATCGTAAGACGTTACCTTTCCTACTTACATCCAAGAGAAACTTAGAGATATACAAAAAGAAAAAAATACAATTTCGGTAGTTATATATTTAAAAAATAACGATAAATGTTACGTTAAGAAAAGCAAAAATAGCATTGTTATTGCATATTATAGAAGGGCTTCAGGTTTCGAATGACTTGACTCGTAATTGGTAACATTGTGGTCGGTGTCGCCGCACCCCTCGTATGGCACATATTCAATACTTCCAGCCTACATTCTTATATTAAGGACCATATTGATTGGGCTAAATAATTATTATACAACGATTAACAACATACACCATTTTCCGTTGAACAAGAAGTCAAGAACACTCGGTTGAACGGAAAACAGCGACAAATAAAAACTTTACATTTTACAGATTCACGAGTGAAATAACGTTAAGAATAGATCTTTTGTAATGTAATATAAAGATTTCCTATGATAGCTTAAAGGGTAAGTACATGAACCAATTATTGTTTCGTATAAATAAGGATAACGCTATTTTAATTAATCAATAAGGTTAGAGCGACGTGTTAGTAACATTTTGTACTTACAGCTACTCGTGTCCATCTTAAAAACAACGAAAAAACGGACAATCATAAGTTTACATCTACACCGAATAATGTGAAATATTTTTTTAAATCAAATACTGCTAAGAATAAGAATTATTTCTCGACGCCGCATCTCATACGGTCGGCTTGTATCTTTGGACCTCCTTATTACTAAAAGCTCAGTAGGTATATTAAACAATATTTAAACTAACGTAAAACTAAGCAAAGCTCATGCCCATGTTATTATTTAGTCGAAACCGCGCGGCGCGCGCACGGAGCACGCGGCCTGTAAAACAATATAGAAAACTATACCGCCCCATTGGAAGACATACAATTCATAAAAACTTAAAAAATATCTTGTAATCCTAACGAAAACGTTAAACAGAAATAATATAATTGAAAAAAAAAACAACAAATAAATCCATTGAGAAAAATAAACTAGATTAAGCGAAAAAATATCTTTGTAGACAAAAATATACAGACATAACAATTCATTTGATTATTAGAAAGTAATTTACGTAAAAGGTCATTGTGCTAAACAATATATACAAGGTATGTTTTGACTACGGAGCGTCGGGGGGCGCCGGCTGCCGGCGTCCTGCGGCCCTGGGTCGCACCTGGCAGGGCCCATGAAAGCAACTTACGTTTTTTCATTTAATTTAATTTGCGCAGCCAAGCCACACAACGGTTAAAACGTAGAACACAAGGTTAATACAACCACGTTCACAAACTGTGCGCTGAAATATGTGCATTGGGTACATTCTGAATATTATAATAATTTATATAAACTGTGTAAATAAATAGAATTTGGCCTAACCTTGAGCATACCTCGCACCTTGTATGCTTGACTCTGTATAAACGAGCACTCGCTCGGAAAAGGAATATTCTAGCATCAGAAAACACCGTTTCACATGAATGATCCTTAATATAAATAATGGTATTTACATACTCTTCCTGGCCTAACACACAAGCCCACACAAAGTCACTACATTTCAATCTCATGCGTACGAAATTTTCCAGGAATATAATAGTCTTTGACACACGTCGAAGGCCGAAACCTCGTTGAAGTGACCTAAAGTTGTAAGAAAAAATCCTTCTACACTTTTTGACCGTTATTCTTGTAGAGCGAGGGCACATTCCACGTGTGTCAATGAGCTAGTCTTATAAACGCTTGTAGTAGAGGCGTTTGGCACTCAAAAAGACGGTAACTCAAACGTAAACGTCACAACCAATGCGATTACTGTAAAACGATATTGGAGTACTAAAAACTAAGTTAAAAAATCTTTATGGCTTTGGTGATACATAGCATTGAATTTTCAGTGTACAAACACGATAAACCAACACTATATTATTAAAAAAATACTCAACTTTAAATAAAGTCAACATCACTATTGTAAAAAAATCGTAAAAATGTGACGTTTCGTTTCGTCATCGAAGTGGCCAGCACGATGGGCCAAGTCCATGCACTCAACAAAATCAACACACAAGTCTTTACAAGTTCTATAAAACAAAGAAGGAAAAAGAGACATCAATCAATTGAGTGCATGCTCTCAGCTTTAGTAGAATCGTTCGGAAACCTTTGAACGATTGCTAAAGAAAGGTTTACTAATCAAAGATAAACTATAGCATTTTATTACAAAAATATACTAATATGTTGTTTTGTAAGTAATATTTTAATTTGTCTTACATTCGTACGCAAGCCAAAAAAACTTACAATTAAAATTCTTCTATAGTTTTACAATAAACTGCTATAGTTCGATAGATGGTAAAGGTCAGAGGGAAATCACAGTGACACAGGTCGCGAGACCTCACATTAATTATTCCACGGTCCGAGTCGAACTACCGGTGCACGTACCCCGACAATTATATTTACTAACTTGGTTGCTGCACTACCGTACGTATTGTGTCGCTTTTTTTAATTGAATGAGATAACTTTAATAGACAGACTGAATGACATTTCAGGAACCTGGCTTAAGACGATGACCCATCACGTGCAGTCAAACAAAAGGCTACTACTATGAAACTAAGTATTAGTGAGGCAGTCATTGAAATTCTAAGATTCTTAGGATTTGGTTGCTCAAGTCACTTCGGCGTAGTTCCATAGTGGCTTAGCAATCTATTTGTTTGGCTGTACCAACATTTACAATTCACTAGAAGGATAACATTTTGTAATATTTCTTCTGGATGGCTACACGATTTTATTTAACGTCCTGTTACGTTACGGACCTAGATCAGTTGCATTTTACAAATCCTAACGACTCAAGTTTCCGATATCTACAAGTCGATTTATACATATGGTTTGGAAGTGTTAATGGCGCTCTTATGACGTTATTTTATAGACTTGCATAATAAACTTCTCTGAAATTAGTAATAATACTAATAATAGTAAAATTAGGTTTCAAGTACGAATAATGTTAATAATCATCTCAGAAGCGTATTACAAAATGAACATTTTCAACACATTCGACGGATACCACAAGTTGCAAAGGTTAAAGACGTTGCAGGCATTTTTATAGAATAAACCAACAGCACAAATTACAAGGAAATGCGCGTCTATAAGGATGTATAAATAATTCGTCTAAGACTCACAAGTGTTTGAAAAGGCCACCCTGAATTAGAAAAAACTAGACGGCAATTATATTATTATATTGTGGTATAACTCAATGGTGTAAACACTACAGTTGTCATTCAGTCACGCACTCCGAACCCGTGAGATTATTAATTATTTAAAATCCAAAATGGCAAATCGTCTTGTATAGAAATCTGCGAGACAGTGCTGTGAAGTGCGACGTAGTTTATAAGAAATCTGAAACATGACGCTGTTGTCGGTCGGCCAAACATACGTGACATTTTTCTTGGCATCTAGTCGTATTAATGTCGTAGTCGCATGAGGACAATCAACATTTAAGTTTCGATGTTCCTCCTAGAACCTTCGCTGAATAGTATTCATCAATCTCCACATATTTCAAACCACACGTGATGGGCGCTTCGCACGATCCTCAGCCTCAGCTATTCATATTAGCTAAGCACCGTAAAAATCTCAACGGTGTCCTGAGTAATGTTTGTGTTCACTACTGTTATCGTAACGTACCTTTGATTTGCAGATACACACATCAAAAATGTCCAGTTTTTAATGTGTGTAGTAAAAACATGTCTACTCAACATAGTTGAACATAGCTTAGTTCTTGAACCTCGCGGATGTGAATCTTTGTGCCATCATAGTCCCTTGTTGGAGAAAGTCGTCGTTAATTGTTCACGTATATTATTGGAATTCAAAAATTGTCATAACGACAAGTCTCTAATTACCTATATATTTTATAACAACTCAATTCAACTAGTTTGGTGGTACGTTTATTTCTGTTAAACAACACCAACAATAAAGCTTTCACAATACGTGTTTTGCCACGTCGGTAGCGCGAAGGGCGTACAGTGCAGTCAGTGGAGTAGTTCGACGGGGCCGTGACGTACAGTTACGTAATACGTGTATACAATAGTAATACAAGTGTCGTAAATATTGCTGTGCCCGGGGGCGTTGGTGTCATTCGGTCGCGCGGGGCGCCTTGTGCTTCGCAGCAAGGATTTGTCTGCAAATATTAAATTAACTTATAAAAATACCTAAACGTGGAGAAGGTTTTCATGTTTGATTAATTCTGGATTATGTACGGGTGTTACAGAATACTCACATAAACCTCGCTAGTATAATATAAAATATCATTTTCTAACAATAGAGGGTGGAAAGTTGAGATGAGGCAGTAAGTGCAGCTATTAGATGCCTTGCTGCTCCGCGAAAATGCTCTTAGGAGACCTTTACTAACTTTTTGAGTAATGACAATCGACATTCACAGATTTTTGATAAAATGTACCTTCAGCGACAAAATCGAGAGAACTATAGTTTTTTTTGATTTGTGGGTGCTCTAGTACTCTCCTTAGTTGGTCTCAAAGTGTATTTTAATCCTTGATAGAAATAGGACCTACCTATTGACATTAAAATAAAATTACTTAAATTTGTCGATTTTCCCGCTCACTGTACATTCTATCAAGAATCTGTGACTGTAGATTGTCATCACTTAAAAAGTTAGTAAAGGTCTCTTAAGTCTACTCGAAGTCTTAAGTATAATCGTAACCGCCCGTTTTTTACCCGGCGACCGAGGAGGGTGATGTGTTTATCAGTATATGTGTATGTTTGTTCCTTTGTGGCGCTCTAGAAACTAAACGCATGGACCGATTTTGATTATTCTTATGGCAATCGATTTGTCTTAATCTTGTGTGTCACTAAAGATATATGACAGTAATTAAAATTCAATATGGTGACAGCTAGACGCCATAATGCAAGAAAAAAGTCGACGAACAAATGGAGTATCATTGAATAGGCATTTAAAAATCACCTTTAGGTATCTTTAATCGTTTTTCATTTTAATAATGATTTAGGATTTATAACGATTTAAAGTTGGTTAGCAATATTGATCTAGTTTTTTAAAGCTTGCTTTTGCAAGGTAGTCCCATGTTGTTGGCAGCAGCGTACCTGTGAGTGTCGGGCGGGCGGGCGGTTAGAGCAGCTCGTACTGGCGCAGGTGCATGCGCTGGATGATGTCGCGGCAGTCGTTGAACACGCGCTTGATGTTCTCCGTGTCCACGGCGCACGTGAAGTGCGGGTAGCAGTAGTGCTTGCCCTCGCCCGACGCTGTGCTTATACGCTGGAAAATATGTTTTTTTATGCTGACTACTCTTTGCGCGTGGTTGAAATTCGTATTTAAAATAGTGTAAAAATTATTTACTACAAATGTTAATCTAAACGAGAGCGACTGCAGAACGCGAAGAATATGAAAAAGAGACGTAAGTTGTCGTGGTCTTTGCATTGTGATCGAGTTTATAAAATATTACATTTAAAGGCATATTGGACATAGGAGCTAGTTTAAAATGGATTTGCAGATGTCTCAAACTACGAGGAATCTTGGATAAAGGTTGACTTTAGACCAGCAGGAGCATAGCACAGGCCTTTCAATTACTTACACACAATGAACAGTCAAAGGCATTAAAGGCCAAATCCTGAGTCGCGTATAACAAATATCGCAACATCAAGGTTTAGTTCGTATGTTAAATAAGATGAACGTTTAATATGAGCTTAAATAATGAGAGTCACAAAAGGTAAAGTGTATGAATGTATTGTTGTGTATTAGAAGAAGCAAACAGTAAATCTGATGAGACTCACGAGGAACTCGTCCCGTATGAAGTACTTGGCGCGCGCCACCTCCGGGTGCTCGCGCGCGTCGGGCGCCGCGTCCGGCGGGACCTGCGCGCCACCACACACTCAGCACTCACTTCACCAACAAACCGGCACTTATTCAACATTTTACTATTTACAAACATTACTACTTCTTGATTCTATAGAATACCCCTCGTTATTTTTGTGTAAATAGAGTACCGGACTGACAGCTCAAATCAGTAATTTTTTGCGAAGTATTAAAACGATATCTCGTAGGCAGTTTACAACTGCGTCGTTGAGATAGCCTTTCATTGGAATAAGTCGACGATAGGCTTACCGACCCTTTTGGGCTTGTGAAACAAATCTATCCGACGATCCACTGTCACTCGAATTAAGTCGCATCCCAATGGACTTCCGGTACCCAGGCATAACAGCCGCCTGGAGAGAGATCTCTCTATGGTAAGAGACCATAGAGAGATCTCTCTCCAGGCCTACATTATAACTAGACCCCGTTATCAATTGCTCAGTTTGAATGCAAACGTCACAATAGGGTAGTCTGGGGACTAAATAGAAAGGTGTTCAATAACACGATATAAATTAAACTATAATAATAAATTACTTACAAGTCAATTGCCAATTGATTAATTTATCAATGATAATCTGTAACAGATCAGAAGTTGTTCTAAATGACTAAACCGTTGTAATGATAAAGTTGTTCTAAACCACTTAAAAAATACATTCTGAAAGCTCTAATGAATCAATAATTATAAGAGAGGCAAAAAAATACAATATTGAAAGCAAAGAGAATAATGAATCAATAATTATAAGAGAGGCAAAAAAATACAATATTGAAAGCAAAGAGAATAATGAATCAATAATTATAAGAGAGGCAAAAAAATACAATATTGAAAGCAAAGAGAATAATGAATCAATAATTATAAGAGAGGCAAAAAAATACAATATTGAAAGCAAAGAGAATAATGAATCAATAATTATAAGAGAGGCAAAAAAATACAATATTGAAAGCAAAGAGAATAATGAATCAATAATTATAAGAGAGGCAAAAAAATACAATATTGAAAGCAAAGAGAATAATGAATCAATAATTATAAGAGAGGCAAAAAAATACAATATTGAAAGCAAAGAGAAAGAGTAATTTCAAAAAAAAAGTCGCGTGTGCTTTTGACAATCTATTTTGATAGCGGATAACATACAGAGCGAGCTATGAAAATTAATTCTGCACGAAAGAAGACAAAAAATATATGAAAAGTTGAGAAAAATATACAAATAAATCCAAGCAACCGTTACAAATCCTGCTTTGATAACCGCTTAATTAATCAATTGACAATTGTCTCATAAGTAATTTATATCGTGAATGGCTGATTATAAAAAATATATCCGCTAACACCAAGACACAAGGTGGTACTGTTAATGAACACCGTTCCATTTAGTCTCCAGACTACCCTACTGTGACGTTCGCCCCCAAACTGAGCAATTGATAACGGGGTCTAATTTTAACCAGAGCCCGGAATTTTCGTGGCACTTCTCAATAACGCTAGTGACTTCTCATTTATCGACTACCGATATACAAAACAATATATCGATACAATATAACGCAGAACAATTAGAAAACAAGAGGTAAATAACTGGAGGAGTAAGACCTCTGATTACTTACAGAAAACGTTTTTTTTTGTCTAGGTCTAAATTCGTAATTGACATGAAAATGCAATTAAATTTAAAAGTCACTTGGAAAATGACATTATTTTATAATTAATCGATCAGATTCTAAATACGGATACCAATATAAATGCTATTGCAGCTTTTTCAATTTCATATTCAAACTTTGTGTTAATGCTAACAAGTTGAGTGTTTCTTAAGCTAAATATTTAGAAAAAGATATAAAGTTTCCTAAGTTTAATTTATCGATATATATCGATAATGCCACGAAAATTCCGGTTTCCGATGATAACTATGGTACCTGGTAGCGCGTGAACTCGCAGAAGTAGTCGTCGAGGCGCGACTTGCCGGCGAGCACCTTCTCCGCCAGCAGGTCCTGCTTGTTCAGGAACAGGATCACCGATATCGTGCGCAGCCATCTGGAACAACAAGTTATTTATTTATTTATTTATTTATTTATTTATTTATTGAAAGGTACACTTACAGCAAGTACAGAAAGCATTCACATCATAGTAACAGGTAAAGGTATTATGTCTAGTGTACAAGCCAATTACAAGTATACACAGCATTTCCAGATAACTTAGCGGACTAAATAAAAACAATTGATTACACTAAACATTAGTTCGTAATAAACAGGCTAAGATTTTAGTTTTAAATTTGTTAAGCGAATCAAAAAATAAATCGAGATCAGGCAGAGTTGCACTCATGCCATTGAATGCATTACAAACACGAGGCAACGGAGAGTGTCTACCAACATTGGAACTATATGTAGGAACAAACATAATTTTACTAACAGGCTTCCTAGGTATGCGGGTTGGTACTGTAAATTTAAATAGAGGCAGAATTAACACAGACTTAATGCTTCCGTTAATACAGTTTTTGAGAAACATTAACTCCTGAAGTTTCCGGCGATTGCGAAGCGAGATGAGACTTAAAAAGCTCATACGGGCATCATAGGAACATCTGTGTGATATAGATTGGGAGACATAAGCCAGGTGTCTGGTGGCCGTCCTCTGAACTGACTCAATGCGCTGTGAATGTACGACATACGAAGGGTTCCACACAATACTAGCAAATTCGAGTTGACTCCGCACTAGGCTTATAAGTTACATATTACCCAGGACAACGACACCTCACCATTATGGCTTCCCCGAGGATACCTACGACGGACGCTTTTGGGCTATTGTTTTGTGTCTAAGGCACTGGTCCCACCGCGAGCGAGTAAGCGATGAACTATCGGCGATTTTCGAGATATACATTTATAGTTTATCGCTGAGCTATAAACTAGCTGCAGCTCAGCGATGCTTACTCGCTCAGCATCGCAATTCTGCGTTTTCTACTATATTATCTTAAATATGGAATCCTCTTTGCAACAGTGCGACTCGCACTTGACCTTTTTTTGTTACAGTTAGATCTATAACTTAGCCTGCATGCATAGCCGTGTGCTGTCCCTCACCTGTTGTTCCATATGCTCTTGAAGAGGTCGAGGGACTCCCGCAGGCGGTTCTGCGTGGGGTCCTCGCGGAGCACCATGTTGTACGAGGAGCAGGCCGTGACGAAGATGATGGCGGTCACGTCGTTGAAGCACTGGATCCACTTGCGGCGCTCGTCGCGCTGCCCGCCCACGTCGAACATACTGCAATTGCAATACGGGTTAATCAGTTCGAAAATAATCTAATTTTTGTATGTATCTTTGTGACTATCAGATGCCGCACGGCCTAAACGGTACCTGACAGGGGTGCACTGAGAAAGGATATATTAAGAAGTGTTCGAAATCACGGGAGTTTCCTAACATTGTAATACTAAATACCATGTTTCGATTAAAATGTTTGATTGTTTGTTATGTTGCAGTGTGTTTTATGTTAAATGTTGTGAGTTTGTGAGTTCGTTTGTTTGTTTATATTTAAACACGATAACAATACAATATTGTGGTGTTCAAAAATTGATCTGATGATGGACTGAATACATTAGTCAGATGCAGAACAACTATTGGATAAAGAAGGCCGCACTGAGACGGTCAATGACGTTTAAGCCGTTCTAACCTCGTAACGCGTACAAAAAATGTACATAATACAAAGAAAATGTACATAATATAAAGATCCATTGCAAAGGAAATAAAATGGATTGTCTTTTGTTTATATTACTGACAATCGAATTAGAAAATTGACTCTATGATATTCACAATAGGTTCATAATCCATGGACAAATTTCGTTGTTTCGGTGGGTCTGAAGAGGTGAATCGATTTTTGATACACACGTTTGCAAATGGAACGAGTTAATTTCTAAAATGTCTCTGCTGACAACGGTAAGGGTGGTTCTCTATAGAACAGCTGGTACTCACTGGAAGTTGACTTTATCGACGACGAACTGCGTCTCGAAGATGCCGGAGGTGAGCACGCGGCAGCGCAGGATGTCCTGCTCCGTCGGCGTGTAATACTTCTGCTTTATCGTGTGCACCTGGTCCAGGAAACTGTAAGGAATATTCATCATGAGTTTAACAGTTTACCCAATCATAAGTATTAAATAAAACCCAATGAAAAAATCCTCGATCACGTGACCCCTACTTTGTGAGAAGTCATTTCGAACGAGTCGAATCAAAACCCTCATTTCACCATCCTGATAGCAAAAGGTTAACGACGTAGTATAGGCATCTCTCACTCGCACAATTGACAAGGACAAAAGATAGAGGCAGGTAGCCAAGTGGGCGGCAACAAACGATATTCTTCTAAGGACTCGTTCACAATGGCATTTGATACAAGATTAAGGAGACGTCGGTCCGGTTCACTAGCCAGGAGCCCTAACATGGCTGCGTTTATCGCGTGACCAAGTTTTGATACGGCATCTGTCACCTTCTGCCAAGTAAATAAGTACGACAGTGACGGATGCTTAGACGCAGCCATACTAGGCCCACAGGTGACAGGTAAACGATAAACATTAAGTCGCAAGAAGGGATAACAAACGCGTCCGGACCGTACAGATGTAAGAGCCGACTGATTACGCGCCAATGTGGGTGCAACTTTAGCGGATTCTCATTAGCAAATCATGTGCAACTGCACTTTTCCACTGTTTTTCAGCTACGATGAGTTCTGTGACAGCCGTATTTACTATACTCGCATGCGAAGTATTTAAAAATAGGCGATTCATTATTTAAGTTTCTGAACGGCGTCGCTAGGTGTGTACCAGTGTAGTTTTTATGTAAAGTTAACGAAACTAGTGTAATACGTGTTTGTATGAGCTGTGACAGAACTCATCGTAGCTGAAAAACATAGTTCAAGTAGCTGGGCATCATATAAGCTACGCCATATCCTCTAACTAAACCATAGCATAATAATTATAGGTCGATTTACAAGACCATGGATGGACTGAACCTAAACACAGTCACTTGTCAGTGTTCACTGTGGGAGGGCCGTCCTTATAGTAGGGTCAGTTGACCGTAGAAACTTGTACATTATATCTTTAATGAGATTTAAATACAGATCCCACCTGGCTGATAGGAGCTAAACCGAGTTTTTTTTTAAAAGTTGTGATTTTTCTTCGGACGCCGCCCTCCCCGCTCCACTACGCGTAGTTGCCCTGTCTAGACGGCCGAGTTACCGAGTTATTAATCATTATTACGATATGACTTTACTGTCACCTTTGTTATAGCCAGATTACTGAAATTAGGGACAGGTTCATGCAGTCGCATAGCGGTTATGTCACTAAGGACCACAATCTTGGCTAAGGTGCTCGTCTCACGCATCTGGCCTATGTTAAGACGGGCATCTTAGTCCAGACGACCTAAGGGCCGTATTAATGACTGATCTCGACTGAAATACTCGTCTCAAGATGCGTCAAAAATAACAGTTTTCCATGGTTTGACGTTTACTTTGAAGTATCTTGTGACGGGCATCTCAGCCGAGATGATTTATGTACAAAGGCTGTTTGATAACTTCTGTGTTTAGAAGAAAAAAAAAACATATTTTTCTATCTACGTAGTCTCCTTTTAACTCTATACATTTGTTCCAGGGGGCTTCTAGCTTTAATAAGCCATCCAAAAAAATACGATTTCGGAAAGTTATCGAAATAGGCCTCTGTGGCGGCGATGACCTCTTCATTTGACACAAATTCCATTCCGCAGAGCCATTTATTTAGGTTTGGGAATAAAAAAGTCGTTTGTGGCTAAGTCTGGTGAATATGGTGGATGCGGCAGCAATTCATAGTGTAATTTTTCTAAGTATGCCCCTGCAATTTTGGACGAGAGAGTTGCCATGGTGGAAAAGAACTTACTTCTTTGTTAAATGGGGTCGTTTATTGCATAAAACAGAATCAAAATTGTCCAATAAACTTGCGTAGTATTGCCCTGTTATCGTTTTTAGGGTTCCGTAGTCAAACTAGGAACCCTTATAGTTTCGCCATTTCCGTCCGTCCGCAGCCTAGCTCAGATACTCTTAGTACTAGAAAGCTGTTATTTGGCATGAATATATCCTTTTTGTAAATAATCAATATGTATGACTTCTTGCGAGTCCTAAAAAAACCGTCGCCATGACCTTTCCCATAAGGCCCTAAGATTCTATGACTCACTTTGTTATTTTTTAATCAGTCAAATTCGAGTACTCACTACTTGGCGCAGTCGATGAGCTGGTACTCGTTGCTGCGCTCGTAGGTGCGCTGCACGCCCTGGTCCTTCCACAGCGCCTCCGTGTGCTCGTAGAACTCCATGGGGTAGTCGAAGTCGGGCTGCGACGCCACATCCTGCAACCACCATCATCATCATCACCATTATCAACCTCATCATCACCAACGTCATCGGTCCTATTGAAATTACGACTTAATAAATCATACACCCGTAAAAAAAAATGAAGGAATAAAAAAAAACCTAATTTATTTCACTTGGCCATGTTTTCCACATATTGGTCTCATCTCATACATTTCACATGCCCAATGAAAGAGATGCAACGATAATATTTGACACAATAACAACCAAGTAAAGTGCTAAGAATATTCGTATTAAATTATATAATAGCGTACAAATGTATGAGCACATCAAAAAAGCAAACGATTTTTACTATACTTGGTTCGGCGTAGAATTGTCTATATGACAGCTCATAACGAATCACATTTAAGCTTTTTAACAGCTCATAAATACTACAAAAACCTTGCAACGACATTCAGCAGTTTTAATGATTAATCATCTTTTACATTCCTGTTGCGAGTACCTATAGTCAGTGCATGAAATCACTAAATACGGCTGTCACAGGAATTCTATAGACAGACGGGTCGTTAGTAAAAAAAGATCTTATGACGCGAGGCTGACGTCTAAATATGGCTGTGGATGTGGTTTGCTGTTGTGGTTTACTTTTTTTTACAATATTTTCAAGCTTCCTACGGCAATTTCATTAACGAATAAGTGAAAGGAGATACAAAAATGACATCAGTCTTTAGTGTCCGACCGAACATTCGGTTTCAGTTACGGTTTCGGCCTAGTTTTGGTTTCGGCTGCAATCCGGCTAAAACTCTGGTTGAAACTATGTCACGTCACGTCACGTCACGACTTGACGTTTTTGCGCTGCGATCGGGCATGTTCCGTGCACGGTTTTTGGACTCCCTAATCGTCATTGGTCTAAATATTCGTTTATCCTAAAGCCTACATTTCCAAACATTTTAGTGACATAATGACTCAGCTAAAAACCAGTTCATGACAAACAATAATTCGAACCAACGATGCGATAGGACAAGCGTTTTTAGGTGCCTCTTGCCTATCCTAAACTAAGGAACTCGAACGTGGTCATTAATTAAGGCTCAGAAATCCAGACTGAAGGTTTGCCAAACAACAGCGCTTTGGAGCGCAGCATACTGGGTGTGCGGAGACCTGATAAGGATAGGAACACCACAAAGTTGAAGTAGGTCTGGGCTGGACACGTCTGCTGCACGCACGATGACAGATGGGCCAAAAATACTACCGATTGGCATCCACGAGACGGACCTCGTAGCAGAGGTAGCCCCTAAAGGAGATGGCGGGATGACCTGGATGCGTTTATGTGTGATTGATGGGACGCTCCCCATAGGGATGAGTTGAGACAGAGGGGAGGGGTCTTTGCCAAGCAGTGACACATAAGAACCGGCCAACAAAAAAAAACGCACATGTCACCTGATGGAAAGTGGGATCTGCGACCCATATTCATTAGCATTGTCACGACTACTATCCTAAGACTGTGCACTGAGTACTAAGATGGAATGCCGATCCGGAAGAACAGAACAAATACAGAAGAAAGAAGATTTTTTCACCACCACTTTCAAGAAAATTAAATGCAGTCCATTTGTTCGATTACTTTGGCCACATCAATATACTATTCACAAAATATCCCTCTAAAAAATAATGCTTGTATAAAAAGCAGTAGACTCGACTGTCGCCTCGTTAACGAATGTATGAATATAGAGGAAGCGAAAGTTGTGTTTTTAGACCGGTGTCTCTGCCTACCCCATTGGCAGACAAGCATGAAGGTATCTGTGTATGTATGTGTATGTACTCGCCTGTATGTAGTCGACGCGCATCTTGTTCTCTGGCTTCTCCAGCGGAATGGGCGGCGTGAGCGTGCTCATCGCGCCGGTTATTGTCTGGAACACCACAACGTTGGTGATGACTATAACACTTCCAGCGGTGTAAATATACGTAAATTTTGAAGGTCTGAGGTGTCACTACGACGATACAGTTAAGATTTTAATGGAATATTTGTAATAACGAATTCATTAAGATGTAACTTTAAAAAAAACTGGCCAAGTGCGAGTCGGACTCGCACACCCAGGGTTCCGTACCGCCACACAATAGGTATTCCGATTTAAATTCGATTTCAAATCGGATCAGCGCGAGCCTATTTCACACTTGACCACTTTTTTGTATTTGTTGTTTTTCTTCATGGGTTTGTGCTATAATTATAGCAAATTTGACGCTTGTATGATTTACCGATTTTACTATACACCAAAAATAAAAATATGTTACAAAAATCGTTTCTTCTATGGGCATCCCATTTTTTATTTCATTTCCTTAAAAATGAAAAGTAAATCCGCCGTAACAACACATATTTTGAAGAAAAAAAACGCTATCTATTACGTTTCAAAATACACAGCTCTTTAAAGTTAGCACGGACGGGGTCCCGGTAGGCTTCCTTCGGGTACGGTACCCTAAAGATCAAGTCGCACGGCGGGAGCGGGTCGGGCGCTGTGCATCGCAGGACCCGGCGGGTCTTCGTATTCTCACTGAGCGCCGAACCGCGGCAGGCTGGCATTCGGGATCGGATGGTAATGCCGAGTAAAGAGTAGAATTTACAACGCGCTCTGTGAGAATGCGTGTTATTACGACCAAGGACACCCGCCGCACCCGCGCGCTGTTTGTAATATAACTCCATTTTAAAACACCCGCCGAACTTCCAAGCCGCTCCGCGCACGACCCGCTGTGTGAATTGCGGTTAAAGAAGGAAACTGTACTTCATTTATTAGTAACTTAACTAAATGTAATCAAAGCAAACCACGTGGCTCTATTAAACAGCTATAATATAAACTGATTCGTCGAGATTTGACGTATCATTGTTCTGCTTCTCTTGGCTGACATAATTTATGTACAAACTGTATTACTGTTAACTGACCTGACCACTACTGGTCAGTCAAATGGTCAGTTAAATGTTGCTGATGGTACCTAACCCATATACGTAGAGTATAGTCATACCTTGTCACCAGATGTCGCTAGTGTTGCAAGAGTTATAACACGGCTAAATAAAAGTGACACCCAATGGTATCCATTATTTTATCGAAACACCTTTCAACAAAGTCAACATTGCGTAGAATTATCATTTTATTGTAAGGCATATCTCGCCTCACGAGTTTTTTTTTGGGATAGTCACAAGTCTAACCTATAACATAACCTACGTAGGTAATCAATATTTAAGATATCCTGAAAACATCATGCAGAAAATAGCGTTCGATAAAATTAAATTCGATGAAACTATACAATCGATCAAGTGAAATTCGATAAAGGGCGTTTTCACTAAAACGCACCCCAATTAAGGAACATGAAATTCGTCAGTTTTGTGACGAAAATTAGCCATATATTGCGGCCGTCAACCTATAGCTAATTTTCGTCACAAAACTGACACAGTTAAAGTTCCTTAATATTAGTCCTTGATTGGGGTACACTTTTTAGTGAAAATGAGTTTCCGATGACCTGACTTTCCGGCCAGTACTCACAAGTATAGCATCTCGAATGTTCTTCTTAATGTCCTCGATCTTCTCGCGGCGCTCCTTGTCCGAGAACCCGTTGACGTGGAGGATCCGCATCTGCTTGACTATCGTGGACTTGCCGGACTCGCCCGCGCCGAGTAGGAGCAGCCGGTGCGTGGCGCGGTATAGCTGTCAAATAATATAGAACAAATTGGGTTATCCCATAATTATATATAATTAGTGTACGGTGATTCAACTACCATTTCGGGAATAAGGGTTGTAGAACCATTCCCTTTTATCGGATTATTTTACAAAGTTTAAATAAAAATAAAAATAAATGTTTATTTACCAAACGTGTTTATAGCGTTGCTATCGAAAACGGCTGAGATGCTGCGCAGAACTATCTACAAAGTTACAGCATCTCAACTTTTGTTTAGATTTTCGTGGTTTTTTAGCCAGAACTATTGCTGTATCAACCCCAGACCATAGGACTGTGCAGTTTCATACGTGTTTATAGCGTTGCTATCGAAAACGGCTGAGATGCTGCGCAGAACTATCTATAAAGTTACAGCATCTCAACTTTTGTTTAGATTTTCGTGGTTTTTTAGCCAGAACTATTGCTGTATCAACCCCAGACCATAGGACTGTGCAGTTTCATACGTGTTTATAGCGTTGCTATCGAAAACGGCTGAGATGCTACGTAGAACTATCTTAAATGTTTCAGCATCTCAGTATATATCCAAATTTTAACGGTTTTGAGCCAGAACTATTTCTGTATCGACTCCAGATCATAGAACTGTGCAGTTTCATACGTGTTTATAGCGTTGCTATCGAAAACGGCTGAGATGCTACGTAGAACTATCTTAAATGTTTCAGCATCTCAGTATATATCTGGATTTTAACGTTTTTTGAGCCAGAACTATTGCTGTATCGACTCCAGATCATAGAACTGTGCAGTTTCATACGTGTTTATAGCGTTGCTATCGAAAACGGCTGAGATGCTATATAGAATTATCTTAAATGTTTCAGCATCTCAGTATATATCTAGATTTAAACTGTTTTTTAGCCAGAACTATTGCTGTATCGACTCCAGATCATAGAACTGTGCAGTTTCATACGTGTTTATAGCGTTGCTATCGAAAACGGCTGAGATGCTACGTAGAACTATCTTAAATGTTTCAGCATCTCAGTATATATCTAGATTTTAACGGTTTTTGACCCAGAACTATTGCTGTATCGACTCCAGATCATAGAACTGTGCAGTTTCATACGTGTTTATAGCGTTGCTATCGAAAACGGCTGAGATGCTACGTAGAACTATCTTAAATGTTTCAGCATCTCAGTATATATCCAAATTTTAACGGTTTTGAGCCAGAACTATTTCTGTATCGACTCCAGATCATAGAACTGTGCAGTTTCATACGTGTTTATAGCGTTGCTATCGAAAACGGCTGAGATGCTACGTAGAACTATCTTAAATGTTTCAGCATCTCAGTATATATCTGGATTTTAACGTTTTTTGAGCCAGAACTATTGCTGTATCGACTCCAGATCATAGAACTGTGCAGTTTCATACGTGTTTATAGCGTTGCTATCGAAAACGGCTGAGATGCTATATAGAATTATCTTAAATGTTTCAGCATCTCAGTATATATCTAGATTTAAACTGTTTTTTAGCCAGAACTATTGCTGTATCGACTCCAGATCATAGAACTGTGCAGTTTCATACGTGTTTATAGCGTTGCTATCGAAAACGGCTGAGATGCTACGTAGAACTATCTTAAATGTTTCAGCATCTCAGTATATATCTAGATTTTAACGGTTTTTGACCCAGAACTATTGCTGTATCGACTCCAGATCATAGAACTGTGCAGTTTCATACGTGTTTATAGCGTTGCTATCGAAAACGGCTGAGATGCTACGTAGAACTATCTTAAATGTTTCAGCATCTCAGTATATATCCAAATTTTAACGGTTTTGAGCCAGAACTATTGCTGTATCGACTCCAGATCATAGAACTGTGCAGTTTCATACGTGTTTATAGCGTTGCTATCGAAAACGGCTGAGATGCTACGTAGAACTATCTTAAATGTTTCAGCATCTCAGTATATATCTGGATTTTAACGTTTTTTGAGCCAGAACTATTGCTGTATCGACTCCAGATCATAGAACTGTGCAGTTTCATACGTGTTTATAGCGTTGCTATCGAAAACGGCTGAGATGCTACGTAGAACTATCTTAAATGTTTCAGCATCTCAGTATATATCTGGATTTTAACGTTTTTTGAGCCAGAACTATTGCTGTATCGACTCCAGATCATAGAACTGTGCAGTTTCATACGTGTTTATAGCGTTGCTATCGAAAACGGCTGAGATGCTACATAGAATTATCTTAAATGTTTCAGCATCTCAGTATATATCTAGATTTAAACTGTTTTTTAGCCAGAACTATTGCTGTATCGACTCCAGATCATAGAACTGTGCAGTTTCATACGTGTTTATAGCGTTGCTATCGAAAACGGCTGAGATGCTACGTAGAACTATCTTAAATGTTTCAGCATCTCAGTATATATCTAGATTTTAACGGTTTTTGACCCAGAACTATTGCTGTATCGACTCCAGATCATAGAACTGTGCAGTTTCATACGTGTTTATAGCGTTGCTATCGAAAACGGCTGAGATGCTACATAGAACTATCTTAAATGTTTCAGCATCTCAGTATATATCTAGATTTTAACGGTTTTTGAGCCAGAACTATTGCTGTATCGACTCCAGATCATAGAACTGTGCAGTTTCATACGTGTTTATAGCGTTGCTATCGAAAACGGCTGAGATGCTACGTAGAACTATCTTAATAGTTTCAGCATCTCAGTATATATCTGGATTTTAACGGTTTTTGAGCCAGAACTATTGCTATGTTGAATCCAGACGACAGAACTATGCACTGCTGAGATGCTAATAGGCCGATCGTGAACCTAGCATCTCATTTTGAAAAAATGGTTTTTCTGAAAAAAAAGCTGAACTATCGAAAATAAATATGTAGAACTGTAGAACTATTGGGGATACTACTAGAACTGTGTTTTCATTTTGAGATTCTAGTAATTGATATGATAGGTTCACACACATTTCGTTTATTTTGTTCCCCTGGTGTGAAATATGTAATTAGCTTAAAAATTAGATGTGTACTAAATTATAAACTTAATATTTTGCCTTAAAGTTTTGTTATTTAAAAATATGGTTAGCTATCTTAACCAGCGAATTTGAAATTGTTAACATAGTTCTGACCCCACGAGATATTTAAGAACAGTCGAAACCACATATCTATACGGCCATCGCGCCTACAAAATAATTTTAGACCTTATTATTAGTGGCATAGGGCTCTGTAGATATCTTGTACAAGCAACCAGTAGCACCAGCTTAATACTAATTAAGTTGACAAATCCACAAGCTAATTGTCAACTAAAGTGACATGTTTTGGCTGTCATGATGTCCAAATAACACGCAACAAAGCGTAGTGTTCACTTGTTCAATCCCAAGATCGTGCGAACGCTTACAAAACTATTGTTGGTCTATAGCCGTGTTGGGTATTTTTCTGCCTCCCACCTGTTTATCCTTTTGCAGCTGCCGCGTGATGGCATCGCTGCGGCGTTTCTGCGACTTGGGATCGTCGCCCTCCGCGCCGCCTTTGCCGCTGGGTGACCCGAAGCACCCCATGGCAGACCAAGCTGCCCACCTGTGGGCAAAGAGATCGCGTTTAGACTGTAGAAGTGCCAAACGTTCAAGGAAAAATATTTTATTTGGAACGAGCATTAATTTTGTTTTATTAGCCCTCTGCTTATCGAGATCACTCTATCAAGTCCAAACCCGGTGAGTCTACGTTAAATACAAGGAAGATACTGTGCCACCTGCCATCATCATGGTTAGCTCTGAGACACCATAATAAAGCATTGTAGTACAGTCGAGTTCATAAATGTGTACACTTTAGTACCCTGTCACGTTAATCACCCTGACAATTCGCTGCCCCAATATCATAGGGATGTTGCACTTTTATACACTTGAAATTTTAAGTTTGTCAGAGTGGCAACTAGGTCTATGGTCTATGTGGCAACCCTATAATATTGGGGTAGAGAATTCATATATGGCAGTTTAAACATGACATTAAATAGATAAAGTACGAAAGTGTACATATTTATGAACTCGAATGTACAAGGCTAGAGTTTAGTATGGGACTAGGTCAATTTGTGTGAGGTTGTCCCCCGCTTGTTGATACCATAGTTTTAGGTTAACCGCATTAAGACAAAAAAAATGGGATAAGATATAATGGGACAAGTGCGTCTACGGGGCCAAATAATAACTCCTAAGAATAATATGGTTTGTCGCACTTACCCCGTTGACGCACTTGCCCCAACTGACCTTAAAACAAAACGTAAAAAAAAACCTTTAATTAAATTATCAGCAAGAGAATTAGGACAGGGGTTTAGTTAATGCGATGTGTGTAAAACATTAATTTTGTATTACCAATTTGAGGTCACCCTGTATTACATCTATGGGCTGTTTGCATACAATTTGTACATATTTAAAGCCTCAATTAAAATCCTTATGTTTTTCCATTTCGAAAAGTTAAAATAAAAATTGGCGTAAAGGACAAATAAATTGTACTGTACAATGGTCCTATACGACAATTGCCATTTTAATCCTCGAATGATTTAAGACTACACTCAAATAATTATCGACAGTTTTTTTTTTAATAATAATTGAGGCCTTGTCCTTAACTATGTACAATGTTTTTGAAAATGTTTCGTATATACACTCAGGAGCAAAAATAACGGATCAGAGTGCGTTTTTCATACTAAAGAGGCTATTTCGAAGCCTTGGTTCCTCACCAAGGAATGCTTTTAGTGAAATCTGATGATGAATACCCCGAGCATCGATACAGGACTTCCAGAGTGCCTAGGATACCCAACTGAAAGAATCTGCGGTTAACGCCGGAATTGTGCATGTTCAGAAAAACATCTAAAATGGCAATAAAATGTAAGGAAATCCAAGTGCTGACACAAACTCTCCCGCTGTGGTTTTAACTGATTGTGCGATCAGTTAGGTATCTTAAGAACTTTTGACCTCCTCTATTGAGCCTCGCTGTATCCACCATTAAAACTCACTCAAAACCACCGCTGGCGAGGAACTAAGGCTTCGAAATAGCCTCTTTAGTATGAAAAACGCACTCTGACCCGTTATTTTTGCTCCTGAGTGTAGATTAAACTTCCGTTTTATTTGGATTTACAGAGTTCGCCTATCGTTCACCCCTCGTCGGAAACTATTAAATTATTAGTGCAAAGAGAAATATCACGTCAATAATTACGCGGTACGAACCAACCTGACAGAAAATAAAAAAAAAAAAAAAATATTAAAAATAACCAAAAAACCCGAGTGCGATAAAACGAAACAACTGAAAACCAAAAAACAAGCTATATAGTGAATAGAAAATTGTAAGAGCAATGTACTTATTGAAATTTAATTGAATATATCAAAAGCCCCCGCTTGGAAGTCCAGGCCGGGAGAAGCTAGTGTAAATGTATTTTTTTTCCAAGAAATAGGTTTTGAAATTCATTGCTTCTCCCCGCCTGCAATACCTCTTCCAATATTCGGTTAAATTTAAATTGTTATGAATTTCAATAAGTACATTGGTTTAACAATATTCGGGTTTTTTGTTTATTTTTAATAATTTAATTCATTTTACTATTTTTAGTTCGTATTAATATAATAGTGGTTTAATTAATGTCGCGAAGCCACAAGTGACAAATTATAAGCGAAACTCCATTTCTAGCAAAAGGAGTTCAATACAACATTTACTTACGTTTTTTTTTTACTTTCCTGTTCAAATGGTAGCAACAGTGTTAAAATGTATATATATTTGGAATGGGCTATTTAATAGCTTTCATTTGACACCCATATTGTTATAATAAAAAAAATTACGTATTCCCCTCCAAATTTTTTTCGCGGACTCCTTTTTTTAAATTTTTTGTATACTATATACATATATATATATACCTCACATGATAAAATCCGTCAAGTCGTTTAGGATGCAGAGCGTGCCCAGAAATAGAGATACATACATACATACCTACATACGAAAAACGCCCTCCTTCTGACGCAGTTGGGTAAAAAAGACACGTAACGCAAAATACCACGTCCTAACGAAACGATAACGACCAACACGTTAGCACTGGAAAATCCAATGACGATAACGGCAACCACTGGCATTAGGGAAGAAACTCCCAATATTATTAGACAAGCCTACTCATAACAAAAAAAAACTCGGGCAAGTGAATACGTAAAAACACGACCTATTTTGGAGGCTCCGTACCCAAACGTCAACGGGACCCTATGAATTTAGGTTATGTTGTACTATCAGTATCAGCACCATGGAACCCTGACCTACCATAGAGCGTTGTCACAGTAACGTTATAAAACAATTTGTTTGACACTTCTTACTACTTGAATCATAACATCACTGCGACACGGTTCTATGGTGAGACAGGGTTCCATGGTGATGATAGTATGCCCGACCCTTATGAAAAAAAAATCATATCTTAATGTGCCTGTGACATAATGAAACTTAAAATATCACGCGAACGTTGTTCCAATCAATTGAGCAGTCAACTAATTTAAAAAAATACGTATTATTAGTAAAAAAATAAACAAAAAACAATAAGTATCACAGAAATAAGTACAAATGGCGCACCTAATTATTGTTTTACGCATTTTCAAAACCAAATTATGAAAACCTATGAACATATTTGATGGGACTAAAAACAAAAGAATTAAACTACTTTCACTTCCTGTATATGCGAAATGTTTGACAAATAACCTCGTTACCCAATAATTTCGATGTCATTGCGTTTTATTTTACCACATAAAAACAACTATCTAGATTTTACCACACGTAGGCAATATTCCTAGCGTGATGTTAGACGATTTATCATACTTATCTTATTTTATAATAGGCCTACCTAAATTAAATGAATTTAACATGTTGATTACATTTTCTTTATAAATTTTATCGATAATCGGAAACAATGAAAGCGATTCTAATTAGCAGCATCACTAAATTTGCCAAATCACATCTGTCACAGGCACAATACGAATGAAAAATGTTATATAAAACCTAGGGAAAAGGATTGCCTGACAACAACGAAAAAGAAAACATAGGAGAGGGGGTTCAGTCATGCAAATAAGTTAAGCAATAGGTTATTAATGCCTCACGAGTTCACGACAGTCGTAGCAAAATAACAAACACCAATTAACCGTAAAATAAATTAAATCAATTGTGGTCGCTTAACTTCCCTGATTGGAAATTAGTGACTCACGTAATTGTTATGGTATCTCTATCGTATATTTTACCGGTTAGCGACAGTTTATATTGTGTGACCCGCGGTGCGCGAGTTGGGCTATCGACAGGCGAGAGTTCCGACACTCACGGACATTTCCAATCTCAATGCGTTGCCAATCCTGAGGATTGAGATAGATTGTAGAGTGTGTGAATTGGTTTGGCATTTCATTTTTTTTTAAACAGAACTCAACTAGGAAACAACCCAACTTGGCAAATGTGATGGATACAATCAAAATTGCCTAAACTCCGTTACAGCAAAATCAACCTCCAAACTTTATTTGTAAGATGGCAGCCCATGTTCAGAATTGTTTTCTACTTCTATTAACAAAAGATTTATTTATCTCTTTACAAAATTTTAAAATAGAGTGGCTTCGCCCCGCTGCAAATTTCCGACATTCCCGGCGTTTTTTTTTTTCTTTCATACGGACCTTGTTCTTACAATAACAAATACAACAAAAATTAAATCAGCCAATTCTCGAGTATTGCGCTTAGCAACACATTTAGCGATTCATTTTTATTACATAGATTATTTACAACTTTATAACCTTGTGATAAAGTAAGTTACTTTTAAGTATTATTGTATTTTATAATTTACTAGTGACCCGCCAGCGACTTCGCCCGCTGCAAATTTCCGACTTTCCCGGTGGTTTTTTTTTCTTTCATACAAACCTTGCCCTGACAATAACGAATACAACCGAAAAGGAATCAGCCAAATCGGTTCAGCCGTTCTTGAGTTTTAGTGAGACTAACGAACAGCAATTCATTTTTATATATGTATATAGATAATAATTGAAAAAATGACCTGTTAATTTCTTGCGGCGTCAAACTTTACTGCTTTACAATTCGTGCTTCCGTCCTAATCGCATTCCAGTGACTAATTTGTGCGATTTTATTATCATTTATTTCCCAAATTTATGTTTAAAATCACGGTTCGAGCGCAATGATAACTTAATATCATATTTCTTGCTGGCCCAAGTGGCCTAACTTTCGAGATCCCCTAAAATGTCACTTGGACGGTGATGTAACGTTGTTTACAATTTTTCTGTGGGAATAAAAATCCGATCTTAGCAGAGGCATTCCAACTTAGTCCTCATGGTTGACAACGCATTTGCTGTCTTAGGATGATTGTAGTCTTGAGAATGCTAATTTATTTACCTATTACCTATACGTGGCCACTACTACTACCAATATTTATTCCACTCACCTACTATCAGCTGGCATGTGCGTGGGCTCGTTTTCCATAAAAAAACAGGGTGCGTCATACTAGTCGCCTATTATATTAAGCTCCTGAAAGGTTTCAGTGGTCCAGTGGCTTTGGAAATTGACTAGTCAGCGTAAGGAAACAAGTATAGGTGAAAAACTTAAGTAAACCACCTGTTGCATGTAGTTGTAACACATCTGTATACACCATTTGACATTCTATATTTGAAATTTGTCGAAATTCCATATTAGTTTTTTGCACAACTACATGCAACAGGTGATTTACTTAAGTTTTTCATCTATACGCACCTTTGCTGTTACCGTAAAGGAAAACCATTGCATGAGCCAAAATAATGATTCAACACGTGCATGACGACGTGTGTGCGTTAATTGTGTTGTGGCCGTGTGTGAGATTGACCATCGTTGCTAATGCACACGGGCGCACCCGCAATACTGGAGTTAGCTACCTATACGTGTCTTCTTTCATAACCCAATCCTCTAACTAGAATCCGGGTTCTCACGGACCCGCTAAAAAACGGCTCGGGATTCAATCCGTTGCTCAAACAATCATATGAATTTTTCCTTGGTTGGCTCGCTATCCGATGCCGATTTTCACCTAAAAAAAACAGGATAATGCTCCAGTGGCTTCGGCCACCTGGTCCGTTCTTTTTCGGCGCAATGATTGCTAGCGGCCGACTGAGTAAATAGCTCTCTACATTTAAACAGACCGCGTGTAGTTGTCACTTCTATTGCGTGCGGAACTTCGTTTTTTCTCGGACCGGGGAGACTCCGGATACTTTGAGTCTAAGCTAACCCAGCGTGTTAAAGGCAAACAAATGAAATAGGTAGGGCATCTTCACACCGCCTAAAACTGTTTGAAAGCCCACGGCAGTGGCGATTGTTCGCGTTAATGCAACAAATATGCTAATCGACTCATTATGCCGCCGGCTTTTGTCTCCGTCTCGAACGTATGCAAAGTGATTTCAGTAACTAATTTGATCTCCAATGTTTTGGAAGCGTTCTAGAAATTTTTAAACTTGGATTCCAACAAAATTAACTGACATTTTTGGAATCATATCGCGCAGCATTTGGTCATACTGAGCTGATATTAAAATCTCGCATAATTATATTAATATATTTTTAACACGGCATAAAGATGGTAGACGAGCACCAAAAGTCGCCTGATTATTAGTAGTCACAGACGCCCATTGATATTTACAAACTCAAGACTGCTATCTCAAGACAAGGCTGCAAATTGCATGCCAACCCTCAAGGCTAAGATAGAATGCTACTATGCTAATCGTTTCATCTGTTGTCTTTCTCTGATACCGGAACGCAATAGTGCAAACACTGTTGACTGGCGGCAGGTTAAAGGCTAAGATAGCGAAAGATAGCACCTTTCACAAGCTACACAAAAAACAAAGTGATAAATATAATATCGTTAATGGAATAACTTCCTTTCCCAAACATATTTTTGGAGGAATTTCGGTAATTAACATAATTGTATATTAATTTCATTGTCAATCACATAAATATTTTAATGTGTGAATTCTTCCAGACAATAACAGGTGTACTTAGAAGTTTTATTACACTTTGACAAAATATTAATTTCAGCCGGATGCAATGTACCTACAAGCTGACAGGAAGTTGCCAAGAAAAGTATACCACTCACTACACTACATATAAACTTTGGTTGTCTAATAAAATGATGCAATCTTGTATAAGTAAACGTAAGTATGTTTGATGCGCGCCGGCCGCTCTGACTGTCGCTATATTTTCCCCAGAAATCGCTTAGTTTGTATTGAGTTCTATATTTAACTCTCGTGATAAAAGAGATTATTTTATTATCTACGTTAGATGAAATTGTTTCATGAATTGATGAAATTTCAACACGTATTTAGAATTCACTCGTGATAAAGCAGCGCTATGTAATGTTTTTTTGGTACAGTCAGCGACATATATAAGGTAACATTCAAAGTGAAATGTTTCTATATGAACCCTTTGACCATTTCTGTCGGCTATACCAACTTAGTATGTATTTGTGTACCTAGATACAACTTACACTATCCCCAAAAGGCGGACAGACGACCTCAGTGACGAAAAACCGAGAGCAGCACACCACTGATCGTGGTGGAAAGCTTCACAGAAAGAACTGCCCAGCAGAGTACGGGTTTGGGCTGATATAATTATGCCAGCCCATAAGATTAGGGGAACCCTTACTAACATTATAAATGCCAAAGTGTATTTGTATTGCTGACGTAAAATTTGCTGCAGAGATAGTTTAGAGCCCGTAACGGACAAGGATTTCTTTTTATCCTGGAAAGTTAAGCAGTTCCAAAGCGATAAACGACTATCTACAACGCGGAAGAAGTCGCGGCAAAAGATAGTGAATCCATAATTCTATGTATATACCCTTTTTTACTGCGAGTTAAGTGGACTTATACCCTTTTACACAAGGTTCCCAGAATTCAACGTAGAATAATCACTGTGACAGCAGTATTTTGCCATTTCAAATCTTTATCTTTACATAAGCAGTATAAAACCAAGTAGCTTTCAGCATCCGTCTGTATTTCAGATAACTCCTCCTAAACCACCCAACGGATTATGATGCGGTTTTCACTACCAGTTAGATAGTTTTTCACGGAAGGTTTTTATGTAAAATAAGTTCCGCTTTAACTACGGGTGTCACAGGAAACTCACATACACCGAAGCAAAGCTTACTCTCGCTCGTTCCTTACTACTTCCTCTCCTTGATTATGGAGACATTGCGTTTCTTGACCTCAGGGAGGAGCTGCTTGTCAAGCTTGAGCGTCTCCAAAATGTATGAATAACATACATTTATGGATTGCGGAAATATAACCATGTATCCCAATACCGCGAGCAAATCCAGTGGTTGCCCATCCGTCGTCGTAGGGATATCCATGTTCATGTTCTGTCGCTCCTTTTCAATGTACTTTTCACTCCTTCTGGTTTATTTTTTTGGCCGATGGTAGTGGACACCGCCTTCGGTCTAGTGCTAACCTTTCCCTTACTGTTCCATTCAACAAGACTCGTACCTATGCTAAGTCTTTCACGGTACACTCTGTCCAATTAGGGAATGGGCTTCCACCGTGCTTGAGGCAATCTGGATGTGTCGGTTTATTTAAGGAAAGGTTAAAGAAGCTGCGGTTAAATGAACAAGATGAGTCGTCAGTGTTGTTCCTTTGCTCTGTTTGAGGTATAAATTGCTGTTTACGTATGTGTATGTATGTATTTTATTTAAGCAAATTCTATTACTTTTTAATATGTCTGTTTTCGGATATATGTCCTTTTATTTTTTCTGTTATTTTGTAAATCTACCTTTTCTCTTGCATTGTCCTTGCTTATTCTACTACAAGGTTAACTGTAAGAGATAATATGGGATAAGTTCGCCTATGTACATTATCTATAGTGATGCAAAGTGTTTTATAATTGTTTATGTGCAATAAAGAGTTTACATACATACATGCAAAGCGAGGGCAGGTCGCCAGTGGCATATAAAAAATATTTATCTATAATTTCAATTACTAATCGTCTTCGCAACGTTTTTATCAATGTTGTATTTATGAATAGTCAAAGAAACATAATATTACGTGTTTATATAAACTGTCACAGGAATCATCCCAAGCCATGTAAAATGTTAAAATACAAGCAAAAACTACAGAATATTCACACGTGGTAAGTTTTTCTTAAGCACTGCCGATTGGAGGCAAAAAGTGCGAGACAATGCCATCGTGAGAACAGTGCCTACAGCGTTCTAAATATAGACGGGCACTAATTACACTTTATAAGTAATTATGTACACCAACAGCTGATACATGAGCTATTTTATTGATATTACACCTATTCTCTCAACTTGATAAATTGCAACTTGTATAGACGTTATTACGACGTTACATTGGTGTCACGCACTGAAAGGGTTAAGAGTAAAAGGATGTATTTAATTCATAATAAAGGATTTATAGCGCAGGTCACGTTTAGTCGGTAGTGACCCTGCCTGCGACGTTAGCAGTCCCGGGATCGAATAAGGTAAGAAATAGAATAGAATCGGTAAGGGCAAATCTTTAGGCGATGAGCGCGAATTTTGGCTCCTGAGTCTTGCGAGTTATCTATGTACCTATTATTATTATTATTAAGTATGTACGATCCGCAAAATTGAATCCTAAGCGTCCATAGAACGGTGTCACAGTGACATTATAAAACAATTTGTTTGACATTTCTTAAGGCTTCAATTAGAGCGTCACTGTGACACAGATCTATGGTGATGGTGGGTCAGGGTTCCATTGGGGTGATAGTATCTACATTTATTTATTTATTTATTCATGAAAATACAATGTAGGCATAACAGTAGGACACCAAATCGCTTACAATGCTAAATTAAATACGTACTAAATTAAATTAACAGAAATTATCTAACTAAATAAATCACAAAAGCCGATTATTTTACGCAGTAATGAGCTCCAGCTATCGGAAAACACGTCGGCATCCTGCCCCTGTACCAACGCATTTAGAAGCGCAGGCATACATAAGTATGTTAATCGCTTTCTAGTACCTAGAGCTTAGTTTAGGAGTATTTAGGTCCATGAGTCCATTGTTTGATTGTCTCCTAATAAAGTTATCAATCTAGCAGTGCAAAATAAAATAATTTCCTAGAAAATTTCAATTTGTCTCGCCTTTCGAGAGAGACTTTGCCTACTTTTGGGGCCCCGGTTTGTTTAGTGCTACTTAAAGTTAATTTCGATAAAACCATTTTTTTAACTGCGGACACATTTATAGCTTTTTAATTTTGTAACACAAGAAATATTTGCGGCATCCAATGCGGAACTCAGGTTGGTTTTAATCTATTGAGCATTTATAGAAAATAATGAAGCCACAAGTAATATATAGAAGCAATATGCAAGTCACAAGGTTGTGGTCACTATCTAGTATTCAAGGTTTGGATTACATGAGAACTAACATTTAAGATTGAGGCACACGGGGAGCTCCATGTCATATTTTGTGTTTCAATGTTTAAAATCCAAACTGCTATTGTAAATGACAAAGTAGCTACATGTAACTCTGCCCATGTGTCTGCTACGCGCTTTGACCGTTCACGGCTTAACCGCTGAACAGATTTCGATGAAATTTGGTATTGCGGTAGCTTGAACCCCGAGGACATAGGGTACTTTTTTCCAAGCCATATACGACTTCAATGCGGACGGAGTCGCGGGCAACAGCTTGTAATATTATAAATGAAAAAGTGTTTGTTCCCTGTCCACAGTTCAACTCCTCGCTCGATCAAAAAGAACATTGGTATAATTTATGGTAAAAGGAAAAAAAAGGCCAAGTGAGAATTGAACTAGCGTGGGGAAGGTTCCGTACATGAGGTTTTTTTTCGCTATAATTCTTATAGGTTTTCCTGTGATCAACAAGCAATAAACTAAGTAGTAACAAATTTTTTTCAAAATTTTGGTTAGTAGTTTCGCAGATCATGAATATCATGATGGCTTCGCATGATGGCTTCGCATCAACTTTCGTCTTCTTTCATGAATAAAATCAAAACTATTTATTTTACAATAATAACAATAAAAGTACCTTTATATGAGTTCTTCATAACGAGCCCTTTCATTTGATATGTGACACAGTAAGGTTTGCAGCCCTTTTTTTAAAGTGCCTAATTTGTCCCCCTTATTTAAAAAAAAATACTTCGCGTATCTGTGTTTGGGTCACCAAGTTTCAACTCAATCGGTCCAGTAGTTTCGGAGCCAATTGGCTGTGACAGACGGACAGACAGACGTACGAGTGATCCTATAAGGGTTCTGTTTTTACATTTTTTGTAGGGAACCCTAAAAAGGTATTTTATCAAAGAAAATCAACGGAATTGCCGTAAAAAGTTATATCGAGTTGCTTGTGTAACAAGCTGGAAGTCAGAGTATCTAAGAAGAGTTGTTAAATTATTTTCCCTTTTTCTTCTACTCCCATTTTTTCCCGATCTTAAATTGTTTCAGTCGCATATATTCCTAGCCGGATTTCTCGCAAACACAAATTATAAATTAGATCGTAATAGGTAGGTTATGTTAGATTTGCAGGCCCGGCCAATGCACCCAGAAATTCGAGCTCCGCAACCGCGGAGCTTCCTTGACACTATTCAATGAATTTTTGGCATAGGAATAAATGCTATTTTAATGATTTTGGAAAAAATACCATACAAACCTGTCTGTCCTTGTCTACAAAAAATAGAAAGTAAACTTACATGACAAATCAAACGCACCAAAGAGCAAGGAAAAACAATTATTATTGAATAATAATTGGAGTAATATTAAATCCAAAATTAATATAAAAACGAGTTGACCAATTGACCTTATTACTTTGATATTTCTGCAAGGACTGAATCCACTTGAGCGATTTACTGCTTGTTATTGTTCACTTATTAGTTGTTTATTGTGAAGGGATTGCTCATTCATAACAAGGTGGACATAAACAAAACGACATGGGTTTTTACTACAATACAAGTGAAAACGGCAAGTAAACAACGATTTTGCGTCAATTACCTAGAAATACAACAGGTGTTTATGTCAAAATTAGAAAACAAGAACTATACTTTATGAAACCTAGTTAAGGACCACCGAAATAGCTACCTAAATAAAAATCGGTTCACCAGCTTAGTCCCTATTTTATAGTTGATGACAAACACACAGACAGGCTTTTAGGATACAACATTTTAAGCGCGTCACACACGGAGCTATAATATATTGCAATGCAACTCACGATATATACTCTGTACTAGTTAACTGAGTCCACACTCGCAGCTATAAGATATATTTATCTCTTGCCCTCGCCAGTATAACAAACAGTATTTTTGCGGGTGGTAGGACCCTGTGCAGGGTCCGTCCGGATAGCTACCACCATCTTATCCATTAACCTACCGCCAAACAGCAGTGTTCGCATTGTTGTGTTCCGGTTTGGGGATAAGACAGCCGGTGTAATGACTAGCGTAGAGGCATTCCATCTTAGTCCTCACGGTTGGCAACGCATTTGCAGTCTTATGCTAATGTCTATGGGTCACAGTTTCCGCTTACCATCAGGTGGCCTGTGTGCTAGGGTGCCTTCTCTATGCCATAAAAAAAAAATAACAAATAGGATTGATTTATATTTTTATATTCTTTGCTATGATATACTTACTATAAATGCCAGTATAATAATATATATACGACGTGCTTCAATCTTACTATTTCAGGGAATTGAACTTGGTATCTTGCGATCGCGCGTCGATATGTCAAACCACTTAACTAGTCGCTTTGATACGACTCTAATCCTAATCTCCTAGTAGCTTGGCTAGGAGCGCATGAGTCATAGATAACAGGGCAAGTTCGAGTGCGACTCTCACTCTAAGGGTTCCGTCCAACCGTACAAGATATTAATATAAAAAGAAGCAATACACTTCGAAATTAAACATTTACCCTATATTATTTTATGGATGATGGAACCAGTAATAGACAAGGACCAATGACCAACTTGGTTCTTATTTTACAGAAGATAAGGGTTATTCATTTGTTTTGCAACAATCAATTTATGACCATCTGATCTTTGAATTAAGACTTAAGTGTCCGTTATCAGTGCCTTTATGATCTTGATGTGTTATATCGTATCGGGAGCTTATTTACCTAAACTTCCCTGTCACCGCTGCTCTTGCGTATTATGCAAGTCCGATTCCACATGCATCAGCTGACTCTAGACCCAGATCTATAGACATGAGTCATTAATGTCATGATGTTATGATCAGGCAGCAATGCGGCCGGAATTTGCTAATGTCAGGTGCATTTGTGTGTGATCGTTTCAATTCAATTCAATTTATTTTTTGGTAATTAAAAGACGGGGATGGGGGACGTACTTGAAGTCGCCATAATGAAGGTTCAGTTTATTGGTCGAGAGCCCACATGCTTGTACAATTTTTTAACATTTTTGAGCCGAGAGCTATTTAATTGCAGCGACGCAATGTATCACGAAAAGCCTGCACCCAACCCTCAATTGTAGGTACACCTACCGACCGAGTATGGACTCGTTTCATTGATCTCAATAAACAACGTATGAATCTGCAAAACAGTCGTCAAAAATCTTGTTTAAATATTAATTTTGAATAACTCAATGGATAATAATGTGAAGAAAAAATCAACTATATTATTGGTCAATTACGTCACTGGTTTGTAAGGAAAAGGAAAGAAATGGAGTCGCGTAGTCTTTGTTTGTTTCTCAGACATTCAATGCTCAGATCCCGCGAGAAGGCTTCATTTGGTGGGAAATTTGACATTGAATTTAGACCTAATTCTTTATTATGCGGACTATCTGCGGCGTAACAAACAACATCCTAATCTGCAATGCAACAGAATCAGCGATTCTACTTACTGTGACTCACCATTTTTACATTATTAATGAGCAAAATAATTACTCATGGGCTTTTATTCCTACTGTAACTACCCAAAAGGTGCCAAACAGGACCTATTACCTAAGCCTATGCTAGCTGTCTGTGTTTTGGACCATAATACTAGAAAACCGATTGCTTTTTTTACAGAATGTGTTACAACGGCGGATTAACTAACCAATAATAAAATAAAGTTGGAAGTAAAATAATAAGGGGCTCCTACTGAGGTCCGAGTGAAAAAGGGTGTCATTAAATTTCTTCGAGACTGCAACGCATTGTGTGTCCGCAATGCCCATAGGCGGCGATGACCACTTCCCAGGTGGGCTGCATCAGGTGGGCTGTCTGCCTGGTTGCCCGTTGATGGCAATAAATAAAAGGGCTCATGTCTAGTATACTCCGTTCAAGTATATACACTTTTTTATTACGAGTTAAGTCGACGGAACGTTTCTTCAACGTTTTTTTTGTTTCTTGTCATACTAAACTAACCCCCTTACTAATAAACGTTGAGTAACGGTGGTATAGCTATACAATGTTTTGTCCTTATCTGACAAATTTAAATGTCACAATGACAGATAAGGACAAAACATTGTATAGCTATACCACCGTTACTCAACGTTTATTAGTAAGGGGGTACGACGTTGATAAATACAAGCGTCATATTTCGCGTGATACCATAATGCAAACCGTCAAGAAACAGTTTCCAGGACAATTTTATAAACTAGAGAACGCCCGCGACTGGTTTGCCCCTTAGTGGATGAATTTCTAAAAATACCTTAGTGCACCCCTACGATATCCAAGGAATATTCCCTGCAAATCTCAAGTAACTAGGTCCAGCGGTTTCGGCTGTGCCTTGATCGATCATTCAGCCAGTCAGTATCTTCTTCAGTCAGTATATATTTAAACAACAAATTCCTATGTTAAAAAATAAATTAAGAATTCTGAGACAAAAAATGATTATACCTAAATGTTTAAAAATGGATTTAAGACTTTGTCCAGTGTTCGTGGACTATCATACAAGACTTAATAAAAGTATGAAGCTGTTTAAAGGCCGGCACACCAAACGGTTGGCAGCAGCGTCGCATGGCGTAAGCAGCGCGGCACCCGGCACACCGCAGGCGCGCCGCGCGGCAGCTGCAGCGCGTTGCCAGCGCTGCTAACGCGCTGCAGCTGCGTTCGGTGTGACGTGTAGACTGACTGTGTGTGGGAGTTTGTCAAAAAAATACAACCACTGACGCGCCGCTGCTGCCGCGCCGATGGCCCCGGGCCGCAGCGGCTCGTCGCAGTTTCAACGCGCTCACGCCACGCGTGCACGCAGTTTCAGCGCGTTATTTTTTGGTGTGCCGGGTCCCATTTGTTTGGTTGTTTTACAACTCGCGCGTGCACGCGTTCAACGCGCGACGCTGCTGCCACGCGTTTGTTGTGCCGGAGCCTTAAAAGAGTGTACCTAATACAAAAAACAAATCATCCCAATGACTAAAATTAAACGATCATAACTCCATTACCCACATAGTAACAGTAAAGTAGAGAAAAAAAAGATTGATTGTTTGGCATTTGCGGCATTATAACTATAGGTCGGTCGGTAAATACTGTAGTATCTAACGATTGCTTCCTTTTTCCACGTACTCCTGATTCGTCGTTTTCTTCTTTTGACACATTCTTGTTTCGTGGCTTTCCGTTTTCGACATAAATTATTACATACCTATAGTAAAATCAGTCTGTACCTGATATGGTCTAGCTATTAGCTTGTGCCAACTTGTTTCCTAGATATAAATTTCATGCTTTCTGTTTTATTTTATTTCATTTCATCAAAATAATATTTTTTATTTTTCTAATTAACTTTATATTTTTTACTATGCAACCAAGTCATAGGCATTGCATATTGTAAGTTGGTAGTTCCACTGTGCCCAAACAAGAACATGTCCAAAACGGAAAACGACGAAACAAGAATGTGTCAAAAACAAGAATACGACGAAAAAGGAGGCAAACGTAGTTTCTTAGAAAGTTTGTATCTAGTTAAGGACTAAAATTAATAAACGTTAACTTTTCCGCTGCGTTACGAAAATTAGTCGATCACTTACATACTACTCTCGACGCCAATTGAATCCTCACCCGTCAGTAATATGCTTGCACTTGCTACAGAAGTTTTGTCTGAGATACCACCATTTGCTTATTATAACACTTTGGCTAATTTTCGTAACTCAGCGGAAATACAAACTTTCTAAGAAACGCCCAGTAACAACTTGGTTAACAACTATACAGTTTGTTTTTAGCTACCCAATGATAACATTTAAAATTAATAAAAATAAACTAGGCATACCTACATGAAATACTGATAAGGATAAATTTGCGAATACCTGCGTATAAGTGATCACAGCTGCAGTTAATTTTAACCCTGGCCTGACTGAAAAAACCGGCCAAGTGCGAGTCGGAGTCGTGCACCGAGAGTTCCGTATTTAAGATAATATGGTTGAAAAATGCAAAATTATTTCCCAAAAAGTACTTATTTTGTTATGAACTTAATTTTCCAAAAAAAAACTTGTAAACTGTTTGAATTAGTACTAAAAATAATAAATTGATTTATTAGAGAACCAATATATAATTTATTTTTTCTATATGCATACTACAAACTGCTAATATTTATATTGTTAACGGTATCATAATACTACCTAGAGCGTAACTGAAGAGTGAAAACCGTTCTTTAATGATTGTTGCAATGGTAATGACAGCTCTTTTACAATCATTGTGTCATAGGTATGTAAACATTGTAAAAAACCAGGCATTTTATTATCTTACTGCAAGCTCTGACCAGTTGCCATGCAGTACTGACTCATATTTTTACCTTCAAACCACTTCCTTATCATTTTTTTCTTTAACAACTTGCTAAACGAAATTTATGGGCATATTTTAACTATAGAAATTAATCAGGAAAAGTGTTTCAAGACTAATTGCTTGGTAACTATTATTTCAAACATTCCACAGTGGAATGTAAGTGTGATGTATTTTTTTTTTAACTTATGAACACCCTATTTTTATTCCTTAAAAAAGTTTAACTATCAATTTTTTTTTCTAAAATTTGTTGATTTAAAACACAAAATGCTTAAATTAATTCACCCTGTGCAATATAAAATTAACTACAGGTGTAGTGCATAATTGCTTTCCTTCGTATTTTCACGGAAACGTACGAAGGTGTCATGCTACTTCAGTCAACCTCAGTACTTTTTGTACTGTGACCGACTGAAATAGCAAGACGCGTTCGTACGTTTCCGTGAAAATACGAAGGAAAACAATTATGCACTACATCTGTATTAGCACTTTTACCTCCTATAGTGAGTAATTTGTGCATTTTTTTCTATACAATTTTGTGTTAAAATCATAATCTAAAGAAACTGGAACTTGTTTTTTTTTTAATCTTGCATACATTAGTGTTAAAGGGCAGCGCTTTTTCACCACAGTGGGGTCCTTTTGGTACTGGTAGAGTCAAACATGAGAAAGTGCCTACAGCGCTTTCTTACAGAATTAGGAGAGATGTCATGTTATACCAATAAATACATATTAAAGCTGTCAAAAGCGTTTTATGACCTCTCTATATAATTGTCAGCGTAAGAGATGCATTTACACCTAAGAGCAAGCAACAAATTCTTGTACCTCACGCTAATGCATCACTCTGTCCATTATGCTGGCCCATTTTGGCCATCATCTAGAATTGTAGACAGTTGGAGGTATTAAACTACCCCTCAACTCATCTCATTGTTCTTGTCCTTTATAATTCAACACACTACATGCCACAACTCGCAATTGTATTAAACTTGAACATTCCATGTGTGTCTACAGTAGTGAAGGTTTGCAGTCGCATAACTATAGAGAAGGGCTCCCAGTCCGAGAGGATTAGGCATGGTATTTATTTGTTTTAAGTGAGTGGAGGCCCCATCTGATGAGATTACCACGGGCCTCAGGTGGTATAGTTGGTATGGTTTAGTTGCAATGAAAAATTACAAAGATATAAATAAGGATCTACATTTAACAGCATATTTATTTAATGAGTTAAATATGGAATTGAATTAGTTATAACATAGAACTTGGACTAGAATATGGTAATGATAATTTTGTAGGATGGCAGGAAAAATCTCACATATATAAATGTACTAAGTTTAGGATTTATGTGCTTTATAAAGAATTTGTTTCATTGTTTGTAGAAACAAAATAAATGATGTTACACCTTATTACTGAGCAAAAATAAAAGCTAAATTTGACTAACACCAAGTTGTAGGTATTTTTTAAATCATATATATATTTTAATGCTACGAGATGCCACAATACATTACCTGGTGATTTCCATTTGTAAATAACTAAATATCAGGGTAAATGTCGCACCAATTGACCTAGTCCCACACTAAGCTCTAGGTTTCTACTATGGGTACTGGACAACGATATAAATACTTATATAGAGAAATATATACTTAAATACATGGAAAACCCATGACTCATCACACAAATATCTGCCTTTACTGGGATTTAAACCCAAAACCGCTAGCTTCAAAGGTGGGTCACTACAAACTAGGCCAGCATGTCGTCAATTTGTTCTATATAACTATGGTTTTTGTATTGAGCTATGATATACTTATTTTTGGTTTAACAAGTTGTGACGATACAATTTTGATAGTGTACTACATTAAAATAGAGGTAAAATAGTGGTAAGAGTAACTAATTTTTGAAGTTCAATACAAAAATTCTTAGCTCTATGGAACAAATGGGAATCACCCATCTTAACTAGAATAAGGTAAACTATGATGATTCATTAAATAACATTGTAGTTTCAAATCATATTTGGAGCAATGGCCAAACTTAGCATGACCAGAGAAAAACCAATCATAAATTAATGGGATGGAGGTTTAATTGAGGTATTATCCAAAATAAAAATAAGTTACTTTTAGGTAATTCTTATTTCATTCCTAACAAACAAGGAAATATAATTCAAGCAGGACCGAAGTCATTAGGAGATACATACACCAGAACTATATAATATTTATAGAACATTTCAACATTTATGATTCAACAACAGAATAGGTAGGTAAGTATAGTACTTAACCCATTCCAATTACAAATATATTAGGAGCAGAACATTTATTGACACTTGCACTTTGAATGCTAAATTACAATCAGACCACTACCAATTAACAGTACCCTGTGGTTGGTATCTATTTGATTAACATAACATGAAATTCAAGCAGAACTCAGAAGATTTGGGACAGGAATGTCACTACAGGGGTTCATTTTATTGAACCAAAATGTACCAGGCAGACAGAAACGTTGAAGAGTACTCACCAGCAGGTGGGAGTGGCGTTATCCACGGTGTCTTGGTTGGCCTGCGAAGGAGACTCTGCTCCCCGCGCGCCTCCCGCCACTGACGAAGCCGTGGTGCCGCGGCCGCTCACTGGGCCATTCTCGCCAGACACGTTCCTCACAACCACACTGATATTACCTCCAGGACAACGATACCACTACTTGCATCGCTACCTGAAACCACCACACCACATAAAATCACTACAAACTCGGTGCAGACGAGAAACAAGACGGAAGGGAGTATAGTTGCACTTCAGAATGGTTTCGCGACGTCTCGGCTCCGCGGCCTCACTGTCGTGACACTCGCGGCGGACCGAGCGCCAAATCGCGCTACACACAACTCTCGTGCTTCTTCGCGCGGTTTCGACGGGCTCCGAGGGACTTGCTCACGCCCAATAACACTAAACTACAATATCAACCACGAAAAAATGGCAACCTTCATAAATTTTGTACGGACACATCACACACTAACACTGTATTATACTGCAATATTTAAACTTTCACAGGTTAATTATAGACCAGACGTTACTATTAACGTTTGAACATAAGTAAAAGCTGAGAAAATAATATTTATAAATAGCTTGAGATTATTTTGATACAAATCTAAATCGGTCTAACATCACTGCATACACACCCTCGATTCGGGCGGAGTAGATCCTCTTCTTTCTCTTTACGATACGTTTAACATACGAAAATTAGCACGGATTAGTTAATAAGAGTACAATTAAATGACCTACACCCTGATAACTACAAAGACATTTTGTAGTAATGACAGCAATCCGTATCGGCTTCACAGAACCTGTGAAAAATCAACATGTCGCCAAAAGGTGTTTTATCGTAGATATTTCAGCAGAATCGAGATAAAGGGGCGTGGTCATATACAATCGAGATAATTTATTCTTGTCAAAAAGTTTAAATGACCTAAATATATTTAATTAGGCTTCCTATTACAGTATCTCTAACCGTAAAAAATAATAAATACTCTTGTGCTCGGGAAATTAAACGAATATTATAATAAATAAGTTTCAAAGTTATAGAAATGCAAAGAATGTATACAAATTAATTAAAAAAATGTATCTAATTAATTAAAGACAAAAACAGATCATGTTTTTCATTAGAATATAATATATTGCTAAAAGATAAAAAATACATATGACTTGGCACTTGGTTACTGCTTATGCTTAGCGTTACAAATGAACACGGATAGAAAGACTTAAACCATAAACTATAAACTTCTTAGCTAAAACAGTGGCAACATTCTAAATAACCCTCAATTTGGCTGTCAGACAGACAGACCCAGTGATCTGTCAGACCATCTGATGTTATTGCGGTCGGGGCGCGTAATTCTACTGGTTTCCGTTTAGACTTGTTTGTGTAAAAAAATACCTAGTAAAAGCAACTACAGCTAGATTTAAACAAAATGGCCTCATATAATAAAACCCTTAAACTTCTAGCATTAAAGCTGGGTCTTAGCGAGGAGGAAAAAGTATTAAGGTGTATTTGCGATGTTCTCCTATTATATCGATGAAGTTTTATGCATATTTCAAGTTTTATTACTTCTTTCCCTCGTTTTTCTCATACCCTCCACGACTAAACATATGCCCCTTAAATACGGAAATCCATGAAGGTTTTATTCATTAACTGCTTCGATGTACGCCCGAATATGCATCTACTATTTTCGGGCAGCATCTTATGTTCGATGCTCAAAACGTTAATTTTGTCCGATGCTTCTTGCTAATGTTGCATTTTTATTTTATTTATTTCTGCAGTAAAGCAGCAGAGCTAGAGCGGCTGTTGCAGACTAAAGCTACTGCCGGCAGTAACTTGAGTGATACTAGCAAGGTTGTGATCTGCTTGGACTTGGCGGTTGGCATCTTTGGAGTGGAACTAGATGTGGTAAGGATATGCTATATGTGTTTTAACGAATGCAGTGTATTTATTTACACTGTTTCATCTAAGATGAGTCCTGTGACAGCTCATATAAACACGTATTACACTTGATTTTTTAACTTTACATAAATACTACATTGGTAACGCTGACGAAATATAATTGGCACCGATTCGTGATAGAAGCGCTATGTTGAATCGGTTCAAATTATATTTCGTCAATTATACACACCTAGCGACACCGTTCAGGAAATTAAATAATTAATTCCTTTTTTAAAGTACTTTGCATGTGAGTATAGTAAGTGATTGAAATTACGAAATACGGCTGTCAAGAAACAGATTATAGTTGGTAGTGGCCCTGAAGATACTTGTGTCCGATTCCGGAGAGCGGGTTTCAATTTCCAGTCAAAGTAATCCTGAGTTTTGGATGAATTCTATGTATGTATCAATTTATTTCTTTAAATAAGTTTGATTATAGCTTAATTTTAGCTTAGGTTGAGACTAGGTCAATTTGTGTGAGATTGACTTTATATTTATTTATTAAATTTATTTATTTCATATTTCAGAAAGCGGCAGTAAAATACTCAGGCTTGAAGCCAATATCGTACAGCAGTAACCGCAAGACGGTTGAGAACCTACTGGAATTAAATTCCAACAACCTGTCTATACCGGTGTTGTGTGTCACTCTACAGTGCACAAGCGTCCAGGAGGTTGCAGAAACAATACTGAAGGAGTACTGCCAACAGTCTAAAATGGTTAGGGAATTTGTTGTAAACATAATAATTTTAGACGGCTGAAGTGACAGGAGACGATTCAGTCAAAATTCTCATAAACTCTGACCAAATAGGCACATTATCAATAGGGAATATGTATTGAGGTTTAAAATCACATTTCTCAATATAATTTAAGAAAGATCACCAAAAGTGAAGTTTAAATTAAAATCAGCCAAGAAGTATGGATGATACAAGCATTTTAAACTGCTTACTAGACAGAGAGATCCGATACGCCGTGTGACGTCATGTATACACGGCGGCTATATAAACTCCATGCTATTCTGTTTTGCTAGAATCTTGGTTATTTTTATAGCTATTCTAAACATGATTTTTCTCAACAGTTTGTTGCATATTGAATAATCATATTGAATGCATTAAAAACTTTCTGTGAATGAGCTTTGAATCTATTTTTATTTTTTTACAATTAGCAAAATGGATCCCTAATCCACTGTAGAACCGTGTCAGTGGCATTATGAATCAAATTTTAACAAGTAAATTTAGTGTTTCTGTGACAGTTCTATGGTTGGTCAGGTTGTATTTTCATTATTGTACCTAAAAACAATTGTTATTTCTTAAGTATTATTTTTTATTGCAGGAGCTGGATCTAAGTCTGCCCCAATATGTTTGCATGGCTGTTTTTCAAGCTTGTCGGTAAGAATTATTGAATACTACAATACAAAGTCCGCAAAGCTTATTTACTTTTATTAAAAGAGTTAAAAACACCCCTTAAAAACTATTAGTAGGGGAGCCCACGACACTAAACCTAGTTTGATAAGACTCCCGGATGATATATATATATATTTAGTCTCGTCATTAATGGGGGAACACGAAATGGCAATGCTGCAATGCGAAAAACCTGGCACAACCTTTTGTTTTTTTTTGTTTTTAGTTCGATGTCTAAATGCAGCAGTGGTTATTCTTACACAGAAATTGAAGATGAGCTTTGGTTTTTTGAGGAGATCGATCATAAAAGATACTCAAGTACGAGGCGTCCCTTATCATGCTGCTGCCACTGATTAGGCCAATCAGGGGGGCTTGCATCACTGCATTGTCGTATATCCTTACCCCTTATCTTATCTTATCTTATCTTTTTGGTGGGGTCCTTACGGATGCACTTCGACCCTGTGGGATCTTTTGTGTAATCCCTCTTTTAGCACTTAATCCAATGCAGCCTCCACCCCTTCCAAAAAGCGGATAGTGGAGTGCAATGGCAGTGCCTTGAAATCGTTTGGTTCTGGGTATCCACAACCGAGGATTTTCATTCTTACTCCGGCGAGGGCATCACATTCACACAATAGGTGTTTCATTGTCTCGGCCTCTTCGCCGCACATTCTACAATCTGTGTTGTCATAAAGGCCCATCTTTGCTAGGAGATGTTTAACCCCGAAGTGCCCGGTAAACACTCCAATAATGTATCGAAGTTGTCTTCTGCTCAATTTCCAAAGTTTCTTGGTCCAGCTCTGGTCAACTCTTCCTATGAAGAGCTTTGCATGCTCTAAGCCTTTAGGTTTTCTAGGGCGTTGTTGTTCAGGGCTGCTTTTATAGTGCCCGGTGAGGGTGCCACAAATGGTTCAGGTCCGATGTATGCGCCCTTGGACGTTACCCCTACCCTGTTAAGAAGGATAAACGAAACTTTGGAGTCTTATTATCAAACTAGACATCGGAGTTACAACTTTAAAAAAAAATAGCTCCGCCGGGATTTTTGAATTGCAGCATCACGATTTCGTGTTCTCATACTCATACTTATTTTCTTATTGCATTACGTGTATCTACATGATCTTAAAGATATATTTAGTTCAATTATAAACCCTGTAAGGGCGCTGCAATCAATTAACTAATTCAATTTAAAAATATCATCTTAATTACAGTTAAATAAGTAATAAAAATTCAAATGTTAAATATAAGTGCTGATTATTTAAAATTATTCGTGAAAATATTATAATTAAGATGTTAAAAGTTACCTACTTATAATTATGATGTCAGCTTATATATCATCCGGTACTCTTATCGTCCTAGGTTTAGTGTCGTGGGCTCTTAGAATATATCAAACATTCCAGGAAATAACTATTATTTAGAAAAAAGCCCCCAATGTAATGGCGACCCAGCTGATAGTTTTTACTCGGCCCAACTGATTTTAATGAGATGATTCATCCCGATCGAACAAGCTTTCCTTTAAAAAACAAAAAGCAAACTTTAGAAAGGTAACCCATCATTTCAGCGAACGCTATTTTCTGCTGAAACCACGAGGTTTTCAATATAGGGTAAAGTCACCAGTGGTCAGCCTGAGATCTGTAGTCGGCTTCTGCCTATACTTTGTACGAGTGGGAAGAGTACGAAACATATATTTTCCACTCTTCGCACTCATATAGGGTTGACTATTGGTCTCTGGCTGACAACTGGAGCATTTACCCCATGTTAAACATTAATTTTACGTAGGTGGTTAGGTTACGTTAGCCTTGTGACTCCCATAAAAAATCACTCATGCGGCTAGAAATGCCTTTCGATGAAATGAAAATTCTTCGTAATGATACGTTCATTGAAAGGTGTTTCCACAAACTAATAGGTACCCCTTTAAAAAGCTGACTGACTGTAGCTTACCAACTTAAAATTGTTGTAAATCCTAAATAATCATTCAAAATGTAAAATGATAAAAGGATCTGGACGTTCCAGATGATATTTAAATACTTATTTTTTTCCTTTTTACAATATGGCGCCTGGTTGCCGCCATATTAACTTTTCTATACTATCATATCTGTAGTGACCCTCACAAGATGAAGACAAATCGATTGATATAAGAATCACCAAAATCGGTCCTTGCGTTTAGTTTCTAGAGTGCCACAAAGGAACAAACATACATATATAGCTTGATAAACACATTATACCCTCCTCCTTCCGCAGTCGGGTAAACAGCGTCCAAATCCGTCCACGAATTTGGGAGCTACAACGCCTAAGATACACACATAGAAGCTATTTGTCGGAGATTAAAAAGTTAAGTTTTTTACCCAGAACATGGACTGGCTGATTCACAGAACAGAAAAAACAGTAGAAGTGTAACTGGGCGTGTAACCTGTGGCATAGTTATGCGGAGTCCCGCGCAACCTATCTTAGTTTTGCTGCGATCGGTTGTGCGTGAAAATTGTGCGAATAATATTTCTAATATAGGAAATAAATCTAGACGCATGCCTTAACTTGCTATTTTGGACGTAAATACGATAGGGGCAGCAAAAAAATATCGTGTTGTTTTTATGTTAGTTTGAGTGTTGGCGACAGCAGGTCTGATACTAAGCGAAGCTCATGCCACTTCAACTGTTTTTTTCTAAATCGCGTAAAAAAAAACATTCCGCAAGGCACACTTCATAAATTTCTACTTGGGACTGCGTACTATATCGTTTGGATGATTGGCACGTGAAGTTTCAAATGATGATTGCATTAAAAGGTTAAGTTAGGTTTGTTCTGCATTTCTCTAACGTAAAAAAAAAGGTTTGTTCTTAAACATTTGATAACAGGGAATATGCATGTTTTTTTAAGCTTCAATAAACGCTGATTCATGTAACAAACAGGTGAGAATAAACATTTTCAGAATAGCTGTGAAAATAACCAAGATGTAAGCCAACAAATATCTCATCTCTTTCTAGCAAAACAGAATTTTACGTGGAGTTGATATGGGCGAACTGCACGATGACGTCACCGGCGCACATCGGATCTCTCTGTCTAATTAGCATTTTAAAATGCTTGTATCTTCCGTATTTCATGACCGATTTTAAATTTAATTTCACTTTTGGTGATCACTGGTGATCACATTTGCTTTTGAAATGTGATTTAAAAAATCCATGTATATTCCCTATTCTGAAGTACTTCAGAATTATTAAATGATTTCCATTTCTCATAACTAAATTATATTTGATTTATTCATTCATACATACATACATACATTAAATCACGCCCAGAGGGGTAAGCAGAGACCACTTCTTTCCACCGTTTTATTTGTATTTAAAATTATACTTGAAATTTCAGAATAAACAAAGTGAAAGTGTCAAAAGTGAAAATAAACGAGAAGTGTCGTTTGAAACCGGCGCAGTGGGCGAAACTCGAAGCGGACTGGGCCAAGTTCGTAAACGAAAAGTTTTCTATCGAGAAGAAGAAGAGAGGGCGGCCAGCCAAGAATGTACAGAATGGTAAGTTTTCATTGGAGTTTGAAATTTTGTTGGCATATCATGGTTCTAGAATCCATAGAGTCGCTATTTCCTAATTATTATAAACATACCACATTGATTTTGACCTTCAGTATTGTCTTAATAATATTTCAAAAACATTAATTTGTTAAATCGCTAAACAACTTAAAATAAATTTTGGTCAATATGATTTCTCTAGTGTGAAAGTGTTACAAACAAACAGATATTAGTAGGTATGGATAAACTGAAAAAAATTATTTAGTTTATTTTGAAATATGACATTATAATTTTGTTAATTAGGAAATAGCGACTCCATGGATCCTATAAATACGATAATCCATTGGGGTTTTCGAATTAACTGTTTAAACGCCACGGGGTGTTGGCAAGTCAGGTCAATGGTTTTTAACGAGCCGGATGTCCAAGTGCCAGTAAGTTGTTCTAAGTTTAATGTTGAGTCGGTATATGACGTCCTGACTTATAAGGCACGTGAAATCACAATCGATTATGGCGTTTATGGGCTCGGGTTTCTAATTCGAGGCACAGATGTTTATAGCAGCTAATTCAAAATTCAAAATATTTATTCAGTAAATTGGCCACATGAGTGCTCTTTTACTAGTCGGTAATATGGAGTGAATCTACCAGCGTTTCGGACAAGACCATCATTCGGAAAAGAAGCGCCGCAAGAAACTCCAGCCGAAGGTCATTTTTAATATTTGTATATCTTGTACTTGTTCATCAATTCAAAAGTTAATAGTAAATAATGAAATTATTAGTGGGGTAAGTGCTAGATTTTTTTTTGTATTACAAATTTCGTTCGGCATACCTGTCTGGTAATGAAATCCGACGTCGCCACACTTCGCTTTACATGTCTGGCAATAATCAATCGTCTGACGTAGTCGTGCAACATCGCCTGGCTTGAGATGTGTTGCTCGAAGTTGCCACACAGGTGAAGAGAAGTGGTACGACACCATTTATCCGCTAATGCAGTGGTTCCTAATCGGTGGTCCGTAAGATCCTAGAAGTAGTCCGCGGCAGGGTCGTAAAACGTTAAATTACACCAATTAATTTCCAGATGATAACCAAGAAATGGACACAGAAACAAAAGACGAATCTAATACGGAACCTGAAATAGAACCGTACGAAGACTGGAAACGTCGCATGCTAGACGCAGCCTACAAGGAACTCAAACAACTGGAGACAAAAGAAAGAGAAAACAGATTAAGATCGCCGATAAAACCTCCACTTAAGGAACTTCCCAAAAGGACCCCACAGAAGGATGTTAAGTTAACGCCACAGAAATCTAGAGAAACTTCGCAATTGATTATAAGAATTCCAGACGTGCTTATGAATACCCGAGATAATTCCCCTAGAAGATCCCCTAGAAAGACGCCGCAGAAGTTTTCTCCGTATAAATCCCCTAAGAAGGGTAATGGGGTTAGACTGCTGTTTCCTAATATGTAATGATGTACGATTTTGATGTAACAGAGGGCCAAAGAATTGATGTTATTAGTTAAATTTAATTTGGCGGCAATAACTGAATGATTTGTTTAGTATTCAGGTAATCACAGTGCCTTAGTGACGGACATTCAATAAAAAAAAGTCCAAACACATCTCGATTTTATAATGTAGAACCACGAGTAATATAGGGTAGTTTTAAGAGACTTTTTTAAATGTCAGCCACGGAATTTTGAAAGTGATATTTATAGAATTAACCCCTCCATTACAAGTCCACGCACACTAAAAATTTATATACAAGTGGCGGATTGAACTACGAAGGTACCTTTTAAAACTTGCATCGGCTGTGACGTCTTTAGACGACAAGTAAGTAAGGCATAATTTCCCTTTAATCAAGGCCCAAGCTCAAACAGTAAAGAAAATAGCCATGTCAAAAAAATCCTCCGTATAGGTAATCATATTTCGGTTAACATGTTTATTGCTTTGTTAACGGCAACATTATTTGATATTTTTAATTTAAGTTTGACATTGAGGTAGCAATTTTATTTATAAGAAACATTTTTTTTTTATTATTTTGACATTATAATGAATTAAATGTCTTGAAGCAGGGCCCTGAAGGCAGCAATAAAAACAACTAAGGTGGCCCTCGTTAAACCGCTCTAGATCATAGCCTTAAGCAACACAATTGAACACACGCATTAAATGATACTAATTTTATTTATGAATGATTGACCGTTTTGTGACCTATTTTTTTTGTAATTATAATTGAGTGAGTGCAATATTGTTTCTCTTTTACTTTAGACTAACTTTGCCCATACAAAATGTGTCAAATTTTAATCCGAAGTCAGCATATCTATCCGCGGTTGGAATATAGGATTCGGCCACAAAACAGGTAAGTAAAGAAGTAAATCTACATGTAAAGTGCGCTCGAGCAACGCACACAGACACTGCTGACGGACACGATATCTCAGACCGGTTGAGACCAATGCGAGCGCGAATACCATCCGCTCGAGACACGCGTCTGTTTACATTTTCGTGCAATATTGGAGCAACAAAAGACAAGTTATAACTGTTCAGTGGACGGTTGTAAGTCAATATTAAACGGTGAATTTCGTTTTTTAAGCTACCAGTGGTTACTGAGACGTAAGTAGATATCTGCTTGTATTTCGATTGTTCGTTTTAATGTTACACAGAACAGTTAGGTAGGTTAGGTAAGGCCCCCGAAGAATATATCTACCTACCAAATTTTTTGTAAGGTTAACCTACGCCACCTTACGTACGTAAGTTGACAACAAGTTTTGTAGATATTGTGTTGTTTTTAGTGTCATTTGATAGGTTTAGGTCTAAAACGGATAGCGCAATAGAAATTGTGTAACTAGAGTAATCCATTTAAGAGGTTATTAGGGATTTTTGATGACATTAAAATTAAAATATTTTTGTTGTTATTAATTTATATTTCCATTCTTCCCGTTTTATTCTCAACAATAATCAAACAACTAGATACGAGTGCCACTACCACGATAGTTTTTTGTGCATAAGCCATCATAGTTGACAACCCTAGAGCGACCGCCGAGCGTAGGTATGAAAAGTGAAGTAGGTACATAGATGTGATTGACTTCTGTACCTATCTGTTTTGTGGTTAGGCCATAAGTGAAGTTGTCTTATGGCGCATTATCTTGGTTTTTACACTAATGATTCTAATTCGGGCTCGTAAAGTCAACATGACATTGATGTGGCGAAAAATGGACTTTAAATAAAAATAACTAGTTAAGTAAACTTCTGTGAGTTGCGGCCGCCGGCCGAAGACGCGCGCTACTTCCTCCTTTACGACACTTTCGATAGTATCAAAGCGAATCACAAAAATAACCATTTATTTCATTTGCCTAAATTTCGTGAGTTAGAAATGATTGCCTATATGTATAATCTTGTAGGTTAGGTTCGTATTATAACAATCCTAAATAGCTTAACAATTTCAGAATAAAATAATTTATAACTTTTGAAAACTTGGCAAATGTAAAAGTGGTTTAGATAAATTCGGTAAGGTACGGAGACAACCTTTTCGTCAATCAATTAGATTGACTTTAGGTTGTTTAATTAAACATCCGCAACTGTCGTCAATTGTAACAACAGGTCAGTTCCACATGGCCATGGTAAAATGGCACGAATACTGTCACTAATTTGTATCGGTCTAACGCCAACATTCTGCTACGCTCAAGATGAATCGAACCACAGCGCCGATAACTCGACGATCTATCTCGACGACCCGAACCGGCCGACCCTGGCGTACCCGACGGCCCTCTCGATGCTCTTCATATTCACGACGCTTCTCATCGGAGCGATCGTCAGGGCGATCATGCTGTGGACGTCCATGTGCGTGCCCTACCGGGTCGTCATGTTCGCTATCGGAGCCCTCACTGGATACCTCGCAAACCAGTATCCCGACTTTAAGCCCTTCGTTTCCGTGTGTTTCGTCGATGTTGATGTAGTCCTCTTAACGTTCCTACCCATCATCTTATTCAACACTTCATACGCTGTCGATTCGCACTCGTTCTGGAAGAGCTTTCCTCAAATCGTGCTGGTTTCTGTGCCTGGAGTTCTCTTAACTAGTCTCATGGCTGCCTTCATGGCTTTTTACGTCATAGAATCCACATGGAACTTCTCCACGGCTGTTCTATTTGGAATCGTATGCAGTCCTGTTTATCCCATGGAGGTTGTGAAGAATTTAAAGGAAATGTCCAGGTGCAAGTACGTTAGTGTTTTATTGCTGGGCGAGGGGTTGATCGGGGATGCGACTGTGATGATCGTGTTTACTATTGTGTTTGGATATTTGGCTCTAGCAGTGACTGAGCCGTCTCAAATATGTATGTTACTCCTACGCTTCGCTGGCGGAGGTATTTTGCTCGGTATCGTCATGGGAAAGTTTGTTTCAACCGTGCTCTCTTTAACTTATTATGATTTACTCTGCGCCGTAACAGTGACACTAGCCGGGGCTTATTTAACGTATTACATAGGAGAGAAGTTTTTCTACGTCTCAGGGTTATTAGGTACCGTAATAGCTGGCGTTATTATCAGCAACAGGAAATCCACGATTGCGGGTGAGGTCGAGCAGGTTGTTTCTAATTTTTGGGTGATATTGTCGCACGCGGCGAATACTCTGATTTTTACGATGGTGGGGGTGGTGATTTTTGAGAGGGTGTCTAATATTCTGACGGTGCGGGAGGTTTCGCTGGTGTTTGTGACGTACGCGACGGTGTATTGCTCGCGGTTTATCGCGTACACCGCCATGACGCCGGTGCTGCGGCTGGTGGGGTACGGGATCACGTGGCAGCACAGCGTGGCCTGCGTGTGGGGCGGCCTGAGGGGCCCGCTGTCGCTGTGCCTGGCGCTCATCGTGCGGGAGACGCCGGCGGTGGCTGACGCGGGAGAGGTGAGGGTTTTATGGATAGTAAGAAGGTATAAAATACTGTGTAGTATGGTAGAGCCTAAGTAGCTGCACATTTTTGTACCTTGTTGGTTTAACGCCTTTGACAGATTAGTGCAGCAGTTCAAACATGATCTCAAAGTGACAAAGCACTTATGTGTGGAGCTACTAAGGCCGACCGGACGACGACGACGCTGCCTAGTTGGTAGTGACCCTGCCTACGAAGCTGGTTCGGTGGGTTCGATTCCCGATCAGGGTTAATATTTTTGTGATGAGCGCCAGTTTTTGTTACTGAGTGTTGGGCATTTTCTATTTGTTTGTATTAATTTCTCGCCTAGTACTCATACAAGTCTAATGTAAAGCTTAGTTTAGGACTAGGTCAATTCATCTGAATTTGTCTCCCGATATTTATTTGATACTCATTTTACTAATAAGTATTACCAATACTTGGCCGTCTCACTGCATATTTTGCTACGGTTTTTCACTATATCTTAACAAAAACTTCGTTGATATGACATGGTGACAGGTGGAATTACAATGTCTTCAATGGGCTAAAAAAAATCTTTCAACCCTTTTTGCCAAGTTATACGAGGATTGGTTCAACCTACCTTTAAATAAATTTAGTAGCTACGTTACGTCAAGTGCAAAAATATGCATCGAAAGAATCCTCTCATACCTAAATATGTTACGAAGTTCTTATTACACTGGAATATGGCGCATTAGGACATATTTTTGAGATGTTGCGTTCTCCCATATTTTTACACATGAATGTACCTACTTACTTGGATACTTCAAATTCTTAGGTCAGCGAAGCCAATAATAATTTATTTATTACCTTTGGTAGAGATAGTCTTGTTTTATTTACATGTTGATCACTTTCACTGAGTGTAAATAGTACGATATAAAGCAATAGGTTCTCAATAATTTCTACACCTTGAAACAAGTTGAAGGCGTGCTTGAATTTAAAAACAGATTTTATTGATCAAGATCATATAGATAAATTTATATCAAACAGATAGGAAGAGCTCGACGGAAATGAACCATAATCTTGAGTTATATTAACTTTTATTGCTATTTTTGATAGACACAACATTGTACAAATATTTGGAATATCGCTTTATCTCCTAAGAATAAAATATCTAGGTATAATTCAAAAATCACGAAGACTAGAGTCCTACCCATTATAAGCTAGCGTTGCCGTTTGGCACTGGATATCTTAGTTAGAATTTTACTTTATTGTTCTATACATTAAAATTCAAAATGTATTTTATTAGTTTAACTGACATGGGGAAGGCAAACAAGCACACAAAAAACGGTGCACTTACACAGGCAATTGCTGTCTTACTCTAATTCGGTGTAATATAAAGATGTCCGTACTGTTGACGAATATAATAATACCTACTGTGCGCGAGTCCGACTCGCCTTTGACCGGTGATGCCCGACCATTCCAATCTCGAAACCTTAATCTTTCTAGATATTCATAATCCAAACAAGCGGCCTGGTGGTTCTGTCGCTCCTCATCAACGCGACCACGATCCACAGGGTGCTGAAGCTCCTGGGACTGGCAGAGATATCCCTGGCGAAGAAGGCCAACATGACGAACTGCGTCAAACGCATCATGACCACCAGGGACCGGTGCATATCCATGCTCAAGATGGACAAGTTCCTGGCTGACGCTAACTGGGATCTGGTGCAACAAGGTTGGGTACTTAGCTTCACTCTTTGTCGTATCATGGCTGATGGACGTAACGGTGAACGCGTTTCACCACCGCACTCCAATTTGCTCGATCTTTATAATTACGTATTCTAATACATACGTACATACATAAACTCTCGCCTTCATTCCCAGAGTGGGGTAGGCAGAGCTAAAGAATTACCAACAACTTTTAAAACTTATGTCTGTGGCTTTGACTGTACACAGTCATAGTCATAGTATGTTTATTTGTTTCACCACATTTTTCACAATCAGGCTAATATGTTTACCAGTGTATTAGTGACAGGTTGCAAACCCATCGCCTAACTCTACTATAAGCCTTTATTCCCTTAGTCGCCTCTTATGACATCCACGGGAAGACAAGGAGTGGCCCTATTATAACCCGGCAACCACACCGAAAATTCTAAATTACGTACAGTCAAGGAAATGTATTCGCGTACCTTTTCTGACTTTTATTGTCATTACTTACATACATTTCCTTGACCTATTATGTGTTTATGTTTAATACTTACATACATTGATTGTGGCATATTTAAAAAATATTTTATAAATTTTCAAGTTCTACAAAATTAACGCCAGTGGGTACATATCACACGTACAGTTTCTACGTCGTACGTCGATTAGTTTTGCTTTAAACCAATTTGTGGTTAGTAAAAGAGCTTGCTGGAGACAGTACCTTCCAGTCTACGGCTCTCTGTGGAAAGATATACCTACTTACTCGTACTTCAGTTGAATTGGTGTTTTTGTACTCGCGTACTGCTGATGTTGATATCGTTAACGGTATCATACCACCTATAACGTAACTGAGGGATGAAAACAATTATATAATGAACGTTACCGTGGTAATAACATAACAGCTCTATAATAACTATTATTACATGACTTATTTTTAATTTAGGTATTCGATATGGACGTCATAACTATGAATCTCTTGTTTTTCCGATCCCTGGATTAATCACGGTCATTTTCCTCCTTGACTCTGGTACAGGTACGAACATAAAGCACCCGTACCAGATCCAGATCTCGGGGCGTGAGGAGGACAGCGATGACGACGAAGCGTACATGGGGTACCGGTTCACCACATGCCCCGACTGCGAGCGGGAGATACCCAACGAACCCACCAAGAAGGAGTTCGCGGAGATGATGCGGTACCGTATAACGGATTGAACTAGAAATACGAGTACAATTTTGGTTAGTGGCGGCAGGGCTTTGTGCAGGTCCGTCCGGATCGCTTCTACTATCTTATCCCTGAACCTACCGCCAAACTGGAGTTTTCGCGTTGTGTTCCGGTGTGGGGTCAAGATCACGTATCGTACTAACACAAATCAAAGCTAACTTTTCAATATTTCATTTAGAGTAGAGATGGCGATGTCCTTAAGTATGAAATGCCTTAGTAGCGGTTATCCAAAACCTTGGTTTCCTTGGTCCCTTAGGATTTCTGGGCCATTGCTCCACAATCCCCTAGACATATGGGAGACACTATGGAAGTAGTCGAAGTTGTATAGGTACATAGAATGAGAGAGAAACACGAAAAGACAAGGGTCGAAGTATATCCAGGGCGCTGTTGAGGCTGCCTTTTCGTTGCAGTGCTTCCGGCATGTTTGCCGATGCGCACACGGACGACTTTTTTGCGCTGATGCGCAAGAAAGTTGCCTCCGTTGTTCGCAGAGTGAAGGGCAGCAGCAACAGCCTCCTTGAGGTGTTCGCGGGGCGGGGGGACAGCACGGTGCGCGAGCGACTGCGCCGGCTGCACGCGGGCGCTCCCGACGGGGTCGCTCGAGCTCCTTGAGGCTAGATACATATCGTAGTTCTATAGTTACTAACAATAGTTATAAGTTTTTGTGTAAACTAACATCTATGGACCATAATAGTTGTCTGATAATAAAAACATATTATTATTATTATTATATCCGAAAGGAACTGATCAGTTTTCATCGTTTATCAGGGAAGCCAACCAACGCGTGCTTAAGGCCCTGAAGATATCGTACTGGCGTCAGTATGAGTACGGCAAGATCAGTAAGGACGGAGTCAGGATCCTTGTGCAGGCCGTGGAGGTGGCCGCGGACTCGGACGACGGCAGGATCAACCTGGAACAGCTGGGAGCCCTGTGGAAACCGAAGGTGGGTTAACATTTGAAATATATATTCAGCAAATTGGCCACGTGACATCGTTTAATCGTCGGTAATTGTTACCGATGAATCTGCGTTAGTATATAATAGAATCATTTATTCGGCTATTAAATAAAAACAAAAAACACATACCTACGTTTAAGAAAACAAAAAACAAAAGTAACATATTTAAATAATTAAGATAAAATAGCTGGAACGGCAAGGCCCTCATTGCGGAGCGGAAACGCCGAACGAAGCTCCAGCAGAAGGTCATTTGTCAATCATATAGAATTATGCTAAAAAGTACTTAAGTTATATAACAAGGTAGTAAAGTAATAATAAAATTATTATTATGAATACTAGCACCAAATACGAAATATAGCTTTATGACGACGATATTTTTTTATAGTCGCGCCGTTATAATGGCTCGATGCGACCTCTGTGAACTCAGTATAAATTGTGTTTGAGGAATGTTCGAGGTTATAATTTTTACTGCGTTGACAGCTGTCTAAATGGGGCCTTTTGTAACAGCGCGACTATAGTAGTTTTTTTTTACCAATACCAACGTTTAAGTGAAAAGATATAGGGTGTCTCAGTAAAAGTATGGTATTTAAATATCGTGTATTTTTTCTCTTGCAAGTGGAAGTACTGAAATTTGGCTTAAGTCACCTATAATTGTTCCGATTATTGAAAATGGAGCGCTATTCAAAAGAACGTGTGATAATTTCGAAAACTGAAAACCTATATTATACCGCTCATGAAATAATGGATTTATTGCTGCAGCAACCATTTCCAGACAATCATCTCTCGATATTCAAAGCTTTCGATTGCGTAGATCATGAGACTCTTATATTAAAATTAGAACATTATGGTCTGTCAATTAATTCTCTAAATCTTATGTCTTCATATCTTAGTGATAGAACACAAACGGTTGTGGTAAACAAAACACAGTCCATGGGAGCAGCTATTAAACTAGGTGTGCCTCAGGGCTCTATATTAGGTCCTTTCTTATTTTTGGTTTATATTAATGACTTACCACGCACGGTAGATAACCTTTGTGATATTGTGCTATTTGCTGATGATACATCATTAATTTTCAAGGTAGAACGAAAATCCGTCGATTACAGTAGGATAAATGCCACGCTAGGTAAAGTACTTAATTGGTTTACTAGTAACAATTTGCTACTCAATGCTAAAAAAACTAAATGTGTTAGGTTCGCTTTGCCTAATGTTAGACCAGTAGAATCCAGTTTATTTCTAAATGATGAGTGTTTGGAAATGGTAGATAAGGCGCTTTTCTTAGGGATAACTATAGATAAAAACTTACAATGGAGTCCCCATATAGCAGTACTAGCAGGCAAATTAAGTTCGGCAGCTTATGCTGTTAGAAAAATCAGGCAACTTAGCAATGTTGAGACAGCTCGCTTAGTTTATTATAGTTATTTTCATAGTGTTATGTCGTACGGTATTCTGGTTTGGGGAAAAGCTGCTGACATACAGACTATATTCGTATTACAAAAAAGAGCCATTCGTTCTATATATAACCTTAACTCCCGTGATTCCTTAAGATTAGTATTTAAAGAAATTAGTATCTTAACAGTAGCGTCACAATTTATTTATGAGAACATAATTTATGTCATTAAAAATCAAGACTCTTTTGTTAAGAATTGTGATATACATAATTTGAATACAAGAAATAAAAATAAAATTGCTATTAAAAAAATTCGTGTTCGTAAGGTTTATAAATCATTTGTAGGTCAATGCATTATTTTCTATAATAAATTACCTGACTCAGTTTTAAAGTTACCATTTCCAGTACTTAAAAGTTACTTGAAAAAGTCGTTGATGTCTAAGGCTTACTATAGGGTCGAGGACTATCTAACAGATAAAAATGCTTGGCCTAAACTTAACTAAACACCTAAATAACTGACTAATAAAATAGGCATAAAAAATATGTAAATATTCTATATTGTCTAGGGGACACGGTTTCTGTAGGAGAATGTATCGAAACTGTGGTGGTTGTCTTGCACTGTCATAGGAAAGTATATATATATATATATATTTTTAATATATATACATATTTTATATAAATATTTTTTTTATTACTACTACTTATTACTCCCTATGAAAATTCTTAGTTTTGACACATTTTCTTGCACAAGCTACGCTTGAATGTTTTTTATTTTTATTTTTATTTTATGTTAAATTCATTGTTTTATATCATGCTAGGTTAAGCTATATAATTGTATAATATCATAAGTAGTACCTATTTTAAAAAACGACTGACTGTTGAGTTTCTTGCGGCGTTTCTTCTCAGCAGTGGTCTCTTGCGAAGCGCTGGTAGATTTTGACGTGTAAAAGTGCCCGTGCGGCCTAATTACTGAATAAACATCTTTTATCTTTTTTATCTTTTATTATTTCCTAAAGGCCCATGCGGTATGGCTGCGAAAGCGTCTAGTGAACATGATGACGCCTGAAGCGGCGAACGCGCGGGTCCCGCGCGCGCGCTGGCGCCAGCGCTGCTACAGGCTTGTGACCAACGTCTGGTTTGACGGCTTCATATACGTCATGATACTGTGCAACACGCCCGTTATACTCTGCGAGGTCACGTTGTTAGCGCCTAATACGGTCTCTATGTTGATCATTAAGGTTCTTAATCTGTAAGTACCCTAACTTATATTAACCTTGGCCCGTTTCATTGGACGATAGCCAACGTGCTTGTAGCAATACGAGCAATCCATTGACGAGTTATATTATCACTATGGAGCCGGGAGCTATTGCAGCGATGCATTGTATTAGGAAAAGCAGGCGGGCTACCGCGCAGTGAAACAGACTTTATGTCAAGCAATACAAACCCCACACTCAGGCCATAATATCTCAAGGTAAAGGATCTGATACCCAGAGATATTTACAAAAGTATGATTACAATCTTAAGATTGCAATCCTAAGGTCTTTGCCAAACCTGAGGATTAAGATGGGTTGCCTCTATCCTAGTAATTTCACTAGTTTTCTTAGCCCCACACCGGAACACAACATTGTGAACACTGCTGTTCTCCACAAGGTGCTGCCACCACATCCATTAGTTTATGAATATGATAGTTCGTGAGGGTGTTTGAAGTATCAATGTTTGCATGTTCATTTACCACGCATAAACAGCTGTATTGGTGAGGATAAAATAAGGCACGCAGGTTGTTCATCTCCTGGATGCGGATAAACGTGGAGCAAACATCTGTTATTTTCTGACCAGTAGGTATGTACCTAAGTGAAAGAGTGACGGATGCTTTGTCCAGCGCGGCATTCATATTCTCCGGGATAACTTTACATAAGTACTTTTTGGGTGTTAATGTGAAAACAATTGTATTTCAGGTTTTTCTTCATCGTGTATCTTATGGAAATGATCCTTAAAATGTGCGCCTACGGCTTCCGCGGCTACTTCGTTTCGAACTGGAACAAACTGGACTTTTTCATCATCATAATGGCTACTGGAGGTTAGATAACATTGCGTCCTTTCGCTGCCGTGAATGCCTTGTTAGAATAACGGCTTTAATTATGTAGAAAAAAAGCAGGGTGTTTCCTGCGAGGTTCAATTAATGCTCTACCAGGACCACAACCCAGTTAATAATTATGTTACTTTCCTCATACATGCTTAGAAATATTCTATTAGGTATTTACCAATACAAAAGACGCGAAGCTCGACGTTTGTTTGCGCAACGCACGCTTACGTATAGACGCACCATACATGCAAACAGTACATACACTCACGCCTTCATTCCCAGAGTAAGGTAGGCTAACCTAACCTAACCTAACCTAACCTAACCTAACCTAACCTAATCTAACCACATTTTGCACAATCAGGCATACATATTAATATACGCACCACATCGTATAAAAATCCAATACTGGCCGCTTTTAGCGACGTTTAATGTGCATGTTTGAGAAAAGCAGTATATGTTCATATATGTACTGGAAGGCGGTTATTTTAAGAAAAATAAAGTCCTTTGACCTCTCTACTTAATCCGTAAATGTTTTCAGAACTCTATTAATGTAAAAAATGAATGTTTTAGACTTTGTCTTGGACATCATCGATTCTTGTACAACGTTCAACAAGTATCAAACGATAAACTCGAGCGTGCTGACCGCGACCAAGTTGCTGCGCATGCTGCGTTTCCTCAGGCTATGTAAGCTGGCCAGGTACACAGCTAATTAGTCACATATCCATTATACTATCCGCAGGACCAATTGGAGAGCCGGGCAATAAAAGTCAGTTAATAGTGGTGGTATCGTGTCGATAAAATATGTATGTAAACGTCGATGAAATTATTATAAGTTTAAATATAATCTTATGTCATTGTTTAATGCGTTTTTAGCTGTACAATAATTTACCTGTTAAAAATAAATTAAATAATAATTGGGTTTTTCTTAAATAATTAGGTAAATGGTTCCCTTGTGGAATCTGTAATCGCCATTGGTTCTAATGCATCGTTTGTCCGAATTTTTATTAATCCTAAAGCCATTTCCGGCTGAATTTTAAAACATTTTAGTGTTGTTTATAATACAACCCTAACCTAACCTAACCGCAGGTATTCCGAAGAAATTAAAAAAAAAACTTTGCACAATGCCACACTAAGCTCTAGGCTTGTACTATATAAATACTTATATCGATAAATATATACTTAAATACATAGAAAACATTCACGACCTGGAAACAAATATTCGCGCTCATCACACAAATATCTCTTACCGGGATTTGAACCCAGGACCGCTAGCTTCGTAGTCAGGGTCACTACCAACTAGGCGCGTCGTCAAATGTCTCACTCAGCTGAAAACCAATTTAGGTCAAAAGATATTTCGGACAAACGATGCGTTAGGACAAACTAACTACATGATAAGAGAATAAGCAGATAATGAGAAGACGCAATGACGACGAATATAAATAGCTTACGGTTTTTCTTTGTTTACTTGTTTTTTTTTGTAACAATTATTTTACTGTCACCAAGAGGTAAAAAAAAAACTTTAATGTTAATAATTCAATACACTAATTTCATATTTATCGTAATGAAACTTAACTGAAAAGAAAAAGCAATTTTTTTTTCCTCGTTTCATTACTTTATCGATATTCATTTTGTATACGTAATACTACCCGCACTACGCTTTATGATTTATGAACTGACTCGCCATTTGGTGCTTTGATAGTATAGTAGGCTAAGGTGGCAACGGGCAACCTATGTGCCCACAAAGCTCGAAGAACCGACGGCCGTTCGGCCAGAAAGGTTATTGACGATCGCTTGCACGATAAAATATAGGTAGCAGGAAGGTTGATGCAGGCCGGCCGCATTGCATCGTTTTCGCTGGAAATCAAAGAGCAGGTGTTCAGCAGTGGACGACTACGGGCTGGAATGATGATGATATCGTCAACCTAGATGTAATTTCTTTGTAATGTAGGTCTTTACGAATTAACGTCAGAAATATTACCTACTTGAAACTTTCTGCGTAAAGATCGAATTTTACCAAAAACTGGTACTTGCAAAGTTTAACTGAATTTTGCTTGAAACTTCACCGCGCAGTTTTTGTCTATCGCTATTCCATCGGAAACTACGATATCCCGAAATAAAAAGTACCTTCGATATTGTTCTCTATACCAGATTTCACATCTATGTGACTCCTCTGCGCCTTATCTTATCTTAGCTTATCTTACAGATGGGTTCTTTCGGATACACTTAGATCCCTTTAGGATTTTTTTATGCAATTACCCTCTTAACCTTTTGCACACTTAGCGATAGTGGTTAGAATGTGCAGCTTTCCTCGCAATGTTTTTTTTTATGGCATAGAGAAGGCAAGCGAGCACACAGGCCACCTGATGGTAAGTGGATACTGTGACCCATAGACATTCGCATTCACAAGACTGCAAGCCTAAGACTGCAAATGCGTTGCCAACCCTGAGGACCAAGATTGAATGCCTCTATGCTAGTCATTACACTGGCTGTCTTATCCCCAAACCGGAACACAACAATGCGAACACTGCTGTTTGGCGGTAGGTTAATCGTGAGAGCCTGTAAAGTACTTAAGCTAGAATAATTCATTTGTACAGTCGAAACCATTTATATCTATACAGCCATCACATCAATATATATACATAGACCTTATGGCTAGTGGCATATGTTGACTATGTTTTATTCGATTTTAAAGAGTCTCCGTTCCGAAGATCATGGCCTACATAGACCGGATGATCGACAAACAGTTGGCTTTCGGATATGACGTAGGCAAGGTGCGTATTAAATTACCGTTAAATACATCTTTACATACCTATTTAGTACAAAACGTAGTCGCCTCCCGCTGTCTGTCCCTCTGTATGTACGCTTAGATCTTGCAAAGTTCGCAACAGATTTTAATGTCGAGAGGTTTCGAACTGGTGCTATATTTTGTTCTTCAAAGTTTGGTTCTAAAAAACGATTCGCTGGCTTCTATTATTTCTGGTTTTGATCACAAGTCCGACCTAGACTAACATTACAAGACATTCGGTATCCAAAATAAAAGGTTCTAATTTTGTTTTAATACATCCTGATCGGTCCATTTGTTTGAGACCTACCATGCCTCAGACACGCAATAACACAAGACGTTAACCTTATTGGTAATACCCCTCCTGTTTGAGTCGTTGGTTCCTTTTTTGATTTGATATGAAATTGACGTTCATCCGGTGTTGCAGGGTTTCGTGACAGGGGAGCAGGAGGTCTGCAACTTGCTGCCCCAGCTGGTGGACCACCGCCTTATTCAGGAGACGCTCAACGCTAGGCTCGAAGCTGATAGGTAATACTCGTCATCACATCAAAGTTGCCAACTACTCCACAAGCTAAACGATGCGTACGGTCAATCCCCTGTTCATTAAACGAATGCTTGTTACCTTCAAAAGATCGTCCGCCTTGCGTCCGCCGTCCGTCAGCGAAAATCGTTAAACAACACTTAACTCTAGCAATTTTTCAGGCTATGCTTCCTTGGTTCTATTGCCGACCTTATCATTCCTGATTCGATCATGCAAATTGCAAAAAGCACTTCTCGAAATAGGAGTATATGAATAAAATAAAACAAATAAATAGAGGACAATCTCACATTAATTGACCTATTCCCTAACTAAGAAGAAAATGACTGCCTGACTGATCGATCAATGCACAGCCAAAACCGCTGGACCAATAGACTTGAAATTGGGGGGGAATGTTCCTTGGATGGAAGCGATTTTCGGAAATTCATTTCCTAAGGGAAACTAATTATACGCGTACGAAGTCGCGGTCGTACTCTAGTGAGATAGATATAGGTATCCATGCAGTAAAAGAGGCAGAGTTACGACTCCTATAGCTCCATTCCCTTAGAATTTGACAGTCTCTTGCAGCTCGTAATACGCCTCAGGTTAACCGTGACACGTCAGCTGGGGCTCCTGCAGCGCGACCGCCCGTGGACCGCCATCACGGTGAAGACCCGCCAGGCCACCACCTCCACCCTCAACAACATGGTACTGGACGCCATACAGCTCAAGGAGGAAGGTAACCTTTATGCTGCAGACGATACGGTGTAACCAAACCCCGTCCAAAAGACTCTTGGGACACTGGCTATGATTCACGGTGCAAGAACCTCGAAATTCGAAAAACAAAATAGTTTCGTATGGAGTCGGGTTTTCTAAAAAAACATACAAAAGAAAAGTCTTTCCGATTTCCAAAGTTTCACTCGCTTTTTAGATTTTTTTAAGATAATGAAACATAATTTATGGATAGGTTTTTCAATCTGCGATTGCGCGCTCTGATACCTTAACTGAGTTCAATATGGCAATGTCCGTAAAATTAAGGAGAAAAAATCTTGGTTGTTTCCAAGTAGATCGTGATTGTTGTGCATATAAGCGTCCTAATTCCATACCGGCCTAGCAAGACGTTTGATACGTTAACTAAGATAATAACTGAGTCACTAAAGAACGTCGGTTGATATAACTAATATCATACTATTGTATTAACTTTTTTGTCATCTGAACGAAAATTTATCTTGGTTGATTTTACCTTTTTTTAGTGTGGTATGTTCCTACAGTGACGACTTACGGATCTGAGACGTGGGCGCTAACAATGGGCCTCATAAGGAAGCTCAAAGTCACTCAGAGGGCTATGGAGAGGGCTATGCTCGGGGTTTCTCTGCGTGATAGAATCAGAAATGATGATATCCGCAGTAGAACTAAGGTTACCGACATAGCCCGAAGAATAGCTAAACTGAAGTGGCAGTGGGCGGGGCACATTGCTCGCAGGACTGATGGCCGATGGGGTCAGAAGGTTCTGGAGTGGCGTCCGCGGACCGGAAGACGAGCTGTAGGTAGGCCTCCAACAAGATGGAGTGACGACCTCGTCAGGATCGCGGCACTGCGGTGGATGCGAAAAGCACAAGACTGGTCTGAGTGGAAAGCCTTGGGGGAGGCCTATGTCCAGCTGTGCAGTCTGACGTCTTTCGGCTGACATGATGATGATGATCATGATGTTCCTACAGTGTGGCGTGAAAAGAAAGAAATAAAGGAAAAACATTTATTCGTGACAAACAGATAACAAAATACCCACATAGACAAAATAGCTGTTGTCACGAAATGGTTCCAACTCAGCGTTATGCTGGCGTTAAAGCCAACGTTGGTCTTCCGTTGGAACCATCCAGTGAAGCCACGGAAGATTACACGTACATAGCACACACACACACTAAACTAACGTAAACAAAACAAAAAAAACCGCTATAAAAGTAAACACAAACAAAATAATTTGTACTCGGTATTTGTGCCCTATATTGCACTCATAAATTATAAACTCGGTTACTGACCATTTGTTAAACGTTTTAGGGTTCCTTGATGAGGTGGAGTATCGTTTGTTGGTGAGTGCGATCCAGGAGAAGGTTCAGCACGTGCGTCACAAGGCCAGCCTGGTCGCGCCTTCCTCTCCCGAGGTAAGACTTCGCAGTTTGAAGGCACTGTTTACCTAAACTCGCTGTCAATAGAACTTGTGAACTGTTTGACACATAACCTCAAATATTCACCAAGCGTGTTTTTATTAAAAATAACGTATAATGAATAGTTATTTCATCTTAATATGAAAATAATGATCTAGTGTATAAATCGTTGCAAAGACCTTACTTGATCTTTAAAAGTACGTGATTTTGGAGTAATCATGGTGAATTGGTTCGTTTGGTTTTGTTTACATCTTTTGCAAGTTCTATTGACGGCGACCTTACTTAAATAAACTCCTATGTATTACACTTCTTTCTTTATCTTTGCATAAAAATGCACTGGTACACACCTAGCGACGTCGTTCAGGAACTTAAATAATTAATGACCTATTTTTACCTTGCATGTGAGTATAGTAAGTGATTGAAATTACGAAATGCGGCTGTCACAGGACTCTTCTTAGGTGAAAAAGAGTGTAGGTTTTCAGTTACACAAATAAATCCGTCACAAGCTTGTTAAAAATACTAGGCTTTTATCAGGAATACAATCAAATACTTACTCAACATTCATTTATCGTAACGATAATTATCTTGTTATTACGCTTTAAATGTCAATTTCTCTTGGCTAAGGATTAGGTTAGGTTAGAACTGCGACCAAAATTAGTACTAATCAAAGACGTTAGAAATGTCTTTTTACTAACCTGTGACCATTATGTTTTTAGAAATTATGCATTTCGTTGTTAAGCATTATAATTATTATATCATGGTTATTTATGTAAATCGTTACACATCCTGACTGCACACCTAAGCTGCGATTCCAGCTGACTTGTACGGTTGGATTAAAACAGCGTTAATCGAAAAAAAAACGAATAAACGGATACTAGGACTGAGATGCTCGGAAGATCTGTACTAACTGGCAGGAACGCAGGTTTAGACAGTGCAGATCGTAGACAAGATCGAGTGTAGCTGACTACACTAAGCGTGTTTCAAGTGATTCAACCGCTTTGTTTCCTGTGAACCTGGGCTACTTTGGAACTATGTCAAAGTGCGGTATAAAAATATATCCTGACGGTCATCTCACGATTTGAATAACCGTGTAATTTTGACATTTACCCCCTTACTTATAAACGTGGAATAACCGCGAGGTAAGTTAACCATGCTTTGTCCTTGCCTGTCAAATTCAAATGTCACAATGAGGATAAGGACAAAGCATGCTTAACTTACCTCACGGTTATTCCACGTTTATAAGTAAGGGTGTTATAGAGTTCCATAGTGGCGTAGGTAGGTATCAAAAAGGTGACTGTACTTTAGTGAATCGCCCTTGAATTGGTTTCTCGGCTTCCAGACCCAGCTGCGAGCGGTGTCCTGGCTCCAGGGCAACGAGCGAGTGGCGGACTACTTCCTAGAAAACTCAGAAATAATGAATTTCAACCATAACGACGTTCTTATTTCTAGAGGTCAGTACGAACGAACTATACAGCCCGTATTAACATAGACAAAGAAACTAAACGTAAAGTTGTATAAAACTGTCATCTCTAATGCGCCTTGAGGCTGGCTATCCATAGATTACAAATATACCGATTTTTAATTATAAATGCGCATGTAATTATTATTTATGCAATAAGGTCCATTTTGACTAGCCGACATTTTAATACAGATATTTAAAGGGTATGATATTTTTTTACAAACTGTAAAGTTTAGCAATTTCATTTTATTTTTCCCGTAAAATATAAGTAATTATCTTTAAATCAGGAATTTATAAAAACAAAACCATAAACTTCGGAGATAAGAGGGGGGGAACGGTATTTTTTTTTGTATACTTTTGGCTATAAATCAAAAAGTACGTCACCGAAAATTATAAAAACTTTATTTACTAAAATCAGATGCGGGCAAGCAAGATATACAACTATGCCAAATTTCATGTTGATAACTTATATAGTTTCTGAGAAAAACTGCCGTGACATACAGACAGACAGACCAACACTGAAGTCTCACCATAAGGGTTCCTTTTTTGCCATTTTGGTATAGAAACCTAAAAATACTTATTATCTGTAATAAACCTTAGCAGTTTGTCGGCGAATTCTACACTCTTTTCTGACTTATATAAATGCTAGAATCTATTACAGGTAGTAAACTAAACGAAACATTTGTTCACAGGTTTGGCAACAGTTGCTTCTTACAATCTACCATATATTTTTTTATAAAACCACCTATTTACTGCCTGTGTCTTTTAGAATCTGTCAATCAGATAGCGCGTTAACCTATTTTTGAAAGCGCTTTACGGCCACGTGTGGCGTGGGTAGCAGGCACCGCTGTAGAATTCTAGTTTTAATATAATGCCGTAGGCGACGAGCCCAAAGGACTGTACATCCTCGTGGCCGGCCTGCTGGAGGCGACGTACTTCCCACCTGAGGGGGACATCGACGAGGCCATCCCCAACTACGAGTTCGTCACCGACCTGAAGTTCGACGAGCCCAGTCAGGAATACATCGTGTCCGGGAACGCCGTCGGAGTACTTGGGGTAACCAGACAGTTAGGCCCGTTGCTCACCGGGACACCATGGCGGTACCAATCGCCACCACGAACAAAATGAATGACACGATGCGCAACCACGCGGACACCGTACCCTTACCATGAGTTACAATTACCGTTCTCGCTGGCAATTCGTCTCTCGCACTATGTATGAGAATACTGCACGGGTAGCACAAGTTTCCCGCGACTTGTTTATCGCCCTGGGAGCCTAATATGGCTGCGTTTATCGTGTGACAAAGTGTCGATAAGCCATCTGTCACCTGGATGCTTTATCCATTCCGTCTAGTCTCAAGACCGCAATCCTAAAACAGCAAATGAGTTGCCAACCCTAAGGAATAAGTTGAATTCATGCGCAACAACGCAATGTACACCGGATTGTGATCTGTCCTGTCACTGTCAGGTTGGTGCAATAAACCAGGGTTTTTGTATGGCATCGAGGTCAAACGAGCACGCTCTTGGTATTAATAAAGATATTCTTGTGGATATAACATTATCAACAAATTTTACAGAGCATTAGTAAAGTGCTCTATGGCTCGATTGAGAACCGACCAGCGGCACGTCTTATAAAGCAACAAGTAACAAATTCACAGGTCTAAACTGGCAACACTGCTCAAATGGCTGATCGTCATTGGTCGAGATTGTGTCAAGTGGAAACTTTTAACCTGTAAATTGTATTTTGTAGCTTTATAAAACAGGGCCCTGTTGTCGTCAAACGGCATCGGTATCCTGGGACTGTGAGAGAAACTCCTTCATTAATGCCACGGCTCTGGTGGTAGGAGTAGGAGCGTTGGTCCCCTGTAGAATTCGTGCTCTATGTGGGATGACGAAAAGGTTTCGCACGCGTCGCCTACTGCGGCCCACCGCACTTGTATATATTTGGTTGTTGGTTTTCTTTAGGTGCTGACGAACCGTCCGTACGCCTACACGGTGCGCTGCGACTCCGCCGTCCAGGCGTACTACATCACGCTGCCCGTCATCAAGGAGGCCTTCAACCTGGCTCCGCACCCAATCAGCGGGTAATACTCATGCTGGTACTACACATCCAACACCCAGTCTCCGAAATCGAGGCGAAACCAGGGCAAACCTTAGTGAACTCTAGCGATAGCTCGAGCCAACCCGCCACTGGGTACCCCTTTACTTTAAAGTCGAGTCCGGAATTAGGCGAACTAACTTGACAGTTCATTGTACACTAATGTTGCCACAGTTTGGCTAGTGCTGTTAATATCGATATTTAAAAAGTCTAGTTTATCATTATTATTGTGTTTGGAATCTAACTAATAATTTTACTAAGGAAAATAATATTAATAAAAATTGGTTGGATTTAAAAATACATCGAACATCGTTTTAGACATCGTTAACGACGCAGTCCGCCATTTTGTTTTGTTGACAGTTCGGACCATGCCTAACAAACAAAGCAAGCAAGCCGTTCGGCTTTCTATCATCGGTCTGCTCGAAGCTATCACAGTGATTGCGAATCTTTTGTAACGTTGTTGTGTTGAAAAGTGTTGTTATCATTCTTGTTATTTGTTTCTGTTACTCTTGTTACGTTGCATCGTTTTGTTAAGTTTTTTCCCTATTTGGCAAGTATGTATGAGTGTGAAACTTTCGACGACAATTACTTGATACAATATAAATATAATCAGATTTATAGAAGGCACAAGGTTATATCGACATATTTGTGTCGACATAAACTTATCACTATTTATTTTTTCCTATGTTGGCAACATTTTCGGCTGTCAAGTTAGTTCGCCTAATTCCGGACTCGACTTTACGCATTGACGGTTGGACGATTAGTTCGGATGTTGGGCGATAGTTTGCGCCAGCATTATAGTTTGACGATAGTATGGTGCCAGCATTAAATTTCATGCGCAACCAGGATTGCCATATTCCGGAATTTGTTCTGACATGTCAGGATTTTGTTTGTATGTATGTAAACAACATCGTCCAACACCCGAAAAATGAATTTCATAAATTTACATTCAGTTTTGACTGAGTTATAAGACATTAAACTTCATCAATAAAACGTATGTTAGGGGTATGGTAGGTAGCCCATAACAAACGAGTATATTAATAGTACATTATGATACAAGTGTGCTAAGTTGACCATTGTATACAAGGCGCTATTGTGTGCGCACGAGCGGAAGCGAGTGCGCCACAAGAAAGCCGCGTATATTATGGTCACAGGCACACGCGTTACATACGACGTTTTTCAACACACTTGCGAAAAAAAAACAAGATTCTTCATTTAGTCAAATTTTAATTAATTATTAAAACAGTTGGTAAAATTACAATTTCTTCATTTTCTTTACTTAAAGAAGACATTTTCGTTAATATTAAACTTCACAATAATTAATCCAAACTATCTTCGTCACAGCCGTCAATTATTTACGAAAAATGGCGGCTGGCGCGTTGTTTTTTTTTCTTGCCGCGATACCGATGCGCGCGCAAGGCTAAGGCGCGAACGAGATCGGCCAACAGCCAAATTTAAAATGTAATAATTCATGTTTAAAATACAAATTACAGAAAAATTTAAATGATTTTAATGAAATTGAGTTATTTTTTAGTAATAAAGCTGATTTCACCAATTTATTGAAATAAATATGTAGATAATGTTATTTGCCGCATAAAAACTGTTTGTTGCTAAGAAAAAAAAGGTATAACCCGACTAAATTATATCGCTTCTTCTTCGTACTTACAACTTGGTACTAGGCTACAAATGTAAATTGTTTGGGTTAATAAACTAAAGGCACTTGTGCGTAATATACTGAAAAAGCACGCGTGTTTAATATCTAGGTTTATGAGCCAAAAATCGGTGGAATAAAAAGGTCGTTTTGAGCAAGTGTGTTGAATAAAATAAAAACATATTAAAAATAAACGTGTATGGCATCTGAGGTGCTTGTTCCCCAGGCTGGAGGCAGCAATGTGGCGCGAGATCGGCATCAAACTATCAATGATGGTGCTGCCGACCGTGCCGGCCTACCACAGCTGGTCGGTTGAAAAGCTCAGCATGCGCCTAGAGCATGCCTTCGTGCCCTGCCTTAAGGCTTTCAAGGTGAGCTGCTTTGATCCAAGACACCAAGGCGATAGCAATGGTGGGATGTGAGCGGGGTAGGGAAGCGGGCCTAACTGGCAGTTCCTTCATAAATCCCACCAACTTCTTGTTTACGTATGTGGTATATTAGTAGGTATATTTTGTTAGCTATGGGTGTATTTTTTTAAGCAGATATTTATTTTTTATCAGTTTTTCGGATGTATGTAATATTTGTTATTTTCTATAATTTTATAAATTTGGCTATCTTCTTGTATTGTCCTTACTAATTCTACTCCAAGGTTAACTGGAAGAGTTCCCATATGGGATAAGTTCACCTGTGTACATTATCTATATTGATGCAAAAATGTTTTGTAATTGTTTATGTGCAATAAATAGTTTACAGACATACACACACACTTCCCCTGCGGGATGGTCGCGTTGTCTTTTTGGTACGGAACACATCACATTCTCAGCAGCGGTCTCCTCTTGGGATGCGCTGTACATTTTTCTCCCTGTAGCTATTTCTTCTCTTTTTTGAATACCGCATAGCTTCTACACCGACGAATCAGAAGACGGTCTCGGTTAGGAACTATAGCAAGAATCAAAGTCGACATCTTTTCGATGGTTGGTGGAGGAGGAGAGCTCAGTCTGCTCCTCGATCTCGAGACTCCGTCCGCGTAGAACCCCTCGTTCACTCGGGAACCGTCCAATATTCAGGCCTATGTGTTATTCCATGCTGCTATGTTCAACCGATGGCCTCAGTAGAGTCTCTCAACAAGTGGGTCTTAAAATGAACATGACAAGACGAAAATCATGTCAAATGTCCATGTCGTACCCACTCCTGTCAAAGTTGGTGACTCTACTCTCGAAGTTGTTGACGACTATGTATACCTAGGACAAAAAATCCAGTTAGGTAAGTCGAACTTCGAAAAAGAGGTCAATCGTCGAATCCAACTCGGATGGGCAGCGTTCGGTAAGCTACGCACTATCTTCTCGTCCCAAATACCACAGTGCCTCAAGACAAAAGTCTTTGATCAGTGTGTGTTGCCAGTGATGTCGTATGGATCCGAGACATGGTCGCTTACAATGGGCCTCATAAGAAGGCTCAAGGTCACTCAAAGGGCGATGGAAAGAGCTATGCTGGGTGTCTCTTTGCGAGATCGAATCAGGAATGAGGAGATTCGCAGGAGAACTAAAGTAACCGATATAGCTCACCGGATTGCAAACCTTAAGTGGCAGTGGGCGGGGCACATTGCTCGTAGAACTGATGGCCGTTGGAGCGGAAAGGTTCTAGAGTGGCGACCGCGAACCGGGAGACGAAGTGTTGGCAGACCTTCCACAAGGTGGACTGACGATCTGATAAAGGTCGCGGGAAACCGCTGGATGACAGCAGCAGAGGACCGATCGTTGTGGAAAACCTTGGGGAAGGCCTTTGTCCAGCAGTGGACGTCTTGCGGCTGACAATGATGATGATGATGATGATGTTCAACTGAATAATGATTTCTACCTGATCATCAAATTTAACATAGCGGAGCGGAGCTCCTATTTCTGCGTGTTTCGGCCCTTCGAGCCAGCTGAAGGTCTAGCAATACCTAAATCTATCTTATATTTTATTTATGATACTAATTTAGGTCAGTACCACGGTCACGGGTCGGTCACTTTATTACAGACTATAATCTATCTCTATGCCAAATTTCATCCAGATCTGTTCAGCCATTCTGGCGCATTTAACTTTTGCGTTTATTATTATTACAACTGACACAAGCAACATTTTATACATATATGTATATGGGTATTTCGGTTCTTAAGTGAGATGCATGTCTCCGTGAGTTTTCTATTGGGCCTTAAGAAGCTTCCAAAATTTCAGTATCTTATAACTTTACTTTTACTTTAACATCTCTTGAAACAGATATCTCATTTAAGATTTGTTAATACGGGCTAGATTAGCAAATCATTTGTGCGTATGTTCCTTGTTGCTTGTAGGTTTTCGTCGTGAACGAGCTGATGGAAGACATCGTACTGTTGGACGGCATTTGCCAAGACGCGGCCACGAGGGAGGTGTTCCAACCGCCCTGTTACATACCCAGGTACTGATTACGATTATTTGCATATTAAACGAAAAGCTGCAACCCGACTGGCGACTATTAAGACGAGCCCTTATTTCTATAGCCTCAGACACTCGCACGCTCTTGACTAGACGAATCTTATCACACTCTATTTATTAAAATCAGTAGTGGCACTGTCGAGAACAACTGCTGACTAGTAGCAGACCACAGCGGGGTGAGGTACCGCCGCGGGGAGCCGAGCTGTCAACCTAAAGCATAACCCCTCCACCTTCACTCTTCGTCGATCGCTGACAGCGCGAACAAACATACATATTTTTTTTTATTAATATTTACGACACTGTTTGGGTCGCATTCAGTAGTAATTTACATACTGTTACCTCTGTAAATGTGCAGAATTAAAGTTACATTAAACGTTTGTTCTTCTTCTATACATCACCATTCACCAAGCATACAAAAAGCAAGTCATCATCCGAATTTCATGACACCAGTCTTCAGGCACATAAGACTTTTGATCAGACAATTACATAAACAATCGAACTTTTTTTTCAATCTTTATCGCTTCCAGTCCCCGGAGCGCTCATTACCTGAAGCACTCTATGGATCTAACTGATGTGAATACTTGTTAACTTTGTTTCATTTATTTCATTACATTTACATATTTCCATAAATAGGTTGCATACCTAGATTGTGAAAGTGGCGTGACCACAGCTTAGCTGAATTTGAACTCACCCGAGGTAAACCATGGAGAGATTAGTTACATTATAGTCGCCGGAGTAAGAATGAAAATCCTCGGTTGTGGCTACCCAGAGCCGAACGATTTCAAGGCACTGCCATTGCTCTCCACTATCCCGTTTTTGGAAGGGCTGGAGGCTGCATTGGATTAAGCGCTAAAAGAGGGGTATGTACACAAAAAATCCCACAGGGTCGAAGTGTATCCGTAACGACCCCACCAAAAAGATAAGACAAGATACATTATACTAACCATTTTTATAAATATAAATGTGAAATAATGGTAACAAACCTTTCTTATAATTTATGCTTATAATTATTTTTTTCTGCACTCAACCGGGACGAATGGCGGAAAAGAGGGGAGGCCTTTGCCCAGCAGTGGGACGCCCAAATAGGCTAAAAAAATATGTGGAGTCATCCCTAGCGGGCTTACAACATTGACATCTACAAATTGCTTTTGGTTATTCATATAAAAGATTCTAACTTTGGCCTTGAACTGTTGGATAGTCTTAGGCCTATGCAATGACGGAGGAATATCATTCCAACGGTGTCCTGCCGTTTGACCAAAAGTCATTTGGCAAAATTACACTTGACAAACAACGTTTTGCAAAAAAATGTTTCGCCAATTGATCATTTTACTAGTTGTCATTTTAAAAATGGCTCACTTATTCAAATGATCAACAGTTAAATTTACATTTTATAAGTAATTATTTGACAAAATGAACATTTAGCAACGGAGTTATCAGACAAAATTTTAAATGCAACGAGCAAGACGAATCTGGGCAGAACTGACTCGGATAGGTTAGGTTAGAAGGCCAAGGCGGGAGCTTTGCTCCCGCCTTGGCCTTCGAGGTTATTTTTTTCTGCCCAGAAATAGGTAAACTACAGGAAATAATATTTGGTGAAATGGAAAACTGTCAATTGACATTTTATTATTTAACACATTTACCAAGTGTAGTGTTTGCTAATTGATCATTTGCTAATTGAGTTTTTGCAAAATGATACTTTTGTCAAATGTCACGTTTGCCAAATGATTATTTGGTGAAACGTTGTTTGTCAAATGATCATTTGTCAATATTTTTTTGGTCAAACATTAGTGAACCCATTCCAACACTTAATATGCTGCGTACCGGAACGACTCCCTAAAAGTTTTTTTTATTTTTTCTCAGGACTGCGCACCGGCTGGTGTTTCCGCGCTCGTCGCAGCTGATCGTGACCAGCGCCTGCCCTGAGACCAAGTTGCTGTTGGTAGCCGCCAAGGACACCGACGAGCTGGACATCATGGAGGATGAGCTGGACGACATACAGTGCGAACTGGTTAGTGCTACATTTTTGTAATGACATGTTCTCTCTAAAGCTTTGGGCACTCATGATGTGGCGACCTAGCGAAATCTAGCGACAATTTGCAACAACCAACTCAACAGAGCCACCAGTGTCAGACAGCGTAACTATGTCTGACAGTGCGCTACATCGCGCTAACGAAGTTTCCTCAGTCAGTTCACATAAATACAATTTCAAACTTTATCTCATTGGACTTCGGTCCCCATAACACCCGCCTGGAGAGAGATCTTTCTATTGTCCTCTCCTACAATGAATCCATTCGATTATGGTTATGAGTATGGAGTGGAAACTTGGATCATCACACAATAAGTAACAACTTTGGGTAGTACAGAGAAAAATGGATTGTATCTCAGCTACAAATAAGTAATATTGTAATTTGGAGTCGCACCAAACTAACTGACGAGTCTTGCCGCGTGAACGTGAAAATGGGTAGGAGACATTATGCGTCGCAGAACTGAGGGTTACCCGCCAAAACCAAAAGGTCAGATGGACTAACGACATCCAGTGCAAATACTAGTCATTGCCTGACTAAAGCTCTTCAAGTTAGCCACCACGTTTTACTGATGTAACTTTCGCCAATGCTCTCTGTTTTAATTTAAAATCGAGTAAGCCGTTGTTTTGTAATTCCAGTTATAATTATTAATCATTAATCTTTTACGAACCTTTTTTAGTTTATGTATCTGGGATCCGACTGTTGCCAAGGTGAAAAAAGCGCTTTTCTGAAGATGCCAACAGATCTATTTCTGAAATCTAAAAACTCCTTTTCCGTTTTGTAAATATAAAGAGACATTTATTCAGATAAATACAAAATTACATTACATAGATTACAAATAAGAACAAGTATACATTTGCTTCATGTATGAATTCTTGTGAAGCGGTCCACTCAGCATTCGCTAGCCGTAAAGCGCTGGTCTTCCGTTGGGACAGCTTGGTGAAGAGACGGCGGTTGCGTTTGTTAAGTTGTTCAAATAAATGTATCTCCAGATATCAAATGCGTCGTCGCGCTGCCTGTACCACAAGACGATCCGCAAGCTGTCGAGCGACAGCCGCGCGAAGGCGACGCGGCGCGAGCGGAAGCGCCGCCGCGGCGGCATGCGGCGCGTCAACTACCGCGAGTCCGTGTGGAGCCGCCAGAGCAGAGGCAGGCCATAATCACTCATTTATACTTACTTGCTGTTATCTGTTTTTCTCTTGGTTAGAGCTCCTCACGCGCCTTTTCTCCACTCCTCCCAATGTACAGTGGTGGGCGGTGGCCACATGATTAGGAACTATTGCTTTTCCCTTACTAATTGCCTACAAATAGAACTAATCAATTTAAACAACCAATTAAATAGTTCTTGACCTATTTTATAGTCAATTCCACTCGGAAAAATAAACTCAATTTCAAAATAAACTCGTAGACAAAAAATACGGGTCAGGGTGCGTTTTTCATACAAACGAGGCTATTTCAAAGCCTTGGTTCCTCGCCAGGGGATGCTTTTAGCGAAATCTAATGATGGATACCCCGACTATCGATACAAGACTTCTAGAGTGCCTAGGATACCGACCTGATTGAATCTGCAATTAACGCAGGAATTGTGGATGTTGAGAACAACATCTACAATGGCAATAAAATGTAAGGAAATCCAAATGCTGACCCAAACTTTCTCGCTGTGGTGTTAACTGATTGTGCGATAAGTTAGGTATCTTAAGAACTTTTGACCTCCTTTATTGAACCTCGGAGTATCCACCGTTAAACCTCACCCAAAACAACCCCTGGCAAGAAACCAAGGCTTCGAAATAGCCTCGTTTGTATGAAAAACGCACTCTGACCCGTAATATTTGTCCACGAGTGTACTTATTCGGTTAATTGGCCACATGAGGGCTCTTTAACACGTTGGTTATACAGAATGAATCTACTAGCGCTTCGTAAAAGACCATTACGGAGAAGAAACGCCGCAAGAAACTCCAGCAGAAGATTTTTTTTACCAAACCTTAAAATGCAATAATTTAATAGTAGTTTACGTGACGTTTGCGTTATGACTAGCATTACAACATAAGTGTGGTTTATGAAACAAGCCGCAACGCCAGTTTCATAAAAGATCAGACGAGTGTTGTAATGCCAATTACTTTATCTGCACACATATTATAAGTACTCTAAAATGGCTTCAGAAGCCGAAAGGCAAATGACCAGCATTACCTGTGGTAGTAGGTAACAGCGATGACAGCTGTAACGTAATGAAATTACATTATCGAATATTGTAAGGTAATGATAATGAGATCCAAATTTGGAACATCTTCCAAAATTAACAGCTGACATCGCTGTCACCTACTACCACAGGTAATGCTGGTCATTGCCTACGGGTTCTGAACTCATGATAGAGGATTTATGATGAGTTTTGATAAAAGTAAGTTACCTACATTACAAGGACTCTTCAGCGTTTATACTAAATTTAAATATTTTGTATGGACGCGTCAGCACTTAATATTTAACATCCGTTAAAAAAACGTCTGTTTTCAACTATACTTCACTGTAAATAAGTTATATTTGTATAGAAAAAACGCTAGCGTGCCTAATTATGTGGCCGCCACTGCATGTTTCATCCCTTCTTCATGCAAACTCTCTCTTCTGGGTCGTGAACACAACAACACGAATTCGCACAGCAAAGCACCCCGAGCAAGCAGGGCAATCTCACCTAGTTTCGGCACTGCAATTACTTGATTTGAAGTTAATAGAGGCAGTAACTAGTTACCAACAACTTGTACTTTGGATGACAATCTTTAGTTACGGTGTTAAACGATTAATTAGTTTAACTACTTTACTAATAAAACAGGCCCTAAGTGTTACCGTACTACGTATCTCTTGAGATTCGGTTCATTATAACGACGAAACGGATAGGACCATGGGTTTGAAGTGTGAACTGACTATCTCTATACGCATTGTAAATTCCGTGTGTAATTTTGTCTTAAGTCCCAGATAGACGGGCGAGTAAGTACGCCGCCGGACGTATGGCTCGGCGAGCTTACTCGTGCGTGTGTCACCCTAAGTACGCGGAACTTTTAAAGGTAAACAACGGGCGACAAAGATCGTCGAGCTTAAGTATAGTATGTCAAATGGGCGTACAGATGTAGTGAATAAGCCTTTCCCATCGTTTTTTGTCGGATAAGTTCGTATTTATCTTGCACTCTTCACTACATCTGTACTTACTCGCCCGTCTGTCACCCCTTTTACTCGACAGTCATGATCATGACTTATCCCACGCGCTTATAAGCAGCGAATTAGATTATGGCGCAACGTAGTCCAAATACTAACAAGTTTGGATAGTCAATTTATACGTGCATTAGCCGCAGCTCGGGACAATAAATTAAAAAAAATACAATTCTAATTATTGTTCACAGCAAATGTACCAAGCCACAGTGAGAAAGACTTAAAAGAAATTTCCTCTAAGTATTTCAAACCTGGGGACAACATCGTAAGTGATCTATGTATTTATAACTTAATTATTTACACACAATTAAAGATAAAAAAAATGCCCAATGTCCATGTCGCGCCAACTCCCGTGATAGTCGGAGGCTCTGCGCTCGAAGTTGTTGACGACTATATTTACCTGGGACAAACGGTCCAGTTAGGTAGGTCCAACTTTGAGAAAGAGGTCACTCGTCGAATCCGACTCGGCTGGGCAGCGTTCGGGAAGCTTCGCAGCACCTTTACGTCCAAATTACCGCAGTGTTTGAAGTCAAAAGTCTTTGACCAGTAGTGTGTGTTGCCAGTGATGACTTACGGATCTGAGACGTGGGCGCTAACAATGGGCCTCATAAGGAAGCTCAAAGTCACTCAGAGGGCTATGCTCGGGGTTTCTCTGCGTGATAGAATCAGAAATGATGATATTCGCAGTAGAACTAAGGTTACCGATATAGCCCAAAGAATAGCTAAACTGAAGTGGCAGTGGGCGGGGCACATTGCTCGCAGGACTGATGGCCGATGGGGTCAGAAGGTTCTGGAGTGGCGTCCGCGGACCGGAACACGAGCTGTAGGTAGGCCTCCAACAAGATGGAGTGACGACCTCGTCAGGATCGCGGGACCGCGTTGAATGCGAAAAGCACAAGACCGGTCTGAGTGGAAAGCCTTGGGGGAGGCCTATGTCCAGCAGTGGACGTCTTTCGGCTGACATGATGAAAGATAAAAATGTTTGAAAATGACGAAGAGAATCCACCTCATCTTCCCTTGTCCGTTATCAGATTGCTGCGGAGTAACTCACAATAATAAGATAGCATTTTTAACCCCCGACACAAAAAGAGGGGTGATGTAAGTTTGGCCGCTATGTATGTGTGTGTCTGTGGCACAGTAGCTCTTTAAACTGATGAACCGACGACGGATGCATTTTTTTTTTATTGTAAAGCCGGTTGTCTAGCAAAATTCAAAATATTTATTCAGTAAATTGGCCACACGTCGGTAATATAGAGTGATTCAACCAGCGGTTGCTCTCTTAGGGCACCATTATAACCGTACATTTCCCTAATTGACCGACAACGCACCGACAACTCTTACTGAGTTGTTGGTGTTTATTACGCCTCCCGCTCTCATATAAAACCATTATTTTGGGGGTTTTAGCTATCTATAATAGTTATATCCGTATTATCTCGATCCACAGCCGGAGAAACTCGAGGCGACGAGGGTCAGACGTAAGTGTTTTTTTAATAATCACCTTATAGTATCCGCAGGGAACTACGGACAAGTCGTAGTGTAGAAATTCACTTCAACTTGTCTTTCGCGCTGTAGATACTATCAAAGCTTTAGTTTATTTTACTGAATTGTTTCTTTTTTATGGCAATAAGAAGGGATCTGAGACCCAAAGACATTTAAAATCTCAAGACTGCAATCTCAAAACTGCAATCCTAAGACTTCAAATGCGTTGCCAATCCTGAGGACTGAGATGGAATGCCTCTATGCTAGTAATTTGTATTTGGAATTTGTTTGTTTGCCAATGTGTTTAGTTCATGCGAGTCAATATGAATCGGTCCGTTATTGGCATAGGCAATATTCAGAAAACATTCTACAGCCAATGACAATCCAATGTTATGGTGTCTCAAACTGTTCTGATGATGGATTTAGGATGTAGTGACAGGATCCCCGCCGAGTTTGAACTTGTTCGTTTGATTTCTATAAAGAGATGAAGATTGAGCAAAAAAAGTTCAGTTTGCGATAAAAACTTACTTTACTTACAAATGATTTATTGACAGATACTTAAAATTATGATATTTTGTAAGGGTTCAAAGTTTATAATTTCCATGTTACCATTGTGCATTGGTAACAAATTGGTGGTAGCTGGAAATATCCCGTCGCGCCGCGCAGTGTGTTCCTTTCGTTATAGACTAGTTAGAGAGAGATTACCGAGCGACAAATATGTCGTATCAAGATGTCTGCCAAGCCCGTATTATGTCGCATTTATCGCAGTGGATAAAACATCCGTCGCTCTCAAACTTACTGGTCAGGAAGTGACCGATGTATTATCCACGTTTATACACATCGATAAATATCCTCCGATTGGTCTGCGGACCGTGGGACGGCCAGGCTTAACTTGGTTAATGTATGGATCTTCGTGAATGACTTTTTTGGACGGCAACATTTTTTTTATAGTTGCAGATGCTTCACCGAACACTTCAGTGACCAATTTGCGATTTGCGTCGGAGGAAGAGGTAAATTTACTACATAGATTTTATTGGTTAAATGCGTCAATATCGTGCATGCCAGTAGTACCTAGTACTGGAAGCTGAAATACACAATGTCACAATGTGAATAAGATATAAAAAGGTACATCTTTCAGTTTCCCTTACTGTACACCGCGGCGTTACTATAGCTTTGGACTCAACAATGTGCGTACCAACTTGTCAATGTAAAGGAAATGTTGAGCTCTGAAGTCAAACTTGACACAAAATTACGATTTACGTATGACAATTACCTACTAGTACTATTTAGTCTATAACGTTTAAACATCTAATTGTAATTAGATGGAGTATGGAATACCTCCATGCTAGTCCTTTTCACCGGTCGGATTACCCCCACACCGGAACACAACAATGCAAACACTACTTTTTGCCGGTAGGTCAAAGTAAGATGGTGGGAGTGATTCGGACGGACTATGTACCAGTACCCTTACCATGAGTAACACTTACCGTACTCGCTAGCGAGTCGAATGCTCTCTCCCTCGCACTCTATAAGAATACTGAAATATTGCGAGGTCTGCGTACCCTACCCAAAGACCAAAAAAATAACTTCTTATAAGGTAGAAGGCAGGTCAGTGCAACTGTATTCGGCTTTTGGTTTAAAATATTGTAGGACGCCGACTTCAGTTGGACTGATCTACCTACCATTTTATAAGAAGTTAGTTTTTTCATTTTTGAAGGCGGGTTTTTGTTTTTTTTTAAACTTATTTTATTTTATACTTTTTAGTGATCGTATTTATGCTGTTCTGTAGTCCCACTTCTCAATTAATGAGATACTTAGAACATTTCAAGCCCGCCGCAAGCAACGCCGCGGGAGTCATAGTCATATTTAAACAATTAAATGTGCTTCGTCATAGTCGTTCAACTACCTTAATCGAGATATCTTATCGCCACCCTTCAAATAGGTACCGTTAAGGAGTTGTGGTGGCCATCTGTGGTCTTCATCATCAGTTCCACTTCACAATAAAGTACTTTTCAAAAGCAAATGCACGAAAAACAGTGAAATATACCGAAATCGCTATAGGTGTGCCTATAATATTTGAGGAGTTCCCTTGATTTCTCCAAGATCCCATCATTATATCCTGACATGTTGACAATGGGGCCAACAAGAAGGTATACCCATTCAAACAACGAAAAGAAATTCAAATCGGTCCAGTGGTCTCCGAGTACATAAAAAAAACCCCCGACGAATTGACAACCCCCTCCTTTTTTTGAAGTCGGTTAAAAACTAGTTAACAAAGTACAAATCTAGACTTTATAGTCTTGGTTAATGTGTGTGAAGTAATCCCCTGATTTATGTATTCTTGTCATCAGATATTGAGCACGATGCTCTCGAAACCAAAGAAGGGGTAGAGGCAGAACACGCAAGAGTCTTGGATACACAAGAAGTGGAAACCGCCGACGGGGATATTGTGCCTGCCGAAAATATGCTCGACGGTGTTAGGAACTTACATGAACAGATATTTTTGATATATATATCTTTAAGAAGGCATATGTTACCTATAGTAGTTTATAAACAAAATTAAATCATAAAACAAAAACCCTTTTTAACAATGTTAAAGTTATATTAGCCAACCAAACTTTATTCGCTTCACTTTTAGAAGATACGTTATCCTGGTTGGAAGTAACTCAAAATCCCGGTAAAGGTAGGTATATGTAGAAAAAGAAAGTTGAGTATACCTACTTAATGTTTGAATAATAGTATTTTTCACAATCGTGTTATAATAGACAGCTTTTTAGTCGAGTATCGTGTTTAGGCCGCGAAGTTGCGGAGTTGCCTAAGTACCTATAAGCTACGAAATTAAAAAGCTTGATTTTGACACTATTGTGAACTATACTTTTTGTACGAGTTCATTAGTATTAATAAATTACGTCATTAATACGAGTATATAAGAAAACTATCGTAAGTGGGAGCCTGCCGTTTCGTCAAAATATATTTGGTCAAATGTATCATTTCCCAAATTTTTCATTTGCCAAACTAATGTTATATAATGTTTTCAGAATTTATTTCAGTACCATCGTGTAGAACCCTATAGGTTAGGTTAGTTTTTATAAAATACTGAAATATTTACGGTTACAGAAAACAAAGCGGTTTGCCAAATGAAAATTTGGGAAATGATACATTTGACCAAAAATATTTTGACGAAACAAAGGTAACCCATCGTAAGTACTATATTGTCTAGTTTTATTATCCGACTTCTTTTACACAAGATAACTGAGAAATAATATGTGTGATATGAAAAACTACTAGTTACATTGGTAACCTGCAGCGGGGAAACCTAAAGCAATACTGGTTCTACTAGTGAAAAATAAATAAAACTCGATCTCAATATTTTATTGTTCATATTCAACTCATACTGCAACTTTATTCGGGCATTATTATTATCCGTAATGTTGCAGTACTGTTTGTTTTTTTTTTGTGCTGTGATTGGCTAATACTAGCCAATCACAGCACAAAAAAAAACTTTAGATTTTTGACAGACGACGCGACGCTGCTACGTTTCGAAACGACATAGATTGGCAGTTTTGTATCGGATCGAGTCTCCTTAAATAAGGACACATACCTATTACTGAAATACGAAGTTCTATTTTTCTTTTCTTTTCGGTTGTCTACATCGTATCGAAACAGTTGAAAAGAGTTGCAGTATTCTCTATGAAATCTTAATACACAGATTTTAATCGACGAGTACAAAAAATAATTTAATCTAATGTGTAACGCGACTTCGTAATTATAAAACTGTAAGAAGCACGGGTAATAAAAAACTCAATTCGTAATTAAATTTATTAAAAACTAGGAAAATATAAAAGTAAATTACGAAAAATGGTCCCAAATACAAAGAAATCAAATGTGCTACTAGCACCAAGTTGAAAAATTGATGAACATAGCGGTTTTGTGTAAGTTCACTTATTGCATAATAAATGAAAACCTATATTTTATTGCGTTTTTTAATAATGATTGTACATAGACCAAATAAATGTAAATAATTAATCGAAAAAAAAATACCTTTAATTTTTCAACATTTGTATAAACAGTATAAAAAACTCATTATTAAAATTTTGGCATATTAAACAAAATCAATCCCTGTAATTTCTTCAATTCCAGTTTTTAGCAGATTTTTATAACTAACATAAACCAATGTACTTACAATGGAATGTATGTGCGTAAAGACCGCAAGTGCAAGGAGTTTACACTGAGAAATATGTTGAATAATAAAATAATTGAAATGCGTTATAAATACCAAACAAATCATATAAATTCACAGACATTATAATTGATACTGTTTTTATTTTTTACTTATTAAAACAAAATGTACTAAATAAATGAATGTCAGAAGATATTGTTCTAGATAATTTAATATATTAAACAAAAGCAATCTAACACAATGCACACTCGATAAAACATTGGTTAGTTCTTACTTACCTTTCACTGCATTCGAAAATGCAGGTTGGCCAAATGAAATATAACAACAAATTTGACAATATTCATTTCAAGTAAAATCATAGCAAAGTTTAGTATTTTGACAACAGTTTTAAACCCTATATTTTAAATTCTTAGTTTAATTATTAAGTAAATGTTTTTTTATTATTTTGAATTTACATCATATTACTTCTCACACATCTACTTACATACAGTCAGAACTGTTTAGAATCTTATACTAGCTATTCTTACAGCATTCTTATTAGCAACATTCGCGTAGTTAATAGTGACTTCATAATGCGCCATTTAATACGAAATACCACATCACTAATATGGGGAAAAAATTACAAAATGCAAAATGAGATCTTGTACTTTAAACTGTAAAATGGAATAACATCATATTTTGACTTGTGTTACCCTTTCCGCATAGAAGTGATATATTGCACACAGGTATTTAATATTTTATTTCAATAGGAAACTATTTTTGTTAATAATGTAATATTGTACATTTGGTCAATTTGATTTTCAACAGTGTAAGCAATTAATATGCTGCAGTAGGAACCAAGATGATGGAAAATACATTATATTACATTATGTACACAATTAGTTCAATAATCTGATAAGAGATGGATACTTTTTAAATCAGATAGGTACAGTCAAGGAATCAAATTTGCCACTCCGCTGCAATAAGGTTCAGTCTCCTATCAATTACAAATAACTTGGCCTCTGTAATGACCAGTGATCGGATCTCGGATGCAATTTGGGGTGAACGACCTCAAACGTTATGCTTAACATGGATGTGACACGGGATTTCCCGGGATTTTGGGAAATGGGTTATTTTATTATTAATAATTAATAACTTTTGTCGAGGTTTAAACTAAATAAACAAAATGAAAATAAATATAAATATCAGGGGACAATGTCACACCAATTGACCTAGTCCCAAACTAAGCTCTAGGCTTGTACTATGGGTACTAGACAACGATATAAATACTTATATAGAGAAATATATACTTAAATACATAGAAAACATCCATGACTCAGAAACAAATATTCTTGCTCATCACACAAATATCTGCCCTTACCGGGATTTGAACCCAGGACCGCTAGCTTCGTAGGCAGGGTCACTACCAACTAGGCCAGCGCGTCGTCACGTCAAATATTCGCTATCTATCTATAATAGGTCATTTATTTGACACATACTTTTAAAACATATTTTAGATATAAAATAACTCTACTTTTTGAAACAAAATTTAAAAATAAACATCTTAATAACATGCAACACAATAGCATACTAATTATATCCCTTACAATAATACCTAGACAAAAGAAATAGTAACATGACAAAAACTTAACCTAAAAATAAAATGAAATTAAAACTACTATGTTTTAGTCGTGTTATATATAACTTTTATAGTGTACACTACGTACAATTAAAAGTTATTCACCTTTTTATAAATGTAGGTATCAAAGAGACTCGCGGGATTGTAAGTCATATCCATGTTAAGATAACGGACTTAAATCCCGGGAAATTGCATCCGAGATCCGATCACTGGTAATGACTATGATGTATTCAACATTTTCTTTGTAATGTGTAGCAAATTAAATTCCTTGACCATACATGGGCATTCCATAACAAATACCATATTTCAGAGCTATTTGAAAAGATCGGCCGTAATTTGATTAGGTTGTTATAGACTGTATACACTTTTTATAATTTTGAAAACAAGTAAATTGTCCAATATTATCCTATCCACTTTTTGGATTTAGATATGTTATATAATATCCCAGAAGTAATTTACAGGACTTCATGGCCCTTATGAGCATCAATACATAAAAATACTAGCTCAGAACCATATTATCAATATCTAAGTGCTTGAATATTCACTTGTTTACTTTGTTTTAATTAATATTACAATGATATCTATACCAATCTAATCACTAGGCAAGGCACAAAATTTACATTAGATGTTCTAAAAACGAATTTAGGATAATTTTAATTAATTATCAGATTACAGTAAGTTCCAACTTTTATTGAGTGAAACACCGCCATAAAAGTTGTTTAATATCTGAACAATGTGTTGTTCACATTAGACACAGTAACGTCACAATATTGCTTTAGCTATAAAAAAAATATGTATTTGTACAGTTGTTGAATTAAATTAAAGTTTTTGAACAAAAAATAATAATAATGTGTAAACATCTAATGTAAAACTGAGAGATGTTGATATGCCTTTTCATATTTCTGATACTTCGGTCTACTTCCGTGGTTGTTGGATATTTGGCTTGGGCACAACGTTAATGTGTGCTGGAGGCTTTGGACTATGAGCCACCTGCGCCGCCACTGGAGTGAAGTCAGCATTACCCCGGTTTGGTGCTCCAGAGATTGACACTGGGTTGGACGGTACTGGGGATGGACCAGAAAGACCGGTCAGGTCTTCATTTGCAGGCTCCTTGGGGTCTTTGCCGTGACCAGTTTTGTGCTGCGTGATTCTCATACCACCAGCCTTGACTGTAAGGAAAACCATGCAATAGTTCACTTAGGATTTCTAATTACAGATAACATAATTTACCACCCAGAACTGTGGTTGTTATCAACTTATTCATGGCAATGGAGTAATGGAACCTCGATATCTTGACAGACGGTGAGACGTACAATTGCAGTGCAGTGCAGTGCAGTGCAATAGCAAACAGCATTTATGGGCAGATAAGAATATTTTTTATCTAATACACTATTGACTACACAATTTAAGTAGGTATTACAATTTGATAACCCTTGCACAAAGACAATGTTTGTGACTGCATGCATCTCCTTTGCTTTTATATGCTTGTGAGATATCTGATTCTATAATTATTTATTGATAACTAGCTTGTGTTGATATCAAGCTTTCTAATTATTTACTGGAAATTACGTCGTGTTTACCGCCTTCAAAAAGCTATTAAATAGTACTTAACACCGGTGACCACTCGTTAACCTTGGAATATTGTTTACAGGCATTCGTGTAACAAAGCAAGTTAAACTTAATTTACAAATTACGTCATTTATAAATCATTTGTCTAGTAAAGGGCTCTACGCACGTAATCTATTTATAATACAGTTATTTTAAAGGTATTTACAACACAGTAATATAAAAAAAACATACAGCATAGAATTGATCCATATGCTCACAAAAACTATATTAGTCATTCGATACGATACACGTTTCAAAATAATATAAATGGTTAAGTGATTACATGTAAACAAAGAACTATTAAGATGCGAAAACTTACCTGCAGGAGGGTGTCCTGCCTTTAGTTGGGCGCTTTCATCGGGAGAAGACATTGTTTTTTAGTTAAAATATTTCACAAAACGCACGGAAAGGTGAAAATCGGATAAGATTGTAGAGTAAATACGCGAAAAGTGTCAACGTGTAAGTAGGCAGTGATGACACGGGTGCGGTAAAACGTCAAACTATTTTTTAGCTGGCAATCTGACTAACAATATGAAACAAAGAAAAATGTGCTTACAAAAAAACAAATGGGAAATTTTACGCTTTTAATCTCTGACTTGCGGACTCTCACATAGAATGCAGCTGAGCCAAAACAAAGTTAGCAAACATGCATTGAAAAAACGTCCATGCGTAGGATATTTAAAGCTGGACATGCATAGTCAGTCTTTAGTGTTATTTGGCGCGAAGTCCCGCCCGATTCGATCGTGAATAAGAAATCATTCGTTTTGGATCAATAACGCCCCAAGGATTTTTACTTTCGTGCTAAACTTGATCAACCACAATTGGACCATTTGCCGTCAAATGGATTGACAATGAATGTCCAGCTTACATTATCTGAATAATGAAAGTTTGAATGTTGCCATGTGTTACGGATTTCCCTTTTTTGAGTGCTGTTAAGCCGGGGCCCCAGCCCAGTAACATAGCAATGGCTAAGGAAGGAATCATTATCATTAGTCACTGCACCTACATACTGAATTTAGTTTGATACTCTACTCGTATCGTAATTATAGATGGTAATTTAAGGAGGCCGCGGCGCACGCCTCTACGTATATTTTCAAGTTTCTTGTTAATTTAAATTAAATATAGTTTAAGATTGGTTTTCGTTTATATGGTGCTCGGCTGAATACGTTCTCCAATTATTGTTATTCTTGCGTTTTTAGGATAAATCTTTAAATATTATCACGAAATGACTACAAAAATGTCTGGAAAATCGTAAGTATCCAAATACATTTACGAACAACTTTATCTAGTATTCATAATGTTTGTGTGCATGCAATTAACGAGTGTGAATCGGTAAATGTATGTGAGTACGTAATTAATGAGCGTGTACAGATGCAGTGCATCTTCTTTACATTATATTACATAGTATAAAATGAAGTCGCTTCTGCTGTCTGTCCGCTTAGATCTTTTAGGCTATCTCTTTTAGATTTTACTATAGTTAGCAGCAATAGACAAAGTGATTCAAGAGGAAGGTTTGTATGTGAGTATAATAAATTGTGGATTATGTACGGGTGTTACATAAAACTGACATAAACCGAAGCGAAGCGAGGGCGGGTCGCTAGTTTAGTATAAATACGAAATTATCCAACAAAAGACGATGTTGTTTGATGACTCCCTCGAAGTTTTGATCGTGTTGGTTGCAATGCATCCGTGGAGTGTTTATTACTTGATACTTATTCTCTTTGGTGGTTACGAGCAGTGTAGCACGTCAACACAACGGTTTACTAATGTTTGGTCAAAAATCGTTTCCCAATGTATCACTTCCCAAACTATTTTTCCCAAATTATCATTTGGCAAAAAATAACAAGTCAAAACATCGTATGGCAAATAATCTGTTAGCATTTTTTTTTGTGGCAAATTATTGTTTAACAATTTATTATTTGGTCATGTTTTATTTTACCAAATTTCATGCAGTCAAATGATTCGTTTCGCATAACATACTATTCCCAAAATATGGTATGGTATACAATTTATATTCTGTAGAGCGAGTCTAACCTACTCTCGACTTTTCTCGTAGCTGTTCGTTTTAGTGGGGGGTCACAACATAACCTAACCTACTTTTCTGGTAGCAGTTCGTTTCTGTGACGATTACAGTTTTAACCAAACCTAACCTTCTTTCCTGGCAGCAGTTCGTTTCTATTAGAGTCAGGGTTCTCATTCACCTAACCCAGCCTAATCAATAACGATAAAAATAAATAGTCATTTGGCAAAATCATGCTATAAATTGAGTGTGCGAAATAACATTTTGAACAAACGTATTTTTGGAATATAATATTTGCCAAAGAAAAACGTTTGCTTAATAAACATTTGTCTTACAAAGCACAAAGTAAGTCTTGACAAAGTAAAATGAAGCTATATGATAATTTGATCAAATGAATAAAATGCTAAATATAAATGTGCTAAAGATTCGTTTGGGAAATGAAACTACTGCGATAAGTTTTTTGGGAAGTGAAATTTGGCGAAAAACATTTTGACCAAACGGCAGTACACCCAACACAACACAGGACATCAAGTACAGTCACCCAATAAAAATGTTGCGCATACTTGAAACCTTGTCATTGTCATTGTCATTGTCATTGTCATGTGTGTCATTTGATGTTCTGTTTGAAGTTTACTATGACAACGCACTAAACTGCTTAACATTTTTCTGGCTTGAATTCTTGTTCTAAAAACTTTTTTCGGTCTACTAGGTATATTTATTTATATTAGTTTATTGAATTTATTAGTTAGGTATGTGTTGTGTTATGACAATTTCTAATTTAGAGCATAAGTTTGATTGTTACTAACAAAATCTGGATTTGTTATTTATTTCTTTTAGTCGTTTTTTTAATTATTTCTCAATCCCTTCAACAAGTTTCCCTGTGTACATCCCTGCTATAGTTTCGTCTATTTTATCTCTTTTTCTTTGTACAATAAAGTGTTTATATACATACATAAGATACATAAAACACCATCGAAACGTCGAAGTAATTGTACTATATGTGCTAACGTGTGTGCTAACTAAATCCCGTTATAAATTCTCCTGCTTTTTTACCGCCGCACTCATCCGCAGTGACAATATCTCGTTCCTTTGTCAAACTTATTATGTATGAAATATCGTGACTAAGGAACGACTGAACCGTCCGTAACGATTCCAAGCAGCGGTTGGTTGGTTTCAGTGCCCAGGGCCGAGATTCTGGGAAGCAAAAACATTACGTCTTTAACCTGTTATCGTATTGTCAACGATTTGATTACTCGAGAGTAATGGCGGTCCAGTAAAAAAAATACCATAAAAGGTCAAATACAATATGGTTTTTACCATGGGGCCCATTTGTCAAAGCGTATTAGCCTAATAATATTAGGGTTTGTGTCTCATACATGAAACTACAGAAATGAGACAAAACACTAATATTATTAGACTAATACTTTTTGAAAAACGGGGCCTGGAATAGAGTCCCGGTTAACTCAAATAACAAGATAAACACGAACAACCAGGAAAGGAAGATGTTAAGTTATTCTCTAACTGAGTATATCTTCCAGAACGTGTATTACTCGTATTAATATACATAATTTAACCATGAGTCAAACAAATTGCAATAGGGATGAAAACAAATTACAATAGAGGCCAACGCTCTCACTTAAAATTGTTAAAACTGGTGCTGATGTCTACTTAGTAAATACCCGTAAAAGATATGCTATCATATTGTTAACTTATTGATAACACTTGTTTACTTGATACCTAGTAATGGCAGCCGATTTAAAGCCGATATGATAACATGTCAAAGCAATTACGTTTTAATTAATTTAATAGAGCCCCTGACCAGAGGCCTACCGAAAAAAAAAGCCTTAGCTTAGGCTAGTTTGTGGTTGGTTGGTGGATCTTGCCCACGAAGCTAGATAGCGGTATCGGGATCGGTTGCCGGTCAGGGCAAATATGTGTGTGATGAGACTGATGAGCACATAATTATAGAGGATGAGCGCGAATATTTGTTTCTGTTTTGAGTCTTAGGTGTTTTCTAGATATACTTATATTTAAATGGTTATTGTTGTTAAGTACACGTTTGTCCCAAAATAAAAAGAAACTGGTCACATAATAAATTTTAGAAATAAATAAACTTATGTCACTTTATGTGAGTAAGATACTTAGCTAGTTAACTTGTAACTTTTTCTTTACAGGACAGTATTGGAGCAACGCCGGGGTCCTTGCTTGAGGCTAATTTGCTCGTATTATTATAATGAAGGCGAATTGAAAGAATATGAATCTAGGTATTTTGAAGTTGATGGTTTGGCTGTGGTTCGATTTAAAGACGCCCATATATATGACGGTACTCTAAGATGTAGTGTGTCAGCGAAAAAACTAGCGCTGTCAGACGATTCCCCCGTCGAATTAACAATATCTAGTAAACAATTGAAGAGTGAAGCTCCGGAGAAGTTGCAGCTACACTCAGAACATTGGACACAGTGGAAGTTGCTGGGAGCAGCAGACAATACCATTTGGGAAGGCCGTGTGATAATGTATATGATACAAGTGGATATAGTTGCAATTAAGGTGCAAGCACCAATGGCTCTTACACAGATTTATGATGATGTAGAATTTATAGACTTCCATCTGTCCGCTGCAGATGGTAGTGTGGGTGTTCACAAAATATTCTTGGCAGCTCATAGCGCTGTGTTCAGAAAGATGCTTCAGGGGAATTGGAGGGACACAGGGGAAGGCTACGTTGAGTTAGAAGGACTCTCTCGACAGACTATTCAACGCATGAAAGATTTCTTGTATCTGGGAACTCTGCCTGACTACGGGCTACGTCCCCTGCTGCTGCTTGGTAAATACTTCTCAATAGATGACCTACAGGCGAAATGCATTAAGAAGCTGGTTAAAACGGTCACGGCTGATAACTTGTTCACTCTCCTAGAATTTGCTTGTAAGAACAATCTACCAGAGCTAACATTTGAAATTTTGTACTTGACTTCTGATGAGATTGTTAATTCAGCTTACAAGAAAAAATATAACAAATCTGTTGTACGTGGGTCACTATATAAAATTTAAGACATGAGGAAATTAATCAAACATCGTTATAAATTATATTCTATAGTTTCCACGCACAGGTTAGCTTACTCTTTCACGCAAATTTACGTCTGCTTAAATCAAACCTGCAAATAATAATATGAATAATTATGAACTGTTAAAAGATATAAAAACTGATATTTGTAGTAAATTATTTCTTTTATTTCACAGTAAAACCAAATTTAAAATAAAATAGAATAATGTATGTACTATATGTATTATAAAGAGAGAGTGCGAATTTTGTGAGTTTGTCTCTATCCGATAGCAAATCTCCCGAACCCAATGCCAAGTAATAGAGTCGATAGAGAATAGACAAGTACCAAAGCCGCGCATTTTTCTAATAATTAGTTTACATGTTTGCCCATCTCTATTGACCTCTACCATACAGTGAATCAAAATCAGGCATGACATGAATGTATTGACGACGCGCTGGCCTAGTTGGTAGTGACCCTGCCTACGAAGCCAGCGGCCCTGAGTTTTGAATATTGGTTCCTGAGTCATGGATGTTTTCTATGTATTTAAGTATATATTTCTCTATTTAATTATTTATATCCGTGTCTTGTAGTACAAGCCTAGAGCTTAGTTTGGGACTAGGTCAATTTGTGTGACATTGTCCCCTGATATTTATTTATATTTATTATATTTTAATTATTTATAGGTTTTTTCCTGGAAGGGAGAACAGAAATAATATCATCTTGCACCTTTTTTATCATTCCTAAAATGCTTAAAGTGCTCTTTCACGGGCCACTTGTAACGGCAAACTAAACCGGGTTAGCTGGCAACAATATCTATCTCACTGTAATTTTATACAGGGTGTTCGGCACATGGACCGTCAATTTTTTTTGGGATATTGTTGGGGTGTCTTTTCGCCCTTGGACCTTGGGTCATAAAGGTCACGGTGTTGAAGATATGAATTTTTAAATGTTTTTTCTCAAATTTTCCGAAATTCCACCTTTCAACGTTTGTAACTTTTTTATTAATGACTGTAAAAAAAATATATGTATTTTGTATTTAATACTTGCTAATACATGCTTGTTCAAATAATAATAATCTTTTTTCTAATTGATAGTCTCAAAGGGACGTACGAGGATTTTTATGTCACAAAATTACTGTTTATGTGATTAAAATCCAACTTCGAAATTCAATTATTAATTACCTCACATTAATACGTGGCTCTTGAAAGTTTACGTTTCCAGTCTCCCGCATACGTCGAAACGTCGTCGAAAATGTGTCGTGGTGGGGCAATCTTCGATTTGGATGCATCTCTTGATAAATCCTTCGGGCTTCGCGAGAAACACCCCCTGCTATACAATACGCCATTATCATATCAACGTATTCTTCGTTAGTGTAGTCAGCCATAGTTTAGGAAAAATAATTACAATAAATCATAAATGAAATTTCCCGTCACAATTGCACCGTAAAACAGTAATTCGCCATTAGAAAAAAAAACTTTGGCGAAGGTAAGGAGGTATTATTCAAGGACGTATTATTAAGGAGATATTATTGTGGGAGCCTATTATTCAACCAGCCAGTGTTCCGAAAAGGTTCCGATGCGTTACAAAACTGACAAATAAAGTTGTAGTGCTTCATAATTCATAACAATTTCTACCCTATTGGCGGAATATCCCCGTAATTAGACTCAGATTTATTTTTTAACAATGTGTAGCGCATCGTTAGAAAGGTCATTAGTTAGAGAAGTTTTTAAAAAAAAAAGAACCTCAAAATTGTATTTAGTTTTTTAATAATTGAATTTCGAAGTTGGATTTTAATCACATAAACAGTAATTTTGTGACATAAAAATCCTCGTACGTCCCTTTGAGACTATCAATTAGAAAAAAGATTATTATTATTTGAACAAGCATGTATTAGCAAGTATTAAATACAAATTATTATTTTTTACAGTCATTAATAAAAAAGTTACAAACGTTTAAAGGTGGAATTTCGGAAAATTTGAGAAAAAACATTTAAAAATTCATATCTTCAACACCGTGACCTTTATGACCCAAGGTCCAAGGGCGAAAAGACAGCAAATAACCCCAACAATATCCCAAAAAAAATTGACGGTCCATGTGCCGAACACCCTGTATAGTAGAAAGTGTGACGGGCAATTATAGCTCTGAAAATTGCCCGTGTTACCGCACCTTAATGAAAGAGATGCAAAACATGCGTTACGTTACGTAATTTAAGGTCATATTTTCTAGCTGCAGTCCAAAGTTCGCTCAGCAATCTTCATATTTAAATTTAAAAATCTTATGAAAGGTACAAAATATAGATTCAAAATGTATTAGTGGTCAGTGCGGCCACGCCGACCAGATTAACGGTATTTTTATTTTTGGGTCTGGCTATACATTGAATCACAAAAAGGGGAACTTGGCATTTATTTAGCTTAGCAATGTATAGCAGCATTGAAAGTATTGAAACACGTCATGTGTATTATTTATCTTTCATTCGCTGATTCGCACGCGCATTTAAATACCGTGCATTGTGTAAAAGTTATCTAGTTGTAATCGTGTCAAATCGGATCGGAGTGATAAGATAGCATATTGGTTTGAGTTTAATGCAAAGTCTTTACTTTTTAATTCGGGTAATCTCGTGCATTTTGACTAAATATATAAGCATTAGAGTGGTTTCGCCGTCTTCGTGCTTCTTACTTACTAGTTAATTAGTAAGCTCTAGGAGTGGTACAGTTGTACGCTATCAATTTATCAAATAATCTGAGATAAATATAAAGCATAGTTTTATAAAAACTACCTCAATGGCTGCTTATTTGTAAGTATACATATTTACTTTTACAAGATAATAGCACCAGTATGTAAAATTAGAGAAATGTAGAAATCTTTTCTAGCTGGTTCCCCATATTATCTCTTTTTAGGGAAAGAGACTTATGAGTGGAATGGCACTACTTTTTTATCTTACTATATTGTTTTCAGAACAATTATTGTTTTTGCGAAGTGGCCGCTTTTGTGTTCAAGTTACTCGAGAGCCACTATATATTGTAACAAAATTATATTTTTATAGATACTTATTGGTGTGAAAGTTGAGAATATAACTTTCGTACGTTCGATTCTTCTATAATACTGATTAAAAAATAAATTGATGGACTGCAGCATGAAACAAGTAAATTTACTTTCGTTTTTCTTTGCAGCGGAAGTCCAATAGAACAACACAGAGGACCTTGCTTGAGGCTTATTACTTTAACAGAATTTGATGATAAATTAGGCCAGGTTTTATCAAAAGATTATGAGGTTAATAATCTGGCTGCAGTTCGTTTCAAACGTAATAATCATTTCGGCAGTCTAAAATGCAGCGTGTCAGCCAAAAAACTTACCACTGCAAGGGATTTCTCTGTTGAATTAAAGATATCTAGTACACATTTGCAGTGCTCAGAGCTATTGCAACTACATACTGAAAATTGGACAGAATGGAAGTACCTAGGAGAAACATACAATTCTCCCAATAGCGGCCAGTTAAAGTATATAATACAAGTGAATATGGTTGCGACTAAGGTGAAAGCATCACATGTGCATGCATCAGTTTATGACGATATGGAATTTATAGACTTCCATCTTTGTGCTGCAGATGGGAGAGTGGGTGTTCACAAGGTATTCCTGGCAGGCCGTAGTGCTGTGTTCAAGAGGATGCTCCAGAAGAAGTGGAAGGAGACGGCAGAAGGCTTTGTTGAGGTAGAAGGACTCACTCAGCAAACTCTTCAGCACTTAAAAGACTACTTGTACCTGGATACCCTACCAGAGGAGGACCTACGTCCCCTACTGCTACTTGCTAAATACTTCTTAATAGATGATCTGATGGTGAAATGCACGAAGAAGCTGGTTGAAGCAGCTACGGCTGATGACTTGTATGCTCTTCTGGAGTTTGCTTGTGAGAACAATATACCAGAATTAACATTTGACATTTTGCACTTTACTCCAGATGAAACTGTAAATGCTGCTTATAAGAAAAAATATAATAATTCAGTTGAAGATCAAGACAATTTTTCTGAGTTGGGCTGTTCGCAATGTTTTGGCCCAAGATTGAGTTGAGATTGAAGTCTTGACAATGGAAGTGTCTAATTCTATGGGTTTCAGATCCCACTAACTGTAAGATGGCCTGTGTGCTTGTTTACCTTCTCTATGCCATAGAAAGATAAAATAAAATATACTGAACTGTTTAATTGTAAGCTGTGTAATATCTTGCACTAAGTAAGTCATTCTTGTATATCTAATCTAATCTAATTGTATGGAATGTTTTTATATGTTCAAGATTCTCGGAAACTGCATGTCCTATTTGATTCTATGCCGATAACCAAATAGAGGTCTTTAGAGTCAAGAAATAGATCCGTTGAGTGGTTATCTACAAGAAAACTCTTTTTTAACCCAAGCTGTTATAATATCTAGGTACTAATGTAAAAAATATAAAAGGAATTCTCACCTGCCTTAACCAATCTTTTTTGGACGTCTCTTATATTAATAAGATTGTCTGACAGAGATTTCCATGTAGCAATACGCCCGCTTATAGTTAACTGAATGTTTTAAACAAAATTGTTATTGTTTGTTTAAAAGGCTCTTGCACACCAAACGCGTGGCATCGGGTGGCGTAAGCAACGCGGCACCCGGCACATCGCGTCCGCCGGCAGCTGCAGCGCTCCTAACACGCTGCAGCTTCGTTCGGTATGACGTGTAGCGCTGCCCGCGCGCATATCCAACGCGCGTTTGTGAAAAAAATACCTACCTATAACCTTGCCCCAGTGTGACGGTAAACATGGTGGCCATAATACAGCTTCGCAGACCTGCGCGCGCGACGCACGCCGCGCTGCTCGTTTTGCCCAGGGCAGCAGCGGCGCGTAGCAGTTTCTACGCGCGCGCGTCGCCGCAACGCGTTACTTTTTGATATGCCGGGTTAGATTTGTTTTGTTGTTTTACAACTCGCGCGTGCACGCGTTCAAGCGGCGACGCTTCTGCCACGCGTTTGGTGTGCCGGAACCTTAAAATTGTAACTCTGTGGTGTCAATAAAGACTATTGTATTGGATGTATAAAGTATCATATTATTCAATTGCCCTATTCCCAATTATTATTCATCATGTCAGCCGAAAGACGTCCACTGCTGAACATAGGCCTCCCCAAGGCTCTCCACTCAGACCGGTCTTGTGCTTTTCGCATCCACCGCAATATTATTCATTATATTTTGTCACGTCCTACCGGGTGGCAAGTAAAAAACACTAAGTGGTTTAAAAGGTTTATTTTAAAAGTACGCCGGTAGTGTGAACAGAAGAGGTAGGGTAGGTTCGTAGGGGTGGTCTGGTTCTGCGAAGCGAGCTAGCACTTCCCTCGCAGTTTGGTGACGTGGAGCGGCGGTGAGGAAACCGTCGGCAGCCCGACGGTGCGCGGCGACTGGACCCTGGCGTCGGGGGTAGCACCCGGTGTGTAGCACCGGAACCCACACGACGATCCTGATCACCAGAGTAGAGGCCGCTCCGGCCAAGTAGTGTGTCGTAGGTAGACAGGGCGTAGAACCCGACTCAGAAAGGTAACTCCTAGCGGAGCTGTACCCCTAGCGTTGCAGTTAGCGTAGCTCGTACTCCTAGCGGTGGAGTTAGCGTAGCTCGTACTCCTAGCGGTGGAGTTAGCGTAGCTCGTACTCCTAGCGGTGGAGTTAGCGTAGCTCGTACTCCTAGCGGTGGAGTTAGCGTAGCTCGTACTCCTAGCGGTGGACCCTGGAAAACCCAAGCATTGGCTGTGTGAGCCTGGTGTCCAGCATTGGGATAGTCCGTGCCAGCCGCCGTTGAGGGGTGAAGCCCCGAGGGAATAGTGCGTAGTTTTTTAATTATTGGCGGTGGCAAGAACTATCGGAACGGAGTTACAATTACAAAATGAAGCGAAGCCAAAAGAACAATTTAATAATTACTAATGACCGTTATGAAGTAACGGTCAGATATTTAGGACAAAAAGGTTGGAAGAACAATTTGGAAGAATCTAGAAGAACACGTTATAAAAAGGTAAAACACAAATACAGTAGGTACACAGCAAGATAGCAAATAAAATAGATATATAGGTTCATTGCACTAACTTACCCGATTTGGGGAATTGCACCGATTCTAAAAGATAGTTAAAGTATGACGTGTATAACTAACTGTTTCACGTTAAGGTTGAGCAGCAAAGAGGCCGAATGAAGTGAGCGTGGCCTATTTATAACCTTTCGCCCTTTTCGGTTAATTTTGAATGTTAGCAGGGCGAACAAAGGAATCCTAGCAAACTACTGCGCATCATGAGTGGAAAATAACTGGTCATGTAGAAAGACACCAGCTTACCCTCAATTATTTTCTCATGCGCTGAATGTTAATAAAGTAAAAAGAATGATGATCAATATTTAATTGATTTAATTATTATTATACTTGATTTTAAAAGATTATTTACATTTACATTGACTTTTAATTTAATAATTAATAAAGAATTGAAAATTACAAGAGGTAATAGAGAATAGCTCGTGCCGCCATCTGTTGGCTAAGCGTCGCTAACATTTGACAATGTCAATATAGGAGTGTCACATCATCGCTTATCTATGGTGACGTGCTGTCTGTTTGACAGTTACAGATGTTGATAAACAAATACAAGATGTGAAAGTGATTTTAAGTGAAAATAAAGTGATATTAAGGCTAGTTTGTCTATAAAATGCACACAGGTAAGGAGCGTAACAACTGCATTGTTACAGTACCCCCCCTTCTCCAGTAAGGATTTTGATCCTAAGATAAAAATCCGCCTAAGAAAAACTTTTACGTCTACACATTCAAACTTCTTTCATTCATCACACATACAAATAACTAGCAGAATATCCTTTCAAAGTGAGTAAACTATTTAGGCAATTTAGTTGACCCTGACGCAAAATAAAATGGCTAGATGGAACTGGATGAAAAACTGTTAAACCTTCCTCTAAACATCGTCATAGGATCACCACCCGTCCTATATATAGATCACCTAACGATACATGCAGGGCAAGGGCTTATTTAACGAGTCACTATCCGCTCGGGGCACGTATGTTAGATGAAGAAAGCATAGCTGCAATCTTAAGTAGTGGTCAAGGTAGGGCTTATTTTCCAAGTTACCAACCGCTTGAGTGAAAGGCTTTGTAGTTCGACTAGTAAAGAGATTTTAAAGTTTAACAACTAGGTGGTGTAATGCAAATTAAAAAAAAACAAAAAGACAATTATGTTAAAAAAAAAACAAAGAATCCACAAGTCACAAATAATTCTGCCAGCACAGAAATCATTTTAGAATGTAGTAATAGTATAGTAGAAATAGATTATTTAGAATTTACAAGTTTTAGGTCCTTGATATGCCACGTGCCTAAATCCTTGCCGGACATATCCTGCAATACATAGACTAACGGTGATTTTTTAGAAATCACACGGCATTTTACAAATTTTGGTGCTAGTTTTTTACTAAAATGTTGTGACTTGTCACTCAAGAAATAGGTTCTCTTCCAGACTACATCACCTACATCAAAATCAGCCGGCGTAGAACCGCGGATGATCACCTCATAGGTGAGCTCATCCTTTTGTAAAGAGAGAAATTTAACCTCAGACATGATTTTACTGTACGGATAAATTTGGGTAGATAGTCAAAAAATAAAATAAAAAAATGTAGGTAGATAGTAAAAAAAACCAAAAAATTTTGTAGGTAGATAGTGCAACGAACCGACTAGAATAAGTACTCTCCGTTCCGTTACAAAGTATGAAGAATAAGCAGATGAATAAAAATAATTGTAACCCGCAGCAAGTAATGTAATGAAAAAAAAACCAGAAGGGCAAAAAAAAAAACGTTAGGTAGGTAGGTAGTAGTGCGCGGAAGGCGACACCCAAAGAAAAGGTTCCGCAGAAGGCGGCGCGTCAGCTCACACCGGGTGTAATGATGTGAGCTTAGCGTGGACCGTTTAGAAGAAACGGCCCCGAAAATTCCTTAGTCGCCTTTTACGACACCTCGGATAGAAAGAGGGTGGCACTACTCTAGACCCGGACACCACACGGGTAATAAGAGCTTGCTGCGAATTGCAAAACAAAACACGAAATACAAAAATACTAAAAAAAAACACAATAAAAACACACACACCAACAATTAAACACTACACAGAACCAGACTTAGACCACGTAAAGGGCGCCACTGTCACGTCCTACCGGGTGGCAAGTAAAAAACACTAAGTGGTTTAAAAGGTTTATTTTAAAAGTACGCCGGTAGTGTGAACAGAAGAGGTAGGGTAGGTTCGTAGGGGTGGTCTGGTTCTGCGAAGCGAGCTAGCACTTCCCTCGCAGTTTGGTGACGTGGAGCGGCGGTGAGGAAACCGTCGGCAGCCCGACGGTGCGCGGCGACTGGACCCTGGCGTCGGGGGTAGCACCCGGTGTGTAGCACCGGAACCCACACGACGATCCTGATCACCAGAGTAGAGGCCGCTCCGGCCAAGTAGTGTGTCGTAGGTAGACAGGGCGTAGAACCCGACTCAGAAAGGTAACTCCTAGCGGAGCTGTACCCCTAGCGTTGCAGTTAGCGTAGCTCGTACTCCTAGCGGTGGAGTTAGCGTAGCTCGTACTCCTAGCGGTGGAGTTAGCGTAGCTCGTACTCCTAGCGGTGGAGTTAGCGTAGCTCGTACTCCTAGCGGTGGAGTTAGCGTAGCTCGTACTCCTAGCGGTGGACCCTGGAAAACCCAAGCATTGGCTGTGTGAGCCTGGTGTCCAGCATTGGGATAGTCCGTGCCAGCCGCCGTTGAGGGGTGAAGCCCCGAGGGAATAGTGCGTAGTTTTTTAATTATTGGCGGTGGCAAGAACTATCGGAACGGAGTTACAATTACAAAATGAAGCGAAGCCAAAAGAACAATTTAATAATTACTAATGACCGTTATGAAGTAACGGTCAGATATTTAGGACAAAAAGGTTGGAAGAACAATTTGGAAGAATCTAGAAGAACACGTTATAAAAAGGTAAAACACAAATACAGTAGGTACACAGCAAGATAGCAAATAAAATAGATATATAGGTTCATTGCACTAACTTACCCGATTTGGGGAATTGCACCGATTCTAAAAGATAGTTAAAGTATGACGTGTATAACTAACTGTTTCACGTTAAGGTTGAGCAGCAAAGAGGCCGAATGAAGTGAGCGTGGCCTATTTATAACCTTTCGCCCTTTTCGGTTAATTTTGAATGTTAGCAGGGCGAACAAAGGAATCCTAGCAAACTACTGCGCATCATGAGTGGAAAATAACTGGTCATGTAGAAAGACACCAGCTTACCCTCAATTATTTTCTCATGCGCTGAATGTTAATAAAGTAAAAAGAATGATGATCAATATTTAATTGATTTAATTATTATTATACTTGATTTTAAAAGATTATTTACATTTACATTGACTTTTAATTTAATAATTAATAAAGAATTGAAAATTACAAGAGGTAATAGAGAATAGCTCGTGCCGCCATCTGTTGGCTAAGCGTCGCTAACATTTGACAATGTCAATATAGGAGTGTCACATCATCGCTTATCTATGGTGACGTGCTGTCTGTTTGACAGTTACAGATGTTGATAAACAAATACAAGATGTGAAAGTGATTTTAAGTGAAAATAAAGTGATATTAAGGCTAGTTTGTCTATAAAATGCACACAGGTAAGGAGCGTAACAACTGCATTGTTACAATTTATTTGTTTAATCTTTGTTGCAATTATAAACTACGTACTTAATGCCTAAAGCATTCTCTACCAGCCAACCAAACTGGCGTAACGTGAGCGTAACTGTACCAAATGAGGCCCGTGGCAAATTCGTCAAATCGGGCCCTTCCTTTCACTTTTATTAATAACTAGAGGACGCCCGCCATTTCGTACGCGTAGAATTAGTTTCCCCGCTACCCCCCCCCCCCCCCCTTATTCTCACCCGTTAGGAGGGGGTGAATTTACAAAAATCCTTTCTTACGTCATGAAAGGAACCCCGAAAGGAAATTTCAAGTTTCGAAGTAGGTATAGTAGTTTCGGCTGTGCGTTTATATCTAAGTCAATCAAGTTTGCCTTTTATATATACCTACACATTATTAAGCAACTTTTTTTGTGCTTCGCTAATCTGGAAAAACCATCAGGTAGCAATCTGTGGGGGTCTCGGCAGGAACGTGGATGGTGGGTGTTTGAAAAAGGGACGTTTTAAATGTCTCTAAAATGGCTGAGTACGGAGGAAGATATTGTTTTTAAGTAAAAAGGTAAGGTAAGGCATCGAAAGACTTTGGTATGGGAGGAAAACTAATTCAATTTATATAAATATGTTTGTGTCAAAAGCTAACGATAAGACTATAAAAACTGGTATAGCTTTGAAAAAAAGAGTTCCTATAGTAATAGGTGAAACCAAAAACTATGTTAATTTGTAAACCGTCGTGTTGCGCGTGCATTAGTTTTTAACCGACTTCAAAAAAAGGAGGAGGTTATACGTTCCACTGTATGTATTTTTTTATTTTTTTTTGTGTATGTTCACCGATTACTCCGTCAATTGTGGTCCGATTTTGAAAATTCTTTTTTGATTTGATAGGGTATACTTCCGAGGTGGTCCCATTGCCACCAAATCGGAATCTGATGAGGGGATCAGTGAGGAATTGAGAGAACTCCTCAAATATTGTAGGCAAACATAAAGCGATTTTAGTATTTTTAGTAACAAGTCTAGCATTTGCATTCAGAAAGTATCATTTGGTGAAGTGGACCTGATGATGAAGACCACAGATGGCCACCGGAACTCTTCAACGGTACCTATTTCAAGGGTGGCGATAAGATATCTCTATTAAGATGGTTGAACGACTACTACGAAGTTTATTTACTTGTAGAAATATGACTATGTATTTCCCGCGGCGTTGCTTGCGACGCGCTTGAAATAACTTAAAGTTTCATATCAACAAAGAAGTGGGACTACGTAACAGCGTATTCTCATAATAATATAAGACAGACGTACGCTATTACTACACAACTGGCGAAGGAGCTGGGTCTGAATGACAAAGTTAATAAGTACTTTGGGTAGGACCTTGGGCCTTAGGAGGATATGATCAGCACACGTGGCACACGTTATTAAAATTTTAGCACAATCCTCTTAAACGTTGCATTTCGCACAACGCTTTTTCATCATGTGGTTTCTTTAGCACTTTATTGGGCTCTAAGTCGCAAAGAGCAATACCATTAAGGGTCTTTACGCGACTTAGAGCAACATAAACTTGGCCTTTGGCAAACATTTTTTTACCCAAATCTATTACAGCTTTGTTTAAGGTAGTGCCCTGGAGTTTATGCACTGTAACCGCCCAACTGAGGATTAGCGGCAGCATCCTTCGTTCAACATCCCCGTATCCTTTAGTTGCCTGATAGGTTGTTGACACAGGCGCTATGGCGACTAACCCGTCTCTGTCTTTCACTTTTGTGCCAATAGTGACATCATCAAATTTAATAAAAACAGATTCAGGTAACTCGCCTGATTCTATTTGGTCACGGCGAAAGGCAGGCCATTTAAACTTGGACACAATCCCCATTGCCCCGTTGACCAGGCCTTCAGTAACAGAAATGTTGCGTCTTAACATGACTCTGGAGCCTATGCCAAGTTTCAAAACGTGCATCAAACCACCACAGTTATTTGCATCAGCAGGAATAACATTTGATGGTGGTCGTTTTCCATAGGTGAATATGACTGTAACTTTCCAGTGGCGTTGCTTGCGGCGAGCTCGAAATTTTCTATAGTTTCTCATTTATTGAAAAGTGGAACTACATAACAGCATAAATAGGATCACTAAAAAGTATTAAATAAAATAAATGTTTAAAAAAACAAAAAACCGCCTTCAAAAATGCAAAAAATAACTTCTTATAAAATGATAGGTACCTATAGGTAGGTCAGTCCAACTGAAGTCGGCGTCCCACAATATTTTAATGATAGGTACAAACAACGACACACTTAACTGCCCATTAAAGACCGAAGTTAGAGAATGTAGAAAGAGATGAATATAGATTTTACATAAGAGACAGTTTCTCTCTGTTCATCTTCAATAGTCACTCAGCTGTGTTGCTGTTTGTAAATCGGCTTTTGGTTTAAAATAATGTGGGACGCCGACTTCAGTTGGACTGACCTACCTATAGGTACCTATCATTTTATAAGAAGTTATTTTTTGCATTTTTGAAGGCGGTTTTTTGTTTTTTTAAACATTTATTTTATTCATATATTCTCTGGTCCCGCACGAACGCTAGCCATTAGTCTTTTTTTTGCATTCATGTTTTTTGCAACATAAATTAGGGAAACTAACGCGGGATATTTTACACTACACGAGAAGGATAAGGATTAAGAAATGGAACGGAACTATGGATAATAGAACATACGGTCCACAGATTATAAGGTATGTACAGTCGATTATTATTTATTTATTTATTTATTTACTTCAAAATAATTACACAGCATAACAGTAACACACTACAGCACTGTGAATTACATACTAAATATAGGTTAACAAGACGGTAATAATAATACAATAAACATAATATATGACATGACATTATAATTAGATAGTAGGAAAATATTATTTACACCGATGAAACACGGGCATCCATCTTCTCGCATAACTTCAAACATTCAAATCAAATCAAATCAAATCAGATCAAATCATTTATTTGCTAAGAAACATAATGTTACAGGGTGGTAAGGAACAATTATGTAAAACCAAGATTGGCATGCAAAATAACATTTTACTTAGCAAGAGAATATAAACATAAAAAATAAGAAAATCTCTTGCAACAATAAATTATAGAAATTTAAAATATGCATATACATTTATTACACTAGTAGTGACAAGCCTGGTCAAACATTTTACCAAAGTATTCTTCCAATTTGTAAAATGGCCTTGTCAATAAAAATAATTTAACCTTTTTCGAAAATTCATTTAAATTATTACATTGCTTAATAAATTATAGATTTTAATTGCATTATATTCTAAACTATTCCTATAATGTACATAATTATTGTGTATTGGTAATTGTACGTCAAAATTATTTCTAAAGGCGTGCCTTCTTGTTTCTAGTTCACTTTTTAACTTAAACCTAGTCTTATTTCTGAAAACAAATATGCATACTAAGTATATAAACAGAGATGTCACTGTTAAAATTTCATGCTTTATAAATAATGGGCGGCAGTGGGCTAGCGGTTTTGATTTGCTTATGTAGCGTATGGCTTTTTTTTGCATTAATAATATTTTATTAATTTGTATATTATTTCCCCATACCTCCAGACCATATCTTATGATACTTTCAAAGTAGGCAAAGTAGACAATTTTTAATGTAGAGGTATCTAGTAATTTAGACAAGGTTTTCAAGGCATAGCATGCACTAGCAAGTTTCTTCCGTGTCTGCTGTATATGACTAGACCAACGGAGCTGTGTATCCAATTCAATGCCCAGAAATCGCACGCTTTCCACTTTAGATATTGGCAGAGGGAGAGAGTAAGATAAACTATTTGTATGTCTTTGGAATGTTACATAATGTGTTTTATCAAGATTCATACAAAGACCATTACTTTTAAACCACTTCTCTAGTTCAAGCCAGGTATTACTTACATTGGCTTCTAACGATCTGAGGTCATCATTTTGAAAAATCACACTGGTATCATCCGCAAACAGGTAAGCCGTTCCTGATGTGAGATTGCATGGAAGATCGTTTATAAAGATGATGAACAAGATTGGACCAAGCACCGATCCTTGAGGAACGCCACACGTTATATCCATGTCATCTGAGTTTACATATTCAATAAGTCCAGAATCGTCATTTTTGGTTATTTGAACATATTGTGTTCTATTGGTGAGATAGGACCGTAGTAACTCTAATGCGTGACCCCTAATTCCATAATACTCTAGCTTATCCAAAAGAATGCCATGCCTAACACAGTCAAAAGCTTTGCTTAGGTCACAGAAAACACCGGAGCACTTCATTTTTCTATTTAGAGCATTTAAGATTTCTAGAACAAGATCTGTTAAAGCCATAGTAGTGCTCCGATTCTGTCTAAAACCAAATTGGTGAGGTGAAAAGAAATTGTTTTTATTAAAGTGATCAATTAGTCTTGTCGCAATGGCTTTTTCAAGTATTTTAGCGAGGACAGAGAGAAGAGATATGGGCCTATAATTGTTTTTATCAGTTTCACTTTTTTTTTGTATATGGGTATAACTTTAGCACGCTTTAGCTGATCCGGGCTATAGGTTCCACACCCAACAAGTATTCCGCGTGAATGGGATTACGGGCACGACTAAAAGTGACCATGGCACACTTGGCTACATTAAAAAGAAGCCCGTTGTCGAGACCACTGATGCACCCGGTCTAAATCCGTCTGCAACGAAACACAGTCTAACAATTCCCGTACGCCGTAGATTAGCTTCAAGTCGTCGGCATAAAGTATCATCGTAAATTGGCTGACATGACCCTGCTTTTCGATATAACTAGAGATCGCATTGATAGTCCTGAACTACTATCCAGCCTGTCGCTCCGTGCCCCAAGGCGTCGTACCAGACATACCACCTTGTCCCCTCTCACTCTGCCAACTATGGTGCCATTGCAGTGCTATCACGCATCCCTCGTCTGTATAACACGGAGTTTAACACTACTGACCCATTTTTAGGATCCAAATATAAGTTTAAAAAAGATGTTCTCACAGTATTGTTGAAACAAAAAACAAAATAGAACAGAATTAAATAGAAATAAATTGAATAGAAATAAAATTAAATAAAAAAATAAAAAACTGAGACGGCACTTTATTAATAGGTACTGAACAGAAAAAATTAGAAAAAATTGGTAAAAGAAGTTTCTGACAAACTAAAACGAGACATTTATGTTAGTAAGTAAGCACCTATTTGACTTATAGATTCGAACCGCACTTACTGACAAACACGCGAATAGGAATAGTAATTGGAATAAGAATTAAATTAAATACAATTAAGGTCAACAAAAGCTATTAATCATGAACAAATACCTTAGCAATCTCATATCAAATATTTAGATTTTTTTCATTAATATCCTCATGTTTTACCTCGATTCACAAAGGTGGGCAAAACTTTATTAAAGGGTCTAGCAGGCTAAGGAAGGAGAAGTGGCCCCTGTGACGAATATCGGATTTTTATAATGTCATTTGTTGGCTATCTCATAATATAGAAACACCCTAACTTTCAGCCCCCTATCTTGAACCGTCACCGAGATACTGTCAAAAACGTCATTTTATGGATACATTTTTCAAAGTCGTTTTTCTCCTGAACTATATAAGGTAGAGCAATCAAACCAAATCATAGCTACAAAGGATGGGTAGGAGTATAACTCTGATTTTTTTAAATATTTAATTCCATGAAAAAATATTGATTAAAATGTCAGAGAAATTTTTGACTGCACTTTTCAACAAGTATTTGTAAAGGTACAGCTATGGAAAAAATCACATAAACTGTTAATAGTATTAGCTAGTACCATGTGAAAAATCAATTCATTATAATTGGTGCAACATACTTTAAAAAAATTAAATGTCAAAGAAAGTGTTTCACTTTGCATTTTCAGTTTATTTGATAGCTCTAAACCTCTTCGATACATACGTATACGAAAAAGTTTGTATATTTTATTATCATCTACCAGTATAATAAACAAATGCCACTCTGACAAGCAGTCTGTCGCAGTCATCATTGCAATAATGTCCGACAAATGCAAGATTTGCAATGTGTTTCTTCGTAAAGTGCAAGGAAAAAAAAAACTAATATCTTTTTTTTTTTTTTTTTTTTCAAAAACTGTTTCTACAATCTTTACCAGATGTTGAGATATCGCTTTCTGATGAAGATATTATGTTAAAAACATATTGCGAATACTGCAGGATAAGATTTTCCTATACATGGGACGACGAATATTATGATAGTCATTATCTCCGTGACTTGTATTGCAGTGTTTGCTGTAATGAGTTATTTTATACTCCATAAACGGTGATACTGAATAGGTACTAGAAACAATTGACCATTCAGTTTCTGTATTAAATAATTATAACATAGTAAATCTGTCATTTCATGGATTTCGTAGTTAGTTTCGATGAAAACTGAGTTACACAATATGTTATCTTAGATGCAGCAGTTTGACCTTTATTGACAGCCATGCGTGAAGTTCAAAATAAACATTCTGTTGCTAGGCAACGAAGTTAAACCTCATTGGATCGAAAAATCTTCAGAATGAAAAACTCATTGAACGCGTTCTTTGTTTTTTTTTTTAAGGATGTTGCACCAATTATATTTAATTGATTTTTCACATGGTACTAGCTAATACTATTAACAGTTTATGTGATTTTTTCCATAGCTGTACCTTTACAAATACTTGTTGAAAAGTGCTGTCAAAAATTTCTCTGACATTTTAAACAATATTTTTTCATGGAATTAAATATTTAAAAAAATCAGAGTTATACTCCTACCCATCCTTTGTAGCTATGATTTGGTTTGATTGCTCTACCTTATATAGTTCAGGAGAAAAACGACTTTGAAAAATGTATCCATAAAATGACGTTTTTGACAGTATCTCGGTGACGGTTCAAGATAGGGGGCTGAAAGTTAGGGTGTTTCTATATTATGAGATAGCCAACAAATGACATTATAAAAATCCGATATTCGTCACAGGGGCCACTTCTCCTTCCTTAGCCTGCTAGACCCTAAAGTTTGTATGAAATTCGTTTTCGCTTTTATTTTACTATACGAATGTAACAGTACATTACAATTTAATTAAATGGGTAGGTACTATTGGTGGGCAAGTAGTTGCAAGTAAGTTAATTACTGAATGGCATTGTTTATATTTCCATTCTACCGGGCCTGCGTGCAACGCAAAGCATTCAGATTTCTGACTTGTGTTACTTTTTACGATTACGATTTTTCATGTGTATTCATCTTCACTATGTTTGTGTACTCTTTAATTTAGTAACTGATGGATAACTGTCATTGGCCTTCTTTTATGTAACTGATACTATGTAATAAGTATATTTACGGCTGTTGTTGTCCTGAACACCAATAAATAAAAAATAAAAAGATAAAAAATCTGGAATGCTGGGGAACCGAAGCAAGGTCATTTACCATTATGCCAAAAAGTAACGGACCCAAAATTGAACCATGGCTGACCCCAGACCGAGTATTGTAGGTCTCCAGGAGGAGGAGCACCCGTGTTGCACATACTGCTGTCTGCCGCGCAGATAGCTGGCGAAGAAACGAAGCAGCTTTGGCGAAAAACCGATGTCGCATAACTTCACCAAAAGTACGTCGTTATCCACGCGGTCAAAGGCTTTTTGAAAATCAAAGTACATCACGTCAACTTGTATTCCCTTATCCAAGTGGTCTGAAATGGAATCAACCAGAGTTATGAGGTTCGTTTCGACTGATCGCCGGGACCTGAACCCATGCTGTGAGTCACTTAGGTAAGGCTTTATTTGAGGAACTAGAAGTCTATTTACGATAGTTTCAAACAGCTTAGCAATCGAAGACAGAATAGCTATGGGTCGGTGATCATCCACGCGGTCCGCATTATTAGTCTTAGGGATAGGCCTCACCCGCGTGAGATTATGATTAGATACAATCACAAACTATACAGAGATACTCCGTGCTAAGACTCCGTGTTACATTCATTAATTACAATGATCAAAATGGTCCATCGTAAAAAGCATAGTTAGATAAGAGGGATACAAGTAAAGCTCTAATGGCAAATGCCCAGTGTCGCCCACTCTTATTTTAAAATGTGTCAAACAACCAAAACTTGCCAAAAAGTTGTAAAAAGAACCGAGTTGCATAAAATGCGTGCTTTAGATGAAAATAAAGAGGCTACAATACTGGCTCTATAAATATACATATAATAGAATAATAATAGAATATTAATGGTTAGAAGCCAAAATGGCCCGTAATCTTAACAAATATAAAGAATATCAGACCAAATAAATGACAATAATCAATAACTCTAAACATAAAAAATAATAGAAGGTAAATAATGACTTATTTAAAAAGGTGGCTTGTTCAGTTGAATATAGTAAAAAAACCCGTTTCTTAATAATTGATAAAAATATGCTAGATTAATTTTTTGTTGTTAAGTCATCAGAAAATATGCTTAATTTAGCTACAAAGTTGCTAAATTGGCAACACTACAAATGCCGGTAACTTCCACAGATTGTAAGGTTATTGCCACAAGTTAGAAGCGTACATCTAATGGTGCGGCCACATTAAAGACTATTACTTATTCGAAAAAATCGAAGGTCGAAGTAAACTTAGGTCTATGCATGCCTATCACTCGTCATTCGAGACTAAATCGATTTTCGAAGTATAAATACCAGGTTTTCAAAATTGTACTTTTCAGAACATTACAGAACTTTTGTCCGTCAATGTTGCCAAATCCAGATGTTTTCCCTAAAACCTAGAGGTTTTTTCATGTCCTTGAGGTTTTTCGAGGTTTCGATGTCACTAAATCCATCAGGGTTTCTCATAACTCTACCCACTGGTTTTTTTTTTAATCATTCAATAACACCGACTAATTTTAAGGAAACTTTTACGAATTTTCAACTTCAATGTAGCTACGTACCTAAATTAGGTACCGTAGACCAAATACAAAAATTACATGAATTTAATATTTTATTAATGTTGATATTATGTAGATTATATGTAATAATCCTAATATATTAGATATCTGATTTACAAAAATCGTAAAAGGTTTTTTATCAATCGTACTCGAGAAACTAGGTAATTTTTAAATACATCTTAGGGGAGATAGAAAAAATGTGGCAGCACTGATATCAGTTAAGTCAAGTTGAGTTGAAAATACTTGAGATTGTGTTCGTTCATTGTTTTTCTAAGAGTTCACTCACTAGCTCACCTCAGTGACGAGTGTTCGTTCATACCTAGTTTTCGTGCTGATAATCAACCCAGTTATAAGTTACGGCTGAAGGCTACCCGGGAGAATTCCAAATATTGAGCTACAATAAAAAATAAACTGTATTAAATATAAGCCTACTAGGCAAGGCATTTTGTAAATTACCTTAAAATGTCTGAAAGTAATGCAACATCAAAATTGTAAGTAAACACATCTCACATGACAAATTATAGCGTATAGAATATTTTACACGTACTTAATTCATTTATATTTATCTGTAAGTTGAAGACAAAGCACTAAGTTTTGAAATGTCTTGTTTTGACTTGAGCCCCTTTAATGATATTCTTGTTTTCTTTACAGAGGTGTAATTATGCAACAGCGGGGCCCTTGCTTGAAGCTTATTACCTTATTGGAATTCAATATTGAATCTGGAGAATTCGAATCAAGGGAATATAAGGTTAATAATCTGGCTGCAGTTCGTTTTAAACGTAATAATCATTATGGCAGTCTAAAATGCAGCGTGTCTGCAAAAAAACTTAACACTGCAAGGAATTTCTCTGTTGAATTAAAGATATCTAGCACACATTTGCAGTGTTCCGAGCTATTGCAACTACACACTGAAAATTGGACAGAATGGAAGTACCTAGGAAAGACAGATGATTGTCTTAATGACAATCAGTTAAAGTATTTGATACAAGTAGACATAATCGCAACGAAGGTGGAAGTATCAAATGTTCATGCAAAGGTTTATGATGATGAAGAATTTATAGACTTCTATCTATGTGCTGCAGATGGCAATGTGGGTGTTCACAAGGTATTCCTGGCGGCTCACAGTGATGTGTTCAAGAGGATGCTCCAGGGGAAATGGAAGGAAACTGATGAAGGTTGCATTGAATTAGAAGGACTCACGCGACAGACTCTCCAGCACTTGAAAGATTATTTATACCTGGGTAAACTGCCCAATGAAGGGCTTCGTCCTCTGCTGCTGCTTGCTAGATACTTCTTAATAGACGATCTAAAGACAAAGTGCATTGAGAAGCTGGTTAAAACTGTTACATCTGACAACCTGTATGCCCTCCTGGAGTTTGCTTGTGAGAACAATGTTCCGCAGCTAACATTTGACATTTTACACTTAACTCTTGATGAGACTGTTGATTCTGCTTATAGGAATAAATATAACTAATAATGGCCTGTGGCTATGAATTAAATGATTTCAAGAAGAATGAGATAAAATGTAAAAAGTACCTATATTAAGTGTATAACACTTATTATGAATTTATGATGCATTTACACTCCATGTATAATAAGAATAAGTAATGTTTATTTAGTTTTAAATGCAAAGGAGCACTGTCTCTCATACGGCTCGAAAATTGATGAGACAATCTGTAATGTATTGTGTAGTGCTAACAGCCATCCAGTATTATTGTTAATGTTTGATTTTCTTTGATTGAGAAATTTTATTAATTTACAATTGTGCGTGCAAAGGTTTCAAAACTGTGTAATAAGCGACTTACAACAAGCAACATGGTTTACCAAAACAAAGGAATCACATGATCTTTTTAATGAACTACACGTAAAAACTTGTGCATCATATATTTTTTACAGATAAGATAAGATAGATAATCATGTATATAATTTTACAAAGTGGCACAGAATAATTGCTTTAGATCATAAAGCCTTAGCTAAGTAACCATTGCTTAATTATCTTTTTAAATTCCATTCCATTTAGTGACCTAATATATTCTGGCAATTTATGAAATATTCCAGTAAAATAAGTGCTTATTTTGAGTATATAGCTAAAAGAAGAGCAGTTAGTTGATACATAATTTTTGTATTCAGATCTTATGTTATCCTTAACCCAAGATCAATCAACTAAATCATATCAACTTTAATGCAACTTCTATGACCTTGAAACAACTAGCAAGGATTTTGAGTAAATAATGTTATGATCTAGCAGTAAGAGTATCTAATATATAATCTGACGAATACTAATCATAATGATTATAATGCAGGAGGCAATGTTCACAGGCACAGTAAAGAAAGGGGCTGAGAAGGCCGAGCCCAATATAAATGTTTGTTGGATAAATGCGTCATGTTACCAATTTCATCCTAAACAGTGCCCTTATTTTTTATAAACTCTTTTTGACCAGCCTATATACTGAATTTTAATTTTATTTATTTTATACTGAATATAAATCTTAACTTTTTTATACCTACCAAATTGTTTTATTACCTAACTCCTTCAACTACTAATGGAATGGAAGCAATAGTGATTCGAAAATATTTTCTAAATTGTTAATACAAAAATAGTACCTACGTATCTAAGTCCACACCAGTTATAAGTGAAAAAGCTAAAATCAACAGAAGATAAATAGAGCTGTTATCTACAGTCTAGCTGTGGTCTAGATTCTTTGCTTGCTGCGGCCGCTACGGGGACATAAGGAAATCAAAAACCACGCACCTCCACCCAATGAGGAGCTTTCGTACTACTAGCTTCTACCCTGACTTCGTCCGCGTATATTTCGTTATGGTTATTCCACCGAGAAGTCTTTAATTTTATGGAATGAAACGTAGCTTATGCGTTTGTGCAGGGTATAACCTATCTCCATTTCAAATTTAATCCAAATCCGTCTAGCCGCTGCAGCGTGAAGGAGTAACAAACTAACACACCAAGTTTCGCATTTATAATATTAGTAGGATACTCGTACTAGTGGGATTAGTGGATAATAGCTTCGCTTGAGGCATATGTTCAGCAGTGGACGAGTATATGCTGAGAAGGAGAAGTTATTCCCTCGGGAACTCATAATTTTTCGGGATGAAAAGTAGCCTATGTGTCAAAGGGTGTAAGCTATCTCCATTTAAAATTTCAAACAAATCCGTCCAGCCATTTCAGCGTTAAGGAGTCACAAACTTTATAACATTAGTAGGATTCTCTTAACCTATTAGTATCCTGGTAATTATTCCTTTTATGGATCTTCACTACACTATCAAATAAAGACTCGAAAATATCGTAACATAATTCAGGTAAATGTACAAATTGCACCCTCGAACTGGGGCTCATTCTACTCGATAAAAACATATTGCTTTTGACATGTTTTCATATAGTAACGTTATGATAGTTCATAATTACTTCCCAGTATCGGCAGCAGAATTATAAACAGTACGATAACATGTCAAAAGTAATTAAGTTTTACGGAGTAGAATAGAGCCCCAGAAGGAGGATACTTCTCAAACGCGCAGTTTTTCGCGCGTTGCATCGCATTTGCGCGCGAATCGCTTACGACGAATAGTTTTGCATAAGAATTAGTGGGAGTTTGGTAATAAAATAAAAGTAGGTAAAAAATTAATAATTTAATAGATGAAATCATTTTTCCATGATTAATAGACTTTTTATTTTGGACAATTGTAGTTTGTCCCAATCTTTATCAATATATGGAGGGAATTCAAAAGTTTTTGTCGCTGGTTATTAACAAAACCTACTAGTAAGTTGGCAGAAGTACCTGCAAGTAGGTCTGCAAAGCCTTACTACGCGGGGGTTCGGATTTTCTGCTCTGGGGGCACAAGGTAGGTAACAAACGGCCGCACTCAGAGTCAGTTAAGCGATTTAGTCCTATCAGCATTCAGTGATGATTTTTCATGCACATGTTTTAAAAAGGAACAAGTTGATTGTCTCTAAAAGGCAGCGAACCTAAAGCACCCTGCACTCTCCTTATACCAGATTTCTCATCCCCCATTTCTTTACTGTCTATGGCTGCTTCTGCATTATGTTTTTATCGTTAAAATAAATCAGACTTAAATATGGCAACTTAGCTAACTAATAAGTTTTAGAATAAAATAATGCTATCTTTACAGTTATTATGGAAAACATATGGTATGTCAAACATTGAATAATAAGTTTTCCCTAAATAGGGCAAGTGTCATGAGCATGATAGGACAGGCATTATTATTTTTATAGATTTTGAGAGACAACAGAGCAATATGAAAAAGACAGTGCACCTTTGGTCTTAAAACTAAATGATACACACTTATTACACATGGAATGTAAAAAATATATCTTAATAATTACTATCTAGGCTTCATAAGCTTTTGACATTAAATAGTATCCTACACCATACTCCTTAATTTATAGCCACAGGCAATTATTTGTTAAATTTATTCTTATAAGCAGAATCAACAGTTTCATCAAGAGTGAGGTGCAAAATGTCAAATGTTAGCTCTGGAACATTGTTTTCACAAGCAAACACCAGGATTGCATACAAGTTGTCAGCTGTAGCAGTTTCAACCAGTTTCTCAATGCACTTTGTCTTTAGATCTTCCATTAAAAAATATCTAGCAAGCAGCAGCAAGGGACATAGCCCATCGTCAGGTAGGGTTCCCAAGTACAAATAGTCTTTTAATTGCTGAAGTGTCTGCCGAGTGAGTCCTTCTAATTCAACGCAGCCTTCTGCTGTCTCTTTCCACTTCCCCTGGAGCATCCTCCTGAACACATCGCTGTGAGCTGCAAGGAATACCTTGTGAACGCCCACACTGCCATCAACAGCACACAGATGGAAATCTATAAATTCCTCATCATCATAAATCTTTTCATTACCATTTGATACATTCACCGCTTTCCTTGCAATTATATCCAATTGTGCCATATACATGACCAGACCGTCTCTACATATAGGACTTGCTTCTCCCAGGTACTTCCAATCTGCCCAATCATTTGAGAGTAGGTGCCATTCTTCTGAATACTGCAATGTTTTACTAGTTACCTTTATTTCAACAGGGATATCCTTTGCAGAATAACATTTTCTTGCAGATATATTGAATTTCAGAGAGCTTTCATTATTACTACGTTTTAAACGAATCTCAGCCAAATTATTTACTATATACTCCTTTGATGTGTATTCTTCAAATTCACCTTCATTGTAGTTGTTTGAGGTAATAAGCCTCAAGCAAGGGCCTCGGTGTTGCTCTGTTACTCGTCTGTAAAGATAATAAGGATGGTTTACATGCGTAGGTATTATTATAAGTAATTGTAACCCTAAAGAAAAGGCCCCTTGAAAATAAAATTTATCCACCACTGTGCTATTTTTAACTTCTTAAAATGATATAATAACAATGGATCAAGGACCAGATACAGAAGGCAGTACTACTCAACATGGCACGCATTGTGAGGAGGTTCCTCTCTCTGCAGCCCTAATCACTGGTAGCTTGAGCCCTGCCCTGCTGCCGGCGGCACGGCATATTGCTTTTATATTTTAAAATTCAATTGATAAAATATAATGTACAGAAATGTAAATAAATATCTGAATAACAATAAACTTAATTAGCTGGCTTTTGAGGAAAAGGGCCTAGAATGAAAGAAGGAATTAAAATTAAAATTTTCGTTCAGTCATAGTTCTAATGATAAATTAACTACGAAATCATTGGATACTTACTAACAGGAAACCTCATACAACATGCACAATCTCATTTAAATAAATATTACTGTATAAATCAGGCAAACAAACGCTGTGTACTTACGCTTTAATTGGCATTGTTATCCAAGTTGTTTAAAAAGGTCATTTGATAATCGGCTCTTGACGATTTTTATTCGAAACTTCGTTTGCACCAAAACCACTCAGACAAAAGCTACAATTACCTGCACAAGATAGGTGTAAAGCGTTCTTAGTACGTAGGAATGATAATTGATATACGCTTTATCCCGGAATTACTCATATTATACCTATACACATATATATACATTTACATACCTACAGTACTATAAACTTGTTTCATGTAAAGATGTTGAATGGAATCGAATGGAATGGAATGTATTTATTTAGTTTGACAACTTTGACAGTCAAGTCAATCCAATTCATTTTACGCGTTTTTTTACCAGTGCAGCTCGTTTATTTGACCAGTGCAAAGTGTTTTGTGTGGTTTTTCAATTAGGTAAATTTATTAGAGAGAAAAATTATTTCTTACCCAGATAATAATAATAATAATAATGAGCCCTGCCCCGCTGCCGGCGGCATTCGTAGGTTAGGTTTTTTATGTTTATTTTTTATATTAGTATTGTTATTTTACTTTTATAATTGAATATTCACTGTAAAAAACCTAATTGTACAGATATAAAATAAATATACAAAATAATAATAATAATCATTTTATTTCGACCAACAAAGGATCATAGTGGTATTAGTAACACAGGAAAATATTCTTATTCTAGGGTTAGTAAAGATAGTTCAAATAATTACCTACAAAAAAATATTATTTACTGATTCGCCCGTACGTGAAGCTGGCAACAGTAGCCTATGTACGGAGCTGGCAACAGTAGATAATAAAAATATAAATTTAATTAAAATTTCGACAGCACAAAATAAGTTTACTTTGAAAATCGAAATTCGAAGTTACGTTGGTTCCATCCCTGTCACTCGTCATTCGAGACTAAGTCGAGAGAAAGATGGAGCTAACGTAATTACGAACTTCGATTTCCAAAGTAGCGCCTTAGAAAAAAAAGAAATAAGAAAGTACATGGTTTTTGTTGCCAGTTATATATTTTGAGCGCCTGCGGGATTCGACGAAGATTCGCGTTGTTTTCTCTTATTATGACAATTAACATAGTAATTACAATTAACTAGGTACAGTGATGCAGCTTTACCTACGTGATGGTGCAGCGTGCTCGACCCATTTATATTCCACTATTTTTGCAATCGCAGTGCAACGAATCTTGTATTTTACCTTGCCTTTGACAAATGCGTAAGGGCGTTTTACACCTTTCTAAATTAGTCACTATCAAGAGGGATGCCGCAATATTATGTTATGTCCCTTGTTAGTGACTAATTTAAGAAGGTGTAATAAGCGCATTAATAGATGGCTAAAAAGAGAGTTTGACGCGGTGGCAAATGGAACTATAAAGGGGCGCCACACCGACGCTAAAATACGGTGTACGGTGACGTTGCGTAAACAAAAGAACTCATCGTAGATGCCGAACGAACGGACAGTAATTTACGCACCGTTAAGCTCCGGTGTGGTGGCTGCTTAATTTTTTCAAGTGGCAACCTTACTATAATAATAACCTAAAAAAAACCTTGAATAACGTCACGTTTCTTTAGCATCGTTTACCTAAATAAATAAAAAATGGGAGAATGTCTTCTCTGTTGTTCCTAAGGAAAAAGATGTAAAACAAAATAAACGTGTATAATTCAACTGTGTCTTTTCGATTTCCAATTTATAGTTTGCTTTTTGCGTCACGATCACGATGGTCAATCTAACACCCGAACTTATCGGGTTTTAGATTGACTATCGATTTTGGAGGGATTCGGGTGGGTTAGCGAACTTGTACAAACTGTCCCTCCACCTGACACTTCATCAAGCTAATCCTACATATAACCATCCATCCCGCGACACGACGACGCGCTGGCCTAGTTGGTGACCCTGCCTACGAAGCTAGCGGTCCTGGGTTCAAATCCCGGTAAGGGCAGATATTTGTGTGATGAGCGCGAATATTTGTTTCTGAGTCATGGATGTTTTCTATGTATTTAAGTATACATTTCTCTATATAAGTATTTATATCGTTGTCTAGTACCCATAGTACAAGCCTAGAGCTTAGTTTGGGACCAGATCAATTGGTGTAACATTGTCCCCTGATATTTATTTATTATTTATTTATTTATATCCCCGTTTTTAAATTTTCATGTTTTGTTATCTTGAACGTAGGACACAGCAATATCACTGAGATCACTTTCCTGTTTGTCTGAGTTCTACTCGTAGTGTCGTCGTGTAAGTGGACGTGTTAGTGTCAGCATATGAATTGTTAAACTGTGGCAGGGGTATGATGTCACTTGCCAATTAAACCGGCTGGCTACGGCTAGGTAATCCATCGCGTGTAACTTCTCAATGTGAAGATAGCTTTAGACAGCAGTCCGACGTCTACAATGTTTAATGCAAGAGACCATTATGGATCTTCAAAAATTGGAGTTTGAGTATGCCCCATATTTTCGCCAGATTTTATCTCGAATGACGAGTGAATATTTGAAGCGGAGCATTTGAAGTTTCCTATTCAGTACTTCGTAGTTATAAATCCGCGCTCTAATTAACACTGTAAACATAGGAAAGCAAATAAACTTCAAAATCATTTCCAAGCCTTTATTCGGAACCGTCTGTTCGGAACAACGACGTCGCAGTCATCTCTGCCCGGCTTCGCCATGTCTTTCTGCAGTTCCATAATCATCCTCAGCATAAAATTGATTATTTGACTAGTGGTCCCGTCCCGTAGCCGAGAAAAGTCTCTTTTAGTGGGAAGACATCTGCCGTGGATGGAAATCGTTTGATGAGTGAGGGAAGCCACCAGACGCTTGATGATGTCCACTTTTTTGTGGGCTGCGAGTGGTCGCAGGCGGGTCACGAAACGGAGCAGGTATTCGAGGAGGATCACATCTTCCTGGAAACAAAATTGTGATGAGCTAGATTTCTTAATGTTTCACTTTGAGCTAAGGCCGAGCTGATCTGGCGCAGAGGCATTGTAGTGTGAAACTGAGAAGACCTTTAGTCGGTCGTCTACACAAATTGGTTCGTATGTGTAAAGACTGGTTACCATCGGTAGCGTGGCGATGCAGGCGTCAATGTCCTGCCCGCGACCCACGAGCAGCGCCAGGTCCTCGCGGCCTAGCACCGGCTGCTTCAGCCCCTCCAGCCACTCCAGCAGCAGGCCTGACAGGACCGCTGGGTCCTCCTGGAAATATAAAAATAGGTGTTTCTTTGAATGCCGCAGCTGGCAAGTCACGTTAAAGGACTTTTGTGCAGCGGGTGCCAAACTTAGACAGTTGTTCTATGCATCATACTTTAATGACTTTAATGTTTAAATTGTAATCCATTAATCGATAATAATATACCTTTTTTTATTTCTAAAAAAATAGAAACAAGACATTTAATGAAGATAAGAAATACACTACAAACAGTGTACAATAATAATTAGAATAAATAAAAACTAGTGTAACCTATTCTCTACTTAAAACTTAAGATTTATTAAAAATATTTGTGCACACAATTACAAAAAGAATACCCCCTCGAATAAACCTGTTCGCGGCATTGTACCCATGACGCTGGCTGCGTTACCTCTCTTCTGACAGGGTCTTTATTTATAAAAGGTTTCATGTCAGCGGACCAAGGTCCCAGAGTCTCCAATGCAAGCCCCGCAAATTCGTAACCACTAATAAATTAATTAAATTAATGACGAATAATTGCGACGATTGAAGGTCTGGGCCTGATCAGCTGCTGCACCGGCCTGATTTCGGGTTGCTCGTACAGAGGCGGTGGAAAGTGAACGAATAATATACCTATGTCTCTAACTCATTCAAGTTCGAGAACTCTTACCTCCTCATCGATTCTATTGATGGCTTCTTTCCGCTGGTTAATGTCGATGCGCAGTTGTTTGATATACTTCTGTCGCTCTTCTGGAAGACCGTGGTGATCCACTACGAATGCCTGTGGAACGACCAACACTTTTAATACATCGCTGTAGAATTATGTTGTTCGGTGCCAGATAGCTACAGTGTTTTTATTCCATGACCTTTACCTTGCCAGCCAAGTCAACGCATTGTTCGATTGCGTTGATGTACGAAAATTAGGTAGAAGGGTTTCGAGGCTCTGGTTTTATAGATCAGATTACCAACTCTTATAGTTTCTTAAGCGTTATTGTCCCATTTAGGTTGTTTACTCTGTTTTAAAGGTATTAGTACTATTATGTAGGTACCGTAGTAGTCAGAACCTGACCTCCACTGGCACACTTAGATGTGTCGTTTTAGAGAAGATATTAATTTGATTAGGTTTAGTTGTTTACGTTGTGGTTCAGTTGTAAACGTTCGGTACAGTTTTGATTGGCTGTTTAGTTAGAAGAAGCAAGCGAAACATCTGATGTTAAGTGATCATCGCGACCCATAAACGCCCGCAACACCAGAGGAATTGCAGGTGCGCTACAGGCGTTTGAGAAAAGAGTAAGAGCGTTTTTTTGAACGCCCCCAAGTCTTTTTTTCGGAAATACAGACGCCGATAGCTGACTCAACATATATAAGGTGCATGGTAAGGAGGCCCTCGAAAAACGCACGTTAGTGGATATCCAACTATCAAGAAGGTGTTGTTGAAATGATAGTTTGGTACGATTTGTACGTTGGAGGAATCCAGCGCCCGGTATCAATCCAAATATTTCCTCGGAGCACCCCCCGTGATAAATACGATAAAACACACAGACGGTTCTGTCTGAATGCGGTCAAGTGGAAGAAGTTGACATTAGGGTGCTCCAAATATGGGAACAGTATTAACAATGAGTTTACTATCTAAAAAAAAATTATTTGAATTCTGTGTATTTGTGAGCTAGATTCTTGGCATCAGTGTCTTACCTCATAAACATGTAAAGCTGGTAGAGCGCCGCTGGTGGCAGCGCCCGTGATTCGGCTCACCGTTTCCAAGTTCCTCTCAATGTCCTCTTCGACTGGATCTCGCCACTCCACCATTGGCAAAGATGGGACTTGATCTGAAAGAAGAAGTGACATTTCCAGTGGAGGCTCTGAAGCTGCTTACCCGGTTTTTTTGGCCCTAAAGCAATTTTAGCTGTCGCAGTTTATTTTGTAAGTGTAAGTCTAATGTAAAATACTCAACGCAGCAAGCGGTTTAGGAATCCCGGAAATAAAACAAAATAATACAAATAGATTTTTGCAGTTTAGCCTTGATTATTTAATTATTTGGATGATTGTCTTCAAAGTTCTCTAACGTCATTGGAGATCTGACTGTGAGCATTACCTAATGATTAGTTTGCTATGTGATTCCCCCTACATATTTTCTATTCTAATCTTTTAAACGCCATGTCGAATCCAAATCTAAATCCAGCTATCCTTTTGTTTGAGTAAAACAAGTTACTGATTTGCCCCTCCCAGGCCAAAAGCTGGATACGCCCTTGGTTGATACGGTTGGTCTATGATAAGTATGATAACCAAGACTGACCTGTCTGAACCTGGTCGGGAGTGGCCGGGTCCGGCGCACGCGCAAGCTTCCGCCGGTAGCTCAGGAACGACTTGTAGAAGGGTCTGCTCCTGACTCGGAAGTCCAGCCCCACTGCCTGGTAGCAGCCACACAGCTTGAGCAGGCGCTCGCAGAGGGAATACACTATCTGGAAACAGTGTGAAGGCAAAGGATGATACTCGGTCTGTTGTAAAACAATAATAACAGCAATATGCAAGCTGCAGATTACTGCAGAGTATTAAGAATATTCAATTTCAACGTAGTCAACGAAATACATACTAATAATTTGAAACAATACCTAATCTATCAGTAAGTACGCGTGCCATAAACGTAATTTCTCGGTTTTAAATTTCAGACGGTTGAGGATCATCGAACGATAAACAAATCACAACAACAGCACCAGGGATGATGAATCACCTTTGGCAGTTCCTTGAAGGATCTCTCTTCGAGGCCGTGCAGCGTGGCGCGCTGTCGCCACAAGTACTGCCTCAGGTTGAACTCCGCCGTCTTCTTATCCTTCGTCAGCATCAGCGTTTCCCTGAAACGTTACGTAATTCATTTTTTGTGATTCAATGGCAAGTCTATCAATTGCTAAATTGGGATGTAAACTAACATTGTGAAAAGCAATGCACATTTGAAAATACGAACTAGTGGACGCACAGGATCTATTCAAACGTTTATTGGTGGTAGACCTGCAACAGCTGCCGCTGCCGCTTTTAGTTACTTGGGGCTAAAGATGACACTCTCTTGCAGTAGATAATGCACGAACTGCTGCACGCACTAGATCTGACCCGATTTCGTCACGAAGCTGTTGTGCTGTCAGATTTGAACCTGGAGGCGCTGTCGTAAACGGTTGCTCTACCTAGATGTAGCTAGTATCGCTACAAGTTGGGGCTGACAGTCTATGGCAGTGGATACTCGTAATGCTCGACTTCTAGGGATCTAGCCCAAGATCTGCACGAAGCGCGTCAAGCGTGTGTGCTGTCTAGATATGGTTGCGCTAACCGAATCTTGCGGAGTTTTCGTGGATGGTCCTACATTGTCACTAGATGTCGCTAGTATCGTTACCAGCAACTTACTTGGAGCTAAAGACGACAGTCTGGGGCAGCAGGTAATGCTCGAACTGCTGCACGCACTGGATCTGGCCCGAGGTCTGCACGGATCGCGGCCGCTTGCTGCGCACGAGTCGTATGGCGTCATTGGCGCGCACGCGCAGTGAGTAGACTAAGTAGCACGCGATCAGAACGCCCGTGCGACCGAGACCTGCGATGTGATAGTATAAATACATTGGGTAATTCGAACCTTACAAAAACTTTTAGATGGGAAAAAAAACCAGTAGTTATATTAAAATGCTGTTAGCCTAGTTGTCAGTGACTCTGCCTACGAAGCCAGCAGTCCCGGGTTCAATTCCTGGTAAATATTTGTATTATGATTATTATGAGCGTGAGTACCTATTTGAGACTCAGTCTCTGATTATTAGTCTGATGTTTTCTATATCTATCTACCTTTAAACGAGCAATTCTTGTATAATATATATAACCTAAATCTCGGCAACGGCTCCACGATTTCGATGAAATTTGAAATATAGGGATTTTCGCGGGCGAAAAATCGATCTGTCAAGTTGTCATCTACGGGAAATTTCGTTTTCAACCCGAGCGACGCTCGGTTTTCCGGGTACTATTTACTTATATGTATGTGGCCGAGTACACGATGGTACAAGCCAAAAGGTTAGTTTGAGACAAATATTATTTATTTAACGTAAAATCAATGAAATCTGTCTCTTAAAATGGTCAGTTAAACTTGCTTTCAAAATATGTAGTGGTTGAGTGAACTTAGGTCATACTCTTTATGAATAATGTAAAATAAATCAGTGTATGTTAACGCGCATTAATAATTAAGTAGTTGGAAAGACGTCTTCACAGTTATCGTTACTTTATTCTATTTTTTTGCACAAAATGGCGAACATGTATAGGATATAGAACCGGGGTATTTGAATGCAGCAGAAAGTTCAGGCTTTCCTTCCTTCCTTCCGGGATAAGAAGTACTTATTTTTTCAGGTATAACAACTAATCTAGGGTATTTTGGGACTAGGACATTTTAGGAATAGTTACTACAACTTCGGGCCGGTACAGAAGGACTGCATTTGAACGGCAACCCAGCTCTCTGCAAAATGGCTGTTCGAGGGCAGTTCTGATGCTGTTGATGTAACTGCATCAAAACTGCAAACCAACTCGCTGGCCGCTTAGGTAGACTGTACGCCAACTGCAAGCGGACTGCGCTTACACCAACTCCATCAGAACTGCCCTCAAAGTGTCATTTTGCATCTGGATTGCAGTTCACGCTTGCAGAGTCTGCCCCAGATTTTGATGTATTTGCCAGTGGATGGAAGGTTGTGAGTACTGAATGTTTGAAGTTATGCGAGAAGATGGATGCCCGTGTTTCATCGGTGTAAATAATATTTTCCTACTATCTAATTATAATGTCATTTCATATATTATGTTTATTGTATTATTATTACCGTTTTTAACCGACTTCAAAAAAAGGAGGAGGTTATACGTTCCACTGTATGTATTTTTTTATTTTTTTTTGTGTATGTTCACCGATTACTCCGTCAATTGTGGTCCGATTTTGAAAATTCTTTTTTGATTTGATAGGGTATACTTCCGAGGTGGTCCCATTGCCACCAAATCGGAATCTGATGAGGGGATCAGTGAGGAATTGAGAGAACTCCTCAAATATTGTAGGCAAACATAAAGCGATTTTAGTATTTTTAGTAACAAGTCTAGCATTTGCATTCAGAAAGTATCATTTGGTGAAGTGGACCTGATGATGAAGACCACAGATGGCCACCGGAACTCTTCAACGGTACCTATTTCAAGGGTGGCGATAAGATATCTCTATTAAGATGGTTGAACGACTACTACGAAGTTTATTTACTTGTAGAAATATGACTATGTATTTCCCGCGGCGTTGCTTGCGACGCGCTTGAAATAACTTAAAGTTTCATATCAACAAAGAAGTGGGACTACGTAACAGCGTATTCTCATAATAATATAAGACAGACGTACGCTATAACTACACAACTGGCGAAGGAGCTGGGTCTGAATGACAAAGTTAATAAGTACTTTGGGTAGGACCTTGGGCCTTAGGAGGATATGATCAGCACACGTGGCACACGTTATTAAAATTTTAGCACAATCCTCTTAAACGTTGCATTTCGCACAACGCTTTTTCATCATGTGGTTTCTTTAGCACTTTATTGGGCTCTAAGTCGCAAAGAGCAATACCATTAAGGGTCTTTACGCGACTTAGAGCAACATAAACTTGGCCTTTGGCAAACATTTTTTTACCCAAATCTATTACAGCTTTGTTTAAGGTAGTGCCCTGGAGTTTATGCACTGTAACCGCCCAACTGAGGATTAGCGGCAGCATCCTTCGTTCAACATCCCCGTATCCTTTAGTTGCCTGATAGGTTGTTGACACAGGCGCTATGGCGACTAACCCGTCTCTGTCTTTCACTTTTGTGCCAATAGTGACATCATCAAATTTAATAAAAACAGATTCAGGTAACTCGCCTGATTCTATTTGGTCACGGCGAAAGGCAGGCCATTTAAACTTGGACACAATCCCCATTGCCCCGTTGACCAGGCCTTCAGTAACAGAAATGTTGCGTCTTAACATGACTCTGGAGCCTATGCCAAGTTTCAAAACGTGCATCAAACCACCTCAGTTATTTGCATCAGCAGGAATAACATTTGATGGTGGTCGTTTTCCATAGGTGAATATGACTGTAACTTTCCAGTGGCGTTGCTTGCGGCGAGCTCGAAATTTTCTATAGTTTCTCATTTATTGAAAAGTGGAACTACATAACAGCATAAATAGGATCACTAAAAAGTATTAAATAAAATAAATGTTTAAAAAAACAAAAAACCGCCTTCAAAAATGCAAAAAATAACTTCTTATAAAATGATAGGTACCTATAGGTAGGTCAGTCCAACTGAAGTCGGCGTCCCACAATATTTTAATGATAGGTACAAACAACGACACACTTAACTGCCCATTAAAGACCGAAGTTAGAAAATGTAGAAAGAGATGAATATAGATTTTACATAAGAGACAGTTTCTCTCTGTTCATCTTCAATAGTCACTCAGCTGTGTTGCTGTTTGTAAATCGGCTTTTGGTTTAAAATAATGTGGGACGCCGACTTCAGTTGGACTGACCTACCTATAGGTACCTATCATTTTATAAGAAGTTATTTTTTGCATTTTTGAAGGCGGTTTTTTGTTTTTTTAAACATTTATTTTATGTTAACCTATATTTAGTATGTAATTCACAGTGCTGTAGTGTTTTACTGTTATGCTGTGTAATTATTTTGAAGTAAATAAATAAATAAATAAATAAATAAATGCAGTCCGTCCGTACCGGCCCTTCGTGTATTTTGGGAATGGGACGTTTTGACAATCGGTCATTATGAGAATCATGCGATAGATGACATAATTTAGAGATTTATAAGTAGGACCACTTAAATGAATCCTCGCCCGTGCGGTACAGGGGCGCGGGGCTATGACGGCAGAGGGGCCCGGGAAAGGAGCGGGAGGCAGGCGCGTATAGTGTGATACACAAGACGTGAATTGTGCACTAAACAGTTCTTAAGATATTTATGTGATGTCATAGCGGTTAACAGATAGATGAATGGTGGTTTATTCCACTTCCACTACGGGGTGGGTTAGCCCATTTTGCTTCGATATGGTCGATCCTAAACTGCTTCTAATTTAGATAGGAAGAAATATTAATAAAAGTAAATGGTTTATACATTTTATTTACCCATACCGCGTTTTATTACGTCCTACGTGTTTAGTTAACGTAGTTAGGTAGATATCCTGTCAGCCTAACGCTCTCCCTCCACACCTTATCAATTAAATCTTCATCCTCCGCCTGCTTCGCTACCGCACTGGGTTTACAATCGGAATAATACTCCCCATTGGTATTTTCCAATCCTGGAGATACACTCAAATGAATAGTCGTCTGAGCACCTTGGACTGGGGTCTTAAACAATGCCCGAATCACTGCCAAGATAATAACACGTAATGAATAAGGTATTCTATTGAAAATGTCGGTTTTTACAACACCAGGGTGAAGGGAGTTAGCTGTTACACCTTGAGGAAGTCTTTTCTCCAAAGCTTTGGCCCAGAGAACGTTGCAGAGCTTCGTATTACAATATTTCACCCAGGATCCTTTGGTGTTTAGGTTATTCACGTCTTCAGGATTGAATTTAGCGAAATGACTGGCGTATGACGACACGATGACGATGCGACTAGGCTTCGATTTGGATAGTTTAGGAATTAGCAGATTAGTCAGCAGCAACGGCCCTAAATAATTTATCTGGGTCATTAAATCTATTCCATCTTCAGTGAGGCGATTTTTCACTGCAGCACATCCAGCATTGTTCACTAAAATATCCAATCGAGCTTCTGTATTGTTGAATTCATCACAGAATTTCCTGATGCTTTTGAATTTAGATAAATCCAAGTGTCTGTACTCGACGTCAGTGTTATCTGTCGAGTCTATTATGTCCACCACGGCGGCCTGTGATTTCTTGTTGTCTCTGCTTGCGATTATGACCCTCGCGCCCCTTTTGGCCAAGTCCCTGGCTGTCTCCAGTCCTATTCCACTGTTTCCTCCAGTAACGAGAGCGACCTTCCCACGCAGCTCCGTTTTACATTTACAAACTGCTGTGAATGGTTCTAACCATAGTTTTAAGGTGATAACTAAAGCGATGAAAAGTAAAATAAAGTAAAATATAAGGTTTAGTAGGAATGATATCAGAAGGTAAAAAAACATGTTTACTTGGTAATCACTGTTTTTGTAATGGACGAAAAGAAACAGGTGCGCATTTCAGGTACAGTAGGAAACGTTATCGCGATTGCTCGTAAATTGGGTTTTATGAGTAGGTAATCAGGGATATTTATTTATTGCAAAATGTATACTTATACATTTTAATAGACTAGATGTTGCTTGCTTCGTGACTTTGTTCGATCTTTATCTTTTGCCTTTGTGCTCATCGCCCGTTAAATAATCAAATTTTTGTCGCTTTCCTAGTTCGTTCATTTTTGGGTATAAGTAATTTAGCCTCTCTCTTTAGCTACTCTTGTCTGTCAGCAATACCGTGCATTTCTGTGCTCCATAGCTTTTTTTGTGGTAGTTTCGTTCTGCGGGCGTTGCTTCCACACTCCCTCCAGGGTTTCCTTGATCAAGCGACTATGGTCTACTCTACCAACACATGCCGCCTAACTTCACTTCAACCGCTATAGGTAGATACCACTCTTGGTTTCGGACTCCAGTGGAATCGTCTCTTTGTTTTAAGGTTAGGTACGTGAATTTCTTATTTGAGAGGTTCTGATACGCTTCATGAATAATGATACCTGGCTTGCGTGATCTTACTGCCTAATTATAGGTCATTCTCATTACCTAACTATGTTAATTGTAGGCCAAATAAACGTAAAATAGAGAGGGAGAGAGAGGCGGGTATTCCAAAGCTAAGTGTACAAGACTTTAGAAGTTGTATTCTTTTCACTCTTCAATCAAAATATTCAGGCAATTGTGAGAACATGGCTGACATATTGAACTTGAATTTTACAAGTAGTACCTTCATGGACGTCGACAGGAGGGTGCAAGGGCACTAGCACCCTGTCATTAAAGAAAATACGATCACAATAAAATGTAATCTTGTGGACGACTTTTAAACAAGTCTTTTACAATTTATTTACCATCGTGGTACCTATACTTTATAATTTATTATGTACATATTGTTTTAAATCTCATCTGATTCTTACCTAAGTTCCTTTAACTATACATTTTAATTTTACATTATAATAATAACACAGATGATTTTTAATCTAATAGGTAAAAAAATATATTATATACACTGTACAGTAATAATAATTAGAATAAATAAAAACTAGTGTTCTATAAATACTATAAAGTACTCTTCCCGACTGTACACCAATAGTGGTAACGGATGAATAATTCATTGATTGCATTAACCTTAGAAAGGTCAGGAGACTCACGAGTTAGACCACACTCCACTTCTGTTTACTCTGTTAATTGAATTTGCTTAGCATTAGGTATATAGGTACTTAGGTATAAATACCTACGAGCTTAGCAATAATTACAAATTATTCAGTTAATCATTTTTTTGTGATGTGGAGACGGGGGTAATATTTAGAACTTATCCTTGTTGGGTAACAGTTAGGGTCGTTAGGGAGTTATTTGGATAGTTATAATAATATTTACTTAATTGTATAAATAGGCCGTATTGTTAGTGTCTAGTTGTAGGTGGCCCTGCCTACGAAGCTAGCGCGCCCATTTCTATACATAATTCTATATATAAGTATGTAAGTTAGTACCTATAGTACAAGCCTAGACCTTAAGGGATGATGGTAATGATGATGGGCGGGGACGCCCGGCCTGAGCAGGCGGGCGGTCGATTAGTCTCCTGATCATTCCGCACTGTGCTCCTAGATTGAGCCGTAGAGCTCAAAGGACTAGGTGAATTTGTGTAAGATTTGAACTAGTCCCAAACTAAACTCGAGACTTGTACTAGGGGTAGGTCCTAGACAACGATATAAATATTTATATAGAGAAATAAATCGTTGAATACTAAGAAATCATCCAACACTCTGAAATGTATCTACCTGCATGACAGTGAATGGCCACCCGGCCCTCCTGCAGCGCGAACGACAATACCTTGGCCATGTCCAGCAGGCCGCCGAGCGTCGCCTCGCCGTAGTCCGACCACGCGAAGTTGTAGTAGTAGACTAGAATAACAAAGAACAGGGTCAGTGCAAGAGAGATCATTGACTCCTATAGCTAAGAGAAAGGCTGAAACAAGGAAGATTATATATACATACATACGTTAAATCAAGCCTGTATCCCAGAGGGGTGGGCAGAGACCACTTATTTCCACGTGCTACGATCCTGACAAATCTATTTCGCTTCTTCCACATTCATACATCGAGCTATGCAAGCACGTCGGTTTCGGATACATAAGATTTGACCCTATTCCAGTATTTCTCCGATTTGATTCGAAAAAGTACATCAGATATTGGACTAGTTGTGTATCCGAAACCGTGGAACAACTATTCACACTGGCTATGGACAGGGAATACATTGTTGCCAACCTCCAGTCATCGCTGAGGCACTTAAAGAAGAAGATAGTGAACTATCCAGTTCAATGACTGAAGCGTGTTTGATTTTGGAATGCGAAATACGGCCTGGTAAAAGTAAGGTTTGAAAACCGAACTAGAACTGCAGCATCAGACGAAGGAATTTAAAATTTTGAGAACATTTTTTGCATCTCAACATGAAATTAATAATTTCATTAGCTGTAGGGTAGATTTTTTTTTAATGGATAAATGAGCACACATGCCACCAATTGATGGTAAGTGGAAACTGTGACCCATAGACAATGTTAATGACAATATTAGACATTCGCATTCACCAGACTGCAAGCCTAACACTGCAAATGCGTGGCCAACTCTGAGGACTAAGATGGAATACCTCAATGCTAGTGGCTGTCTTATCCCCAATCCGGAACACAACAAAGGCGATACATCGAGCCGCTTTGCGCGTGACAATGTCCAATACAGCCGTGGCTGCACCGTCTGCGTGTAGCCATAGGTTTTTTTTTTAGGTACCTAAATCGAGTTCCTATAGGGCCGGAGTTGTAAATGTTGTAATGCATTTTTGTTATATATTTTGACCTCGAAACGACCGCTTGGCAGCAGGATAGTGCTTCTGATTTACCACGCAGGTCCTGTTGAACTTACTGTCGTTGGCCATGAATATGTTGGGGTCGTAGGTGAACCCTGAGCTAGTGAGTGGCGGTCCGCAGCTGGCGTGCTCTCCCGGGGTCTGCAGGTTGATCACGGTACGGATGCCCCAGCTGTGGGCAATACCGTTATTATCAACCTTCAGAACGAACTGAAACAACTGCTAAAGTGTTTTTGGGGCCTAGCCAAGTAGCAAAAAATTGTAGGGAAGATTGGTATCTAATCTAAGCCGTCAAAAGATATGGAATTTAAATATGCGTACGTAAGAAGTAAGTGCTTTACCTATCACTTTTCAACAAAAGCTATTTAAAAACTATATGTACACTTACAGATACAGTAACTCTGCAGATAGGTACCCAATGGAAATTATTTCAAAACAATAAAATACCTGTGGAACTGTTGAATAATGTTCCTGGCAGCGATGCCCGCCGTGCTAGGTCGTGCCGTCGCCAGAATGTCGTCCGTGATCCTTCAACACACACACGAACACACTACATTTTATACACCTACAATTCCAAACAAAAAGGGCCTATATGCTATTATACATCTATAGCATTTACGACCTTATATACGTATTACCAGTTAAAACGCGATCGTTATGATGTGACTTGTAAGGTAGATTTCATATTTCATTTGTTAAAAATAAAAGACCCACGACTAAGAATAGTCGTTGTTGCATTTAAAATAAAAACTGTTTGTAAAGAACTCTAAATCGTAAGGCTTTGTGTGTAGAGATTATTTATTATTTCTTCGTGGCTCCGTTCTATTATGGCATCATAATGCTTTGCGCCTTTTTGCAAGAGCCAGAAATAGTATTCACTTTGTACTTAATGGCTGACACAGCTGTTGCCTTGCAACTTTTAATTGGTTCCTTTTTAGTATTTTTTGTCCTGTCGATTCAGTGCCTGTAAAAGATTTCTATTCAAAAGGACAAATCTCAACACTCGAAATTAATGTTTTCTGTCTACTAACGGATGTTACTCTTTGGCATGTCTTGAGACAGGTGTTACACTTAAGATTAGTTTATACTGCCTTGTTATTGCCCTTAACATACTCATCTTGAGTAAGATTCCCATATAAAATGCGATAACGTTTCTCACCCGATAAATCAAGTCTGTACGTTTACCTTTCCAAGAAAATATAAACAAATGAAAAGAAGCAAAAACCAGTACCGTACCAACTTAGATTTTTAAAACAAATACCACCAACAAAGCAAAAATAAAAATAAATGGAGGTCAATAACCCGTATTTATATACAATTAACACAATGCTATTCAGTATCTAGTAACTAATTAAATAATACAACCATACTCATCTACTTCCATTAAATATAATGACTTACAACAAAAAACAAATATTACATTCCACCACCAGCCGGACATTATTGTTTTAAAATTGCCTGCATTGCTATAAAATGTCTTTACCGCACGACACCGCGGCATTAGCTCTGTGCTGCCAGTGGCCACACTCGACAGTCCGCATTACCGGACATTAACATAATAAGTGGCCGGGACCGGAAGTTACGCTAAATAAATAATTACTAACCTTTTTATTCTCAAGGACTCGGATTATAAGGGTGAGAGGTTAGTATAAGTTCGGCCTTAGCCAAATGTGAAATGGGATTGTCCTGGAATTTTGCGCTTTGTCCAGTTACCAGTAATTTTACGTTACTGTTCCGGAAATTACATTACATTAATAATTCTAAAAAGGTCCTTATTGATATGAAACCATAGGAAACGTACAAGAATCGAACTTGAGACCGAGACCGCTAGTTTCGTAGGGTCACTAGCACACTAACTAGGCTTACTAACTGAATCGGCAACTTTGCATATAACCTCTGGGATACAAGTTCGTACGTGACCGATTTCTTTTTAATTAGGGACACGAATGTCGTGTGGCGGGCACGGCTGGCTATAAGGTTACCTTATAATTAGGATATTTTGATCCAAGTGAAGGTATTATGCCGGAAACTTTTCGATCAATACGTGTAATTTTCGCGATTATACTGCAGCGTATAATTAATTATAACTAAGAAAATTAAAAAGTAATTTACTTAATTGATAAAGCGTAAGTGGCAAGCGTAAAAACATAGTTAAAGCCTCAATTAAAATCCTTATTTTTTTCCATTTCTTAACGAATGTTAACCATAATTGAAGTTAAAATGACAATCGGCGTAAAGGACAACTAAAGTGTACCTACTGTAAAATTGTCCTATACGCCAATTGCCATTTTAACCATCGAATGATTAAGTATAGTACCTAATTATCGTTACAAAATGGATAAAAACTAACGATTTTAATTGAGGCCTTAACTGTCCTTAACGACGTACAACGTTTTTGAAAACGGCCCAAGGAACCAAACGAGGTCCTGGGTTCGATTCCCGGTCAGGGCAAATATTTGTGTGATGAGCGCTAGTACCTAATTGTTACTGAGTCCTGGGTGTTTTCTTCTGCTAAAACCACGATGATCTCAGATTATCGTAACATTCATTACGTAGGCTACATAAAACTATTGCGGCTAGAAAAGCCTTTTGATGAAATGAAAACTGCGTACCTAATGTAACGTGATTTGTTCGTTGAATGGGGTTATTCTTTCTCAATGTCAATATGTTGTTCGTTCTCTAATACTCATAGCACTAGCTTAGCATAACTTAGTTATGGGAGTAGGTCAATTTGATTGAGATTGTTATTATATGTCCCCGACTTAGCTCGGTCGATCGACATTATTTACGCACAGTTAACTTTCTCTCTAAATATACAGACTACAGTGTTTTTCAGCTACGATGAGTTCTGTCACAGCTCATACAAACACGTATTACACTAGTTTCGTTAACTTTACATAAAAACTACACTGGTACACTAGCGACGCCGTTCAGAAACTTAAATAATTAATCGCCTATTTTTAAATACTTCGCATGCGAGTTTAGTAAGTGATTGAAATTACGAAATACGGCTGTCACAGAACTCATCGTAGCTGGAAGGCACTGTAAGTCCCACGCCCTAAAGGGGTAAATTATAAATGCTTTATAGCGCTGTCTAGAAGTGGGTCAGCGCGTAGCTTGGCAAACAAATAGTCCTGGCGTATGTTTAACATTAAATGTAAAGTGCTCTGGCACGCACCTTAGGTCTTGTTTATATTGTTACCCTAAAGGTTGCTGTAGATAGAGGCGATTTGTTAGACTATTTTCACAAAAGCCTTTTTTACCTGACTGCGGCAAAGCCCAAAAGGAGGGTTATGTGTTTGACTTGTATATATGTCGGACTCAATGTCCGCTCGTAACTACCAACAGTCGACAGAGCTCCGCCTAGAGGAGCTCCTATTTCTGATTTGTTTCGGCCCTCCGGGCCTGACATAAAACCGAAACTAACCTAACCTACCTAATTTATTCCGGCCACTTGGATAGATATCATGCTATTGCAATTCTCTCGATGCGTTGCACCCATAGAAATGGAATAGAGGATGCACCCTTGTTCGAAGATGAGAGGCGTAAATTGGGTTTCAGCGGTTCGGGAGCACTCAATTTCACCGCTCCCTTATTTTGGTCATTAATTTCATAATATACGAGATAGTTCGTACACGAGTATGAAACTAATAAATATAAAAAAGTAGTTAAAATATTTATAACATAAGCAGCAGGGAGGCAACAGGTCCAGAGGAGCTAAGGGTGGAGAGGTGCTTCTGGACTTTAAACGACCATTAGGTGCCCACTCGCAACACATTCGCCCTTCGAGCATATAACCCTGCGACTTCACTCCGACTGGCCAATAAAGCCAACCCAGAGAGTCTGTTCCTCGTCATTCTACATCGCAGCCGGCCGGTAAAGGCAAGCGTAAGGTGAGGAACAGGACCCTCAGGTCCGTGGTGTCGCTACATGCTGTCACAGATTTTAGTGGCTTTAGTCCTTATTGTGTGAGCAGGCGATGTGTCTCACCAGTTGGAGTAGAGCCCCTGGATGGCACAGGCGCCCTGCGGCCTCTCGTACGGGCAGCGCGCGCCGCCGCAGAACAGCGCGCACTGAAGCGCGGCGGGCGCGCTGGTTCGCACGCGCTCGCTCAGCCGGCTGTACTGCGCCGGCGGCGGGTGGTTGATGCGCCGCCGGGACTCGCGGCTCCTGCGGGGAAATTGATTTTATTTTTTCCTTGCACTCGCCTTGATTGGAGCGTTAAATTCAAATAATAAGCTACAATATTTAAAAAAATGGTTTACAAGGATTAAGAAGTTATTCGTACCTACTACGTATAAGTACCTACTCAACTATTGTGTCAAAAATCATCATTAAATAATTCATTACAGGTTTCGAGGATTCAAAAAAAACAAGGTCATGTTTTAAAAATAAAATATCGAGGATTTTGTTTCTAATCATGTTATCACGTTTTACAGTCTCAAGGAAATATGAACAAGTTTAATAATTATATCCAAAGAACAGATACAATTAGGAGTTATGATTATTGAGATCCGATCACGGAACACTATAGACTTCATCATAGGTGGCCTCTACTGCTTTATATCATTTGCATAAAAAAAGAATGAAGATCCTTAGACCACAAACGCACTGAGGAAGGAGGCGGCGCGTTCCGATACTAAAAAGAGCTAACGATACTAAAAAAAGTGTTTAGTGGTCGGATCTTGCAAAACCATACGTAAAGGTATTTCATATTATGACAGAATGTAGTTTTTATCTTTAACTAGTTTATTAGACAATGTCCCTCCTTCCACTAGGATCCATTGATAGGATCCATCAGTGGCGTAGCGTGGATTTTAGTCGCCCGGGGCCGTTTGAAAGGAGGTTCTGAATTCGTCGGAATATTCTTTTTTATGTATATTCCCCGATTACTGAAAGACCCCTGGACCGATTTAACAACTATTTTATTATTTCAAAGGGTATACTTTCTAGTTGGTCCCATTGTTAACATGTCAGGATCCGACGATAGGATCTTGGAGAAATTGAGGGAACTCCCTAAACATTATAGGCGCTATAGCGTTTAGTGTATTTTTCCTAGTAACCCGTGCATTTGCTCTCGAAAAGCACTATCTAATTCGTGAAGTGGAACTGATGATGAAGACCACAGATGGCCAACGTCTACGTCAACGTCTCGATTTAGATAATTGAGCGTCTATGACTAAGCAGACTATGACTTTCCCACAGCTCCAGTCATTAAAGGGATCAAGTGGACTTTTTACATCGCGTTAAATGCTTAAAGCTATAACTACTTCTCCACAGATGGCGTTAGCTATCCCTCAAAACTCATGTTATTTAGGAACCAGAGAACATTTATTCTTTTATTTCATAGAAAATGTCTAAAATGATTGCTGTTAAACAAACATGACCTAAAGATCCTTAGGCCACAGACTCACTGAGAAAGGAGGCGGCGCGCTCCAATACTAAAAAGAGTTAGGTACCAAGCGTTTACTGGTAGTAGAACCTTGTGCCAGGTCCGTCTGGATCCACCACTATCTTATCTATATTTAGGGGCATTCCGTCTTAGTCCTTAGGGGTGGCAACGTATTTACAGTGTTAGGATTGCAGTCTTAAGATTGTAGTCTCGAGAATCCCATTAATCCAGTAGCCTGTGTGCTGGTTTACCTTCATTTTGCCATTATAAAGTAGGGTTGCTAACGCCATCTCTTGGCAAATAGCCAAATATCAATAGCTTGCGAATTCGTAATTAATAACGATTTGATATTAAAAAAAACATGACTGATTTTATTGCTACGTTGCCCTGCCAATCATAAATATAAATTTGATATAACTTTATAGAAGAATTACGAAGACTATGCCAAACTATAAAACAATGTTTCAGCGAATGTAGTTGTTAATTGTTACAAGCTATATCTACTTCCCAACAGATGGCGTTAGCTAACGCTTAAAACTGATCTTACTTTTAGAAACCAAAGAAAATTATGTCTAAGTAAAAAATATATCAAATATATATCTATTATAAAGCATATACATAATTAAATTTCTCGTACTTCTCGTTCCAAAAGTAAGAATTTATGTCTCAATAGTATACAGTGTGTGGCCCAAAACCGGGGAGAAAAAATTAAATGGGGATTTTTTAGAACATTTCAATTAACTATCACAAGAATCTAATATTACAAAGTCTATAATTTTGGAGAAAAGAGCCTACAAAGTTAAAAATCGTAGGTAATGTATTTTCCCGTCGCGATATCGTCGCTTGGTCACTTGGTACGCGGTATGTCTGAGTACAGGGTGCCATTGACAACACGCGGTAGATTTAGCGGTGTTTGCATTACATTGAATTTGCGATTAAGTTTGTTAGAAAAAAACTGAAAGTTAAGTTTTGATTTTAATTAGGTAAGACCATTATAATGAAATTACCGGTGATCTATAGAGCCCCTGTTTTTAATATTATCCCCGGTTTTGGGCCACACAGTGTATACCTACAAGTATACTACGTTCACTAATGAACTACTTTTCTATTCTACAGAGTCCATGTTCCTCTGATATCATAGTGTCAACGTGTGCGAGTTAAAAACAATACGGCCAGCATTTTGCTAACAATGCCTACTGGTAGCGGTTTGTAAGTTCGTTCGTTTGTTAGATTAGTGTAGTTTTAATTAAGTTTGTAAGTTCGTTCGTTTGTTAGATTAGTGTAGTTTTAATTAACTTTGTAAGTTCGTTCGTTTGTTAGATTAGTGTAGTTTTAATTAACTTTGTAAGTTCGTTCGTTTGTTAGATTAGTGTAGTTTTAATTAAGTTTGTACGTTCGTTCGTTTGTTAGATTAGTGTAGTTTTAATTAACTTTGTAAGTTCGTTCGTTTGTTAGATTAGTGTAGTTTTAATTAACTTTGTAAGTTCGTTCGTTTGTTAGATTAGTGTAGTTTTAATTAACTTTGTAAGTTCGTTCGTTTGTTAGATTAGTGTAGTTTTAATTAAGTTTGTAAGTTCGTTCGTTTGTTAGATTAGTGTAGTTTTAATTAACTTTGTAAGTTCGTTCGTTTGTTAGATTAGTGTAGTTTTAATTAAGTTTGTAAGTTCGTTCGTTTGTTAGATTAGTGTAGTTTTAATTAACTTTGTAAGTTCGTTCGTTTGTTAGATTAGTGTAGTTTTAATTAAGTTTGTAAGTTCGTTCGTTTGTTAGATTAGTGTAGTTTTAATTAAGTTTGTAAGTTCGTTCGTTTGTTAGATTAGTGTAGTTTTAATTAAGTTTGTAAGTTCGTTCGTTTGTTAGATTAGTGTAGTTTTAATTAAGTTTGTAAGTTCGTTCGTTTGTTAGATTAGTGTAGTTTTAATTAAGTTTGTAAGTTCGTTCGTTTGTTAGATTAGTGTAGTTTTAATTAAGTTTGTAAGTTCGTTCGTTTGTTAGATTAGTGTAGTTTTAATTAACTTTGTAAGTTCGTTCGTTTGTTAGATTAGTGTAGTTTTAATTAACTTTGTACGTTCGTTCGTTTGTTAGATTAGTGTAGTTTTAATTAAGTTTGTAAGTTCGTTCGTTTATTAGATTAGTGTAGTTTTAATTAAGTTTGTACGTTCGTTCGTTTGTTAGATTAGTGTAGTTTTAATTAAGTTTGTACGTTCGTTCGTTTATTAGATTAGTGTAGTTTTAATTAAGTTTGTGCGTTCGTTCGTTTATTAGATTAGTGTAGTTTGAAGTAAGTTTGTAAGTTCGTTCGTTTGTTAGATTAGTGTAGTTTTAATTAAGTTTGTACGTTCGTTCGTTTATTAGATTAGTGTAGTTTGAAGTAAGTTTGTACGTTCGTTCGTTTGTTAGATTAGTGTAGTTTTAATTAACTTTGTAAGTTCGTTCGTTTGTTAGATTAGTGTAGTTTTAATTAAGTTTGTAAGTTCGTTCGTTTATTAGATTAGTGTAGTTTGAAGTAAGTTTGTAAGTTCGTTCGTTTGTTTTTGTAAAATGTTAATGTATTTTTACCAATTAAACCAGATATACTTTGTTTTATGCGATAACATGTCAAAAGCAATATGGTTTTACCGAATAGAATAGATCCATTGTAGACTAGGACATGACGCGTGCATTGGGATCAAAACAAGACCTGCATTTATTTTTAATTAACAGTGTTAAATCTACGTACCTGTCCAGAAAATGGAATCGTTGAAAATTGATGAAATTAATACTGGACTTTCGTCGGTCTTTATTGAATATACTCGTCATTTTTGAATATGTCTAGTACGTACGCGGACAGTGTGGCACATACGACGGCGTCGTCAACACTGAATTATATAATGCCACTCGGTGGGTAGGGGGTTAAAATCAACAATAAACCATTAGGGAGAGCTTCCAGCGAGTTCGTAGGGTTAGCAGAATAGGTGGGATATATGTTTCGTTTAATCACTTCTGAAAATTTATATTTTTCCTAATTCTTAGTACCCTCCCCAGGTTTCGCACACATATATTACCTATGGGTTAATGTTTAGAATATTTACCAAATTATTTTTTTACTGGTGTATTAATGTACTGTTTTGTGTTGGTAAATAACATTTTCATTTATTTATTTATTATTCTATTATTATTTATATTGTACGCGTGTTAAATTCAACAGTGACACTATGCAAAAAAAGGAATTCATACAAAAAGTTAATTCTGTATACCGCAATATTGTCACTATTCAAATATTATCTTTTATAATTTACTACTTAACTGTTTGATTCAGTTGTTGTTGTTGCTGTGAATAAATGTGTTTTCTTTCTTTCTTTTGTTTAATTTTCTTTCTAAAAACTGTATTAGTTTTTTTTCTGCCGACGCTACGCAATGACAACAATCAGATGATGGGCGAGTTGGCCGAGTTGCGACCAATGTGTTGGTCAATTCCGTATGCCCGCACGCCACCTGCGTGTTACAAACTTTTTGTTTTTGTACCTTTTTATAGTATTAATACTTTAAATAATGGACCTATAGAACATCACAGACACGATCAAATCCAGAAGGTTGCTGTTTCAAGAGTTTTGCTATATTAACTATTGAAGTGATCGTAGTATTGCGGAGGTCATAATCATTTCCCGTTAGGTGACCCTCTGGCGTATACGTCCTTTGGCATACCTGCGTATATTAACTGTAAAAAAATGAATAGTCGTAAACTCCCCATATACTAAATGAATGCTTTTCTTCATGTAGCGATTTTTTATGGCGTTATTTTGCATAGCGTTATTTAATGTTCGTGATTTTTACTACTCGCATTTTTTCGTAATACGTAAGTAGGTTAAGCTAGCGGTTAGGTTCGTTTCTATATCAGGCCCGGTGGGCCAAAACTTTGTTACATTCGATTTTTGGAAAAGGAAAAAAAGTTTTTTTTTTTACTTGTGTATTATTTCGGCGATAAAAATAAGCGCGAAAGTTAAATAACGCTAGGTAACATGAAGAAAGACCACATGATAAATTTGCGATCTTGACAGAACGCAATGTGAAAATACGCTACTATGAAAAAAAAATTGTGTAAATAATCTGACAAATAAATAACGCCCTCTTTTTTCGTTCGGCGGTTAAAACCATAGTGATTTACTCGCAGGTGTAGCCACTCTTAATGAATTCGTCTAAAAATAACACCATATTTCTTTCAGCGGTGCGTGTTGCGTCAGGTATTTTATTATGTGTATACCATAGAGTATGGAGTAACTAGCGGGGACTGTCACGCGAACGTGCCCTATAAAGTACCTTATAATTCAACAATATCGTCGCACGAAATTGAACTGTAATTACATACGTCTTGATTTGATTTTTATAACAAGTGTTTTGAGTTTGGAAGGTTTTTTATAGGACTACACAATGGATCGGGGTTGTGATTGTAAGGACACAATGATTAATACATTTTCTGAAATACCATCGTAGGGAACTTTTATTAATGTGATCATTAATTAAGTTCGGAAATAAATGTCTCTAGGAAAACTAACCAACCGAGAATATCTTCTCGTGTTTTATGAACAACCGAGGCTATAGAATTAGTAAATCATTTAATTATGCACGAACATTAGCACTCATTTTACTGAATTAAACTTCGAAACTCTTAAAATCCACTTAAACATTACTTTTTATGTTTTGTCCAATACTTCCCCGCCCCTAACCACTGTGCGCCATATCAAGATCCTAACCACAGCGGCTCACTTCCTGGTAGAATTACGAGTTTCACTACAAACCTCTCCGTCACTGGTCACGACATCGGCCCACTGTGTAATTACTATAATAATGTGACAAGGGAATAACAATTCCTAACTGAAGTTCTTTGAGCCAAATAACCACTTTGCTATGACCCCTGGACTTGTTGAAACTGAATGAAATTGGAGATCGTTGCATGTTGGTTAGTTAGGCCAATATCTAGCGTATCCTGGTCTCTGATGTGGTACAATTGTTACGATGTCAGGTATCAGCGTGAAATGGCATTTGTGGATTCGTCGAGTTAAAAGCTTGCGTGATTAAGTTTAACAATGTTGGTCACTTGATGTATGGTTTGGTTTATTATTGCCATATTTGTACGCTATAAAAACAGAACACATAAAAAGTAGACGACACTTGATTTTTTGTTTGCTTACCTAGTAAAAATTTTTATGAACTGCTTTTTATTTTGTTGCTTCATAACGAAAGCTTCAATAATTGTTTCTAGACACGTGGACCGTTCATGAAAAATAAATGCAGATAAGACAAAAAACATAACCTAAGAACACTCTCAAGAAAATAACTTAATCAAAATCAGTCCCATCGTTTCTGTCTGTTCTGTGGCATCGTAGCTGCCAAGCTCTACTCTGGCACGAGTGACACGATACAACTCTAGTGTAGGTATGTAAAATGTAAATGTACCGCGTACCTATACATATGTTTCTCCTTGGCCGTAACTATTACCTATAGCCTTATACATACATACATGTTATATTCTAATCTAACCGTAACAACAATTACACGACATTCAGTACCAGACGCTTAACAATCCCCATAAAACAGACCCCAAATCAAGTTCTTAGCACTGGCAGTGTTCAGGAAAACCGCAAACTACCTATTATGCAATTATTTCATCACAATATGTATCTGCAGCTGCGCAAAATACCCTATAGTCGTCCTCGTTTGTACCTTTTAGTTTTATGACAACAACTACCTTTGAATGTATAGGTAAGCCACTTGTTTTCATTGCTGAACTTTGTACCCATTATAATTATAACATTGTAGTAGAAAGGTAAAGGACATTTTAAATTATTTGCTACGAAATCATTAGCTCCTATTAACTTTACCGCGAAGTTGATCGTTTTGTCAGAAAGCAATAAGGAATAAAAGAGAATAGGTATGCAACTATGTATTCCGAGAATTCTGACTACCTAGGCATTCTAACGAACTAAACCTAAATTGCTATTGACATTGCTATCCTATTGTCAACGTCACGATAGCTCGTACTTAATTGACAGTAATGGCGGCCAAGTTATAAACACAATACTATAAAATGTCAAAAGCAATACTATGGTTTTACCCAGTGTTACATTTACTGGGACCCTAGTTACCTCACCGGTGGCGCCCCGGTGACCTCAGATTCTAGCGCCACGCGCCATCGACCCTACAGATCTACTTCCAAGCGCCACGAACGCCAATCCGCCAACAAAGTGGCGATAGAATCACTGGCCCCTTATGGCAGCTCACCTGGGTGGCGCCCCGCTGACCGCAGATACTTCCAAGCGCAGCACACATCATGATGACGTGATGCAATCATGGCTCCCCTCCCCTCTAGCATCTCACCTGGGTGGCGCCCCGTTGGCAGTCTCTGGCGCGACGCGTCGCCGGCGCCTGCAGAGCCGGGCACAGGCACCACGCCTCCATAGCGGCGCGCAGCAGTCACTAGCCCCCTCCTCGCCCATAGTATTGCACTTTTGGTATTACCTCACATACTCATCTTGTATATTTGCACACTGTCTTATCACAGTCCAAAAAGTCATACTCTTTTAGGTAGTAACAGAAATAACCGACTCAATGCCTATATTGGCATTCGTTACCAGATTGTTATCAGACCACCAAATTATCAATCAAAAAGTATTAGTCATGACAAAGGTTGTACTAATGAAAGGTAACCAATCTGACAACGATTATAAAAGAGTCACTGGGTTAATGTTATGTACAGTCTGGTTTAAACAATATTAAAGCATCAAAAGTCCAAAAATATATCCGGTGAAATTATTAGCATAGAGGCATTCCATCTTAGTCCTCAGGATTGGCAACGCATTTGGTGTAGGGAATGCAATTAACCGATTAAATGTAGCATCGGTTAATTTACCGGTTAAGACGAAATTTATCGATTAACCGATTAATAACCGGTTATTAACCGATTGATTTTTTTGCTTAAAAATAATGGTTTCCTATAGGTTATTTAACATGAAAACTTGTGAACAAAGACGTCTAAATGAAACAGACGTATTTATTATGTGAAAACGTTTTAATTAGTGATATAATTATTTCTTAAATGTTAGATTAGAGATCAGTATTTAGACGACCAGTATACTAGTTTCATTTCTACACATTTAGGACATTCAGTATCTTAAAAAAACAACAACTGTATAATAGAATGTTACTTATGGAGTTGTATAAGATAAAAAATAGTTTTCCTCGTAATATTTAAATAAAATTATCTTTAATATAATATATATGGTCCCAGAGCTCAGGTGATAACGTCCGAGGCATAGTGTCAAGATTATAACGGTGTTTTAGAAAGAGACCATTAATCGGTTAGCCTTGTTTTTTGTAGCGCGTAGAGCATTCGCTCTTTCACTCATAAACGTGTAACCGGCCGGTGCAGTGCAGTGCAGTGCAACATAATTATCTTCTTTTGTTAGAAACAAAATAATAAAAGCGACACCAACGTTATTTGTTTCATTTGTGAAAATCTTATTAATTTTACAGCTCACTAAGAGTTTTTTAATTGATATTACGCATAATTGCGTATATTGCGATATTTGTGTAATTTTAATATATATGTATATTTAGTTTAATTTGTGTCGTCTTTCTAATAAAAACTTAACAAATGAAGCTTTTTGCAGATCACTTCTATTAACCGGTTAATCGGTTAATTTCATATTTTAACCGGTTACGTTTTTTGGCATATATTTTCGATTAAAATCGGTTAATCGGTTAACCGATTAACCGGTTTGCATTCCCTAATTTGGTGTTACAATTACAAGATTGCCGTTTTAAGTCTTGTGAATGCAAATGTCTATGGGTTACAGCTCCTACTTTACTATCATTTGGCCTGTGTGCTCCTTGGCCTTCTCAATTACTAAAACCATAACCACTCGACTCTGTTAACTCAAATGTTCAATAAATGGAGCCCCTTTTTTATTTTTTGCGCCTGACTGTATCACGATCACGGTAGCGTAGGGCGATGCATTGTGATGAATAAATGATCGGATATCGATTCGATTTGCAATGCCATAGGGGTGTTTGAATTACACATCTAGCATGGACAAGTAGCATTCTTTGACAAAGTCTGCAACAATAAAAAAAAAACAGGATGATTTTTTTGTGGTCGAAGAGCCTTAAAGGCCGATTTATATCTACAGACTTGAGCGTGCCACACACGTGCCGTGGCACTTGACAGACAAACTCTATTCTTCTATATGGCCCTTGTCTTTCGGCGTCTGCTCGGCCGTGTAACGATAGATATAAATACGTTAATTGACATATATATAGTATAGAAGAAGAATATTATGTCTGCCACGGCACAAGTATGGCACGATCATTGTCTGTAGATATAAATCGACCATAAATTACGCAGGGTCCGTCCGGAGGGCTACCATCATCTTAGGCTTTAATTTACCGTTAAACAGCATTGTTTGCATTGATGTGTTCCGGTGTAAGACAATCGGTGACTGCCTCTAAGGCAAAGGGGAGAAATCTCTAGCACAGGGCATTCAATCTAAGTTCAAGTAAATACAATTATATTCGCCATATTCAAATGTCTGAGATTCATATTCGTTAGTAACGTACATTCATAGAATCTACTTTTTAAAACACAAATTAACTAATATTTGTGATAAGGGGCAATTATTTGTGGTATACATCAATGATACTATAAAATATCATTGGTATGTACATCGCTTGCCGAGTTTTGCGTAAAACCAGTCAGCCCTTTTACTTTTACGCATAATGACATGGAGCGTCACTGGAGCAACCGGTAGGATGTGTTTTATAGCTCCTTTTCATAAAGAGCTTTTCCATATAACATGCCTAGATAGATAATTATTTTACATAACATTGAATCTTTAACTTACTGTTTACGCGATTCATTTTATTTGGACAACCTTAAACAAAACTAAACACAGGACTAAAAAGCTTACATTTTCAGCTTGGAATTGTTTCAAAAATATTGTTTCTACTTTTTATTTTTAGGGTTCCGAGGTCAAACTAACCTTATAGTGTGTCCATGTCCGTCTGTCTGTCAGTCGATTCTATATGTTTATCACTTTTTCTCAGACACTATCAAAGTTACAAAGCTGAAATTTCGTACACATATAGATAGATATTTATACCGCGCACTAAGATCAATGATAAAAAAAATATTTTTTTAGTTCCTACCGTACATGTATATATATAAAGCTAGGGTATTTTACAATGCCATATGATCATCAGTTCATCAAATGATCTAACCGCCAAACCCCAACCGCGGATAGATAAGGCTTACATCGGGTTATAAGTAAGTTGACATTTGCCCATACAGAATGTGTCAAATTTTAATCCGAAGTAAGCCTACCTCCCGCGGTTTGAATTTCGGGTTCGGCCATAACACAGCACAGCACCAAATAAATTTAATAGAAATATTTTAATTTGGTGTTTTCGAAATATATTTACTTATAAGTATGTTCGTTGTGACGGCGGCGGAATCCTACATTGAGCTTACTCCGACATGCTCTTGTCCGATATTTTCGTTACCTATGACTGCGTATTTTTTACAAAGTTTTAATTTTAATTGACATCGATACAGTCCTTTAATCAACATAACATCCATCGATTCTAAATAAGTAATACATTTACGAAGCATTAAGTGGTCCTGGATTCAAATCTCGGTAAGGGCAAATATTTGTGTGATGAGCACGAATATTTGTTTCAGAGTCATGGATGTTTTCTATGTATTTAAGTATATATTTCTCTATAACTATAAGTATTTAAATATATCGTTGTCTAGTACCTATAGCACAAGCCTAGAGCTTAGTTTGGGACAAGGGCAATTGGTGTGACATTGTCCCCTGATATTTATTTATTTTTATTTATTTTTTTAATTTAAGCACTTTCACAATCCTCACAATTTTCAATAATATATTTGACATTTGTTGGTTTTAAAGTCTTTTGCTTTCGCACATGCGAAAATTCATTACAGTTGACACGACCTCTAACTTTCTAAACTCTACGTAAACATCTACAATATAAACCTTCACACAAAAATTAGCGATATTCGCAGTCACTTCGGGCCGTTTTCCCGCGTATTTCGCCGAAGAAAATCGTTCAGCGCGGTGGCGCCTCGCCGCGCGCCGAAGAGCGACTGGAAATATCGACAATACAACTCTCTAGAGATTCAAGGGAAAGGAAAAATGCTGAAACAACAGTATAGGTAAGTCACTTGAGGGGTGCGGTCTTTAGCTGTAGTGGTAACGGCATTGCTATCGTTCACTTTTCTGGTGCCAGTCACGAATCCTCCCTGCTTAACACGTGTTTAACAAAACAATGTTACACTTTTTGATTTAATTCAAACCGCGGTAAGCAGTTAACTTAGCTGTGTTCGCAGTATTGTGTTCCGGTGTATGGATTGGAGATTACTAGTGATATTACTAGCATAAAGGAGTTTACCACACCGCTACTCAAAGTACGGTAATGGTAAGGAATCGCAGTCGTGGCGTAAGCGTCACGAATTTACCGCATGCTCTCAACACCGCTGCCGTGACGTACCGTAAACCTCCCCACTTACCATCAGGGGGCTAATATAGTCCAGGTGCATATCATATTAATGTAGGTACCTATAGGTTTGACGTACTGAGTAAGTTACAAGCAAGTGAGCAAGTTGTATTTTCTCGCTTGCCACGCAGTGCGTCTCTATCGTTAATCACTAGATAACAAAGGAGATTCGAGCGACAACCAAGTTGCGGGCTACTTGTGCTAGCCGCACGAATGACAGATTGCGTCCACCGCTTATGTCATCTCCACACATTTCGACATTTTGGATTCGATAAAAACCGGAACCTAAATATAACATCGCCGAAGTCAGCGACGTAAAACCTCCTTTTAAGACTTTGGGTGTTAACTATTTTGGATGCCCTAGGGCTTTATTCTACTCCGGAAAACATTATTGCTTTTAACGAGTTATCGTATTAAATTCGTGTCAAGTTATAATAAAAGTTATGATAACATTCTTAAAAATGGTCACATATGAAGAGCAATATGGTTTGACCGCGTGAAATAGAGCCCTGGGTAAGAATTAGAGCGCATGTTTTATTTAAATCTTTTATTATAAATATGTATCCATTACAAAACCAATAAATGCAGTCAAATATATATTAGTGTCACTTTGTTAATAAAATAATTCTATGCTGTACAGTCAGTGCTAAAATTTCGTAAAAAAGTCTTTAATTCATATACCTCTTTTAAAATTATATAAAAATCTTTGACTGACTGTATCTACGTATTTATATGTCTACGTGTTAGTTTAAGTTTGTATTACCGTAGTAAACCAATACGGCTTGAACATTAATATATCACATACTTACTTAGCTTAGGGGTTAATGTGGGATACAGTTCAAGTTTAAAAATAGAGAGAGAATAAATGCCTTTGTCACACAGTGAGTTCGACGTCCTAACTTGCAAGCGCGGTGCATGTTTTTTTGACATTTATGTACTCGTACACATAAAAAAATCGCGGATGAAAGTATCCGATGTAGGGCCTACCGTGATCACAGGGTATATTCCACAAAGTTACCCGCTTTCCTGCTACCAAGGAGCAGTATATATTTTTAAACTGTTGTGATCAGCGTTTATCGCGTGACAAAATATGGATGAGACATCCGTCACTTTTTGACATGTACGCAAGTACGAAAGAGACGGATGCTTTATCCACATTTTGTCTCGCGATTAAAGCAACTATACTAGGCCCGCAAGGTGGGGATAAGAGAGTTTCAGTAAATTTACTAGCATGGAAGCATTCCATCATGGTCCTTAGGGTAGATAGACACATCTAGAGACGGTCTTCAAATTTAGGAAGCCTGTGTAATCGTAGCCTTTAAACGTGAAAAAATAATGCCTAATATTCCGCACTTTGGTTACGTCAAGCTCGCAATGTGACAAAGACTGGTAAGGTGCTCAGGTTATGGTTATTCCTGTGGGATCTTGGATCTAGGTCCTCACGCACTTCTTCCTCTTGGTGGTTGGGTCGACCTTGCAGACCTCTTGCACGGAGCACTTCTGGTTATCGCAGTACGCTCCATTGGAGGCTGGAATAAGTATCTCTTTTAGAAGGATTAAATACAAGTAATACTTATAATTAAACTTTAGGTTGTTACTATTTATGTGTTATTATGACGAAATACCTTCTTACATACTTATATTTATAAAGATAAACTAGTGGCCCATCCCATATTCACCCGGGTTGAACAATCACTTTTCAAATAGTAATTGATTTTTTCAAATCGGTGCAGCTGTTCCAGCAGTTCCCTTCACTTATAAACAGACTTGCAAAATCCTGTCACTCTCTTTATAATAAGCGTACCTATAGATAAAAAATCCTACCTACTTAAAACATTAGGGTTTGACCAGTGAGTGGTGACACAAAAAAATGGGGGTAAATTTAAAATATCACTCTTAACACGGAATGCACAACGACTGGATAGGTACCGTAAACTGGGGGTACTTTGATTTACGGGGTAACATTGCCCACCCCAAAAACTATCTTTAATATTTAATTATTCTATTAAATGTTTCATCAGGACTAAGCTACTCATACAGTTATATAATTACTTGAACAATTTAAGAAGATAATAACTAAAACAGTCATCGTTTTAAGGTCGGGCAATGTTACCCCGTAAATCAAAGTACCCCCAGTTTACCGGTACGCATAATGTAACCGCTTGTTTCATAGGTAAAAATAAATCAAAATTGTTGCCATTTGAAAAATAGAATAAAAGTGTCACGACTCGCTGGTCAGACTCTAGTTAAGTTATTTCGGGTTATAAATAATACTCACAGCCATACTTGTCCCCGCCGGTGCCCTGGCTGCCGCCGACGGGCTCGGCGCAGGACATGGCGTTGCAGGAGTTCCTGCAGCACAGCTTGCCGCCAGTGCACTCGTAGTTCTGGACGCACTTGGGGCTACAGCTGGGCACCTTGGAGGCCAGGGGGCAGCTGCCACCAGCTGATATTAGGACCAATAGAAACAATATCAGTAGACAATCTCACACTAATTGACCAAGTGCCAAACTAAGCTCTAGGCTTGTACTATGCGTACTAGACAACGATAAGTCCAGGACTCACACAAATGTCTGCCCTTATCGGGATTCAAAACCGGCACTGCTAGCTTCGTAGGCAGGGTCACTTACCAACTAGGCTAACGTGTTGTCAGTATAATTTCTGGAAGATGCAGTGGCTACACGAGCTGGATCAACGACCAAGTGTTAGTAATTTCTAAAAGCATTACAGCATTATCTAGTCGACACTCTAGTCACTGTAGAACCCTGTCGCAAACGGGTAATGATTAATTTCTACGTGATTCCATTATCCTGACTTGACGTAATACCTAGTAATAGTATTAGACTAAACAAAGTATTTATCGCGGGTTATATGTAAACATTTCCCAAATCTAAGTTACATGCATATACATACATAAACTCACGCCTTCATTGCCAGAGTGGGGCTAGGCAGAGCTACAGAACTATGTACCAACAACTCTAAAATGTCGTTGATAATTCTGTAACCACATTTTGCTCAATTACTAGGAAAGCAAACCCAAACCTACGTTTATAGAAGTTATAAGCTTATACGTTTTTTGGGCCTTGGAAATAAAACATGACTGTTTAAATACCTCATACGGATTTCTGCTTAATTTTAAATATCGTTTATTTTTACCAAAACCTATCCCGAAGACATATCGATTACAACCGACTAAACTGTAATTCTATGGAACTTGCTAACTATGTAAACAAACAATATATTGAAATTGACATCTAATGTCAATTTTAGTATGGCGGCTTGTTTACATAGTTAGCAAGTTCCATAGAATTACAGTTTATACTAACTACCCGTGTTGTTTGAAATTCGAAAATGGAACCGAATTTAAGACATTTCGTGGAGATTGAACCATTTGTTACGGGTTTTAACGATTAGTTGGTTTATCTACTGATAAAACAACAGGCCCTAGGTATGTAATTAAGTGAGGCTAAGGAATAGATAATGCCATCTGATGAGAAATATTTTGATATAAAGTTTTGTAAAACTACGTCTTATTTATATTAATGCATGCAAATGAAACAATAAAACAATTTATAATTATTAAACAGTTTAAAAAAATAAAATTAAACGTGAATCAATAACTTAGGTAGTACTTAACATGACTTAGACAGTTGGTAGTGTGGCTATTCGCCAAGAGATGGCGTAAGCAACCCTAGAAACCTAGAATTACTGAATTAAAGTTATTCTTGCCATTGACAAACTTTCGCCGATGTTATTATGAATGTTGTTTTATTTTTATTCATTTTACTTGCACTATTGATGTTTTGAATATGTGTTTTCAGAAATAGTCATGGTCTGAAGTTGGTTTAGTTTTGAAATCTGAAGAAAGCGCCATCTGCCGTGGAGTAGAACCATATCCTACTTCTAATATTCACAAGATTTTAAAAATTCCATGTATAATAGCGAGATAAAAAGAATCATTTTTCCGTTTCCTTATTACCAGAGATCGGAGGAATGGCGTCATTACTTGCAATAATGTGGACATGACTCCAAAGATTTTAATTTTGATCCTTTGCAAGACAGTAATAAATAAATAATACAAAGACGTAAGCAGAGGCCAATAATATTAATCTACTTAAGTTTGCTATATTAACATCCGTGGAATGCGAAAGGAGCTTTTCACCTCATAAGTTTATTTTAGCCGTGATAAGGAATAAACTAACCAACCATGGAAAACTATTAAATTATTTACCTACTATACTGTCTTGCAAAGGATCAAAAATATATTTAGGGCAAGTAATAAATTAAAGTAATTTAATTTGTTTTGTTAAAATATTTGGAGCCATGTCCACATTATTACGAGTAATGACGTCCATTTGTCCGATCTCTGCTTGTAACAGATACCTACTTCGTACCATCAAGATATTAATGATCATATTATCATTAGCCTATTTAAATGCGTATGTGGCAATGTTGGAAGGAGAATGCAAAGGCGAACTTTCCACGATCAGATAGGGGACGTATTAAGAAATGGCCAGGTCAGGAGTAAGTACCCTAAACCGAGACGCACGTGTATGAAGTTACTTTAAGAGTGTCGAGGAAGCGAGGGAAGGTTCGATCGTAGCAATTGGAAGGAGGTGGTCTACTCTGCCTGCCCCTATGGAAAAGAGGCATGATTGTATGTATGTGTATATACTTACATGCGTTTTTTTTTATAATCTGTAAAACCATTTGAATGTTTATTTCAAAAAATTAAAGAAACTGTTGACTTTTGCAATTAAGTAAATAAAAAATAACGAGTCAGGATTATGATATCGGTTGGAAGATCAGTGTCGTAATCGTGTCAGCGGAAAGACTGTTGAAATAAATTAGTAAATAACATTTTGATGTGTTCATTGTGAAGAATTTTATTGAAGTAAGGTGACAAAACAGCTGATTGTTCTATGTACGAATATTTTTTAAATTGACATTGAAGTAAAAAACTAAAAACTACAACACCCTCCCCACAATGGACATAAAATAAAATATTCCAATAATTACATAGAAACAAATGAACAAAAAACTAAGTATTGGTTAAGCCCATAGAGTCTGGCAAATGAAACATGAGAATGAAAAAATGGCAACACTGTAGTGTCGTCCCTTTCAAATCAATCTAAGAAAAAAGGGACGACACTACAGTGTTGCCATTTTTTCATTCTCATGTTTCATTTGCCAGACTCTACCTATTACACAACAAAGACGTTATAGGCCGACGGCATAGGCCAATAGGAACATTAACAAGTGTTGACGAGGAATCACTTATCCAGTTAGCACGTCGAGTTAACGGTTAATAGTCCTAACAAGTTAACATTTTGACACTAACCATCGGCGGACTAGTCTCGTGGTGCAACGGTCAACCGATAAATCGCAGCTTAAATCCAGTTAATTGGTACATCAAAGAGCAATGACCCGTTGAACAGACGCATTTGAGCTGTTTAAACAAAAATATACAGTAAAAAAAGTTAAAATAAAACAAAAACCCAACTTCAAAAACGGTAATAATTTCATTGACGGTACGGCTTTTGGTAAAAAAAATTGTGGAACGCCTACTTCAGTTTGACTGTGCCCTTACATTGGAATGAAGTTATTTTTTTGCATTTTTGAAGGAGAGTTTTCATTTTGTGAAACATTTTTAATTTAATTATTTTTAGTGATAATAATATAATGCCATTATGTAGTTCCACTTCGCCATTGATAAGAAACTATAGGACATTAATAAAAACTCGCCGCATGCAACGCTGCCGGAAAGCCATAGTCCACTTATAATTAAACCATTTCAATCTGCTTCGTCATAGCTCGCTCAAGTATCTTACTCGAGATATCTTACCGCCACTCCGAAAAAGGTACCGTTTATGGTCTTCATCATCAGTCCCACTTCACCAAATAGTGCTTTCCAAGAGCAAATGCACGAGTTACAATGAATAAAACTCAAATCGCTATACGTTTGCCTAAAATATGTGAGGAGTTCCCTCGATTCCTCCAAGATCCCGTCTTCAGATCCTGACGTGTTGACAACTAGAAAATATACCCTTTAAAATAAAAAAAATATAAAAACGGTCAAGTGCGAGTCGGACTCGCGCACCGAGGGCTCCGTATTTAATATAATACGTTTGGTAACCGCAAAAGAAAATACTCATTTTGTTATGAGCGTTATTTTCTATGCAATAAGGTTCATTTTAATACAGATTTTCAAAGTTTTTAAATAATGAACAGTCATTTTATTTTGCCCTTATAATATAAATACCTAACCATCTATACGAAAGGATTTTCTCAGATTTTTTATTTATAAACTTGAGATGACGGAGGAAACGGTCATTTTTTGATTTTTTTTGGCTATAAATCAAAAAGTGCATCAAAGAAAATTAAAAAGGAAATAGTTTTGAAATGTTCAGATTGAGACCTTTCATATAACACCCAATTTGCTATAATCTAACCACTTTCATTTTTATACCCGCCCATTCTGGACCCCTTTTCAACTATTTATAAAATAATTTCAAATTGTTTTTACTTAAAACAGATGCGGGCAAGCTAGTTGTATAACTATGCCAAATTTGAAGTTGACAGCATTAAATGCTAATTACAAATTTTGTAGTTGCTGAGAAAACCTGCTGTGACGGTACAAACATATCAACCACTAACACCATCTAGCGCCGATACATAAAACTACGGACTCGTCAAGTCACATTGTTGTTATTATTTAGTGATTAAGTCAAATTAGCAATTTCTATTTACTAAAGAAAGTCTTGCAATACCGTAATATAGTAATTAGCAAGCAAACTCGACTGTATTTTTGGATATAGTCCTCTATATATATATAAAGATAAAAAAAACCCTTCCTCTTATTACTTTGATTTAAATATGTCAAACCAACAACCAAGACGAAAGCTAATCGTTAAATGGACCTTATTGCATGGACAATAAAGTTCTTAACAGATGAATCTAACGACACCTCACCATGTTAAACTCCATTATGCCGCAGAGCGTGCAACATATACATAGACATATGTACCATCAGGACTTTAAATGTTGATACACCATAGAACCTTGTCATAATGACAGCGTCAAGTGACGAGATAGAAATTACACAGGAATGAATGTTTGGTTTTATGCGACAAGGTTCTATAGTGGTTAATCAATTAAAGTCCGTATGATCGCACATTAGTTACACTCGAAAAACCCTGTTTCTGACGCAGTCGGATAAAACAAAAGCTTTAACGCGGAGGCCATTTGCAATTTTTCTTTAGATGTCATGTTGGGCATCCCACCAACAACACGTTGGGATTGGGACACGTCTGGTAAAATCCGTGGACTTGCCGTCCGTGGCGTTCAAAGGTTGACCCGAGATCTGCACATTAGCGGGACAAATAGACAACTTGAGAGCATAGCTCATTAGATAAATAGATAGATAGGTAAACACTTTATTTAACACACAAGGCTCTTAGAATAATTATGTACCTAGTAAAAAACTATAAAAACAATATAAAATTAAATAAAAAGTAGAACATTTCATTTAAGAGCCATGTGTCGTGTGATGAAAAGGCACTGACTCATCATAATGCTGCAGAAACTGCATCGCTGGTGTTCTGCCAGAACCAAAAAGGAGTCAAGTCTGTTAATTAACTATTGAGTAATAAATAATGAAAACGTACCTTCAGCGTACCCGATGATCAGAATCACCGTGAAGACGGACAGGGCCACAGTAAAAGATCCTGCAACAACATGCGAAGTTAATGTTGTATCACATAACATAACATATAAGTAATTAATGTTTGATATTATAGTAAAGCTTTTGATGTAGATGAACTACTTTTTCCATTAAGTAGTAGTAGTACAGTCGATTACAAAGAGAGGTGGATAGGACTACTTTTGGACCTTAGAACTGTAATAAGGTGAAAAGCGTCTATATTGAAAAATGACGAAATATAAAAATAGTTACTACAGTTCGACACCTTATATAATATCTAAAAATAACAAAGACTAGATATATTTTGGTCGATGTATAAAAATGTCGACATATAACATGACCATCTGATTTTTGTCCATGTATAAAAATGGCGACCGGCAGACAAATTCAAATCAATTAGACAGTGTCGACGGACTATTTCTGGTTGGTTTGGCCCTCAAGGCCTGCTGCAAAACTAACATAACCTAAACCTACCTAGCCCCTGTTCCACCTATCCCCTAATACCTCCTCGTCTTAATTCCATTTGGACATTATTATACTTAGTGTTTTTTTTAATTTCGTCGTTATTATTACTCGACATTTTTATACGTTGACTTTTTTATGTTTGGAAAATCGACAGTATCGTCATTTTTTTAAATAGTCATTAGTCGATTTAGGCGAAAGATTATATACATTGTGCTAGATTTCAGTATTGGGATTATTATTATTTATTAACTGGAAAAGGGCCGAATCTTAAGTATCCTAAACCGACGTGCACGCATGACATGAATGTGGAAGAAGCGAAGAGATTTGTCAGGATCGTAGCAGGTTGAAAGAAGTGGTATTTGCCTACCCCTCTGGGAAACATGAATGAATGTATGGTTTTACTTTCAAGTATTTTTATTTTTTAAACGACCTTCTTAATGTAAAATCTTATAAATTGACATGTGCAATTTGTAACGTAATTTTATCATCATCATTATCAGCCGCAAGACGTCCACTGGACAAAGGCCCTCCCCAATTTTCCACAACGATCGGTCCTCTGCTACTGTCATCCAACGGTTTCCCGCGACCTATATCAAATCGTCGGTACGCCTATGGGAAGACCTGCCGACTTCGTTTCCCGGTTGGCGATCGCCACTCTAGAACCTTCCCGCTCCAATGACCATCGGTGCTAAGAGCAATGTGCCTATAATTGCGATTTAGTGAGCTATATCAGTTACTTTCGTTCTCCTGCTGATCTCCTCATTCCTGATTCGATCGCGTAACGAGACATCCAGCATAGCTATTTTAATATTGCACGATAAATAATATAATCTAATGTAATCATCTCTTTGTAGTCGACTTACCTTCCTAATAACAAGGCGATCTGGTGTCGCTTGTTGGAATAGAGAAGATCCTATTCTGTTGTTTTAATTTGAATCGCGTTATACCGTCATCGAGAAAACATACCTACCTACTGTGTAAATGGAATGCGAGCAAACATTTTAAACACGGTTAAATGTATCCTAGTTAACATAAAAACATGTGTATTGTTAACATTTGGTCAGCTGATATGAAAAAGGCCCTGTCATCCCGGCTTATAGACTCTTCCGGAGATCCTAAACCTGGTGCTTACCTCTCCCAAAGGGTCGGGCTAGCTATCCAAAGAGGTAATGCAGCCAGTGTCACGAAATTATGCCGCGAGCGGACCTGCTAGACGTGGTGTTATTTTTATACTGGTGATTATTATTTATATCTTTCATATTTGAATAGCATAGTTGTATTCTAATTTAAATACGTTTAGTTTAAATTTTTAAATGTATTATTGTTGAATTAATTGAATGTTATTATTATAATAAAAGAGGTTAAATGTTAAATCTTCGTTTACATTACACATTGCTGCACGATGGGGCTTTTAAAAAAATATTTCGGTCTTTACGGAGTTTACTTATTAAAATACAACTAAGAAAAATGCATAGTAACTCGACTTATCGTTTATTCCTCAGACGACTTATTGTGTCTTTGACCACAATTTATGGGTTTCGCAATCCCCTTGACCCGTTGCCATATGTAAAAATATGACGCTTTAATGGCCTGGCCATTCTAGCCAATATGCAAATATTAATTATGATTAATTGATCCTTGTGGCAAACATGACTTCGTATCTTGTTTTTTTTTGCAATATATCCACGTAGTTAGGTACCTACATGTATAAATAGACTAAAAATTACCTCCGATTTAATTGCAATGTAGGTGGTAAGTACTTGCACCGACTATTATTTATTCTGTGGTAGGGTATTCCCATACATAATAATTAATAAGAATAGTAACTCTTATGAATTACCAAAAAGATAACGCTTACAAATAAAATTAAATATATTCGTTCAAACACCGACTAATATATGTTAAGACAGCCGTAGTTAGGTATATTTATACATATTTTAGAAATACACTGCAATAATTATAACTACAGATTATAAAACAAAGTCCTTCGCCACGTCTGTCTGTCTGTAAGTAAGACTGAACGGATTTTCATGCGGTTTTAACGGAAGGTTGTTGTGTATACAATACATCATTAGTTCTGGTTTATAAACGCGTGTTAGAATAAAATAATAATTATATAAGCCGAAGTAAAGAGCATAAAGGCGACCTAAGCCTGTCTCGCAGGCTGACGAAAGTAGGTACATAATTACCTAGCTTAAGTTAAAGTGGTAAAAGTTAATACAAAGAGTCATTTGGAATAATTTGTTGAAAAAGGCTCAGGTTGACTAATATTTTTAGGAAAGCTAAGTTGAAGAAAGATTTTTTGACAAGAGAAAATCTAAAAAAGGACTTAGGTATTTATTGTAATGCATTGGGTATTCAGCACATCTACTTACTGCTATTGTATAAACTAAAATAAGTATGTAACTTTTTTACTTATTGCATGTACTTTATTTGTCAACTTTACGACTTAGCTGGCTAATCTATAAGAAAATAGTTGTTACGTACCATGATGATCGGTTAATTGGATCGGTTCGGTACGCATAGCAGGAACGTTATATATGCGTCTTTATCAGAGTCATAAAACTTATCTAAAAGTAGGTAACTGTGTTTGTATGAAAACTAAACACAATTTTGCGTTGTGTACTGGTTTAGTCACAGCGGTATAAGTAATATATGAAGTCATGTTTGTGAATCACTATGTTTTTAATGCAATGTAAAGATATGGCTAGTTATGATATTTTAGCATAATAAACATAAGACTAAGTTATGTTGGTTTTCTATGAGCAAAATATTTAAATTATGTTTTTATAATATATGTAAGCACGGTTATGGACTTTATTGAATGACCTAACTAAGTGGCTCTCTAGACCTTTATTAAAGACAGTAAATATTTATTTTTATATCGACACTTGAAATTGCGTTAATATGACAAAGTTATAATGGTTCCCTAGGTATATTTGGTGATCTGTGTCCTTCCTTGTGGGTTCAGTGTATGCTCGTCGACGAGTTAACGAGAGGGTTCTTTCAGAAACTAATTTTAGCCGACATAAATATCTGAATTTTTATTTTAAATAGATCCTATCGGTTAGGTATATGAAGTTCTTTAGAGGAAGTCTCTAAATGTGTCGGTCTTTGTATCACTACATGTCATAGAAGCCGCATCTGTCTGTCTGTATGTTCGCGATTATCTCAAAAACTTCTTAAGACTTATACGGTTCACATTTAGACAATTTTTCACGAAAGGTTTTTATGTGCGGGTGTTAAAGAAAAATCACATATTTTCCAAATAAATCACTTATTACAATACTAAACTTAAGCTACACAATTTAAATGTCACAGGGATGTACAGGTCCCAGTAGTAATAATAATTAAATATATCAAAATGTCGGATTAAAATAAATAATACAATTTCGGAGATGTAAACAGTCTCCAAATGTCAAATTAAAATTAAGTTACTTTGCTTTAAACAAGTTTAAGATAAACAAACGGAAAATTTCTTCGCGTAAATGTTCAATCATTTAATAAAATGAGGTTAAAAAAACTGAACGTCAACCTCGCAAGTTATGAGCATAAATTCCGATAAAAAAACAAGTCAATTTATGGTCACTTCGGTTTACTTTTTTCGAAGAATTGTGTAATATTAAAAACAGTGAGTAAACTTACCCATATTCTAAAGATACTGGTAATACCGGTCTGCCTCTTAGCGATACCAGACGGAGACTGGTCTCAACTCAGACGGACAGACATACATATAGGTCGTAGGACGAGATATGTTATTGTATATAAAATGATCAAGCCTCTGTGAGGACTATGAAAACTAGTTTTAACAAAACATATAATATTTAAAGTTTTATAAACCAACCGTTTCACTGCGGCACAATGCTGAGAGGGGTCCTATTCTACTTAATGTCTTTCTATTTTCTTTGGTATAAATATTTTCTAATCTATCTATTCTTCTATTCAACATGTTTGTCGAGTCTACACTACTTATTTTATTTATATATGACATTTCGTTTTATTTTAAATCATATATTGTAAGATTAAAAATAATACTTAGATTGTCATTTGATCGTAGTAGAGTGTTCCATGAGGACGAAAGTCATGGTACGAGAAGAGTTTTAAGTTAGTAAGAACGTGGAGGGCTATTGTGGAACGGGTAGAGCTGAGAAGGGTTACCTTTCTCTTTCCTGGCGATTGTTATAAAACAAAGTAAATCTAACCTACAGGTTATGTGGGTAAGTATCTTCTTTAAATAGAATTAAACAAAGTCGCCGTCTGTCCCTTTGTAGGTATGTACGCTTATATTTCAAACTACGCAACGGATTTTATTGCGGTTTTCGTCAATAGATAGAGTGGTTCAAGAGGAATGTTTTTTATGTATTTTCTGGTTTTGTACCTACACAGAGAACTTACATAAACAGAAGCGAATTATCTCTTAAATATTTTGATGAGTAAATGAGTTGAGATGAAAAGAATTCCTAACATGATTTTTCCGATCAATGAACCAGTTAGGAAAAAAAACTTCAGGTTTGCGGAAGGATACCGTTAAAAAGCGATGAATGGATGTGTTAATAGCGATACGAGTGAGAATATGTTTTTGAAAGATCTCTGACACGAGTAAATAGGGGAAGGGTTTGGAAAGGAAAAAAGACGCGCTGCGCCGATCCCAATGATTGCGATGGCAAGATGATGATTATGATGATGCTGATGACGATTAATATAAGTACATAATCTTATATCTAAATGAATACATGGATATAGCTCTTACTATGAATATCCGAAGTTTTTAGACCACTTATTCCCTGTACGTTTATCCTCTTTTGTGTAATTTTCAGACATTTTAGAATTCCGGACAATCTCCCAAATTTCCGGATGTTATTGGAATTTTTCAAACGAGTGGCAATCGCTAGTTGAAATCTTAAATATACTTACATATATACTACATGTGGCAAGCGTATGGCGATTGGCGACTCTACGAGTCAATGGTCTATGGTCATCTTGTCGAGACTATTACACAAACAAAGTGCCAATAATATTTTTTCCAATTTTCCTTACTGCTGCATTACTTTATTTATTGTTAATCAAGGCTGCTTATTGGCTGTTTATTGTTGAAAATCGATTACGAATCCGGATGATATTAGTTGATTTCTAGGATTTCATACAAAGTTACCTGCTAGGCTCAAACTACGAGTACCTAAGCTTAGGTTTGTGCTATTGGTGTTCATTGCACAGTTTTTTTCCTTAACAGGGATCGAACCCAGAACCACAGAACCATGAAGTAATAAAGAAATCCTTGTCAATATAAATTGGGTTTGGCAAGGTGAAGACAAAGGAAGAGGTCAGTTGGCAGACGACCCTCCCGATGGTCACGTGTTCTTGGAGTAGATTTATGAATATCACTTCTGATAAGTAAGAAATAATAAACATTAAGTCACGCAGTGACCTTATTTACGAGAGAGTAGGTACTCATATTCGATGTCATAGGTGTGTGTCCAAATGATTTATTTATTTATTTATTGTTTATTAAGAAACAAACGGTTGTATACATTTAATGTTACACAAAATATGAGTAAACTTAAACCTATAGTTTCCTTAATTAGTTATAGATAAGACAGCTACTTATAGCCTACTATTTAACAAACATAAACTAAAAAGTTGAGGAAAAAAGAACATATTGATTCTTACAATATGATACCTACATCGTGTAGTGAATACAAATATAATTACTATACAAAAACTTGCACTAAATATATGACCATTTTGGTCCAGTCGAAGTCACAAACATAGTTGCGCTCCAGTCCCTCGTCACTTTAATCCGTGTGCAATTTCTTATATGGCAGTAGAAACATACCCTTAGGTGGACAAGGTACTAAAGCGCAAAGATATTCCTGCCCTCGACCGAAGGTACAAACAAACGGTCATCATAAGCCGAGCGCCTATGTTTGAGGTAAGATGAACTAAAATGTAAATGCTTTTTAATATTACCTAATTTACAGTTAAAAATGTCAACATCGATCAATTTAACATTATCATTAAGTAGCCTGCACGCACGCCTTAGGTAATTGTTACGTGCATAACATGTTCTGGCTAGGGAATGCAATTACCGGTCAAATTTGAAAACCGGTAAATGACCGACCTCGGTTCGGCGAAACCGGTATACCGGTAAATTACCGGTTTTTGTGTTTTTTAAATAAAATTCATTAAAATTATTGAAAATCGTTTATTTAAGTTTAAAAAGTCATTTAAAAATAATGATGACAACTTGAAGTAATGATTGGAAACTTTGATCTAAGAAAAAATAACAATCAGTCTTAAATTAAACAAATAATTTTAATGATTAATAGTCATTTAAAAGGTAGCAAACTAAAACAATAGGCGTACATGTTTAAAGGTAAGGTTGAAAGGAAAGGGATGGTAAAATAAAGAAACAGTAAACAAATAGTAATAAGGTACATCTTCGGCTGGCTCTGGAATACGTAGCGTTACTTGCTTGCTTAGTAATAGTATTAGTAACATAAGTTTACAAATAATTATCAGTTTTATTCATATTTTAAAAGTCAATTTCAATCAAATACATTTTTAAGGAGTGTCTTTAAGTATATTGCACTTTAAATCATATTATTTCTCGTTTATTTTTATTTTTTCACGGTTCGGTAAATTACCGGTAATAGCTTTAAATTACCGGTATTTTACTGGCTCTAAAAAGGGCCGGTTTACTGGTAAACCGGTAAACCGGTTTCAAGAGGAAGCATCATGAATAATTAATTCTGAATACAATAATGTACGGCTGTTATAGAAAATTCATATAAACATAAGCGAAAACAGGGCGGGCGGATTTTGCTAACCGAATGTGTAGAAGCACAGAAGTACTCAATGGTTAAAAGGGCTAATCTGGCAGAGGTAAGAAAATAGGAGCCGTTTGTCCTGTGTTACACGGGTTGATTGGGCTTAGGTATAGGTTCCACCACACGGCTCCACATTGGTTACGTCAGTGACAAATTGATTGGCTGTAACATTATTGTAAGTATGGTTATATTGAAACTAGTTTGATGTTGATACTGGTCACACTAGGTTCTGACGGATCCTGTTCTTGGCTCGTCCTTGAACTTGAAGTCTGTGTTGCGTCTAGTTGCTCGTGTAGCTTATTCGAAAAATTAAGATGTTGCATGTTCAAAAAAATTAAAGCGGGAAAATGAATGGTGGATGCCTGCAGTTTTGCTTCAGTAATGGTAGGTAATGGACTGGATCTACTAGCGCTGCGCACAAAGACCGTACCGCGGAGAAGGAACGCCGCAAGAAACTCCAGTTTAAGCACTAAGTAGGTATAGAAGAGAGAATAGAGTCCCGAGTTATTTTGAACTCTGTAAACCCATATTGCTTTTGACACGTTATCGTATTGTTTTCAAGTTGGCCGTTCCAAGAGCTATTGTAACGTCTGTAATTCGATAACATGTTAAAGGCAATGGAATAAAGACACCAACCATATAGAAACCATATATGTGGTCCTGCACGGAAAACGGTCTTTCCTCCACAAAAAACCAAGTATCAAATTGTCTATCTCGCATGTTTCCATCGGAGGTTCAACTCTAAAGACAAGTGTAATGTATCAGTAATGCGTTGCGTACGTAGAGCAGTCTGTCTGTACCTTTATCCAACTCTGCACTCATACATAAGCAAAGATAAGAGTGGTAGTGTGCGTTTGTACCTATATACTGCTCATATGTCGGACACAAGAGCGCCTGATAGATGAGGTCAGGACTCATATTATTCACTTAAAGATAATTCTAAGATTGATCACTACTTGTACTATACCTAGTACCTTTATACCTTGAATTTATTAGTTATATGTACTTTGATTCAATACTTTGGTTATGTAAGCACCCTACGGATGCAGTGGGTCCTTAGGACACTAACACTTAGTGTTATATTTGTAGATATTGTACCTAAATAGGTAAGTAAGTAGCATTGTATAGTATACGTTGTGCAGTGAAATCACAATGTAATTTCATTATTTTTAAGTTACAATATGTAAAAAATTGCTGTGAAAAATAATCTGGATAAATATGGAAATTAATTTTATTTCGTAATACCTAAGTTCTGTGGGCAGTGAACATGTGTTTGACCACGGTTTGACCCTTCCAACACTACTATATTTTTGCACTTGACTTATCAATACCACCAGCCTTATTAAATCTTAACCTTATCACACGGCAAACAATACTTGATTTCAAACCGTATTTTGTTTCCAAACAGAAGGTCCTCGCTTTTCCCAAAATGAAGTTTGTAGTTGCCTATGCCCCCTCCTTCTTTTTCAAGTGTAACTCTACAAAAAACATAATTTATCTGGCAGGGCCCAGTCAGGACTCCATATTCCAGAAACTGCTTTCCAAACCAAGTAGCCTTTTTAAATATTAGTTATAATGCAGCTCGCTAGATGGCGTTACTGTCATGCTTATTGTGAGTAAAGTTACCCCACTCGTGTGCTTTGTGCAACCAGAGTTACCAGTGATCCTTATTTGCTTATATATAAGGTCTGCCTTTGCCTAGGGCTCTTACTCGGTAAAACCATGTGGCTTTTGATATGTTATCGTATTGTCAACGTTACGATAGCTTATTTACTTGAAAGTAACAAAAATAATTGAGCCCCAGTTTGCAATTTCTTTACCAACCCAGGTATCCTCACCTAAGAACTATTAGAAGGCAAGTACAATTCATTATACATTTTCAAAAACCCTACCCATGGTATTTGAACAGCAACAAAAAATTAGGTACATATTTGATGACAAAAAGATTGAATATTATAAGTAAGTACATACATTAAATAATAAAATAAAAATAAAAAATGTTTTATGGTTTTACGGGAGGCCGGAGCAGTCTATAAAATAACCTGGCTACTTTAGGTTACCTATAATAATTAGAATTTAACCACGTTTCAATAAGTAGGTAACTATATTTTTAACCAGTTTAATCATTTATTACAATAATTTCAATTCCAAATTTTACTGTTTTTGAAGTCGTAGATACAAAATAATTTTCTGCGTAAGTAGTTTTAATTTGTTGTAAATTTATTTTAAAGGTGAAAAAACATGCTTAAAATGAAAGGATATTTCTAATCATCAGTAAATCTCTAAGTTATACACCTATTTTCATTATCTTATATGTTTACATGAGTCTCGAACAGTCGAACGTCCAACTCAGCTCAGTGATATATTAACGCCATCTGTTGGCGAATAGCTTGCTCTACTTAGACACAAGGTTGCCATTATTGTAATGTTATTACGAACCAAATAGTTTGAATTAGTGAAATATTACAAAAGTATTCCACATTAATTTAATTATTTTATTTCTAATAACACAGATTATTAATCTAATAGGTAAAAAAAATACACTATATACACTGTACAGTAATAATAATTAGAATAAATAATTCCACATTAATTACCTTCTTAATTTTATTAAATTGGTTTAAATGATATACATATACTCATTATCGTACTCATGCACATTTTAAGAAAGGCTTGTAGGATTTTGTTTGAGAAACTAAATGCCTTTTGTTGATGGTAGCCATCTTACAGTTAGTTTTTTTATAATTTTATCATCGAACAACGAAGCGTTCACTACGCTTCGTATTTTCTAAGGATCCAAGTGTTATAGTAAAAATACCAAGTATCATTAAGTATTTTTGATCTTCCCTTTCCGAACGAAACGAAGCACTAACGCCACCTTCCGGAAATACTAAACAACTTATTTAAATATTTCGGTTTGAGATGTCAAATCAAATCAAACGCTCAACGGGATAGTTAAGTCGAGTGTGATAAATAACTTGAAACTGTTGTATTCGAAGTTTCGTGTGCATGCTGTTATATATTGATATTAAGTGAGTGAACATTATGGTGTTTGTGTCGTATTCCGTTTGAAACGATTGCTTTATTACTAAATCAAGTATGGATCCTTTTACCCAGGTATGTGTTATTCCAACGGCAACGTATAACGTAAAGGTCAAGGGTGATAGCTTAAAACTGTCTTATTTTCAGCGTATGTTAGAGAGAGCACGAGCCAGGCAGGAGAAAATCGATCAAAAACTGGCTAGTTCCGGTCAATCTGTACCTAAACGCAAACCTCTATGCGAAAATATTGCACTTACAAAAAAAGAAGCAACGCCTACCAAATCACCTGGAAAACCATCTAGAGATTCTATTCTGTCACCGAAGAAGACTTCAAGAGAGTCATTAAATTCTGAATCGCCTGTCAGATCGCCACGAAGAAGTGGTCAGAAGACTGATGCAGTGTCAGCAATATCGAAGCCACGCAATGACTACGTAGTGACGAAGAAGGAGTTTAACACTCCTAAAAGGAGTAGCTCGAGTCGACGAAACTCAGATGTGTCTGTGGAGATCAATATTATGCATAGAAATGACATTCAGATTGAGGTACAAGTTGAGGAGAGGGATGCTCCCATTGACGTTGTTTATGACAGAAAAGGAGTGATTGTGAAAGAAATAGAAGGTCAGTTGAACTGTGTATTTATTAGCCATTCCATTTTCGTCAAGTTAAAATGATATAGATTATAGTGCCATAGTATATTTGCAAAATATTCAATGTAGAACTTGCTTACTTGTCTTTCCTTTTATCTCTTAATAGTAAATCAAAGATGGCTCATAGGTCAGCCGATGACTTACCTTCCTAGAGATAGGACTTTTATTAATGTGGTAAGCATATTTGGTAGTGACCATGCCTGAAAAGCTCGGGAGTCCCAGGTCCAATCCCTGTTTAGAGCTAAAATTTATCTGGTAGCCTACAACATACATCTGATGGGACCTTGCATGTTTTCCATGTCTTTCAATGTTAAATTGTATTAGATTGTCATGCGTATTTGACTTCTTTTAATATACCATAAAGGGATAAGTTTGCCTACTTTTATTTCTCTACTTGATTTATTATTTTGTGTAATGTAGCTTACTTAGTACAATAAAGTACACTCGTACATAAATAATATCTATTATATGAATATAAAACAAAACTACTATGTTTCAATAACCTTCAGGTTACAACACAACAGGAAACATTCACTTTTATTGTCAATGGCCCAAAAAAAACTATTCAATTTGAAACAATGAACTTCAACATAATTCACCATACTCTTAGTTCCCACAGTAGTCTTGAAGATAATGCTAAGCTATTTTAATTCTAAGTCTACTAACAATAAGGTCCATGTATGTACCCATTACTCATTTTCTTGATAAATAATTCCAGAAATCAATTAGCAAATGTCCAACATTTAATGAGAAGTCCCTGTTTTTGTTTATATTTGTGTTGATAATTACTTCGGCCACCGTTAATGGTGTTTAATTAGCAGTTTGTTGTTTGTATAGCTTAAGTAATGGTTGTGATTTTTGTGAGAGTGAATTAAAAACTGGATTTACTGGCTTAGGAGGGTGTGTTATGTTTTAACTGTGTAATTTTAGTGCCGTATGGCTGCTATTTATCTGTCAATGAGTTATCAGGTGTCCTGCCGTTTGACCAAAAGTCATTTGGCAAAATTACACTTGACAAACAACGTTTTGCAAAAAAATGTTTCGCCAATTGATCATTTTACTAGTTGTCATTTTAAAAATGGCTCACTTATTCAAATGATCAACAGTTAAATTTACATTTTATAAGTAATTATTTGACAAAATGAACATTTAGCAACGGAGTTATCAGACAAAATTTTAAATGCAACGAGCAAGACGAATCTGGGCAGAACTGACTCGGATAGGTTAGGTTAGAAGGCCAAGGCGGGAGCTTTGCTCCCGCCTTGGCCTTCGAGGTTATTTTTTTCTGCCCAGAAATAGGTAAACTACAGGAAATAATATTTGGTGAAATGGAAAACTGTCAATTGACATTTTATTATTTAACACATTTACCAAGTGTAGTGTTTGCTAATTGATCATTTGCTAATTGAGTTTTTGCAAAATGATACTTTTGTCAAATGTCACGTTTGCCAAATTATTATTTGGTGAAACGTTGTTTGTCAAATGATCATTTGTCAATATTTTTTTGGTCAAACATTAGTGAACCGAGTTATCACTCTCCTTTACACCGTCTTATAAAAGAAAAAGGTTAAAGCTTAAATTTATCTGTAAGAATCCGTTGTATGGACCCACACTGGATGCATTCTGTAGTGTTCTGCAGCCTGTATAGCATAATTTTGTCATAGTTATGCAAAGTCATAGAGATATAAGATGCTTGACCAACTGAGAGAATGGTGCAGAGCAGAACGCATCCAGGGTGTAGGTTCTCTTATTGCAAAAGGAACTTATAATTTGCATTTTAGCTATGTGTTCACTCTTGGTTTCCAGGTGACACATCCAAACCTTTGGAGACGGATATTGATGCTGCAGATCAGAAGATGGAACGAGCAGGTTTAAGGAACAATTTCAAGACGCGCCTGGACAGGCTAGGGAATCTGTATTCAGGTAAGAAATACCTTTTTAAAGAGTCATGATCAATCGCTCAAAAAATGGTGGTAACATTTTTGATCCTACTTTTCTCTATTCTGCTTTTAAGATGGGTTTAATGTTTTAAATATTAATTTAAAAAAATGATGAAATCATTTTTTATAAGTATACTTATTAGTAAAGCCCATGGAGCAATGCGTCCCAAGTTACGATTGTGAGCCAGGCAAATATTTAAGTAAGGCAAGTATTTAGGCAAGTATTTATTTTGTTTATTAGTATTGTTATTAGCATACACCGGATTGACGGGGCAAAAATGTACCAGTGCTAGTGATAAATTAAATATTGACCAAATTAACCGACAACTTTTTTCGTGAAATATGGATCTTTCATTTCTTGCAAAAGCAAGTCGTATATTAATTCTATATCTGAATGATCATCTTTATATGAAAATTACCCCCTGGTATATGTTTTACCTAAAAGTATGTAACTTAAGTAAGTTGCACACTTTGTTGCAAGTTACACCTGTTATAAAGGCAGGTGTGTGCTCACCTTTAAACATTCCCCACATCTTACATCATGTATTCCCCTATTGATTCACATCCTCTATTGATAACGGTTGATTAGATATGATATAAATAGTTTTGCCAGTTAATTGGTTTATCTGCCATATTTTTTAATGATAAATATGCTAAAAGAATATTGTCTTACCACCTGTTTTACAATCGACAACTAAAGCATATTTAAAAAAGCAGTTAAATTTAGCCCTTTCTCTTTCTTACACCTTAAATAGACAAAGAGAGAGCCAACTTTAAATGGCAGATAAATTTATTTGTGGATTGTGAAAGGGGCCCTTAGTTAATAGCTTTCTGACTATGTGATCTCTTATTATATTCACTACCTGTATACCTGTCTCTCAAACCTGGGTATATACCAACAAAATTAAAAACAAAACTGTATCAACCCAAAGAGCGATGGAGAGAAGCATGCTGAAACTTAGGAAAGCAAATAAGATTAGACACTCAAAAATAAGGATGAAAACTGAAGTCACGGACGCTCTTACACACGCCCTAACACTAAAGTGGAAATGGGCCGGCCACATCGCACGCCTGCAAGATAAAAGATGGACCATACTAACCACAACCTGGAGAGGACCAGTTGGAAACAGAAATGTTGGCAGACCACACATGAGATGGGCCGATGATATAGCATGAGTAGCTGGCAAGAACTGGGTGGATAAAGGAAAGAGACGACAGGAATGGAATGGATTGGAGGAGGCCTTTACCCAAAAAGGGATCCATAGTAACACCATCATAATTTAAAAGAAAAAAAGAAACATTTTGTAATAACTAAGGAAATGGATGGCTTATTATTATTATTATTTGTATGTCTTTACCAATTATTATTATTATACCTGTCTCTAAAACCAACGTTAAAATGAGAAGGGGTGATAGAGCAGCTCATAAGCTATCATATTAAGCAAATTTGACCTTAATGAAAAATTCATGGTTTTCGAGATATTGGTTTTTTTTTTGTAAATCTGTTTTTTGCAGGATGTTAACGAAAACATATCCTATCGAATGTAATTTAAATTTATTACGTGCCATTATGCTTTTTCTGTAAAAATAATAAATAAAACCGAATTAAAGCAATTTATTAAATTTAGCCTGCGCGCTGCGGTTTTGATTCATTTTATCATTGGTTTTAGGGACACCCTCCCTGTATACTAGTTTCTTTATTTCTTGTACTGTGTTTATTCAATGGAGATGAATAGGTATCCATACTAATATTATAAATGCGAAAGTAACTCTATTTGTCTGTCTGATACGCTTCCACCACCATCCGATTTCGATGTAATTTAGTAGGGGGATAGCTAGAACCCTGAGGAAGGGCAGGTACTTTTTACTTGCGAAATTGACTTCTAGACGAATACAGTCGCGGGCAACACCTAGTAGAATTATAAAACAAGTTGCCCGCTCTTCCATACGCGTTGAAGTCGTTTTTTTGCTATTCCCTAAAACATAGGCTATTAAAACTAATTTGTAAGCTTGTACCCAATGTAGTTAGTGAGACAAGTGCTCTACTGAGTCATTGCGCTTTATATCAATGTTGTGGAAAGGATCTAGTTACAGGATGCGATAAGGGCTGATAGGAATGTGTTTCGTTACATTCAAACAATGAGTATTCTTACAGCAGTCAAGAGAAGACGTCTTGCTTTATCGAATCTTTTTATTTATTTACGATTTTTTTATTTTAAAATGGGTTAGTTTTGTGCCTACTTATTGCGTTTTGTGTTTGCGTTGTCAAAAACTACTAACAATATAAATGTGGAAGTTTTTGTGCTAGTTTGTCACTCCTTCACACGACAACGGCTGGCCGGATTTGATTGAAATGGGGTTAGCTTATACCCCTCTGGATTAACACATTTACATAGGCACACATTTTATCCAGAAATTTTAAGTTTCCGAGGCATAAACTATAATAGAAAGATCATTCTTGGCAGAAAGAGACCAAAAGAATATTAAGTCCAAGATTTTTTAGGTTCTTTTCTCGAAAGTGATGGAGAGCTTTCGTAATTTCGGGATTCCATTTTCAATGTAGGGCCCAAGTAGGTTTTTCTTTATCTGTTCACCTGTATTTCGTTTTTTTTTGTTTTGATTAGTTTAGTTTAGTGTGTGTGTACCAAGTCTACCATGGTTTCACTGGATGGTTCCAAGCTTTAATTACAGCATACAGCTGAGCTGGAACCATTTGGTGACAACATGCCTTTGGTCAATGTCAGTGATTTGTTCCTCTTTATTGTCGGTTGGTCACGAATTAATGTTGTTTCTTTCTTTTTTGTTTCGCCACAGAAAGTCGAATGAAAAACATTTCATACAAGAAGACAGTATAAGTCAAGACATACGTTTTTTTTGTAGATAAACCAACCCTATCGTCTCCCATCCACCGCACCGAGCAAGACTTTAACGCTGCGACGCCCCCATCTGACCGGGAGCCCAGGAAACCAAGGCCCAAGCAGGACGGGAAGAAGTTTGGCAGGCTAGCGGCCCTGGCAGACCAGATCAACAACTGGGAGGACGACATGTCGCATCATACTAACGTAATCCGAATTTCCGATCTCTGCTTACGTGGTCTAGGGGTAAACTAAGAAGGGATTTTTGGTAATTCATCTCCTAAGGGGTTAAAATAGTGGGAGTAGCGGGAAACTAATTCTACATAAAAATTATCTAACTGATGGTGAAAATCGCATGAAAGTCCGTTCAGTAGTTTTTGAGATTATCGTGAACATATGGACCGACAGTAGTGGCGGGGGACTTTGTTTTATAATATGTAGTGATTAGGAAGTTTAGAGTATTCATATCAAACATAAGTTGCTGTATTATACAATATTTCCAGAACCCTGAACCCGCCAAAGAAACAAAGAAAAACCCCACCAAGTCAGCTGTCAAGGACTCGGACGCGTCGACTCTCGACATCTCCATTCATTCCATCAACGACATTAACAAGGCACTGCACAATGTGAAATCTAATCAGGTACTATTTTTTCTTACTTCACAGAGAAAGATTCGGATTTGACCTGTTAAGGTATTGTTTTGAACTCTGCCGCCATTACTGCCCAGTTAATAAAGAGCTATCAAAACGTTGACAATACGATAACAGGTCAAACACGATTTGGTTTTTACCGTGTTGAATAAACATTTGTGACCCATAGACTTATCCTCCGCTTGCTTCGCTCTAGGCAGACTTCGCCCCAGTCTTAACCTTACCAACATCAAAAAAGCCTACTATGGTTATTTCCATTCCATATTGTCATACGGTGTTGACCTATGGGGCGACGCCGCCGATAGACTAAGACCCTTTAGGCTACAAAAGCGGGCAGTCCGTTGTATAACCGGGGCCCCCTGGGATCACCCTGCTCAGGAACTGTTTAAGGAAACAGGCATACTCACTTTACCGTCCCTATACATCCTGGAGGTAGCCAAATATGTAAGGCGTAACCTTAAACAGTTTCCAATTCATGGTACTGCGCGTGGTACAACTGCTAGGAGGTACGGAGAGCTACGCCAACCTCAGACACGACACGCCAAATTAAAAAAATGCCTGCAGACAGTGGGGCCCAGGAATATACAACGGGTTGCCCCAAGAAATAAAAAACGCCTGTAGTGATACGGCGTTTACTAATAAACTCAAAGCCAAACTGGCATCGGACGCCTGGTACTCCGTTGATGCACTATTCGAGTGCTAATACACTATCGTTGTGGGAACTGGTTCACTAACCCATGCAACATTAATCGAAATTAGTAAAAATCCAATAAATTGAAATAATCCAATAAATACTTACTGCATGATCTATTACTATCATGCAGTAAGTATAATTAATAATTAAAATAAGAAACAGGACATGTAAAATTTTATATTTTATCAATAAATGATTGAATTGAATTGAATTGAATTGAGACATTTGCATTCTCAAGACGTCCTTAAGACTGCGATTCTTAGGGCCGTAATAATAAACTCATCTTGACTGTCAGGCCCGTCACAAGATACGTCAAAGTTAACGCCAAACCATCGAATACTGTCATTTTTGACGCATCTCGAGATGAGCATTAGACTTGAGATCAGTTTATTATTATGGACCTAAGACCGCAAATGCGGACTAAGGTGGAATACTATGCTATTTATTATACCGGTTGTCTTTGTCGTTCTGGAACACAATGTGAACACTGCTGCTTGGCGGTAGGTTAAACGATAAGATTGTGGTAGCGATCCGGACGGACATTGCCCGGCCCGGCCCGGTGAAGCTAGCGGTCCCGGGTTCTATTCCCGGTATCGGTAAATATTTGGGTGACGAGCGCGAGTATTTGTTGAGTCTTGGATGCTTTCTATGCAGTTAAGTTTTTATTTCTCTATATAAGTATTTGGGTGAATATTCGGGCGTTTCAACCGCCGTCATTGTTGTTTTCAATATATTGAAGAAAATAATAATAACTACCAGCAACTTTGGATGTCAAACTCAGCGGACCCGGGGGTAGTATCCATCCATTTAAAAGAACAAGAAATTTATAAACTTTTATCTTGAATAATATGCGAAGACAATAATGACGGCGGGTAAAACGCCGAATAATCACCCATTTATATCATAAATAAGTGATCATTTATGTACCTTGTCGCTTTCAATCGTTTCACAATTTTATATGACATTTCAAACACGACGTTAAAGTGACAAGGTATATAAATGATGACTTATTTATGCTGTTGACTGTACAAGCCTAGAGCTTAGTTTGGACGATTAGGTTGAATGGTGCAGCATTGTCTCGTAAAGAAATCTCAATGATGTTACTTCTCATCCCTGAGTTATGCTATAAACCTTAATCCAGTAAATCCAGCGTTCGTATCAACGCCTGGTCTAAGTTTATCCATTGTATTTATAAAGTGTATTGCTATAAATATATGTCCAGGCGCCTCTACTGTTTTCTATAGCAATTAACAATATCATTGTTTCAGCCGTCAAAATCCACGTCCCCATCCAAGACGAACACCTTCGTTAGACCCAGGAACGAATGTCAACGCCTCAACAGAAAAATTGTTGCGGAACTGGTGAGTACTAGAACATAAGGATTTTAGTATTATTTTGCTTGTGTATATTTTTTACAGACGCTATTGTTAGAAAAAACATTATGGATGGAAAAAGGCAAGAGATGTTAATCCGTTTCAAAGTTTCTTTCAGAACTTTGTTTTAATGTTGTCTTCTGTTTGTTTGAAAAAGTTAATTAAAATAATTCATTTAAAAAGAAACTTTTGTAAGGTAAGTAACATTATTTGTTTAATTAATTCTGTTTGTTGTATTTTATTAAAAAGAAAAACTGAAAAATATGCTTAACCCAATTTCAGATATCTTTAAATAACTATGGTGTTGGTTTCCTACCTAATCAATAATCAACAATTGTCTATACTCTTCCGGCGCATCACTTGATTGTTATTTGTCATATATTATCGTTGCATCTCTTTTATTTGGTATGTCAAATGTAAGAGAAAGATCAATATTTGGCAAACATAGCGAAGTGATGCTACGATGAAGAAAATAGGCCGAGATTCCAGTATACCGCCGTAAAAGCTATAGTCACTAACCCTTCGACTTTCTATGATTGGCACAATGGTGGGGGGAAGTGGGGGGGGGGCTTCCTAAGTGTTATTGCGAGCGGTAAACATTATTATAGTTTTAATCGGCATGTCATACATTGGCGGAGTTGCATCTGTAAGCGTATAAAAGTTATAATACACGCAAAATGGGCGTTCGTGTAGCGGAAACCAGCCCGCTCTACAATGCAATACACTTACTCGGGTTCGAACTCTGTGCCCAACGCTCGCGCCCACCCTCAGCCGCTGGGTTAGCGACGCTCCTTCATAGTGCTCTGTAGGCACTTGTGTTAGTATGATGTTTCATAGTTAATTCTAGTAGAAGTATAACTAGGATTTACGACTATAACTTACACTTGTACGAGGATGCGATTCACTGCTAAATCTTAAATACTTCTATTTACGCATTCATGGAACATCAAATTTTATGGTTGAGTGCGTCTTTGTGGAATAAAACTTATGAGATCGGAAAGGCTTATCTAAGGGGTAATTTTAATTATTGATAATTAACACTACTGTCAAAATTGGTGGTTTGAATTACCTCTTTGTTGAAAATGCCACGCCCCAACTTTGTCATATTCATATCATACTTGTGCTATAATTTAAAGCCTAGATGCACTTTCAAAAATATGCATCAGCGACTAATAAGTTAGTCTTGCATACGATTACCCGAGTGACCCACTGATTCGCCGAAGATCGTAAGCACCCTTGGGCGTCTGATTTGCGTACAACTTGCTAGTTTGGTACTCGAGCCGCGTGGGCGCCGGCCTTAGTAGTACTACGATTGATAACAGGGGACGAATGGAGTATTTGTTTAAATTATATTTTATAACTAATCGCTTTGAAAAAATGGAGTAGTTTCTTGAATTTGATCTATTATTGGCTATGATAATGTTTCGTTTAACAAATCAAATCAGTTATGACGCAAATAAACGAAGTTACAAAAAAAAACATGCTAAAGTTATATGTACCCACGATTTATTTTACTTAAACCGAGCCTAACTGAAAAAGTATTTTATTTGATATTTTTTACTGCCTGTTGCTCACGGTTATTAGTATCAAGGCACGGCAGCGAAAATAAACGAAACTGTTTCCTTACCGAATTCGGTTTTACCGTAATGTAAGTTATACTATATGTAAAGAAAATCCTCCTAGAGGAAACGTTTCGATAAACCGCCATGTAACCTGGGCTATGTGTATGTTGCTGATCTTACATGATTATATAGTTAAAGTTGGTAGCTATAAATTGTTTTAATAAACAATTTATATGCGAATAACTGCTCTATTCATTCCCTTGTGCTACTCCCCCCGTATTGGTATCGTTGTCTAACGACAGTTTAAATCGTCGCCCGCATTGCATACTAAACTAATATTTGGCTTCGACAGAAATAGATACGTTAAGTTCCTCACTCGACCTATGCCAATAATGTAGAACCGATTGTGCCCTAGCATGCTTCTGAACTGGAAACTTTTTATGACAATATACCTGACAAAAACTTACTTAAACATCTTAGAAAATACCTTTTAGGTGCCAAAAAATACTCATCCAAGATTTAACCAAACATGTACGTTTATCAAAGAACTAATTGTCCAGATCAATCAAAAACTATCATAAAACAACAGACGGAGAGTATGGTCGATTCCCAAATCGTAAATCATAATAAGTAAATGAAAAGCAACCTTTAAAAACCCGACTGCATTTTTGGTGTTGTTATAAACCCGTTAATTAATGCTACTGTGTTCTTATATATTTGAGATGGTCACATTAATACCTTTCAAATGATACCTACATATATTGTAAAAATAACTTTGTTTTTGTTGACATATAAAATTGACATTTTGCCATTGTAGTTATTTCAATTTTAACAGTTTAGGTATCCTATGTCACCCGGGATGGTAAAAGGATTGTAACGATACCACACACGTTAAAATCGGCTCGAGCGTTTAGAAGTTATTGTGGAATAAAGAATCATTAAAGAACCCTGAAAACATTACACTCCTTTTTTGGGCACTCGTGTAAAAATAGGACAAAGTTTATTTCTGTTTGGCTTAGCTATAAAACTCGGCCTGCAAGATTCGCGCCAGCGATGGAAATTATAGTTCTATTTTCTTGGTCCAGTTTAGGAGTTAAGGATTGTGAAGCAAATCTCTATACAAAATGCGATAATGTTTTTCTCCCTTAAACATAGTCTGATTGTTCGAGTATGCTGTAGAAAATATTTCTTGGAAAGAAATAATGTAAAAATAACGAACACGTACAAATCTATTTTTTCATATTAAAGACGAAATCCAAAATCGTGGAAATCGAACTTGATTTAGGGGGTGAGAAACGTTATCACCTGGAGCTAAATCGGTATGTATTTTTTGACAGCCATGCGATTCAAACAGCAGTTCACAACCCTCTTAATGGTACCTAGTTACCTACGTAATGTTAACAATAATTAATTTCCTCGTTTAGGATCATTTTAATTAGTAATTTCTTACTGTTTCCATTGAATTATATGCGTCAGGCTCCAAGTATTCTAAAAGTTTTCCTTGCATTGCACAGATTTTATGTAAACAGATCATGCTTGCACTTGTATTTTAGTTTTCTTTATGGTATTGGTATTAATTCACCATTTCTGAGGTTCTGAAACTCTTTACAAACTTTTCAGTAATGATTGAGGTTTGTTAAAACAATATGAGTGGACATTTTATATCATATTACATTAGACCGGCCAGGAGAGCTAGCGTATGCAAATTCCTTCATGTCTGGCCAAGTAAACCAGTAAATCAACTTCATAACCGTACGACCGACTGTCTGACCTTTTAATATATTATTCGTTTTCTATTGATAGAATAAAATATAAAGATTTGTTTTTTTATTAAATTTTAATTTTATTAGTTTTAGATTTGGTCATTGTGCAAAATGACAGGCCATAAACATAAAGAATTAAAATAAAATGGAACTTAAAAAAAATATGCTAAATTATTGCCATGTTTAAAAGCATTTTTGTCAAAAATGTGACAGTTACGCAGAAAGTGACGCCTTCATTTAATTTCTACTCTTTTTTGTCGCACTATAAGCCAGGTATATTGTAATACTTTTTTTTATAAAAGTCAAGGGGATCGTTCAATCAGATTAGTATCAAGAATATCTTTAAACTTTTCTTCAATGACCACAAAAAAAAACCATAAAAAAACCAGGTATTGTATCCACAGCGTCCCATAAAGATCGGCTAAGCACAACAAACTTTAACGACGTATTTTGAGAGTTTTATGGCTTTATTTAAAGTCGACGTTTACGTCGCCTGGGTGGCCGAGACAATGGCAATTTCGGCTTTCGGCCTAAACCGTGCGTCAAGAACGACTCGTAAAATCAACGCGCTTCACACCCCTACCTTATGGCGTTATAATGCCCGCGTTGTATGCGCGCGAGTGTTTTCTTTGTTACATTTCAGGGTTCCGTTTTATATGGCACCCTTAAAAGGTAACTTTGATGTCCGTCTGTTTCTCAGTCTGTAAAAATCCCTTTTCAGTAAAATTGATAATGGTAACATGGTTTTGGTAGCGGTTAGTGGCGGGCAGTATGTGTCATTGCGATATAATTTACAGATAGTAAAATAAAATAAAACATGATTTTAGATGAAAAAGTATTATTTTCTAAATTAATGTGAACAATAAGGATTTTTTTCCGAGATGAAAGCGAGGTGTAGGGAAAGACTGGCTCATGTCGAAATTAAATCGAGTATAAAAATATTATTAAAATAGAATGCTACATACACGTACAAGATAAATAAAGCAGACTTAAGTCAAGAAAATCATGAGCTTAAATTTTGCGTTCGGCAACACAGTCTACGGAAACAATATTCACATGGCTTCTATTTCATGCACGGAACCCTCGCTAAGCGACTCTGTTACGCACTTGTTTTTTTTTACATCGAAACCTTTTGAAATTTGCGGTTAAAGGTTATGGTTTTTTGGACAGATGAACGGGAGCCCTTGTTTTAAGATATTTCTCGAAGTGAAGCTATAAAATCTTCAATGAATTCTTTTGTTGTAAAATATTTGGTGGTGTTATAAAAACGTCACGTGCACAAACACTTAAAAAAAATTTTTTTTTGAAATAAAACCTTCACTGTAAATACCTTGCTCTCATAAAGGAAAATAATGGTCCTTCGAAATAAATAGTTACGTATAAATTTATCGGCGCTTCTATTCTTGGCGGTAAAAACCGAATTGTGTTTGACCTGTTTATTGTTTTCAACACGGCCGCCATTACTGTCAAGTAAATAAGAGCTATCAAAACGTTGACAATACGATAACAGATCAAGGCAAGGACGATATAGTTTAGACCGGATAGAATCTCGGCCCCGATCGATACAAGAAATCAGAATCAATTCAGCTAGCTCCCTGTATTCGTATTTGTAAATGTACTGCGTAGAACCTTGGTCTCCACTGTAGGTGCGCCGTTGCATTCCGCTCTCATTGTATGAAGATTTTCTTGCATTCAGTACAGTGCGGTTTGTTTGGATTACCATATTGTCTCCCTTATCGAATTGTTCTCGTTTATTTTTAGCTATTATAAGTTGGGAGTTAGTCCAAGTTTTAACTCGAGGGAAGCAAGCCTGGCGCTTGTTGTGAATAGTGTTAACACTACCTTAACTATAATAAAGAAAGAAAGAAAGGACATCTACCGAGGGTAACATGAGGAAACCGAATAATATTAACAGCATGTTCCTGAGGTCGTAAGAAGCAAAGAATGTTATATAAACCGAGGTCGAAATATGTCTTTTTTTTTATCCGGCATGGAGTTGTAATGAAATTTCCAGTACAAAATAACCTCTAATATTTTTTGCTTCTTACGACCTCAGAAATACGCTGTAAAAAATATTCGGTTTTCTTATTTTACACCGTGTATTCACAAAACTTGAAAGTACAAGTCTCGGAAAAGGACATTGGATACTATTGATCCTGGAAAATTTAAAAGTTCCTTTGGGAATAGCAGGTAACTTCTACGCGGGCGGAGTCTGGAGCAACAGCTAGTAACATGTCTTTATAATTCTTAGGTTAGATTTATCCAAACTTGTACGTCACTAAGTATGGTACTAAGATTAAGTCATGCATATTGTACATTAATCAGATTCTCCGCTTTCCTTCCTGTCTTGTTAAAATGTATCGTATATTTTTCTCAATGACTTTAATGTATGTTTAAAATTCCCCAGCATCTAAATAAATCACGCGAGGGCTACCACGCCGACGTGTGGTAGCCCTCAAATAGTTGCGGCTTCTGATCTCGAGATGCGCAAGCGATTGGCATCAATAGGGCGTTCGAGGAATGCGCGACTTGATTTATTGTTTTATTTTGAAATATACAATATAAGCTTTGAAACTTGGGATTCTGAAAGTCTTTTGAAATTTTGACTTATTGGTGTACCTATAGTGGTTTTTGACTATGCAGTCGTCAAATGTAGTAGTCACTACGTCTTTTTAGAGTGTTCCTCAACATTAGCTTCTGGTTTAATTTTCGCCTAATATAGGCTAATATTTTATTATTAAAATATAATTTAAAACTCTACTTAGTTAATTAGAACTAAGTACATAAGGATTTTCCATGACCGCATCGACTGGCGTTCTAGCTTCACCTGTTCAAAGGGACCGCATGTGCAAAATATGCATATGCATATGTACTTCGCACGAACCTGCTAAGATCTTCGATAATTTCAATAGTTTGAATAGCCTAACTACAATTATAAGAGTAATATTTATCAGTCCATTATTCAATGAGTTATTGAGTCACGAGATTTCGCATAATTTTACTGCGACATAACATTGCACCCGCTGATTTTGCCTGTAATTTTGTACATCGCATATCACTTTCAGTCCAACTACCGTAACGGTCAAGGATTTACTGTTAGAGATGTATTTAATTTCATGCGTACGCGTACTACCAAACTGTTTTGGTCCTGTTTTTTTATGCTCTGGATAAGGCAAACGAGCAGGCTACCTGAGGGTAAGTGGTACCTGAGAACGATAAATATTTGGAAAATACCCTAAGACAACGACTTGTCAATATCTGCATGTCGTTATAATCTCTATGGTACACAGAAATATAATTATCGTAATAGCATTTCTCAAATTACAAAAGTATATTTTCAAAAAATAACAAGCTCTGATGATAGTGATGATACACCGTGTGGTAAATATTCAATGAAGTCCTGTAACACCTGAGACGTAATGTTGTTGTAAAGTCGCGGGCATAGCTTGTCAAAAAATAATAACTACCTACATATGTTTAGGATATTGAACCTTCCACGGTTATTAAATTCCTTGCTTGTCAACTGACTACGTCTGTTCATGAACTAAAATACATCTCTGTTCTAATTTTACCGATCCAGTTTCGTTGTTTATTTATGCGGTTTCTAGTGTAGTGTTATTATTTATTTAGAATCTCACTGCACCAATATACAATTTGTTTGCATCACACCCAACATTTCATGCAGCGTTGAAACATGGAGCATTGTAGATGTAGAGATAGCACTCACGGAAACGAATCCAGACGTCTGATGACATTTTAAGCGGTCTGCCGACATGCGAGGTTATTTTAGATTGCATCGGAAACTATTAGCTTTGATATGGCTGAAATCTTAATAGGTCATAGCAGTTTGACTAATGGGATCGCTAAGAAAATTCCGGACTCCAGTTTTCAGATCTGAAGCTTTTTGTGCCTATTGGGTCTTAGATGAATTAAGATAGTAGGACTTATCATAGTTACTTGGTGAACACCTTGGAATAAGTTACCTAAACTGGCTTGATAGGCAGATTATAATAATGATAGAGAATGCTAAATTTCCGATTATTTAAAGAAGAACCTACATAACATGTAACCTATATAACAAAATAACACACTTGATATTATATATAATTTAATAACATAGTGGACTTCGACGAAACACAGCTGCAAATGTAATCGGATACTGTCGAATGCGTCCATAATGTTTGATTGCAAAGCGTAAAACTGGGATACGAATCAGCGTTCCATTATTTTAATGGTCCGTTACATAACAAAAATGAGGTTAGTCATGATTATTATATAGCACATTTAGCACATATATTATACTTATATTATTAATTAAACTAAGCTCATGTGAGCTAACAACTACGTGCCTGGTATTCATACTATAAATTATTTAAACTACGATGTTTGTTTGCTTTCATTGAACTCGTTGACTCACGAATTGCTTTGGATTTGTCTGGTGAAAATAAAAGCAAATAGCCTTGCATAGAGAGCCAGAAATATCTAAACTCTAATATGCATTAAATATTGCATCGGGCTTGATTGTGCTGATTTCTGCAGGGATGTTGTTGTTTTCATAGATTCAACTTTACGATAGCTCTTATTTAATTGACAGTAATGCCGAGTTAAAAACTATACGATAACATTTTGACAATATTTTTTACTGAGGAGAATAGAGACCGTGTTAGAAAATTAATCTGGTAGACCGACTTAAATGTATGCGCAATTCGACATGTATCCTAGCAGACCCTTGACATTGCCAAAAACTTGTATTATAATTTATTTTTAAGTTTCTTCTGCCAGCGAGTTCGTCCGCGTAGATTTCGATTTTTGTTATATCAGATTCAGATTCAGATTCAGATTTTATTACTCAATATAACACAGTATAAATTAAATTACATGTCAAATTATATGCAGTTACATTGAGATCGTCAGAAATAGAATTAAATTATAATAGTAAAAATAGTAAAAGTCAACACAAAAACAAAGTACATTACAAAATCCTCGGGAACTTTAAATTTTCCTAGTGGGGCAGCCTATGTGTTAATCCAGGGTATACGCTATCTCCAGCTCTTGAAGCGTGAAGGAGTAACAAAGAAACACACAAACTTTCTCATCTATATTATTAGCAGGATTCCATTTTTCTGTTTCATGTCCTTTTGTACTCTAGAGGGTATATACGTTTCTCAATTTGGAAAAAGTCGTCTTGCGTTTCTGAGTCTCTCTTCGAAACGAATTTCTAAGATTTTTTCTAAGAATGCAGTCGCACCGCAAGCATGTCTGAATAGTAATGCGCCAATACATTGGCAAGATGGTACTACGTGCTTTATCTCGTTTTTCTTTGACCCTTTATGGAGATCTGAATGCCTGTGGGGCCGGTAGACTTCTATCCATTGCTGAGTGTGAATGCATTATTTAGAATATATTGCATTTGCAGGGTAAGGAATATTCAATTTAAGAAATTCGTGCCTATGGCGGTATGCATCAATATTTTATTTATGTACATAACTTAACGTAGTATTTTGGGCACGTTACAGTAAATCGCAATGCACAAGGCCATTGTAAACACGTCAAGGTATGGTTTTATGTGTTGATAAGATTAAAGATTTTTATTGGTATTAATTAATGTACTGAAACACAGTTCCTAAAAATCGACACTAATTAAAGATTATTTCGGCGTAACTTGTTAATACGAAAAATAATACAGAACTTAATTTCAATATTTAATAAAAAAAACAATTCAGGAAATCATTGCCTCTAGGTTTTGTATCGGTTCGTTTTTCAAGTGCCTGAGGTATGACCTTAAAACCAGTTCTGTATCCAGTAAACAAGTTATGAAATTTATTTAATATTTTTCTTAAAATTTGCCTAGGCTCGATACAAATGAAGGTCATGGTCATAAAAAAACTGTGAGTTCGAAAACATATCTTCACGGATAAGCTGGCAAATACTCATTAACAGAGTTTTCATTATCTAAAATGGATAACGGAAGTCGGTAATGAGCAACCTTTTTTACCGGAAGCGGCTACACTATCATTGTAGTAATGTTGGTATCGCTAATAAAATCCCATTTGTAATTATGCCCCTGTTTATTTATAGACGTGCGCGTCATCTCTGCTCTGTCGTCGCATTGTATGCGCGAGCGCAGCAGTTGATCTATTCCCAGATGTTTACTCTGAACGCCCTGTATTTAGAATAGGGTAAACGCGCTTTATGCTTGCAATCATTAAATGCTCGTGTCAAACACCCCGAGGTGAAATATGTACAAGAGACGATCATCATGGGCACTCAATGAGTTTACTGATGTGCAAGAACAATCTTTTGTAAATAAATTCCTCCTACGCTAGTGTCTTTTTAAAGGGGAGCCTGTTGTTTCCTATTATATTTTCTGGTCATACTGTCATTGTTGACATAATATCTTTGTTAGTCTTCATAATAAAACTTGTAAATGGCCTAGGATATATTGTAAAATTTATTTAGTGGCAAGTAGGTAGGTGTTAGATTTTTCCCGAAAATCTGATAAAATATGATATGTTTCCCTCTGAACAGGGTGGATATTTTAAATTAATTCAAGTTATAAGGACAAGTAGGCTCATTATGCCAGTAGCAAGTTCAAAGTTTTTCTTAAATTAAAACCGCATTACCTTATTTTGAGTGAAACGCGCATTTTGCATTAAAATTGGAATCTTTCTTACGATCAGTTTAAATACAGCCGTTATCATGTTTTAGGACATCAGGAACTTACGCCGGCTTTATTGCCTCATATATGTTAACTCATCTTTGTCATCTATTCTAAATATCATGCGCAAAAGTCCTTTGTGCCCCACAATCTCGTCATGTGCGACTAATCTCTGCTCTGGACCTTATTTAATAGTTACGAAACAATTGGCTCACCAAAGCCTACCAAAACAATGATCAGAATATAAAACTTTAAGAAGATCGTTAAATATTTACGGCCTGTTTTATCACACCCAACATTTCCATGCGTTTATTTTTCAATTGCATCATTGTTACGTTACACCTTTACTATAAAGCTATCCGACTCATTTAAAACAGGCTCTGATACTAGTCTGTGCCACTTGGAATAGTTGGCTTCCCTATTCGTTTCGGTTGCAGTTTGTTGAACCAAGTTTTTGCGCATCTGTTACCGGTCGACTTGATTTGTCCGAGTTTTTATCTAAGGCTTTGTAAGATCGATCGTTGGTGCAACGAACTTAGTAGAAATAGACGACGGAACGTCTAGTGGTGTGATTATTTAGGCATAGTTCCTACTGCTACAGATGTTTAATAGATGCTGTGAGTGAGTTAGGCACTGCCATACTCCAGTGCTATTATTATTCGATTCGATCGAAAACAAGTTTCAAGTCTTCGACATAGAATAAAAATTGGAATCCAAGCGGTAAAATTGCCTATAATAAAGGTGCTAACGTTGCCCAAAGCTGCATACCGACCGACACGCCCATCGCAATCACCTTGACAGTGTATAACAATGAAATTTTCGTAAACACGATTTCAAAGAACCGCTCGAACCTAGTCTAAGAAAAGTAACGGATTGACGTCAAAATGTCATTGACTTGTAGGGGGAATGATATTGGTAGGGTCCCAAATTTCAAGTGGCTGGAATTGGTTGATGGGGCTAATTCCAAACGCGTCGTGAGTGATGTCTCGGTTATTAGTCGAGATGTGGGTACGGTTACGTGGTATTTAGATGCAATCCGATACGGGGTTGAACCGAATTAGTAAGATCTCGCCGGGTCTGGTGAACGGAGAATTACGATACGATTTATGTCTATGGAGCATCCTTCGTAAAAAAAACCCGGCCAAGTGCGAGTCGCGCACCGAGGGTTCCGTAGAAAAATTGTACGGTTTTCGGGTTTTTCCCTTTACATGTCAAAGAGAAGTACGGTTTTGATTCCCTTAAGAGTGTCAAAATATGCGGCATAAACGGCCGTTACCTTTAAGTGCGCTGGCTTAGAAGTTTTATTTTCTCATAGCTCCATATTAGTTTCAACTTGATGCGTTCCTTAGAAAAAGGGTCTTGACAGACAGACAGACGGACGGCGGAGTATCTTATTTCCTTTTGAGTTGTGGAACCCTAAAAGACACATATCTGAATAAGTAGGTACGTCGGCTCAGTCGAAACACGTCCACTGCTGGTTAAGATCTCAACCCAGGTTCGGGGCTGGGGGCCTAGTCAAGATGCATAACGCTAATTTAGCGAATATCGAAAATTGACAATCCTTTAGGATCGATAATAATTATAAGGTCACGTCGACCGCTTACGTCAACTCCATACATGACGAGTCGATAGAAAATAAAAATATTAGTAGCGTTTGTGTCGTGGCTAGCCCTACCTGTGCTAAAGATCTCTACCTATTATAATAGGACCTACCGTGTGCTTGCATCCAGCTGTTTTCAGCACCTTTTATCGGATCGTCTTGTTAGCCAATAATTACGGCTTCCGGTAACTGCACGTCGTCACTGTAGAACCTTTTCGCGCCAGCCATCTGCCTATAATACCTATGGTCAGAATGTAATAATGAATAGAAGAACAAGTGGTAGTTAGTTTTAGTTGTGGTTGGTTGGTTTACCTTGTGTAGGTTCTATCCGGATCGCTACCACCGTCTCATCCTTTAGACCTACGGCCAAGCAGCAGTGTTTATATGATTATGTCCTGGTCCTGGTGCAGTCGTAAGATTGTAGTCTTGAGGATGCAAGTGTCTATACTTGTATACGTGTATCAAATTCTACTATAAAAAAAATCTTTTTTTTTGAAAACTACAAAGTAATGCGACAGCTAGCCATTGTTAGTATTTTAGTATACTTATTCTGATTATAATAATAACTAATGTTTGTACGCAGGAAAACGCTGAATCTTCTTTTGTTTCGAGGAACTTAAAACTGCTTAACTGAACCGAAACATTAATTTTAACGTGTCCTAATTAACACTGTACTGTTGACATAACAATTATTATGACTTCCTCTTTATATATGCGCGGCTATTAACGCCTAGAACTGCGTATCATTCGCTTGAATTCACGCACTTTGCGCGACCTTGGTTTAGTCTCAGGCTTATAGTGACCTGTGTCGATGAACCATGTCTATTCAGAGGGTTCCGTATTGTTGGAATTTTCATTTACGGATAATTCATTTAATTTGACGAAGCACCGTTGTAAATGTAGATAAAATTAAGTAATGGATGGAAAACACTTTTATTCATAAATACACTATAAACCTATTTTAGTAAAAGTATGCTTTATTACTTTTTGTCAGATGCAATGACAGATAAGGATAAAGCGTATTTTACCTATTGTACGTTTATGAGTAAGAAGGTACTATAGGTAGGTAGAATTTATTTGCTTTGAAAAAGTCAGCCAACTCCTTTTGATTTAAATAATTGAGCTTTAAAGGACTGTTGCTATAAATATATACGCGATTAAAGCAAAGCAGCATGTGGCAGCATTTTCAGCCTAAAAAGGGCGTAATGTAACCTATCTTATCTATGTCCTTGGATCGTAATCTAACTTTACGAATGTTACAAATTTGCGTGAGTATCTATACTACAACATGTCCCACTAAAAATCAGATTCTCTTAAAATAAGTGATCGCCAACATTAAAAAACGCGTTGGAATTACCTACCTACCCTGGAAGACTTATCAATGCAATCTTATTTGTTTCTTTGAATTGCCGGCAGCTATAGAGCTACAGGGGGAATTTACCCCCGGTACCTTTACCTATCGGGTTACGGAAAAAAAACTCATTGTGCTGTAATCGGTATTGGAAAAGTTAAAAGAATAGAAGATGACATACACCATGGTATGGTACTTTTGTGTTTTTATAAAGGATCCAGTGAACCCTGAAATGATTTTGTTGGATTGACGGTATCCTAAAACTTGAGTGTGCTACCGTGTTGTCCCGTGATTTAGTGGTTAACCTGTCACGCCCCGTAGCTACGTTCTACATACGGCTATTGTTCACTCAAGGTGTTTACGTGTAATACTTTTCATTTTTTTATTTGTTAAGCATAATCGCGCTAATGACACGTAATAATTGTGGGTTAAAAAACAAAGTAGGAACGTCTGCGGTCGGTTCCCGCACGTGTGGCTCGCATCCTCCGCCCGCCAGTTGTTAGCTCGACGTCAGCCGCGCCTCACGCGTCGCTGACACGCGATACCAACACCCAACCCCACCGGAGCTCCCCACTCGACGCTAACGGTGCGCCCTCAAACTAAAACAATCACGCTACCACAGATGATGCAACTCCGCCAACCTCTTTAACACACTAACAAATTTCATTCATGAAACTTTGTCAAAAAAACCGCCGTGTCAATACAAGATATATGCACGCACGTGCTCACCCCGCACATCGTGCTACCGTTGTCCAATCGTAGGAGGACGAGGGCTACCGGCGCGTCTCGGCCAGCCAATCGCGGCTCGTGTACGATTTCAATACCGCGAAAACCGCCGATCCCGCCCGACAGGAGCCGAAGCGCGCATCGACAACCCCCAGTGCAGCTGCAGCCCCCAACATGGCGACAATGGTCGCCAGTGCGCAGCCGGCCAAACCGGCGATCACTAAGAAACCTTCAATCAAGAAGTATAAAGCGCCCACGCCGCCGCGGATCATTGACGATGAAAACTGTGAAAGTGACAAAGACAAAGAGAACAATCTGTTGCGCGGAAACGACAATGACGCGACCGAGAGTTGTATACAAACAAAGCCAGAACCGGCCGACCACGACCCCGTTCCGGACGGGGGTTCGCCTCTAGTAAAGAAATTCGCGCCGAAGCTTAACGGCAATGCGGACAGGAACTCGGTGCTCTCCCGGGCCGCGATGTTCGAGGCGGGCAGCCCTAAGGCCAAGGACCCGGCCGAGATGTCCCTCCGCGAACGAAAGGCCCTTTTCGAAAAAAACAAGGGTGCCGCTATTATACCTAAGGCCCCCTTTGGACAGGCACCCTCCGTCAAAACCCTACACGGGGATAAAGGTAAGTCGTGTTCCCTTTTATTTACTATTTATAGACGTTTGGTGCCAGTTATAGAACAATACATTTTATGATGTTTTAAGCCTCCTAAAGTCACGTTTGATTGATTAGAATAAATATTTAGTGTAACATTACCAATCGGACTCTAATCATGAGACTCCGGTACAAACAAAAAACACATTAAAAACTACAACTTACAGTGTCATCCTGAAATCCAAAAAAATGCAAATTTTAATGGAAAACTTATACCTATGAAACATGAAAAACAAAGAAGAAAGAAAATCAGTTAATTAAGAATAAATAAGACACGATAATCGAATAACATTAACGTACACACGATATTAATGAATAATTTACCAGCACAAACCGACATCCTTTAATATTTCGAAATGGTTGTGCAACAGCGCTGGCTTCGCTCGTCAGACGCAACATGGCCTGCAAATTCCCGACCAAATCAAGAACCGCGCAAAAACTCGAATCAATGTTATGACACTACTTTATCGTATACATCGTCTAGACTAGTCTTAAAATGACGAGGAAGCTGCATAGAAAACTCAACTGTAATAACCACTAAATCCTTACTATTCAGCTTGATATCTTAACAGCATATAATAATAGCCATTTTTTTTTGCATTGAATGCTATTTCATTAAGTATGAGGTCGTAAGTCGTAACGGCAAATCGAAGTATAAGATCACTTGCTCCGACTGTAGGTACCGTGTTTTTATTTGCCGTTTTTTGTGCTAGTTTAGAGCTAGGTTTAAGTTTGAATTAGCACGTTTATACGTTCAATTATAACCTATTATCTCATGAGAATGTGTATTTTTTATAGAGGGAATCACTGGCAGTCACTTAAAGTATTATAGATTGTGTTTGTATACATTATTTTTTTCGTTCGCATTAAGTAATTCAATCGTAAATAATAGGAGTTGATCGACAATAAATAAACCACTGATTTGGATTCACTTAAACCTATCTCAACAAAATTTGCTAACAAATAAGAAATAACCAATAAGAAACCGTCTCTTTGTTACTCAGACAAGCAAAGTAAATAAACTTTACTACGAGGAAAGAATGAATTTCTAATAATGTTCAGGTAACGGCGAGTTAAACAACTGAACTAATTACAAGTAAATGACGACAATGCATTCGCATGATCTAGATTGAAGACAAAGAGCGCAGTCAAAGGTCTTTGTTTTGCACTCGGAGTCTTTGTTGATCACCGTACTTTGAATAAAACATATTCTGTTTTGTCACCAGTTCCATTACACATCCGAACTTGCGCAATATACAAAATAAAGAGAAACTTGAGCTAGGTATAGTAATTCCAGAAACTCGCGAAGCTATATTATTTTAGACACTGAACAAATAACAATGCTTCGTCGTCGATTCCGAGAAAAAGTCATAATTACAACTCGGCAGGAAAATTTACATTGAATGAAATCAATCAGACGCGAAAACAATTATTTTTGTTGTAGGTATTGTTACGTTACGTCATAAATCGGTGTAAAAACTCCCAATAAGCCAAGCCCATTAATTAATACATGTTTTTCCCTATCATATTCATTATGCACCGCATATTGTACTGTTTTTACTGCGTCGTGACCAGGTGATCACGACCCTAATTTCTGAACGATAATCAAGCACCACTGTAGATTCGACTTCTTATTAACGTCTAATGATCTCCCAAAAAACATCCATAAGAAACTTATATACGTCGAGACCCTGAAGTGCCCTATTGTCCATGGTTACAAGGGGCGTCTTATTCCGCTCGTTGCCATGGGAACAAGCGTCGTTCCCCACAAGTCTCCTGCAAACAAATCCCTTCTGTTGGAACGACGCAGTTAGTTACTGGGTCATATGAAAACGATCAATTGACAATATTATAACACGGAGCATGTTTTAAACGACCGCTGACTGTCCAAAATGAATACTTATCTACGAGTTAAGCGCTCGTGTTATACCTCTGATCTTACACTATTGTCAATGTTCTCATGAAGATTGATACAGATTTAGTGCATAATTGTTTTCCTTCGTATTTTCACGGAAACGTACGAACGTGTCTTGCTATTTCAGTCGGTCACAGTACAAAAAGTACTGAGGTTGACTGAAGTAGCATGACACGTTCGTACGTTTCCGTAAAAATACGAAGGAAAACAATTATGCACTACATCTGTAGTGTAATGTACCCCATTCCATGACCCCCCATCCCCGTTATTTGGAAGTTCCATCCGTCCACATTGTTATCTATCCTTACCAATAATGAAGTTTGAAGTATCTCTCTGTGATTACAAAAAAGTTTAGCGTTTAAGAGATATAAATAAATATAAATAGCGAATCGAGGATAACTATGGTCTTTAATATATTTAATAATATCACGTCTAACACCAGTAACTGCAAACTTCTGATACGCACAAACTACTGATCGCATTACGGGTATTTTTCTTTTAAAATAATATGAACCTTATTAATTTGATACGGAATAATACACCAAGACAATGGTGGCGTTATAAATGCCGAATAATCGCTCCCAATTTAGATTAAATTACATTCGAGATGAACACCATTATTTGTAACGTCTCGACTGAGACATGATCTCTACTGTTTCGAGAAAGGTCCACTAAACAACAAGTCCGGATGGCACTGGTGAAATTCTCGCAAGTGTCAGTGTGACAAATTTCGTATTTGCACGTCACAACGACTTCGTTGGCACGTCCTTAAAAGGAGCGTGTCCAACTTCAAACGGTTTTGAGTCGTCCAGTTTTTTGCCAATGGAAAGTATGCCGCGTGATGTCTTTGAAGAATCTTGCTAATGCCTATGACCAGGTTATATTCAAACTGTACTTTCAATTTTTCCTGTTGTTTTGATATATTTTTTAAACCCGAAAAGTAATAGGGTTGTGACAGGTTTGGCGTGTGTATGGGTGTCCTTGTGTATGTTTGTCGGTGTGTGGCATCGTAGTTTCCAAACGGATAAACCGATTAGGATTTATTTAAAAAGAAAGGTCGTTTAATAGGGATGGATCATATCTAGATTTCATGAAAATCGGTCCGACTGCTTAAGAGATATCCGTACTGAAAGAAAGAGACGCTATTATACTCTCTTCTAATTCTCGTAATTTGGTGTTTAGGACTGGTCAGTAATTAAACGTAGGCTAAACAGGCAATATCTGTGCAATAAACTAAAGAGGGTCAGGCAAATTGATAAACAAACTTTCGCATTTGAATACATTGTAAATATTTGCATATCGATTTTACAGATGCATATGCTTTGAATCTTGAACGGCTCAGCAGTTGTTATGCTGCCAAAAAGTTCCAAAGCCTTGCCGTGCCATATTAAGGGGCAACTCGTACTAATCAGCATAGACACTCCATACTCAGCCTACAATGCCCGTCCACTGACTTATGTTAACTACGTGCTTAAAACCATGTACTACACGTATGCAAATCTCAAGTTTCCTATTGACTTCCCTGTCGTCGTTATATCTGTGGCCCGTACACTTGCATAATAAGCTTTCCAAAATGACAATACCGAAGCCTAACTAGGTCTGTAACGGAACGAATCTGCCTGTTACACTTCGCTAGTCTTTTGCTGACGGGAAAGTTGCATTTGACAGACCAAAAATCGTAAAGGCTGTCCGAGGGTTTTGAAATTCTTTCGACTTTTGCGGTGGCTTGCTGTGATGTTACCTACTTCCTAGATTGGGTCCGAAGTTCTTTTAAAACACCACACTATTATAGCAAATTCCCGAATCATTAAGATACGAAATATTGGTTACAAATAATAAACAATTCCTTTATTTATGTATTAAGTTTTGGGATCCCACGATTCAAGTATATTCAGAAAATGGGATTTTGAAATTGTGGTATTTTTGGAAGTGAAGGTACCTATTTTAGCATTAAAACTTTAGCTGTACAATATATATATATTATGGTCTAATTACAACCATAGCTAATATAAATAAATCAATTGATGTAAGTGCGGAAGTCGGTTTGTTTATTTATCTTCGTCTGCGTCAAAACAGAGCAATGAATTGACATGAGTTGCTGTGAGATCAGAGAGTATGACATCTACTTCCTTTTATCCCGAAATAAACGAGATGTTAGTGATAATTGTTTTCTACGTAGTGTGTTAAAACTAGTATTTGTTAACGTAACAGCGCGTTAGTATTTACCGTAAAAGTAATTAAGTATCAATATCACATTTACAGCTCAGGCAGACTTAATGCCTTAGTCGATTATTTTCGTCTGCCAAAACATTCAAAGTCAATCGATGCACTTGGATAATTTTTGAGTGGAAATCAGATAGCCATGCAACCGGTCTAAATTTCTGAGAGATAGCCGTGCAATCGGTTCAACTAAAAAACTAGCCATGCAACCAGTCTGAAAAGGTCAACCATACTGCCTAAATTCAGTAACGTTCTTCGTCTAATACAGTCCACTTTGGATTTCCACCTTTTGTTTCCTAATATATATAGATAGATAGATAGATAAATATCAGGGGACAATTTCACACCAATTGACCTAGTCCCAAACTAAGCTCTAGGCTTGTACATAAAAGGCAAGCTTGTCTCACTGACTTGGATATCAACGCACAGCCGAAACTACTGTACCTAGAAACATGAAATTTGGTACAGGGGTTCCTTTCATGAAGTAAGAAAGGATAGCGGGAAACTTATTCTACGCGCACGAAATCGCGGGCGTCCTCTAGTAAAGTTATATAATTAGATATCTTTAGCTCGTTGCCGCTACAATGCAGGCTACACAATTTGTCGTATGTTCCAATCGAGTGCCTCGGTCATTATACCTACGTTTCACCTGTCCCGTACCACATCATTACCGAAGGGGTCCCATGATCATTAGTAACGCAGTACTGTATTTTGCACATACAATACAAACTCAAAATATATTGTTATGAGAAATAGTTTTAATGGCACCTAGGGGAAACCACGATCGTGTACGACGCGCCCTCTTTTCGCTTCGGTTTATGTGAGTTTTCAATACATCATATAGTTCTTTACATCGCATAAAGCAAAGTCACTCCGTGTGTCCGCTTAGATCTTTCAAAGTATTAAATTATAATATAATACTTAAGCGCATCTAAACCTGAGTATAGGGTTTCCTCTCATGTGCTTTGCTCATATGGATTAATTTTGACACTTTAACCGATCACTGCCAAGGGTTAATTTTGATTTTCATCAAAGTGATTTCAGTAACCCATGAATTAATCAATCTGATGTTTTACTATCCGAGCAGTCAGATTTATGAATGTACTGACTTTTTTGACGACTTTCTCCCAACTAGCGTTGAGAATTCCGGAAAAAATAAAATGTTTTTTCCTCGAGTTTTTGAAATTTTCGTTTAATTTCGTTTTTTACGGGTTTTTTAGGAAAAATAAATGAATAATGACAAATTATTCATAGTCAATCACTGTCACTCTCACCACATATTCCAATTGCTTCTGCCTTCAAACCGTCGATGTCGCCCATTTGTAGGTGCAAATAACACCGAATATAGATTAATATAAGAGCAGAAAAATTACTTTGTATTTTTCTCAAAAAAAAACGAATAAAACGGGTTGTTTTGAAAAAAATACTTTCAGGGATTTTTCAACGCTACTCCCAACTATACACGTCCTCTATTCTAGGCGTTTAAACCATATCGTCTTGGGCTGTTATGGTATTGTTATCAAAACGTTGACTCAAATGCGACATGGTTTTTAGCTCCTAACATCTAGGCCCAGGCGGTGTCATATCGGTACCTAATGGAATAAGACGTTAAACATCATCAGGGTAATTGGTGAAATGTAGCTTGATAACAAAATTACCGACTTGCCGATTTTTCAAGTTAATTGCATCATTTAATGTATTTACTCAGGTCATCAAGGTTAGAATGACAGTGGTAGAAAACATTTTTTGATATTAGCTACAGGTAATCAATACCATGAATCTCGTATAGGACAAGCATGATAATGGCTGCGTTTACGTGTACACGATGGAACTATTTTTTGGCAGTCTTGATGAGCAATTTCAATATATACGTTAGTTTCTGTAGCATTTAATATTTAATTTTAAAATGTATTTACAAACAATCATGTCAATACCTAGCCTCTAAACTAGCCTGCCATTATATTCGACCTACACCATCAATCAGTCATTGTAAACGAGACAATCGCGATAAACGCGAACGCATAATACAGCCCAGTGAACCGTGGCGAAACGTTGGCGATCCCTGCACCGCGTGGGATTCGGAAGCGGCCGAGAAGAGCCGTGGAGGTGGACCGATAGTTGGTCGCACCTTGCCATTCCGTGCCCGAACGCAAACCGCTAAAGATCGATGTTGTACTTCGTTTCCAGTGGTTGTAAACGGTTTTGGACACTCTTTCAATTTTATCGAAAAATTGATTGACAGTGTGCTTGGTTTTTTAGTGAATTGTAATTTATTCGATATTTATAGAATTCAAAGGTGTCAAAAAAAGTGTCAAATCGTTTTAAATACGTAAGTGTCAAAATATATTTTTTTGGATAAAAATAAAAGACCTATTTCCTAACATTTTCAAAGCCTCGAGAATATTTAAAATCTCAAATGGCCATTAGTTGCGCGTTTCCGTAATTACAGTGGGTTAGATAAACACTGAATGGTTTATGCGTTTAGTCGTTATTAGATGCCTATCAGAGCCTTGTGGAGGCACATCATAAAAACTGTAAGGGTAAGGTTAACTCACTGTACTTAATGTTTACTTAACTAGCTCTTGACGAAGTAACTTGCCGATATTTCTTGATGATCTTTATTGAAAAGTGTAATAGGTACAAACTTCTAAACCCGGTATTATATTTTAATAAATAATTTTGCCCGCCTTTCCGCACGCAATTTTGACCGCAAATGTAATAAATAATATAACAACCTAAATGTTTGTATAAGTGCAAATAAACAGACAGATAAGTTTTTTCATCGGTTGTTGACCACTGGGTTTAGTTTTTGTCTGAGTATATTTTATCAGATTCACGTTTTCGCGTTTTTGGTCTAGGCCTTAACGTGTGTACAGTCACGCCGGTTCGCTTAGGGTTCAAAAAGTTTGCAGTGACTTGTATCTTGCACATGTAACTTAAGGTAAACTTGCTATTGTTTATTTGAGGCTTACTTTCCATTCTCCCTATGAAAATTCTTAGTTTTGACGCATTTTCCTGCTCAAGCTACGCTTTAATTGTTTTATTTATTTTATTTTATGTTAAATTCATTGTTTTATATAATGCTAGGTTAAGCTTTATAATTGTATAATATACTAAGTAGTATTTTAAAACAAACGATTGACTGTTGAGTTTCTTGCGGCGTTTCTTCTCAGTGGTCTCTTGCGAAGCCTACTTACTGAATAAACATCTTCTTTTTTTTTCCTGTTAAATCAGTCACTAAAGTGATAAATGCATTTAGTAATAATTAACTAGGGTGTTGTGGAATTGACAACCTTTCCATAGGTCTTCGTGTATTAAAAATGACTGTTTTGTGTACTTGTAGTAGATGCAAAGTTTTATACTATAAGAGTCTTCCAAGAGCGTTTGAATTGGTTTAAAAATGACTGAACATGTGTGTTTAACCCGCATGTAAGCGATAAGACCAAGGCTCCGCGCGCTGTGACCCACTATCAGAATAATTAAACACCTATGAACACACGCTGCCCAATTATAATTGATATGTTCATTACAGCCACTATGTACCTGCTGAATAAGAAATAAAATTAACCTTTATTTATCTAAATATAACGTTGAATAGACAGATTTGTAGGTAATCTTTTGTAAATAATATAAAACAAAAAAAAGCGGTTTTAATCAATAGATGGAGTGATTCAAGAGGAAGGTTTTTATGTATAATAAAAATTCTGGATTATGCACGGGTACTACAGACAACTCGCATAAGCCGAAGGGAAGCGAGCGCGCATCGTTAGTTCGTTATAAAGCAAACTCGCAATACACTCAACGCTTAGTGTATCGACTCCCACTTCAATCACATCTCACAATAAACCTCCCACAATGCAAAGGTTAACAAAAAACTGGCACCAAGCGTTCGTACATACTATTTGATCGCCGACCTCGACACTAACCGCCCGCATGTTGCAGACAAGAAAACAAAAACCACTATCAAACCAAACAGAAGAAGCTCACAAGAAGAAGACAGCATCAGCATAACCTCAGTCGGAGGCATCAAAGGAAAGTTGGCCGCGTTGTTCAACAAGGAACAGACGATAAGCGAGTCGACTATAGCTAACAAGTTCAAGCAAGAAAGAGAGATGGAGATGGAAATGCTGCAAAATAGATTTCATTATAAGGTCAGTCTATTTTTTTATCTTTTGTTTTATTGTGTAATACATTTGCTCTGAGATAGCTAGTTTGTAACGAATCCTTGTACGTTTCGTAAAAAAATGAACAAGTATTTTCGTACAATCAGATAAGAAAAGCGGTTTAGCACCATGTCGCTTTAACAGAACGTATGTGATGTCTAAAGATTATTTTAACAGATTTAAATATGTTAAACGACAAGGTACTAAGTTTAAAGTATGCTCATAGCATGTTATGTTATCTTTAAATATGTGCCCGTATTATTTCACAACATCATAAAACTATTCTAGCAAGGTTTTTCCTCCGCGTGCGATTTACTGCTTTGAAGAATATCGTGTGTAACTTAATACTTATGCTAATGTGGTAGGGTTTCCACGGTAACACTTCAATGTTTAGTAGGTGACCAATCTGGTAAATTCGTTGCTATTTATCCTTCTATAGATATCGTAGATTAATGTCAGTTAGGAGAATAGTAAAGTGATGCTTAAATCACGTAGTTGGCAAATTGTTCCATACAAATTTTGCTCCTGGCGATAACATTTCCCATCCCCTAAATCAAGTCCTATTTCTATCAGTTTCGAATGTGTTAAAACTTGGTCAGTACGTGTTTTTTTTTTTTCAATTTGTTTCATTCTATGATATGTTTCTGTTTTTCATTAAATCTACAGCATTTAAAAAAATCGTTAAAATCGGGCTAGGTTTACGGGGAGAGAAACGATATAAGCATCGTGTATGGAAATGTTCAGTCTCACAATCCTCTTAAATATAGTAAGGCTTCAGAATGTGTAGTGTTTCCTAATCGCAATTTGCCAAAGGTCTTCAAATTATATGGAAAAGTAGTTCTCAAGGGAGCCTCCGGCTTCTCGTAACCGCTAGGAGTAGGTCGCTCAGTAAATTGCCGCCAATGACGACAATTCGTCGAACGGTGTCATTCGTGAATACTAAATACCGGTATTTTTGCGACACGCCGTGCAAGAAGCTGCGTCACAAACATCCTGGTAAACGAAAAAGTTGAAATATCGATGTGAACGATATTGGCTTTTTTGCATAGGCGAACATATAGTCAGAGAATATGGTGAATCATCGATCAAAGCAGGCGAAATAAAGAAAACTATCCAAAACTATTTCCGACAGTGGATAGGTAGTGGTTCCGGTTTGGCGTCATTCGATTTCGAGTAGGCTTACGGTGATTAACCTGAAAAGGTTTCAGTGTGTTAACGATTATATATAAAAATTATGCAATCAACTTGAAAAAATGTTTTCGCATAGAATATTTTATGAATGTTAGACACTTCATCAACTTATGATCCACGCAAGCAATCCTAACAAGATAAATACTTTGAACCGGTTATAGCTTAAACGAATTAGAACATTTACCTGTATTAAAGCCGCGGCAAACCCTTTAATCTTTAAAGTTTAAACCTATGCTATTTCCGTCTTTAGGACCGCATTATTTACGCCTATACCCGGCCGTCTGATGTTAAAATGAACGACCCAAAAGCTGTTAAATAGTGTATTCAGTCACCTCTGATATAGTATTGTTATGATTCACAATGAATCAGTCATTTGTTAAAGGAAATATTTTCCGATAATGATTTCGTCATACAGTCCAATTCAATTAACAAGATTGGGGTTAGAGATAGAATCAGTAATTAATAAAAAATATATTTGAGACGGTCCAAACTTAAAATGGAACACAAAGTACTGGTTTTAATTAAATATGTATATGTTTTGTGTCCAATTCTATTGAGAAGTGTCAGATAAGGGCAGGGCCCATTTAAACATCTTAAGACTAATGAATATGACCATAAATTCATATTGTTCAATGAAGATGAAGAATCCTCAAGTCAATCATCTCGTCAAGTCGTCCATACACAAAGCATACATACAAATATAGTCTCAAACCATAGCCTCGCCGTCAATCGCTAACATGTGTACAAACGCTTCCATATTTTACTAATATGGCATTTTTAGGTCAAGCGTAGACAACCATTCGGTTCATTCAATACACCGCACATTCTGAGTAAAGTGTTAATTTTAACGCACACCTCATTATCTCCACGTACGCTTCAAGTTTCGATTTTCATACATTAGAAAGCATTATCCGAGTTACGAGACATTTCGTAAGAGGTTTCTTAGCAGAATAAGCAGTTCTGAGCAGAGTTCCCACGTGTTGGGTTAGATTTAAATTTAAAAAAAAAAAGATGCTATTTTGAATTTGAGTAAAATCAATGCTTAATAGAAAGGAACTAAGTACCTATGATATTATTGTTTTATATATATTTTTTGTATGGTTTTCTGACCAGTTTTAAGTGCGAGAGTGACGGATGCTTTATCCATCTCGATAAAAGCTGCCATAACATAATACGGGGTTAATGTATCAAAAATAAATATTAAGTTTATTAACGAAAGCGATAGCAGTAATTAACGTTGGTATAAGTTTATCTTATGTCGCCTATATCAATGGCAACAAATAAATAATTAATTCTTTTTTGGAGAGTATTTAAGTTTATAATATCAACGAACTCATCTGAATTTAAATAAATATATAAACAAAAATAAACTGAAAAGTTATATTTAAAAAAAACATGTCAGATGCCTGGCATTTTGTTAACATCAGCATCATCAAGATCCTTGATTATAAAAATTGCACAAAACTCAGAGAACAAGGAAGCAAGAATAGCTCGTGAAAGTGATGCCGTTTCTGATGGCCCTGCGGTTATCTGAACTGCATCGCATTGTGCAACCACGTAATAATGTCTTTGCGTTTTAACACTACGTTTTTGCGAGTTAGAGACACTGTTTTTTTTTTTTATATTATATTGGCCAAAAACTTACAAATATTCGAGGTCCTGGATTTTGTGTTTTAGGACCCATATTTTTTTTAAACTATCTTTATAATTTTGTAGATTTCACAAACAACAACCTCTTTGATATTTTCCAGACATGTGGTCTTTATTTACACCTGCAGTCAATTATGACCATTTATTTACCCTCTTATGTGCTTGTAATATGCTTCATCCTTGTCTCATTTTGACATTCAAACTTGACAGAAAGGGACAAAGAAACCCAAGAAACCTTTACCAATACGATACCGTAAAACACGAAAGTCATTAAGTGAAGATAAGCCGTTGGCATACCATATCTGGATATTAATTCGGCGCAACATGGTCTTGTAAAACAACTGCACCTTATGTAGATGATTTTCTCACACTGGCCCTTAATTTCAAGAAGGTCAATAATTATTACTCCATTTTGGGCTTTACACGCTAGTTACACGTAAGGAAAGAACCACATTTTTTGCCCAAAATAACATTACGAAGGTAATCAAAAGATACTTTGATGGCCTCGATGACGTCGTTGGTTGTTGTACAAAAACGTTTATTTAAATCATATTACATTTGAAAGGGAACTTTATTTTGGTTCCAATTAATTCGCAAGAAGATATAGGATCTACGAATAATAGACGAAACACCTCATTCATTCATTGTATTATTTTTCGTCTGAAAACAAAAATGTACACCATAGGTACGTGTTTGTTGTCAATTTAGTGACGAAATAATTTTCAATATGCCGCAGCGTTATTATGGTTATTAGCAATAAAATGCTGATATCCTATCATGAACACGCTATAATATGTATCCATTTTGGACAGATACACAGACTCTGCCCAAAGATGTATTTGTTAATCAGTAAAAAATATAGTAATTTCCTTGTTGCTAGTATTGTAAAGTATGTACGAGCATGTTATTCATTGTTTTCGATGTTCTCGAACGACCTTTGTCGATAAACGCTAACATAACCAGATATAATTTCACATTAGTAGTGCCGTTTTATTTAAGTAATAACCAGGTATTTTAATGCTATACTATTTTCAATTTCAGCCAAAACCAGAATCAAAAAGGCCTAACGACTCTGACGATGAGCATAGCGAAAATGACCCCTCAGAGAATGCTCCACTCATGGGCAGTACCACCAACCTGGCCCAGGCTGCAAAGAAGCCTGAGATCATTTCCAACATACCTAAAGTCTCGTTTGACGAAGCAAAGAAGCACGAAGAACGAAGGGAGAAGGTGGAGGAAAGAGTGGTTGGATCACAACCTGTTAAGAGAAGAAGTAAGTGGTTTACAGCTCTTGTATTGTTCTGTTTCTAAAGTAAATAATTCATTTGCTAGAGCGTTTGGAGAACAATCAGTAATGACAAACATAATGTTCAAGTAACATCAATATTATTTACACCTTTTATCTGTGTTTTTAACAACTTAAAGATATGAGGAGATGATATACTCCTTGTCTTAACGTAAATAGCTTTTATTCAATCGAATAAAATTTAAAGACACGATGCTGCGCGTCATATACAATATAATTTAATAGTACTAATGGATGATGCATGTTATTAAAGCAAAAGTTCAAGTGCTTCATCTTGGTAGTTGTTAGGATCCTATAACTACGGCCGTTAATCATTTAATAATATACCCACGTTCCACCTGCACCTGGCTGGTGCTCGTTCGGTTTTTATACATCTGTACTTCCAGACAATGCAACAAATTATTCTTTATTCGTTTTCCTACTGCAACTTGTATTAGCTGTTTAATATAATAAACTCTAACCTCTGTTTTAGGTTCTCAAGACTCACCAGTAGTGCTTTCCGTTCTAGAGGACGTTAAGCGGATAAAAGTGAACAACAATAAAAAGGAACCTCAGACTAACGGCACAGTAACCAGCCAGCCCGCAAGTTTATACCCCCACCTATCAGACTTGGAGACTGACGGCTCCAACACTCAAGATGAATACTCCGACTGCGGTGGATCAAGGTGTGGATACTACGCCCTCGAATGCGTTTTCCTATTCCTCTGCATTTGATTATTTACAGGTTTATAATTGTGTTAAAACTGGAATGGAAGCTTCCACATTTGGCAGTCAACTGTTTTGACGAAGGGTACCAAATTAGATTGGGGCAAAGGTTCAGATAGGTGGAATCAAAGTTGAGTTTAGTAAGAAACTGTATAGATAGATAGATAGACACTGGGGATAATCCGATATTTGAAGTAGGCCACAACAACTATCGGGATAGTTTTATTTCGATACCAAACAAAATATAAATGTTTTTGACTAAATCATGGGTTTCTAAACATAATCGCTTGAGAGTTCGCTGGAACTTTTTCTCAAAACCGCATGAGACAAGTAAATCGGCTTATTCTTTCGGTCGGTTCCGTGCTGTAGCCGCAGTGTCTGGCCTGCGCGATATTGTTACGGGACCCCTGAGTTAAAATAACAGTCAGAGTTCGATTTAGGTAAGGGACGGGGTTTTATTTTGTTACATCAAAAGACAACTGACTAGAGATAGTAAAAGAACTGAACCTCCAGTATTTACACATGCGGTGCGCATATTTCTAAGTCTGTCCAGTCTTAGTTACTATTTATATGTAGTTAAAAGATTTTAAGACCCAATGTGTTCTTGCCTTAGACACTAGGACATTCAAAGCTGTAACGATCATGTTGACATTGAATATTATCTATGTAAATAACTGAATGAATGGTAATTATGACGTCAGGTTGAACGCTGGGGAATTATTTAATAATAGCTTCGACTCAAATTAACTTAGAACTAACGAAAATCTTGACACAACAAATAAAAGTACATTTAACAATTAATGAATAATGCTCGTTCATTATAATAATATAGATATTCTCCTATTTGGTAGGTAAGATTTTGATGTATTGTGGCTTATTGAGTCAATTAAATGGGTTGTATAGATCTGTTTAAAAGCAATAAAGAAAAAGACAATTTAATTCGACTGAATGAAACGTAATGTGGCTTTGTCGACTTAAACTTTTGATATATATATATATTCAATATTTGTCTTTTTAAGAAAATGTGCTTTGGATCATATCAAACTAAATATATGCTCCGATGGTAAATGGAACTGTATGGTACATTCGTACCATGCAGGTATCAAACAGCAACACATTGAAATGGTTGGATATGTTGAATTTTCAGTATAATTGGTATAAAACCCGCGGTAAGAAGACCTTGGCAAAGGCACGGATCTTACTAGGCCAGGCACAGCAATCGTTAGCAGAACCGGTTTGGAGCTATTACCGCTGTGCATTACTTTATTGCTACTTGAGGAAAACGATCTGCTTAATATTTTCCAATAAGTGGTTTAAAGAAAATAATCACATCTAGCCAAGTAGTTCCTGAACCATAAGTAAATAAATGGCTTAATACATTCGTGGACAAATAATACGGGTCAAAGTGCGTTTTTCATACAAACGAGGCTATTTCGATATAAAGGAGGTCAAAAGTTCTAAAGATACCTAACTAATCGCACAATCAGTTAAAACCACAGCGAGAGAGTTTGGGTCAGCATTTGGATTTCCTTACATTATACCGCCATTTTAAATGTTTTTTTTCAACACGCACTATTCCGGCGTTAGCCGCAGATTCAATCAGTTGGGTATCCTAGGCACTCTGGAAGTCCCGTATCGAATCAGATTTCGATAAAGTATCCTCTGGCGAGGAACCAAGAGTTCGAAATAGCCTCGTTTGTATGAAAAACGCACCCTGACCCGTATTATTTGTCCACGAGTGTAATTACAGTCCTTAACTGGCTAGCTGATCGAAAGCAAAAGGGAAATGTTGTACTTAAATAAATAGCCCCAGATGAGCCCTGGCGCAATCATTGCAACTTTAGACACGCGTTATGAAGGGTTATTTTCTTAAAACAAACATTTTGGCTTGGCTTGAACCAACATAGGCTAACTGTCCACCGGCCGATACTCGCCGGTGTGTTTATCGTATTGGAACACGGGCTGCCAGTTTCTCATATATTCGTGCACATATCGTGGACCATTATACCTATATATAGTTTTGACTGTTAGTCAGTTTTGCCTTCACACCTTTCTTCATTTTACCTCATGGTAAAACCAATCGCCGTAATGCCATAACGTAAAACCCACATGACCAGATACTGGTCCAGTAATTTAATACAAGATGAGGAAATAACATATCAAAATCATTTTCGCAACGCGTAGGCAGTCACAGATGAGCGGTGTCCAGTTAGTACTAGTGTTTCACGTGACAATAATCTAGCTACTAGAATAGAATAATACATCTTTCCTCTTTAGAAATAACCTATACAGTTTAAAATACTCAATATCTTTTAGTCTTCGCAACTTATTGAAATTGAAAAGCGTCTCGCTTGTTTTGAAAGTCTACCATTACGTGCAGTGTTGGAGTGATAATTGGTTGAAAATTAGACACTTTCCTTCGCATATTTTCTGTCATTTCGACACTGTTGCGGCTATGGCGCCATGCAAATCAGTTGTCCTCAATAACTCGTCTGCAGTTTGCACGGCATTCATAATCGAGCTAATTGGCAGTTGCGATTGTGACACGCGGAAAATAACACTTGACATTTTTGGATAGTTTATGGTTGTTTTATGACGCGATAGAATGACAATTTTAATGAAATGATTCGGTGTTTTGATATTTATTCGAGGTGTAGTTGAACAAAGACACGATACGGAATGTAATAAATACTCTGTAATCTGGATATAATATATATATATCTGGCAAAATACGAACAGTGGCAAGTGGCTCAACAATCCAGTGTTGTATGTAACTGACATGGAATAGTTTTAAATTTCAAATTATTTTTTAACAAGTAAATTGAATTTTTAAATTGCGAGTCATTCCTTCGTAGAGCGATCTTAATTTTGGAAAAGTAATTTTAATTTTACTCATAATTATAAAACACTGTTCGACTACGATATACCTAACCAACTTTCCCAATACGTCTTAGGTTCTGTATTAACAGAAACAATTGTATTTACAATTTTATTTGGTAAATATTATTAATAATATTTGCCTTAATAGAATGACAGAACTTCTGCAATTACCTGAATTTCCTTTATCTTATACAACTAACAATAATAAATAAAACGGTTTTGATGAGTTCGATTTTTAGTCCTACTTCTAGCCATAACTAAATTCTCCAGTTGTTAGGATATAATTTACTTTGATAAGACTGTAATGTTGCCTGTTAGTAGTTGTAGGTACTTTGATAGAATTTACTAATGTAAATATTTATTGAAATAGTCGTAAGTTTAGGGAAGCTTGCACGGGCTCAAAAATGAATTATGCAATTTTGTTAACTGTAAACTCTTGTATGGATAGTTACACAGCAACTCAGAATAGAGTAAATGCAACTAAATCTTATAAAGTACAAAAATAGATCTTTGCAGGATAACGCATGTAAAGTCAGTCTTTTATATACGATGATACCGCCAAGTTGCATCGGCCTACACAATCACCTACGTTGAGGGTGTTCATGAAAAATACTTATTTTAATATTATAATTATTATTTCACCCTCTGCCGGTGTAAATCTGTATGAACGGCCAAATAGAAGTATCTTCTCACGTGACATTCGTTTTTTAGATCCCGATTCCCAATCGTGATAGCTCTTGGGAAATTACATGTAAAGCTTGGTCAAAAGAGTTGGAAAATGAGGGCTCGGAGTAAATTGCCGATATGGTTTTTTAACCCCCCTTTTTTTTTGTTATGGCTTTCACTCCTTTTTTTAACAAGGTGTATTAGGCCATTGTCGAGTCTTAGACAATCATCATGAACAATACAGAAACAAATCCATCATCATCTTGTGGACTAAACAGAAGCACATGGGGTTCTGTCAAGTCCTCGTGGTAACCAGTTGAAAAATTAGTAGCTCCTGCTAGGTCTACTTGTCAGCCAAACTCTTCTGGTCAATATATACTTCGATTAACGTAGTGTTTCGCACGCCATACCATCTAGGTCTGGCTGACAGCAAATAAAATCTTATTGTGGAATTTATAGTATTATTTCGATTATGATCTGCTTTGGCTACGTACCGTGGTGCAGGATAAAATGATAATAGAAGAGAGACTAAGCTTGTGTGTAGGGCGTTTACGATTTTTTTTCACTAAAATATTGTTTTTATCGTTAATCTACGAAAGAAGAAGCAATAACCACTACACACAAGTTTCATCTATCTTCATTCGTACCTTTTCCTCTAATGTTGTTTTTTTTTCAAGGTTATTAATAAATAATCTGTTTTATATCGATATTGATGATCAAACAGTCATATTTATGTAAAGTTATTTGTGAAACTGACTAACTGCTTAGTTATATAATGAAATTACTTTCCAAATCTACTTAAATTAAATAACTCTATTATTTATTATTCCAAAATTGAAGAATCTTAAATGTAGTTTCTGAAGCTTGAGTATGTATTTGTTAATTACAGTATTTGTTTAATAATTATTTAGTATAAGTTTCGTTGTCTGTGATAATAAGAACTGTTTTCTATCAGATTTTTGTATATTAAATAATTTGAAAACATTTTTTGGTTTTTCATTCTCCTTGTCTATGCTGGTTTTATTTTCAGGTGTCTTGGTATGCTGTAAAAGTAATGATATCTTATTTTAAATTACATAGCGTCGGTTATACTACAATATCTACAACGTAACTAACAAATTCAAAAACTTGCAAGATTTACCTTACGGACTTACATGCTAAGGTATATTTTGCACCATATTTAATTTGTTCGTTACGCGATATTGCAGTATCGCATTTAAAAATGACTTTATATTTTGCACCTTATTCTCTTGTTTTCAGCTAAGGTACAGGGGGGGTAAAGGATACATGTATTTATAAGCCAATTAAGGTACATTTGCACAGTGTAGCAAATGTACCTTAATTGGCTTCAAAAGCTTTATCTCTCTTCCTTTTCTATCTCGGTAGAGTTTAATAAAATTGGCAAGGGCAGAGACGTTACACTCTTGTTATTAGGTAAATATTTGGCAAATACCTACTTCCAAAATTAAGCGACATAAAGCGCCACAATTTGCCAAACTCACGCATTTATTTGCAGAGGATTCCTAGGTCCGCTAACACGTATATAAACAAAAGAGGCTTAAGCGCTATTCGATGTGAGTTCTAAATTGGCCATTGATATTGGACAGTAGTTAATTAATTGGGACATACGGTACTGGCTTAAAGCAGTCTTCGACTCAGGAGGCAGGTAACTGTCCGTCACTGTTACTTCACCTCAGAAACTATCTGTCAGAAAGCTATGTTTTACACATACACATAGGTAGACATTTACAGCCAAAACTACAAATACTAAACATCTGGTATTGGGTAAAGTCACCAGTGTTCAGCCTGAGATCAGTATTCGACGTTATATGACTGCGAAAAGAGAGAAATATATCTTTCGTACTAGGCAGAGGCCGACTACAGGTCTCTGGCTGACCACTGGTGATTTTACCCTATACAGGGTGGAAATGAGACTTACTTTTTGAAATAATTAAATACTGCAATTATGGATTTTTGGATATTCGTCTACCTTAACCGAGAATCGAAATGATTGAATATGACAAAATAATTAAGTAGAGTTTTTTACGGTAATTTAATTCAAAGGTTTTTGTATTGTAGATAAAAATCATCACTATCAATGGCGCTTTCGATCTTTGTCATATAGTACGACTTTATTGTTTTGTCCTAGTCGACCAGTTCGATTCCCGGTTAAGGAAGAGGGTTTTATTCAAATATACAATAATGCAGTGTTTATTGTTTAAAAATAAAAGTTAAATCTCCGTATATTTTGCCACATGCAATTTTTAAGGTAGATTCCGTCGATGTAGCTTTCGTTTTTCCCACCCTGTTATTAACGGTTTATTATACCTGATGAAAGAACACAGACTACTTGAGTTACTTTCGACTAAAATGTAAATACGTTCTAATAATCATCGATAAGTTGCTCTGTGTTTGTAAGTAAGTTAATCTTTACCTAGTACCCATATAATTCAATAAAATTAGATTCAATTGTATGGAAAATCTGGTCCAAGTATGAGAGGTTTATAGTAAAATTATCAAGGATTATTTCGTTCCTACACACTTTTTATGTAACTTGTACGGTTTTATTTTAAAATGGAAAATCATCAGAGGCGCTGGGGGGTGACGCTCGCCCCGGAGGGGGTAAGAGTACATACAAATTAAATTTACTCTATAACCTACATATCCTGATAAATAAAAGTTACCCATTAATTTTGCCAAATGTTCAGCTAGTTTTATTTCAACTATTAGTACAAGCCTAGACCTTAGTTAAGCTCTACTAAAGCCGAGAGCTTAGTTTGAACTAAAGTTCAAAAACATTTTTACAAATTTCTCAAATTATGGCTGTTATTATGAGGCTGTCTAAAGGTGCGCTTACACGGTCAATTTTACGGAGGTCTCATTCCATTACAAAAAAATAGAGTAGGGCTCTGACGGCACCGAAGGTCCAGTGGCGCACTCATTACTATTATTATGTTTTCTAAACTGCCGCTAACCCGCTGGGCGAGTCGATTTTGTATGAAAATCAGAGCTCTGGGCAGTGAATGTAAAAAACCTTATCTTTTCTTACAAATATTTTAAATGCGAAAGTTTCGATTTTTGCTAGCACATAGGCTATTCTAGTTCTGGTGTGATTGATTAATTATCCCGGAAAATTGGGCAGATCCCGAGAAAGTAGCGATAAACGAACCTCCACGCGGACGGAGTGAAAAGCTAATATGAAATAATTGAATATCAATTAGCCTATCTAACACAAGTTGACTACACAAAGTTTTAAGGTTATTATTGTAATTTTATTAGAACTTTGTCATATATTCTGTAAATTATGTATTCATTTGTACAGCAAAAAAACATCCTTCGTTTCGGGACAATACTTTGGTTTGTGAGAAAACATAACAATAGTAAGAAGGGGGGGTGCAGTCTTAAATTACTGTTAGAAGTTTCCCGTGTAAGTGCACCTATATAGGAACCAAGATACAAGATAAGCATGAAGCGATTTTGCGATGTTTAGTTATCTCTCCGCACAAGGTCCCGGAGCTAATCTAAATGCGCCTGCACTGCAAGGAGGGTGTTGTTGTGGATATCTTCTCAGTAACTCAGTAGCTCTTATCACTACATAGTATAAAACGAAAGTCGCATTCCGCGTTTGTCTTTCTGTCAGTATATCCGATAACTCCTACTAAACCACGCAACGGATTGTGATGCGGTTTTCACCATCATTTAGATTCTTCACGGATGGTTTATATAACAAAACCTAATTATTTTTTATGTAAGTAGAAAAAAGCAATATTTTGCAATCTAAATCACGCCCGTGCATTTTATACACTTTCGCAGTTTTTATAGTGATGTTTTTTTTTAATTCCGGACCCAAGTCACGCCTAGTGTCATAAATATGAGGTAGGTTTAGGTTACGTTAGATCTTCAGCTGGCCCGGAGGGCTAAACCACCCAGAAATAGGAGTCCGTCAACTTTCTGCGAAACTGTATAAAATGAGAATAAATCGTCGCCAGTCTTACATAAACCGATTTCACTCCGTATTAATGAAACCGGGTATCTTATAAAGTTTCCCATCGAAATACAAAAGATAGAGGACACAATGGTTTCGCTCTCCAGTGACAGTTGTTCACGATTAAACAAATTCCCTTAAAAAGGGTGTTTTATTACATAAATATTCTTATAGCATACCAAGACATCTGTAGGTTCAGCATGATGGACGGAGAATGAAACGCCATCTATGTAATAAAATAAATAACAAGAACACATAGTAAAACTGGTTAATACTTAAAATTAATAAGAAATACGCAATGTCTTAATCAACTATTTTCCGTTTCCACAGAGAAAACGTAAATGGGAATCTTAACAAATCAGACAACTGGGGAGACACGTCTTTTGGACGAGAGGTGATGAATGTAAGTACAACAATTGAGATCTTCTAGTAACGCCTGCGATAAAAATAAAAGCAAAAATCATGTCTTAGTTAAAATACGTTCATTTATTTTAAGTAATATCTATGTTACTTAATCGTTAAATCAGAGCAAAATAAGCCTTTTTAAACCTTTTGAAAACACGTCAACATAGCCTTTATTCTATTCTGGTTAAGCTAATTTTACTTCGATATCGTAACCACACTGCTGACGGACATCTCTTACTATCATAGTAAGAGTTGCCATAACGTCATCAATATGATTATGATATCAAAGAAAGATGCCCATCTTTCTTGATATTTGATACAATGTGGAATAGAGGCGTTGATTTGCATCCGCTGAGTCGGTGTTCTAAGGTTCAAACATGCGTCTGTCTATGACGTCCTGGCCTCTGAAGCACGTAACATTGCGGTAGGTTGGCGCTTAAAATGGTTAATAACAAATATTGTTTAAAGGTGGTTAAGAAAAACAACACCAGCTACAAGAAGGCAGTCAAAGAATCTGACTCGGAGGAGAGCGCGTGCGATAGTGAGCTGGATGATATGTTGGATGAAGCGCTGGACGAGGAAAGCGATGGACCCACGCCACCTAAGATTAATAAGGTACATATGTCAAATTAATTATCTTTAGTAACTGTTTATTTATTCAGTAAATTCTCTCACCATATTCATAGATGGATACCGCCATTTAGAAATAAAGACAACATGTAGTTTTTCGATTATCGTGAACCACGAACGCCTAAATTGTTTTTTTTTTTGGTTTTCTCTATTCCAACAAGGCGTATATCTCATTCACGAGAAGTGGTCAATTCACGAAAACTCTTATTTTCCTCTCAATTTGATGTTGCACAATGCGTAAATGGTAATATGGCGCACGGATTAAGCAATAATAGGCCCTTGGCCAACCGCCTAAGCGTTACGACTCAAGTCATATTAATTATGTTCTGCTATAGGGTTTACTTCCGTCTAAAATCATTATAGCACATGGACGCATTGTGTCACATCATTAGTGCTAAATACCGTAGGGCTTGCAGAACGGCTGCCTGTCCTCAACCAGTTTCGTGTACCAGGAGAGGCAGTTCAAGTCCCCGCTGAAGACGCAGCCGCCCGCGCCGGCGACGCCGCGGCAGGACAAGGGCAGCGAGCTTGTGCACAGCGTCAGCTTCTACCGGCGCATGCAGAATGCCGTAAGTGTTTTAAGTAACTTGTAGGATGTAAGATATCTTTTTATGGCACAGTGAAGGTAAGGCAGCCTGATACAAAATGTAGTCATTTGTTCGAGATTGTCCCCTGATATTCAGATATCACATATGCTAAAGTAGCTCTGCCTACCCCACTCTGGGAATGATATGCTAAAGTCGGTAGTGCTCCGCGATCTGTATCTCTATAAATATAACGCCTATCTGTTCTTTGGATAATGTTCTCTTGACACTGTAAAACGTGAAAAAACGATTAGAAACAAAAACCTTCATAGTTTTATTCACCTTTTTAGCATGTTTTTAGTTGAAAATTCGAAACCTTACGATCGTAACGAATATTTTTAATTTCATAGTTTTACTAAGTATTCATCTTCTTATCAAAGGGTAACCATTTGTAATAAACTATCTCCGTCTCACTTCTTTGCGTGGAAGCACATAAAGCTATCCGTTTTTATTTATGTGTGGCTGTGGCATCATATGTGGCCTTTTAATTTACTTAGTAAAAACACTTTTATTTAAGTCCGAAAAGTGTGCGTTAGCGTTGGCAACGCATTTGCATTCTTAAGATTCCAAATGTCTATGAACCTTATCGTTAGTTGGACTGTGTGCTACTTGACCATCTCTGTACGGTACAAAACATACCGTCATGAGTTTGCATGCTTGTTCTTAGTAGTGTGAGTGATATATATAAATAAGATGCATCATTTCGTTCCGCAGTCGTCAACGCCGACAACGCCGATGCGCGTCGTCCGGCACGGGTCGCCGGAGCCCGCGACGCCCGACGAGCCGGCCGCCAACGTCACTACCGTGCGACAGCGCATCAAGGACCTGCAGAACGAGATCTCCAAGCAGCAAACTGTTATTTCACAGGTGAGAACCGTGTGGAAAAAACCCATATCATGGCGACCGCTATACTTTCAGAGCTAACATGTACGATCGATCCAATCTTAAATCATACCGATTGAATCATCCAGATTAAACCAGTTTTCTCTAAAAAAACTTACAGACAGACAGATACAAACGTTGAACTTATATTATTTATGTTTTCATTATTTCAGGCCAGTCAAGCTCTAAACTTGTGTGCAGCTACCATTGAATTCAGTGGATCCACCGAACAAGCGGAAGGCGAGAGGTTACTTCTTTTAGCAAGTGAGTATACGCGTCAAGTTTTCTTTTTATCATGATCATATCAGCCGGGGTATCGTTAGTATCGTATTATGTATCAGGTGTTTCTTATGACGATGTTCATCAAAACTGTTTGTCAATTACCTACCAAAATTGTGAGATCTTTTAAGGTTGCCATTTAGCATTTTTTATATATAGACCACAAAATATCCGTTGTAAAATCGTCTTTGACCAGTCGCCATTACTGTCAAGTAAATAAGAGCTATCAAAACGGTGACAATACGATAACAGATCAAAAACAGAGGCTTTGGATGTGGTGGGCTATTATCTGAAATTTGAGAACTTAATTATGCGCCTTTTTTTGTAACCCCAGTGTCTATATTTTACTGTAGTTTATACTATCTTGTTTCTAAATTGTTATTATATTGTTGGCATGGTAGCTCTCATACAGTTAGTTTGACTATACCGCCCGAAGGTAAGCTACAACAAATAGAAATAAAACGCCAACCAATGCTGGGGCTCTAGTGAAAAAGGGTATAAAGTCGACTTAACTCGTGCTAAAAAAGGGTATATAGGTACTAGACTTAAACCCTTTTTGACTTCATGTTCAGGAGAGTTATACCCTTTTTCAATAGGAGGCCAGGAGATTAGAATGTTATAGATAACAAGTGTGTCGTATGTCCCCAGCGCACCGGCGGCAGGCGTGCCTGCACGAGGTGCAGCGGCTGCAGGTGGAGGGCGCGGGCGCGGGCGCGGCGCGCGGGGCGGCGGCGCTGCTCGTGGCGGGGCTCAGCCTGCCGCTGCGCCGCGACTACGCGCGCCGGCTCAACGCCGGTGCGTGCTCACACCACACTCACACAACCATCAAGCTTACTTCGATAAACCCCCTTTGCCTATTTACTGCACACACTACACACAATCAGCTTTTAAAAAAATGCAAGCGCATTCAACAAGAGAGCAAGTTGCAACTTTTTCTTAAGATTTCGTGTACCGTCGCGCGCAAACTAGAGATCAACTGAAAATCAGCGTTGCAGTACCTTTGCTGCAACACATGTTGAGTGGCCACCTTTTGGCGTCAGGGTGCAGTTACTCATGTTTAAGTTAATTAAGTGAATGGGCTCTTTTAATTCCAAAAACACATTAACAAATTCTTATTCGTTACATTTTAAATTTTTTTTATAACCAGATCAATCAGTGCAATGTCACATGACCAAAATTCATTCAATTTTGATCTTAAAAACAAGTGTTATACAGTCTAAAATGTTTTAATTTATCCAATCGCAATTAACCAATAAATCAAACATTCATCATTCGTAGAATGAAACCCATAAAACAGTTCTAAATTTGAATTTAACGTTTGAAGCGCCATTTGTCGACGAATGACGGGTGCAAGTGTGCGAAAATACACGTTTCTCATACGAATACCATTGGTGGCCCGAGCAGACGGCGCGGTGGGGCACCACGCCGTGTGCCTGCTGAAGTGCCGCGACCGCGTGCTGGCCACCAGCATGCAGCAGACGCAGCCCTCCTCGCCCCTGCTGCACTTCCCCGACGAGATCCGCATGGAGGGGCTCACTAGCGACTTTAAGGTAACTAATAAGGCTAGGTAAACATATCGTCACTTAAAATCACTGGAGCTTTCGATCGTGTTCTGTTTTCGTGTAGCCGAGTTCGGTGTTACACGGACACGTATTTATTACCTGTTCCAATATATATACGTTCTCAAGGCGTCAATAATATCTATACACCCCTATGCCACTGACAAAGTCTATGTACAGTTCTCCCAGCTTCTTCTTAGTAGCTAGTAGCTAATTCTTAATAGAGTTCGGCTGGCTATCGCTAACACCCTTGCACAAACAACTGACAGTATATCTCTCACTCATGTTTCATACAAAAACTATGATTGCCGATCTATATTAAGAAAATGGTTGCACTGTATACATTATTTTGGCGCGATGGCCGAGTACTCTTGTTTATGTTCATGTCAACGGATCTCAATTAACGTTCTTGAAGGGTACGTCCTGCCGCCGGGCTGTTGTTTATAAGAGTTATGAATGATGGTGGTACTTAGGATTATATTGTGAATTTGATATAGTATCTCTTATTAACAACCCATTGTCCAAATCGGAAGATGTAATGTTAATATTTATTTTCAGGTTACAGTCGAAGTGTATCTGCTGCAAGCATCGAAAGAGGTCCTGTCTCATGAGCTCAAATATCACATCTCGAACAAAAAAGTAAGCATTTTAACATTAATACGTTTCCGAATTAACCGAATGATTTGGTTAATTAATGTTTTCCAAATATTTTGCAATCGCTCAAAGTTAACGGAAGAGATAAAGAAAGACCTTTTATGTTTCTGTCTATCTATAGTCATGGCCTCCCAACTCGAACAACGTATAATTAATTACTTTAATAAACTCATAGATGGCGGCACAGGTATCGATCGAAACATTTGAACCAGTAATCGTGATGATTGAATGATTTTTACACGTTAAGAAATTCAACGCATCTTAATTATATTAAAAAAACATCCTTCTCTAGATAAAATAAGGGTATATTTTATAAGTTTAATAAATGCAATAAAAATTATATGAACACTATCTAACTCATACAATACGTGTGAGCTTTCAAGCTTACTGCGTCTTATTGGGTACTTTCACTAGATGGCGCCATCACGGATCGCGAAAGTTCTATGGAATCACAGGCTCCAAGCGTTTCGTTTTTGTAAATTCTTGGGGGATGCGTAATATTGTCTCAAAATACTAGTTTTATATTAAAAGCAAAAATAAACGTAATAGATAAAATAATGTCTTAACAAACATAAATGGCCATTACAAAATACTGTTTTGGCGGTTTTGGTGTATTAAATGTAGGGAATGCAATTAACCGATTAAATGTAGCATCGGTTAATTTACCGGTTAAGACGAAATTTATCGATTAACCGATTAATAACCGGTTATTAACCGATTGAATTTTTTGCTTAAAAATAATGGTTTCTTTTAGGTTATTTAACATGAAAACTTGTGAACAAAGACGTGTAAATAAAACAGACGTAAACGCTACTCTTGCTGCTCTTAGACTCTTTGAAATTCTCCATATTAAACACCACATTCTGTAACAAACATTGAAAAGGAAAATAAACTTGGATTCTCGTAGGCTAAGTAAAAAAATATTTTATCGAGTAAAGAAACTCAACTCAATAGTTACATTAGAGACATTATCATAACTTAACTTACCCTTAATATACATAACTTGTAAGAGTTGTAAGCAATTCCTCCAAGTTCGAAAATCACACGCTTGTAAAAAGTCAATTTAATAACAAAAAGTCATCAAAATACCACGCGCTTAACTGCTTATGTAACCACTAACCACTAGGAAACCAACAAACTAACACTCCAGGTACGCGTCTATTTGCATCAAGTGTGAAGGGTACACTAGCTATACCTCTGACGTTATCATCTGAGCTCTGGGGCCATAAAAACCGTTTTGCGAACATCTCGCTCGCTCTAGGGAGGTTAGCAGATCTCTCGCTCGCTCTTTGCCGCGACAGCGAGCGATTATTTTATGGTCCCAGAGCTCAGATGATAACGTCCGAGGCATAGCGCCAAAATTATAACGGTGTTTTAGAAAGAGACCATTAATCGGTTAGCCTTGTTTTTGTAGCGCGTAGAGCATTCTCTCTTTCACTCATAAAAGTGTAACCGGCCGGTGCAGTGCAGTGCAACATATCTTCTTTTGTTAGAAACAAAATAATAAAAGCGACACCAACGTTATTGGTTTCATTTGTGAAAATCTTATTAATTTTACAGCTCACTAAGACTTTTTTAATTGATATTATGCATAATTGCGTATATTGCGATGTTTGTGTAATTTTAATATATATTTAGTTTAATTTGTGTCGTCTTTCTAATAAAAACTTAACAATGGAAGCTTTTTGCAGATCACTTCTATTAACCGGTTAATCGGTTAATTTCATATTTTAACCGGTTACGTTTTTTGGCATAAATTTTCGATTAAAATCGGTTAATCGGTTAACCGATTAACCGGTTTGCATTCCCTAATTAAATGTTAGTACAAACACGGAACGAACGACGTGCTATCTTTAACTATTGAAGTATCAAAACGCGCTGACAGTTTGTGTACAAACATTGCATCGTAGTTTTTCACAACATTCTTTTATTTAATTTAATAAAATAAAATAATGGTCTAATATCCGAATAGGAGAGAATTTGCACCGGGCTGTTTGTTTATTCGATGAAAGGTACCTATTTTATGTCAAATTAGATGCCTACGCTAAATAATATGTGGCGAATAGGTTGTGGCTGAAAAACTAACAAAACATGTTAAGTACCTAGATGTTAAAAATATCAAAAACGCGGCGCAGCGGACGCGGCTCTAAAGGCAAATTATATAGGTACTAACTAATCGAATACAAGTCCTATAGAATATGTAAACGTTAGGTTTGGTGCTAATTATTAGTACCTACCGACTTAAGCTGTTTATACCTGCCAACCCAATAGTTTGACGGGAAAAAAAATTCAACCTAACGTTTGCATATTAGATTAGTATGCAATTTGTCTAATAAACAAGCAATTCGCATTTCTTTAGTACAAAGTTATTTTATTTTTTAATTAATTATACCTATACCTACTGGACTGATTCTTTTTAGCCTAACTATTCGCCGTATATTACTTAGCATATAAAATTTGATATAAAATACGTTTTATCGAATAAACAGCCCGGTGGAAATCTTCTTCTATTCGGATCTCCTACTAACCTACTAAGTACAACAATTTTCTAGATGCCTCAATTTTAAAGTCAAATATATTTTTTGAAGTCAACGCCATCTGGTAATATCTCAATAAAACGAATAGGTAGGCTGCCAGCGTCATAGTAGTGGTGGCTCAGATACGCCATCTACTGGTGTGACTACGGGACTAAAATTGCCTACAGAATTGCCTACTTTAGGACGGCACGCTTTTGCTGTATGGGATTAGGTATCTGTACTTGTATTATTTTATCTGTGCTATAGTCTAGATTGTTATTTCGCTGTTTATACAATAAAGTATCTTACATACATACATTCTCTCCTCGGGTCCTCAGGGTTGGCATCGCATTTGCAGAGGCAAGATTTTAGGCGGTCAAAACTATATCTATATCTAACTATCTGACCTGTTATCGTATTGTCAAAGTTTTGATAGCTCTTATTTACAGGAATTGCCTCCGAGTTAAAAACATTACCATAATAGGTTAAACACAATGTAGTTTTCTACCACCTAGAAGAGAGGCCCACTTTTTATATTGCAATAGCCCATCGGCCTGGTCAGCGTTTGAGGGTGTTTCACAATAATTGTATGGAAAAAAAACAAATTTATTTTTTGCAGACTTCACTTCAGATTATTATGACAGCTCATATAAACACTTATTACTCTTATTTCTTTAACTTTACGTAAATACTACATCGGTAGACACCTAGCGGCGCCGTTGAGGAATTTGAATTGAGTTTGAGGAATAATATTCTTAAACACATACCTTGTGAGTATACTGAGTGATTGAAATTACGAAATACGGCTGTCATAATCATCATCCTAGAATAATCTGAGTATACAGATTTTTATGTTAGTTTCATTGTAAATGGACAATATTAAGGGGTTGCTCAGAATGACCATGTAGGAGGAGCAGATTTTCAATGTTTTTTTTCCAAAATCTAACAATAACTAACTTTCCTGTCAACTTATGTCAAACTAATGATATTGACCATCATCACCGTTTTTTTTCGCCTGTTGCGGCTTTGGCGAAATGAATAATCATGAAAGTTGAAGTTGAAGTGTGCAACCTCTAAATATGTCTGGTCTTTTGTGTAAGTAGGACCAAGAATTCGATTGAAATAAATAGACCCCGTTATCTTGTCGCACTGAAATTGTTTTTCAGTAGAGCGTGAATGTTTTTTTATCGACCTTCTTGATATCGATATTTATATAATTTAATTAAATTTTCGCCTTTTAAGTTACATATACATGAAAGGTAGGCTATGTGTTAATCCAATATTTAAGCTGTCTGCATTCCAAATTTCACCAAAATCCGTCCGTTAGTTTTTGCGTGAAAGAGTAACAAACATCCGGATACATACATTCTTCATAATTTCGCGTTTATAATATTAGTAAGATATATTTTTATACAAACGTAATAGAACCTAGTGACTCCTCTTCGAAATTATCAGTGACATATACAGTATCGATATTTAGATAGTCGATAAAAAAACTTTCACGCTCTACTGAAAAGTAATGACAGTGCGACAGGATAACGGGGTCTATTCATTATACATTGCAATACGTCAAAAATGAAACACCTTAGGCATGAAGTACACTGAAGCGGCGCGGCGCCCCAAACTTTATCATGCAAAATGTAAGACAGCGACAAGTGGTGATATACACACAAAAGATGCGGCGCGCCTCCTGTGGGCGAAGGTATCCCTTCGCCGCGTCCTCGCCGTGCCCTCGCCCTATCTAGCTCGCTCGTCTTTTCTGTATAATTTAGTATGGCGCTGACGACTTTTCCACGCCTTAACGCGTCCTTACCTGCGCCGCGCCTCCGCCGCGCTGCTTCTGTGTATTTACCTCTTTCATGCCATATTTTTGTGTCCTCCAGTCGAGCTCGAAGTTGCTGACGCCCAAGGCGAAGGTGTCGGAGCTGAAGGCGCCGCGCGTGCAGAGCCCGGCCGGGCCGCAGGCCGTGCGCAGCCCGCAGTTCGCGCCGCACGGGTACTGCATCTTCGCGCTGCCGCAGGCCAACCGGAAGACATTCACGCTCAACAAGGTATAACTCACTACTGTTATTACAATGGGGAATATTCATGACCTTTTGCATTAAAGCTGATTCATGTAACAAACATTTGAGATAAATAATTTCGTATCTTTTTCTAACAAAACAGAATGTAACATGGCCATGGCATGGCCGACCTGTTACGACGTCACTGTGCATATTGGGCCTCTCTGTCTAATTAGCCTTTTAAAATGCTTGAATCATTCGTATTTCTTGGCCGAATCCATGCATATTCCCTATTCAAATAAATATAAAATAGTGTTTCTTGAAACATGTGTTTAGTTAAGCAGAAGTGAGTAATAGTAATCGAAATTATGCTTTTTTATATTAAATTACGATAATATCGGTCACATTCGCCACACGTTTCTTTGAAGAATAGAAATTATACTGAAAAATATTTATTTAAGTATACTAGTTCTTGTTATTAATTACTTATAGCAGATATAATTTTATTCGATTTTGTATTTTGACTTTGTAGAAGGCGAAATAATCTTTATTCTTCTTTATTCTTTGAAACGTGTGCAAAATAACGATCATTTATTTTAGTCTGACAAAAAACTAAGTCTTCACGAAGCGGTTGGTCTGGTTTGTAACTAATGGTTTAATGAGTCCAACGGTTTTGTTTTAGCCCGATTCCACTGTGACTGTCCTTAAATATGCAGCTACAAATAAATGTAATTTTATTCAAGTGACATTTTAAAATAAAAACAGCGTTTTCGTATGACGCGGTGATGTGATGTGGTCGATCCCTTAGGTCCCGGGCGGCAGCCCGCTGGAGGGCTCCATCAACCTGGGCATCTCTGCGCGGCTGCGCGTGCCGGCGCCGGGCCCGCACGCCGCGTTCCTCACGGCCTTCGACGACGTGTCGGGGCTGGGCGCCTGGCACCGCCGCTGGTTCCGGCTGCAGCCGCCGCGGCTCGCTTACTGGAAGTACCCCGACGACGTGCAAAAGAAGGTACACTCTACGATCCGGTTTGAAACCCGGTTCAATCGACACGTAAACACGACTCCGTGCAACACGGATACCCGTACACGAGACCCGAACGTGCACCCTAGTGAAAATCGTATACATACGATCAAGATACTTAGGGCCGTATTAATAAACTCATCTTGACTGTGAGGCCCGTCACAAAATACGTCAAAATAAACGCCAAATCATAACACTGGCATTTTTGACCTATCTCTAGACGAGCATTAAAGTTGAGACAATCTTGTAAAGAACTACTAATGTCACATGCATAGTCTAACCTTTTTTTTTAATATCGTAGAGAAGGATAACGAGCACATAGGCCACCTGATGGTAAGTAGAGGCTGTAGCTTATAGACTTTCGCATTCACAAGACTGCGAGCCGAAAACTGCAAATGCGTTGCCAACCCATAGGACTAACAAGATGTAAGATGAATGCCTCCATACCAGTCATTACACCGGCTGTCTTATCCCCAAACCGAAACAACAATGGGAACACTGCTGTTTGGCGATAGATTAATGGATAAGATAGTGGTACCGATCCGGACGGACCCTGCCACCTACCACCTATCCTACCACCCGCACAACCTTTTTTTATTATCAAAAAAAGTGCACGAATTTAAAAACTAAACTTTGAAACAATAATTAGTCATCGTCTTGACATAGTCATCAGACATCTTACTATGCAACGGATTTTAATGCAGTTTTCAGCAATAAATAGAGTGATTCAAGAGGTTTTTTTGTATTCTGGTTTAGGTAAGGGCGAAGGCGGGTCGCTAGTACAATAATATATTTAGGCGATATCTCAAATTGAATAAAAAAAGCAGATGCATTCTCATTCGTTAGTAATATGGTCCCACTTTCTACGGGAGTAATTTTCTGAGATGCCACAATTTGTCTCATAGCAGAATAGTTAATTTTCGTTACTCACATGACTAAAGTTATCGTTTCTTAATTTTGACCTGTTCTGGTAACAAACTAAACCAATTAAGTCATATTATTAAAATAAAATATTTTCATATATCAAAACTCGGCTATACGTTAAACGATGTATTTATTACGGCCTATAGTTTCATATGAAAAACATTTTAAGACTGGTCTATTTTTTTCGCAATTACAGAAAATCAACATTTAAAATTATTCCTCTATTTTGCTGCCCGCCATAATGCCGTGATAGCATAGCATGACACTTTTTCTTTCACGTTTCGGCATGGCCATCTAGAAAATACACTACTGCCAACATTAGAAAAGTTTAATCGAGTTGGTCACGACCAAGGAGCTTATTATACAACAAGGAGGTTGAACACCGAACATCCGTTCGAAACAAGAAATTTGACCTTTATTACGTCACGAATATATTCCATCTCTTTCTTTAGTTAGGGCATGGCCTCCCAACTCGAACAACGTATAATTAATTACTTTAATAAACTCATAGATGGCGGCACAGGTATCGATCGAAACATTTGAACCAGTAATCGTGATGATTGAATGATTTTTACACGTTAAGAAATTCAACGCATCTTAATTATATTAAAAAACATCCTTCTCTACATAAAATAAGGGTATATTTTATAACTTTTATAAGTTTAATAAATGCAATAAAAATTATATGAACACTATCTAACTCATACAATACGTGTGAGCTTTCAAGCTTACTGCGTCTTATTGGGTACTTTCACTAGATGGCGCCATCACGGATAACGAAAGTTCTATGGAATCACAGGCTCCAAGCGTTTCGATTTTGTAAATTCTTGGGTGATGCGTAATATTGTCTCAAAATACTAGTTTTATATTAAAAGCAAAAAAAAACGTAATAGATAAAATAATGTCTTAACAAACATAAATGGCCATTACAAAATACTGTTTTGGCGGTTTTGGTGTATTAAATGTTAGTACAAACACGGAACGATTATACATGATCAATGAAATGAAATGAAATGCAATGAAATGTTTATTCGCAGAACATATTATTATATACTTATTCAATTATCAGATTGGTACCTATTGATATTTCCAAAAAATTAAGCGTACCTATTACAAAGTGTAGTGATTACACAGATACTCGTAAACTGAATAAGTAAATAGGTACCCTGTCCTACTCTTCGGGTCCTACTGTTTAGGACTTGTTATATAAGTAAGTACGTTATACAGGGTTATTGGTAAGTCGACCTATTCCCGTTAGGAGGTGATAGGGGTGACTATTTGCGATAATTTTGACCCCCATATGCATTATGCAAAAGTGAACCATTTTTGAGTTACCGCGTTTATTCGTTTTTTTTTTAAATTAGTCGGAAATTCAACTTGAAAAATTCATTACAAAAAAAGTATCAATTTAAATCTTTATTTCTTCTTATTTACAAAACCGATTAAACACTGGTTATTTCTCAATATTAAAACAATAATTATCGGTCCAAATTTAAAAAAAGCGAGACGGAAAACGAAATTTTTTCAATATTTTTTCGATCGCTTTCCACTAAAATGCCTTAAAAACAAAAAAAAAAACTTTATGAAACTTGGCTTGCAGATTATTTTAAAAACTTAACTGTTTTCTTAGATCTTCGAAATTTTTTCAATATTTTTTTCGATCGCTTTCCACTAAAATGCCTTAAAAACAAAAAAAAACGTTATGAAACTTGGCTTGCAGATTATTTTAAAAACTTAACTGTTTTCTTAGATCTTCAAAAACGCATAACAAGTAGAAAATTATTAAAAAAAAACCTGAAAATTTAATCATATCACAAAGGAAGCGGGCGGAAACGAAAGTCACAAACGCAACTTCAAAAATTAAAATTAAAAAACATACCAAATTAAAATCATACATTTGTTATTTGCTTTTGTACAAGATGAATTTGTTGTTCCTATGCAAAATTAAAAAAATATTATCTGTACACGTTTGAGAATGCGAGGCCGAAAACTAAAAAATACATGTTTTTTTATCAAACTCCAACATAAATTACACGAAAACAGAAAAATTTACCAATACATTTGGCGTGCAGATTACACATAAAACATTGACGTTTTTCCAGCTTTCTAACGAGCTATTAAAACTAAAATGAGTTTTATTAAAGATTGCTGGAAAAAATTGATCACAAAGGAAGCAACAAGGAAGTCACGTCCGAACAAAACTTAAAATTAACGAACTAAATCTATCAAAACTAACTGTTATACCTACTCGTAAACAAACAAAAACAAATAACAACATTAACTTATGTAAAATGTTACAATATTAAAACTAATAAACAATTAAAATTGAAATAATCAGGATTTTTATAGTTCATTTTCAAAATGGCTGTCCATTTCTTATTCTAACATAAGTTAATGTTGTTATTAATGTTTACGAGTATAACAGTTAGTTTTGATAGATTTAGTTAGTTAATTTTAAGTTTTGTTCGGACGTGACTTCCTTGTTGCTTCCTTTGTGATCAATTTTTTCCAACAATCTTTAACAAAACTCATTTTAGTTTTAATAGCTCGTTAGAAAGCTGGAAAAACGTCAATGTTTTATGTGTAATCTGCACGCCAAATGTATTGGTAAATTTTTCTGTTTTCGTGTAATTTATGTTGGAGTTTGATAAAAAAACATGTATTTTTTAGTTTTCGGCCTCGCATTCTCAAACGTGTACAGATAATATTTTTTTTAATTTTGCATAGGAACAACAAATTCATCTTGTACAAAAGCAAATAACAAATGTATGATTTTAATTTGGTATGTTTTTTAATTTTAATTTTTGAAGTTGCGTTTGTGACTTTCGTTTCCGACCGCTTCCTTTGTGATATGATTAAATTTTCAGGTTTTTTTAAAATAATTTTCTACTTGTTATGCGTTTTTGAAGATCTAAGAAAACAGTTAAGTTTTTAAAATAATCTGCAAGCCAAGTTTCATAACGTTTTTTTTTTGTTTTTAAGGCATTTTAGTGGAAAGCGATCGAAAAAAATATTGAAAAAATTTCGTTTTCCGTCTCGTTTTTTTAAATTTGGACCGATAATTATTGTTTTAATATTGAGAAATAACCGGTGTTTAATCGGTTTTGTAAATCAGAAGAAAAAAAAGATTTAAATTGATACTTTTTTTGTAATATATTTTTCAAGTTGAATTTCCGACTAATTTAAAAAAAACGAATAAACGCGATAACTCAAAAATGGTTCACTTTTGCATAATGCATATGGGGGTCAAAATTATCGCAAATAGTCACCCCTATCACCTCCTAACGGGAATAGGTCGAGTTACCAATAACCCTGTATAATAAATAAACCAGTTATTTTTACCTATTGCTTTTATTTTATGTCAGCAAAAAACTTCCCGAACATGTCCCATTCCTATTTTATCGTGGACATCATAGTCAGGGCAGTTCCCGTGAATTAATAAAACGCCACTACAATGTGACCGGTAGGAATATAGCGATTAGATATTAATTTATAATGGTCTAATATCCGAATAGGAGAGAATTTGCACCTAGCTGTTTGTTTATTTGATGAAAAGTACTTACCTATTTTATGTCAAATTAGATGCCTACGCTAAATAATATGTGGCGAATAGGTTGTGGCTGAAAAACTAACAAAACATGTTAAGTACCTAGATGTTTAAAAACATCAAAAACACGGCGCAGCGGACGCGGCTAAACATTTTGGCCACGCTCCTTTTCTGTTCGGAATAACATGATAGATGTTAAAAATATCAAAAACGCGGCGCAGCGGACGCGGCTCTAAAGGCAAATTATATAGGTAGGTACTAATCGAAAGTATGAAGCCTATAGCACAGATAAAAGAATACAAGTCCTATAGAATATGTAAACGTTAGGTTTGGTGCGAATTATTAGTACCTACCCACTTAGCTGTTTATACCTGCCAACCCAATAGTTTGACGGGAAAAAAAAAATCAACCTAACGTTTGCATATTAGATTAGTATGCAATTTGTCTAATAAACAAGCAATTTGCATTTCTTTAGTACAATTTATTTTATTTTTTAATTAATTATACCTATACCTACTGGACTGAATTTTTTTAGCCTAACTATTCGCCGTATATTACTTAGCATATAAAATTTGATATAAAATACGTTTTATCGAATAAACAGCCCGGTGGAAATCTTCTTCTATTCGGATCTCCTACTAAGTACCTACAACAATTTTCTAGATGCCTCAATTTTAAAGTCAAATATATTTTTTGAAGTCAACGCCATCTGGTAATATCTCAATAAAACGAATAGGTAGGCTGCCAGCGTCATAGTAGTGGTGGCTCAGATACGCCATCTACTGGTGTGACTACGGGACTAAAATTGCCTAAAGAATTGCCTACTTTAGGACGGCACGCTTTTGCTGTATGGGATTGGGTATCTGTACTTGTATTCTTTTATCTGTGGTTAGGGTGAGAATGAGATGGAAGTCATGCTCCTTGGCCGTGACCAACTCGATTTAACTTTTCTAATGTTGGCAGCATGTGTAGTGTATTTTAACTTTTTTATGAATCTAGAAAAAAAAGTTTTCAATAGATAAAGCGGGAAACGAGATTAAATATATTTTCCTCGCAGTCGAAATGAAAAGTAGAGTGTCTAACTCGGGTGAAATTACCCATTTCCCCTCGAACTATTGGCGCTCTCACTTCGTTCGAGCGCCAGAAATATCTCGGGTGAAATGGATCACTTTCAACCCTTGGTTATCAATCTACTATTTATTTTGAATATCTATCATAATTTACCACTTGTACGAATGGTCGCTCACCTTGAAAACGTTTACAAATGACAGCACTTTTACCAAACCCCTTTCTATGAGCAAGTGGTGTTACACCAACACTACATAACAACACTAATACTAACAATAATCCTTTCCTTTTACAAACGTATTGCCTATTCCAGATGCCGATAGGCGACATCGACCTCACAACCGTAATCTCCGAGAAAATCTTGAAAGCACCACGTGACCTCTGCGCCCGCCCCAACACCATCCTCGTGGAGTGTTCAGTGCCCGCCGGGCTCATCGTGCCCGACTCCGGCTCCCTCGTGTACGTGAAGCGAGCCGACGGCACGGTCGTGAGGAGGCACCTGCTCGCCGCGGACACAACGCACGACAGGGATGTGTGGCTCGAGTCGTTGAACAAGGCTCTGGAGTACGTGAGGTGCTGCCCTGATGATGAATAGGCCTGGTGCTTACTGGTTTGGTTTAACGTTTGGCCAATGTGTGGGCCAATACACCGTCATATCATTTTGTCAACATATCATGAGTGGCTATCGTGTCAAGGAGTTTTGGTCGCAGGAGGTTGTACTAGAGATAGCTTTTGTATTAATTTTAAAAATTGGTACAATTTTGGAGATATAATTGTACAGACATTGGCCGACGTGATTGTCTGTTTTAAAGTCTACTAACCCTTATCTAACGCTGTTGTTTCTGACCTTAAATATAATAACAGAACCGTTATAAAATAAACGAATGATAACGTGAATGAGATACCCAGTTCAAGACCCGTCCAAGTAGGTAAATATCAAGTTGGAGAATACTCTCATCTTTTTAGGCAAAAAACCAGTATCTTACTCAAGTGATTTTTTCATACGGCCCTAATAATGCTATTTTCATAGAACAAGTTGGTTGGTCCACATCTTTTTAAAAATAAACCTTTTTTATGGTCGCAGCGGACCCATATAACAGGAATTGACGCTCGAAATAGATTTTACTATGACACGAATGTTTTAGCCCTCTACATCACATGACGTCACAAGCCATGACACAACTACGTGCTTAAGTACATAGCGCGGACTGCCCTTTTGGGACCATTAGCTACTAGTGTATGGTACTGAAGTATTCTTTTTATCATAGGGACCATATTATATACTCAGCGTAGGTTACTTTACATTATAGATAGTATAAATGTTTGGGTAAACTAACATTTTAAAATATTTTTTTAATCTAAAATATTGATTGACGTATAGTACCAAATTTTAGCTTTATATTTTATTGTGACATTAACAATGCAATAGATATTTTGAAATTTTGGATTTGTTTGTACAACGTATTATTATGAAGCTAATAAAATAAATTAAATGCCCACCATAATAATAGGGTAATGAATGATTTAACTATGAAATTTTAACTAATATTTTTATTGTTTATGACAGGCCTAAAAAACAAATAGGTACAGTCAAGGTTAAAAATAAATATCCGCACGAAGGTGCAAAAATATGTACACACGCTTATTGCCATGGTAATAAGCTCTGTGTGCATATTTTTGAGACTTTGGTGTGTATACATATTTGGGCCCTTGAATGTACAATATTTTAATATAAATTGTAATGAATGTTGATACCAATGTGTAACAATTTATTATTAGAATACATTCTTATTGTAATTGCAATTGTCTTTCGAATTTATGCCATATGATAACCACCAATTATATTTTTAACAATTTTATTTCGTAATATTTTAAAAAGTACAATGTAATTTCGTGTATGTATTTAGGTGTAGTTATTTTAAAGACATGCATTCACGATTGTGTTCTATTAAAATGCAGCGTTTAGGAGTGTAATATAGAATTTATGCACTGTGTATATAAAATCAATTTATTCCGCAATAAAATTATACTTAAGTTTTTATTTTGTGTTTTATTTTTAATAGCTTCTGATGTAGGCGCAGGGAAGGTTAAACTATTCTACATACATAAAGACGAAGGATTTGTTTTTACTTATGAATAACTGTCATCAAATAATTAGAATTATAAGTACGTGAATTAGCCGTGTTTAACATTTCCCGACCTGACACGACTAATGTCAGGTAAAAATACCGGTCAAGCGCGAGTCGGATTTGCACACTGTGGGTTTCGGCGGTAGCCCACGCGAGCACGGATCCGCGCGAGCCCAACTAGCACTTGACCATTTTTTTACTTTTTGGTTTCCTTCAGGGTTTGTACTTATATTACTTACAGTACCTACGTACCAAATTTGACGCTTGCATTACCACTTTTACTATATCACTTTTATTTTTATTTTATTTACCTTTTTCATTCGAGTGCAGTGACGTGGGCATGTCTATAGTACAGCTTATGCAGTTTTCTAAAGAATTGAGACAAAATAATGGCGTACCATCCCATCACTTGAAATTGGAAAGTTATAGATAAGTCGACTACCATACTTTCCGGCATAAACAAATTATAGCCAATTTTTCTCTTTGTGGCCCATAATGTTATCTACATACCTACGAAATTTCATTAAATTTGTTTGCGTTTAGCGGTGACGAACTGACAAACTCGTTTTCACATTAAATTATTAATGGGTATAAACCAAAATAAACGTCCAGTTAAAGAAGAGTTTCGTCACCGTAACGAAACTGGCGATTAACGTCAAACACATGCATTTTTCACATTTTTGTAACGAAATTGTAAGTTAGACCTAGACCTCATAAGTGACATTTAAATAGCGTCTTTATGTACATTTATTTTGGTTTTTATCCTAAAATAGGGATTTACGAAGATAGCAGGAAACTGTTACATTTTCAAGGTTCAGTAAAGTTTAAAGACTATTGAATGCAAAAAAAATTAGTAAGTTGCCGTCCAGTCCCCATACCTCCATACCTTTTGACACAAGTTTGACACTTATCGAAAATCGTTCAACTTGTCTAACCCTACAGATCGTTTGGTAAGAGCCGGAACCAAACCTAAACCTAATCATTCGTACTTAACCCTTTCGTTGCCTAGCGTCATCAACCGCACCATGCCGCGACGCCTAATGGGTAATGGCTCCTCCTCCAGCACGAGTTGTATGACGCGTAGCATCTGAAAAGGTTCCTTCAAATTGTGACGCCGATTGGTGTAAGCGGCACTCAGTTATAGTCAAATGTAACGCCGATCGGCGTCTGCGGCACCCATCAAGGTAATTTGGACGCCGACTCAGGAACGAATTTTAGTAACAACAAAATATCTGTTTTCATTAAACCGACTAGGTTTTGAAGGCTAAATAAAATAATCATTTCAAAACACGATATTTACGAGTACTTACGAAATATACAGGGTGGTACTCGATAAACTGCACAAATTGAAAGGGGTGCAATTTTAGGTCAATTTATCGGTAAAACAATTTTTTTTTTAGCGATGTTTTTTTTAGATTCTTGAACTGCAAATTGTCATTTTATTTTTATAAAAACATGATTTTCTCAAAAGTTTGCAGTTATTTCACCTTTACTTTGCTTTTGCTTGCTTATGATTATACCCCGTTTAATTTTAGATCTAAAAACGTTAAAAAAAAGTTGTCAAGTATCTGCAAATTTAAAAAAAAACGTGTTTTTATGAAAACAAAATGATATTTTTGCAGTAATTTTCCACAAAAATGCACCTTCGCAGTATTTTTTTTTAATTGGTCTAGTATTGTTATCAATTATTATAACCCTAACTAATGTCAATACTATGCATTTGGTTTTGTTTTTTTGAAAAATACATCAAATGTGACACCGTCACAAGTAAGTGTACTACCCAAACTTTATTAAAGTTCAAGAATGTAGAAAAAAACAATAGGAGCTAAAAAAAAACTATGTTTTACCGATAAATTAACCTAAAGCTTCATCTCATTAAATATGTAGGTACAGATGTAGTGCATAATTGTTTTCTTTGGTATTTTCACGAAAACGTACGAACGTGTCTATTTCAGTCAGTCACAGTACAAAAAGTACTGAGGGTGACTGAAGTAGCATGACACGTTCGTACGTTTCCGTTAAAATACGAAGGAAAACAATTATGCACTACATCTATACACTTTATCGAGTACCACCCTGTATATTCGCCGTATTTATATTTGTATTATTATATATTATTATATTATTATATTTGTATGGAATCGTTAGTGAAAATATGACGCTGATTGTCGTCTACGGCATTATTTTAGGGTAAAGAATGACGCCGATCGGGGTCATCGGCAATGCATGGACATACATGGGCAACTTTGAAATGGCAGTCAGCGGAGTGGGAAACCGGTGATGTCACTGGCCGACTGTGGCGGAAGGTTCACCAAATAATAAATAATAATACAAATCCCGTATTAATACTTAGTAAAGGCGTGCAATAGTCTTGTCTAACGCCCCTAGTTACGAGCGTCTGCACAACGCCGTAAACAACGCTCTAATCCCCTTAAGTTATGGCGTTTATTACATCTGTTGACTTTTATATTAAGGGCTTTTATTACAATAACCTTTACATTTTATTTCTGGTTGACTTAAAACGTCAAGAAGATTTTAATAATTAGTAACGTTTTTATGTGAACGCAAATGCAATTTTGATGTTTTAGTTTAAATTAACAGTTAATTGATTAGAGATTCCAATGGATGCTAATATGAACGATTATCTAGAATGTTTAAAATTGAGATTAAGTATTTTTTTTAAACAGTTTTATGTGATTAGAAAATTTTGTTTAATTCTTTGCTTTAGAGCTTCTTAGAAGATTGCTCTCAACTGAAGAAAAAAGAAATCGGTGAAAAAAAAAATGTGCCACTAGCACTACAAAGAAAGTTCGTATGAAAACGTGTCTACCCACCCTTCGCCTTGATCGGAAGAGTGTATTATTCAATTTTTTAAGGCGCGTCTACGCCCGTGCTCGATTTGCTCCGCCAACTGTCAGTTTTTTGGCGAACACATCGTCCCATCGTTGTAGGTTCCTTGTAAGTCCACACTTGACGCCTTGAACGACGACGCCGAGAACGGCTTGGCTCGTGCTCGGCTCGTCTAGCGTAGACGGGTTACTCCCACCTGTTACCAACAATTTGTTACCACTGGTAACAGCTGGGATTTTGTTTCCCACCTGTTACCACTAAAGTATTCGGTGGTAACAAGTGGGAATATTTTTCCCATTTGTTACCACTAAAATATTTGGTGATAACTACTGGGAAAAAAATACCCAGTAGTTAGTGGTAACAGCTGGGAATTTTTATTCCCAGTCATTCCCAGTGGTAACAGATGGAAAAAAAAACCCAGCTGTTACCAGTGGTAACAAATTGGTGGTAACAGGTGGGAATAACACGCGTAGACGCACCGGAAACACTGTTTAGGTGCTTACACCAACTTATAATTTTCTAATTGAGTGCTTACTTAGTCGGTTTGCCGTAAAGGTAGAGTTCAAATATGATGTAATTTATGTTATTATACAATACCATTCGCCTGTTAGCAAACTTGATGAACTCTACTAGGTACACCACATCCATGGTGTTACTAACTTTTAGAAATTCAATGATTAGAAAGAACAAATAAAACAATTTCTTGTCGGATGTCCTTTAATTCCGCTATCAGGGGCCCACATACTGAGATTGTCGCATCTTAACAATAATATTACACTAACTTTAGAATATAATCATTAATATCTACAGTTAAATATAAAGGTATACATTATATTTGGTAGAAATAACTTAGCCGTGTTAATAAAAAGCGTAAAACGTAAAGCATCCCAAGATAATAATATGGACACGTGCCTGTCCCTATGGGAGTACGCGGAGTCTTCCCTGCCTTAAGATAGTATACGTGTAAGGATTTTTACTGCCCAGCCTTTACAAGGAAGTTGCTTTACGCGCAAAGATCTATTGATGCCTTTAGATATACAGGATTTTACTAAAGAGAGACATGTCGCCGGAATATGAAAATAGGACGGTCGGTTGCATATATATTACTAGTAAACGCGACGATAAGTTCCAGTTTGAGTTGTTAAAGATTATAGAGTGCATTTCGCAAAATATTGTTGTTAATGTTGGGCTTGCTATATTGATGATTGTATTTGAAAATAAAATCGTACTGCTGTTTCAGAAACTGTGAACCGTGTTAAAGTTACAAGGTACGATACATTGGGGAAACATCGAGCGTGTCGGTATCAATGAGGTGAAGTGTGGTCGTCGGTTGGTTCACTCCTCGTCGTAGGTCGGGGTGTCGCCGGAGTCGGGGCGCCGGCGCAGCGCGGGCTCCGCCAGGGACGACTTCAGCTCGTGCTGCCAATAGGGCGAGAACGATTGACTAATAGCCGTAGGACATTTCCGATGGCAATGGATAAGGTAACTATTGAGCTGCGCGTTCACTGGGTCGGAATCGGAATGAAGGTAGCGGATGGATTTTGTGCGTTTTTATTAATTTCTATGATTCATATGTATATCAAATCATAGATATCAATACATCCGTCCGTCCGTCCGTCCACTCCGTACGCTCACTACAACCGAGTGGACGCGCAGCTTTGTGCAATATTTGGTAAGTGCGTCGCCGACCTTTGAGAACAAAGTATGATTATGTTGACGATCACACTCATATTAGGTATAAATGAAGGATAGGTACAGTCAACAGCATAAATAAGTGATCATTTATGTACCTTGTCGCTTTCAATCGTTTCTCAATTTTGTATGACATTTCAAACATGACGTTAAAGTGACAAGGTACTTAAATTATCACTTATTGATGCTGTTGACTGTACAGTTATAATATAAGGTAACATTAAAGGTGCTCAAATAGTTCGCAACACCATTTTAATTGTATGGTGTACGGAACTGTTTTAAGCACTTTGAATGTTACTTTATATATGACGCTGATTGTACATGAAAAAAACATGGCTAATATATTTTTATAAATAAAAATCTCAATAAGAAGAGTTTGCAATTAACTGTTGCACTCGGTTACATATACACCGTGTTTTTTTTGATTTACGATAACTTCGGCATATTACCAGGTATATCCATAGAAACTAATTGGTAGATTAGATTTTGAAATATTGCAAAAAAACATTTTTTTTCAGTTTAGAACAAAATAATGAAATCTTTTATCTTTGGTCATTCTAAAAGGGCCTTTAGAGTTAACTAATAATCAGTGTCAAATACGTCTATGTTGGCGTGACATACACACACAAGTAAAGATAACACTTGACAGGTACAAGATTGTCACTTTAGATTGACGCGTATACAAACCTAACAATTGGAAACTCTTTACTCATAAGTATTAAAAGAAAATTGTTGTTATCAATTAAGAGCCTTTTACACTAGTTTAACGTGATTAACTGATTAAATTTTAAAATTAAATATCTTTAAAACCGTTAGACTTATCATTTGTCTGTCTTCGGGAAATTAACTTTGTTTGACCTAAAGAACGTTCCCTTAAAGTTATCGTAAATCAAAAAAAACACGGTGTATAAATGTTAATATAACTTTAGTATATTTAAAAAAATATAATACCTGTACTGCACGAAGATTACGTACAAAATTATATGGTTTGTTTACTTCCAATGGTGATATCTCAAAAACTTATTAAAGTGACTAGACATGTTTTTTCCGTGTTCCGAAAATCGACCCCCAACGGGTAGAAATAGGGGGCGTAGCGGGAAAATAATTATACGCGGACTAAATCGCGGGCGTTCTCTAGTGCTTCCATAAAGATTGAACTCACCACGAACTGGTGGCAGAGCCGCGTGAACTGCGCGCAGTCAAACGGCGCGGGCGCTCGCTTGCCGCCCGTCCAGTCGCGGCTGAACGTGATCTGCGCGCTCACCAGCCCTAGCACCAGCGCCCATACCACCACCGACGCCAAACTGCACACAAACAAGCAACCGTCAGGCGTTTTTAACCATTTAAAAGCTTTTTGAAATCTGGCAAGACGAATGAAAGGATTTGAGCTGGAACTTGTCAGCTTCTGAAAGCTTATATAATACGGCTACTGTACTCTTTTCTGTCATCATCTGTTTGAGACTGACATAACACCCAGTCTCACTAACGTTCTTATACTATGTAAAATGTTTCAAACTTTATATGATTTTAATTTCTACTATGGGTAGGCACTAGACAACGATATAAATACTTAAATATACTGGTATGGATAATTAAAGAATACATAGATAACTCGCAAGACACCGAAAAATTACTCGCGCTAACACAAATATTTGCCCATACCGGGGACCCGGGGCGGGCCGACACGTCGAGTTATAAATTATAATTTATAAGTCGGTTTTATACAGACTTTAAATAAAGCCGTTTTACCGATGAACATTATTTAAGAACGGAAACGTAATTTAAGAAAGCATTTTTCCTCAAAACAATTGTTTTTTAAAGCCTTATCAATCTTATCATGCCACATAACATTATAATATGCCTATAGTATTGTCATGCGTAATTACAAAGGCTTAACTCTTTTTAAGTATGCAGTTTATAATCCCTAAGCATCATACTACATCTGCAAAACGACTTATATTCACTTATAATTTGAGACTTCTACTTGTTGCACTGTTACAATCACTGAAACTGAATCTTTTTAAAACCTACAAAAAAATCTTGCTATAATGGCTGGTCCTTTTGAAATTGATCATTTGGTACCTGCTTGGATTTTTGTAATATTTTATAATTATATTAAATTTCGTTGTAAACATTTTATAGATAAATAGATTCTAAATTAAGGCAACATAGTCTGGCACCACCAAGCCACCACCCAGGTCCTCAAGCCTCCATGTGTTACGCAACATAGGTAGCCTAGGTAGGTACGCGAGTTACGAAGAGGTAAAAAGGTGGAAGGAGACCTTTAAGCACCACTTAATATCACTGGACGTCGCGAACTTTAATGATTTTTAGTAACCTTAGAGAGATTAAAAAGTTCTAAAATAATATATTTGACTGAAATGTAGGTACTCCAAAAAAAATAGCTTTCTTATGTTACAGTTTTTACTAATTCGGACACACATTTTGTTTGCTTAAATGCACTCGGCAGAAACTTGTACTTTTTGTACTTGTAATTGTGCTTTTTAAATAATTAATTATTAAAGAATAAATTCGCGATTACTTACTACCAACTACATGTCATATTTTACGTAATCTACTTAAACAAGACTATTAAAAACTTTGAATTAATATATGCTACGAGTAGGTTTTTATCAAAAGTTGAACTATCGAAAAACTTAATAAAAACTTGCATTTAAATTAAGAAAAGTCACATATAAGAATTTCCAAATTTAAAAACCTAACTTGTGCCTGATAAGTTTTTTTAAATCACTGTAACTCACCTAAATTTGACGACAGCCATGTTGGATGCAGGTGTCCTTCGTAAAATGGCCGGTATCATCCCGGTGCCGGCTTATATACCTCGGCACGGTCCTGCGCAATCCACATACGTAGGCGGCAGCAAACATCTCCACACAATAAGGTCTAAGTTTAAACATAATATTTCATGTAAATTACATCAAGTTATATTTTAATCGCTGTCAACTATCGTAAGAATTTGTCACAAATCGATATGTTTTGTTCATAAAACAGACTATCATTTAATTTGATTGTTGATCACTTCTCGATGAAATATGTATTGTTATGTTTATATTTCGTATTATCATTATCGATAATAATAGTCATCTCTATATTACCACTACTTATTTGTAACCTATTAAATTTACTTCTACCGTTCCTTTATTCCAAATGTAATTAATATTGTATACACTACACTTAATACATCGCGACTATTTTAAGCCTAAATAAAAAAATACACCAATATGTATAGGTAATGTATTTTCTAAAAAGGCAAACCATATTAATTACGCATCGCGCAACATATAGGAGTAATATGTACTCAATATCGTTTAGGTTTAATGTTTCAGGGATTTGTGAATTTTTAGGGGTTTGTTTTGTATACGATTCATTCGCAATGAGCTGATTATTTTTAGCCGAAGGGTATTTTGTATGGATATTAATTTAAGTATAAGCCCGTTCATGAGAATTCATCATAGGAATTCAAAAAGCAGTACTCAAGTACGAGTTCAGTGATAGTTGTCTTTTTCTTTTGGGGGCCAGTTACGGGTGGTAGAGCCTTGTGAGGGGTCGGTCCGAATGGCTACTCCTACTACCACTGACTGCCGGTATCCAAACACTTGCTAAACAATATTTCTCAAACTGATTCATTTCACAAACATATCATTATGATAAAAGCCTTTTTTCCGAAACTGTACAAATGTCGGGATACTCGGGATTTTTATAATTTATTTACTGACATGTAAGCAATAAATTATATGATATATGAAATATCTCAGGACCATCTTGTAAGTTAGGTTAGGTTAGTTAGTTAAAATCCTAATATATTTACAGTTTTGGAAAAAAAAGCGTTTGGTAAAATGATTTTTTTTAAATGAATCAGTTTGTGAAATGTTTTTTACGGAAATTTCTAATATATTCCATCAGGGTGTGTTTAATTGCATTTCATTTACTAAATCCATTTACACATTACTTTGTACAATGTACTTAATTTATTAAAATAATTAAATAATAACACAAATTAACAGCTGTACATATTTGTTGTAAATTATTCAGTGTCCGAGGTGTGTGCCATGAAATCTCTCACTGATAGAGGGGCGTTTTTAAAAATAATCTCTTGAGTCTTGTATTGAAAATTTTACTGTTAACTATTGTTTTCATTTTTACTGGAAATTTATTAAATAAATGGACCACCTGATAGCATGCAGCGTGCTTCACTATGTTGGTCCTTGGGACCATCTTTCTCGGAATGTCCTACCGTCTGTTTGTAAACCTATGTTCTCTTTCACTTTGGCTTTCGACTTGATTGAAGTGCTTAATGAAATCAGTGAGTAGAACGAGAATATATTGAACGAGAATAGATTGTTTGAACTCCTAATAAAAAAAGGCATTCCGGCCCCAGTCCCTATTTATTAGCATGAACGAGGTGGCCTAGCGTGTCAGTCTTCGCTTATATAATATAGTAATTTTTGAAATAAATACCTAAGCATTACTACATTACTTACTCAAAAATATTTTTATTAAAAAAACGAGCAAATGGATTTAAAAACTTTGCTAATTCGTAATGATTCTTATAATGTAAAATACCACTGAAAAACTTATGGCTTGGTTTTGGCGTTAGTTTTAGTTAGGGACACGTAAGTAAGTCGACTTAACTCGTAATAAAAAAGGGTATATACATAAACGGAGTATACTAGCCTTAACCCCTTTTTCACTTAATCTTCAGAAGACATATACCCTTTCTCACTAGGACCCCAGAATTATAGTAGGTAGTTAGGTAACAAGCGGATTATTCCTTGAAAATACGCAAATATTTTCCTAGATTGAAATTAATAATTATTTCTCCCTAATCCTAACGTAATACCCTGATATGAGGCTTAGCGAATTCCTTCGGGAGCATTCGGTTCAGTTATGGTCGTAGCTTCGTATTTGCGATCTTGATGTTAACTGTTCTTTATAATAGTAATAATCATAGCAATAAAAACGCATGAAATACATGAGGCTCCACGACACTAAGGGGGGAATATTTGGCTGAAGATAATGCCATTTGGTTAAAACGTGAAAACAAATAAGATACATATAGGTTTTTATAGAAAAAACTCCAGAGTGCTACTAATATTTTTCTTTACTGACGATCAAAATGTATGGGATGACAGTTGATCGCGTGGTTTGTCGTAACGTAACGCACGTGAATGTCATCCCATACATTTTGAGCGTCAGTAAAGAAAAATATTCCCATCGGATTTTTATTTCAATATAAACAACAATCTTTATTATTTACTAGCGTATTAAATCACTCTACCTATTTAAAAAACACGCATTAAAATCCGTTGGACTGTTTAGAAGATCTAAGCGAACAGATGGCGGAAGCGAATTTGTACTAGATGTAAAGATTTTCACGTTTCAACCAAACGGCCCCATTTTCAGCAGAATATTCCCCCTTTAATATCGATAAGCCCCATGTAGGCCATGTACGGTCACGGAGGTTAATTTGCTGCCAATCTCAAAGAAAATTGCTTGAAGATGTCATTGTCATTAGAGATGTCAAGTCATTTGTGATTGATAGGAAACTCAACCTTATTTCTGTAGAGTGTCAGATTGACTTTGTAGCTGGGCCATTTGCAACGTTAAAAGATGGCGGATGTGTTATTTGTTTTAGTTATGTATTTTTGTGTATTTAGGTGTTCAAAGTTCTTTTCTGATAGTGATCTGTGCTTTTTATGCCTTTGTGTTCCACAAAACTTGAAGACGACTTGGACTTATTTCGTGCATCAGGCATCTTACTTCTCGTTTCAAGTGGACTCGCAGTGGTGCAGAGGTTAAAACTATCTTGACCTCTATCCTACATATCACCGTACAACGTTGCCCCCAATCTTCCTGAGAAGATTGTATTGTGTTTTATTGCTGTATTGATTAATACTTATATATACTTGACACTGGCGAAATCACTTCATTGTGGAAACGCCATATCCGCGCGGTAGTAGCTGTTGAAGTCGCCGCGGGGCAAAGAAGAAGACTTTGAAGCTAAGGGGGTCAGAAATTTAATTTCTTGACTGTATTTCATGCGTACCTTTTTAATTGCAATGATTATGATAATCTTATTTCAATCGATCGTCTGTATCTCAAAAACCAATGATGTCTACTTAGTCGTGATAGTTTTTTTTTTTATAATTTGTTATATGCGCTTTCATTAAAGATATTTTGCATATTTTTAATATTTGTAGTTTGGACTGTAGGGGGGACACTTGACTTTAACACAAAATAGCGCTTTAAGGTTTAATATTTAATAAACGGATTCCTTAATCGAAAAATTGTTTTGACAGGCCCGCAATATTCCCTAAAAAAAACAAGATTTTATTTTACCTCTTTGTTGGCGTTATTAATATGTATAGGTACATATTCATGCTAAATTATAGCTTTCTAGTACTAAGAGTCTCTGAGCTAGGCTGAGGACTGACGGACGGACGGACATGGCGAAGCTATGAGGGTTTCTAGTTTTCTACGAAACCCTAAAAAAAAGAGTCCAGATAGTTCGATCCTTTTAGAAGTAACTATGCCACAGATAGAAATACAGATACACACTTTAAACTTATTACAACTCAAACCAAACCACCGCAGAAGATCAGCGTTGCATTAAATACCGTGTCGCAGCGAAGACTTACCTAATGCTGAGTGGCGATCGGTTTCAGTAGCGCCACCCTTACAGCACCTTAAATAGTTTTTTCACTTCTCATGCTCTTAAAATGCTACTTAAATCTCTGCGAATCGGGACTAAAGCTCCTTATATCTCTTGGGATTAAAGTTTTTTTTTTTAATTTACTTTGGAAACCCCTAAACAACCAATCACGGTGTTTGTGAATGGAGGATTATCGCCATTTTCAGTGATTGTGTATGGACCATATTTTTGGGTGTCGAAATAACCTCAAAATGACGACTGTGCAAATATATAAAAAAAAGGATTTAATTTCGTGAAACACGATTAATTATTACGAATATGAATGTATTTAATCATATTAAGGGCCGAAATCTTTTATTATGCGTGGTCCAATTACTTTTAAAATGGTTTCCAAGTTTGAATCTGTTGGCTAAATATGCAAGCATTTAAAACATCACTTTACAAAAAAACCGCGGATTTATTTTTTCCTATTTGTATTTTGAATAGATGTTCATAAATTGTATTGAGAGTACGTTGTTAAAAAAAAACACCAATAAATTGTGCAACTTTAGAAATTACGGATCAGAAATGTCATCATCATCATCCAGTGAAGAAGAATTAACGCCTAACTCCAGAATAGAGAAGAAAGCAAAAGAGGTGATACGAAATCTTTTCCCGCCAAAATCTAGTGGCATTTATTCAAAAACATACCAAACTTTTATTGATTGGAAATGTGGGAAACAAATAACATCATTAATGTTAGATTAACGATAGTATCTAATAATAAGATACCTAATTGTTAGTTTTAATGGTTGGAAACTTTTTTATAATAAATGTTGTAATTTTGTTTAGAACGTCGTTTTTTTCCTCGCGTTCAAAGTGAAAAGTAGAGTGTTTAACGCGAGACTAAACAACCATACCTAATGACACTCGAACTACAGCCACCCTCGCTCGCAAGCTCGCTCGTGTGGCTAAACATCTCGTGTCATTATGGCTTGTTTTAGTCCCTTGTTGAACAATCAACTATATTGTATCCTGTTTGTAGTAAGTTCGGGTTACCTTCGTTTCGGCGAAATATGTCTGCCAAATGTATCGTGTCCCGATTTTTCATTTGCCAATCCGCTTTGTTTTCTGTAACCGTAAATACCTATTTCAGAATTTTATAAAAACTTACCTAATCAATAGGGTGAAAGCATAACACGATGGTACTGCAATAAAATCGTTTTTTTTTTATAACATTGGTTGGCAAATGAAAATCTTGGTTAGTAACTTAAGTTCACGATTGTGTTTTATTCATTCTATCTTTTGTACTTACTGTTCGTAGTTCATACTTAGGTGCCGTAGCCTGTAACGTCTGTGTATCACTGAAAAAATGCATTTTCTTTCTTTCTTTTTTTAACTCTGTTTATGCGATGGGGTTAATAACAAATTGTAAAGAAATAATCCTCGTCGTTGTTTCGCCTTTTAATACCCGTACAACAAATTATACTATTTGCTGCTTGTTTCTCTAAAACTCTTGAATACATTATATTTCTAGAATCGAACAATATAGCGTGCGACCTTTGTACCCGTTTGTGTGGAACTATATGTCCTGCACCAGATGTCTAAGCCGCTTGGACACAGCTACTTAGAATACTACACAAGTACACAATACCGGGATTCCGATGGAAAACTCCTTTGATCGGTTACCTTTGTATGAAAACTTATATTTACAGGTTGTTCAATGTTTATCACATAGAGTAAGTAAAAAAAAAGAGTCGCATCTATAGATCACTAGCGAACCGCCCTCGCTTCGCTTGGATTAATATTAGTTTTCTGTAAAACCGGTTCATAATCCAAAACCTATTCTACATAAGTTCATACAACCTACCTCTTGAATCACTCTATCTATTGCAGAAAACTGCATTAAAATCCGTTGCATAGTTTAAGATCTAAGCGAACAGACAGTGGGAACGACTTTGTTTGGTCAGACAGACCGTTGTACCACTTTGTTGAAAACAATATTTATAGTAATTAATCTTGTGGCGCCTTAACATAAACATTTCAAATATGAAAAACTAAATAGATAACTACTTTGCAAACGTCTCGGTCGTGTCGTGCACAATAAAAACCCTATTTTGCATTATGTATCTACCATTGTTAAACTAAAAACGGACACACACACACACATACGGAAATATCGGAAATGCTATTTAAAAACTATTCAAATAGTTGATCTGCCTGTACACAGGTAAAGGGCGTGCGACCCGCCAGGTGGCGCTGGTCTGTTATTTATGACGCGGCCTTTGTCCACGAGATATCTATGATCTATCGCCGACCATTCACTCCATTCGCTAATTCCTAAGCCCTCGCCCTCGCCGCATCAAAGCGTTGTTTATTTTAAAACTGTTAAGTTTTACTTTTGAAATAGTGGATTCGCGGGTAAATCCAAGTGTGATTTAGTCGGTATGTAAGACATGTAAGAACCGGGCTGTTTAAAAAATTGTGACTACTGAAATACTAAGTATAAACCTGGATGAAGTAAGTGTTCAAATGTTTCGTAACAAAAATAAAAAACAGAATGAAAAATACAAAAAGTTCTCTCCGGCGGGGAATCGAACCCCGGTCTCCCGCGTGACAGGCGGGGATACTTACCACTATACTACCGAAGACTTGGAAATGAGGTTGAAAATGTCGATCATTATCTACACCGCTACACACACGTACTACGTAAGGTATGTATGTATGATGCGATCCATGACTCGCGGTTGTAATGTTGTAAAGAGCAAGTATTTTCTATGTAAATGTTTATTTTTTTGTTGTCTAATAGCCAGTATAAGCCCAAAACTTAGTTTAAAAAAAGTACTTATAATTTTAATTTGCGTGAGATTGTCTCCTGATATTTCTAAGTGCCTACCTATATTTCCATATTTTAAGAGCTCCATCCCAAGTACAATCATAGTTAGACTGCTCGAGACACTGACGATGACGTCACAGTTTAAAGAAAGGTCACTCTTACTCGCGATCGTGGCAAGTACGTCAGGTCGTCCCTAAGGGTCCCATTAGGGCAGTTAACCAACATTACTGGCCTTCACAATTCGCAAACTTGAAAAGAAGTAAAGGACATTACACTTTATGCACCTATTTATTAGGGTAGTATCGAGTCGCATCTTTAGGAACTGGTTGTTCGTAAAAATAAATGGTTGATTTGGGAGACAATAATCATTTAGTGCAACTTATTAGGAGGAGGGTAGGCAATGTGTTTATCAGCCTATATATGTATGTTTGTTCCTTTGTGGCGCTCTAGATCCCAAACGCATGAACCGATTCTGATGATTCTTATGACAATCGATTTGTCTTAATCTTGTGAGTGTCACTAAAGATATGACAGTAATTAAAATTAAATATGGCGGCAGTTAGACGCCATATTGTAAAGAAAAAAAGACAAACATTACAAATCAGCTCTCTTCTCCGACCCGGTCTGTGTGAACGGCTAAACCCAGGAAACGGCAAAATAATTTACGTAAAGATCAAACTATCTACTATCTACTAGTTATCCGTCAACTGATTTTATTTAAATTATATATTTTTATCTGTTACTTCATTAAAACATTTACACTATATATCTGAAAATAAACCGGTCCCTTCTTAACCTTGTACATAAACATTTAAAATTGTCCTCCATTTCCTCGGTCAAATCTTTCTTTATCTTGATTCAAGATGGTATGCCCAAATCATGTTGACTCCAAATAATCAGTAAGTAAACACTTGACGCTATCGGAGCCCTAGCCGCGGCCCAGTGGCAGAGCCGGCCTCAAAAGTTCTTACTGTGGCTAAAGTGGCTTCCTTGAGGTGGTCACTATCACCAGAACTCAGACTCAGTTCACTCAGTTGGTCGCCGCCTGACTGTCGAACCACACGTCAATAACTTTTTAATTTGTGTTGTGTCGGATGTTAACTGGACCGCGATTGTTTTTATTGCTGGTTGATTGAACTGCACACAGGTAAGCGAGTTTTCATGTCAGTAACTGTTGACGTGTAAATGATCTTTATATTCAAGGTTTAGAATAATCATAATTAATCACTAAGTGATAGCTATAACCTGTCATGGTTGACGTTGTCAAACAATTAGCCTAAATATTAATTTTGAAGCGAGCTATTTGACTTGTAACCTCAGGCAGGGAAAATAACTGAGTTAGATAAACAAGAAATTTTAATTTTAACTGATGATACATGCTTCTGATAATTCGAAGCTAAGTAAACAATACGGATCTGTCTCTTTTATCAACAAGTCCGAGAACAAAACTTTCCTTTTACCAGTTATACTTATAAGGAACGTAAAATCTTCTTTCAACCCATGTTTTTTGTCTCGAGGATGTGCCTCGGTAGGCATGTAGCATAACATAACAACAAGCAAATACATTATCAGCTTTATCTCCAAATGTAGGTATTACAAATGTGCCATACATTTCGGTTAAGTAAACAAAACAAATTACGCAATTGAGTGAGGTTCTTTTTCTATCAAAACGAATGTTAGTTTTAACCCAAAAACATAACAAGATCGGCGTACCCAATGCCTAACTGCTAGCCAAAATTCAAAACTCTACAGTGTAACAATCATGTTTTGGCCTCACCTTTGTGAACAGTTGCATTACAATGATATACAAACGATCTGCAATCAGTTGCATGCACGGCATTGTTGGCAGTCGGCACTCGCCGCATATCAGAAGTGTGCCATTGTATGAAAGCGGGCCGCTAATTATTTTCACAGGTGTTTGCGGCCCATCGTTACTTTTAATTAAAACATGACCACTTACTATTTTACGCAGAGTTCTTAATTAATTGATATTATTTCAATCATTCTCGTATTCGTATTACATTAAAATCTTTAGGAAAAAATGGCGTGGCAAAATAGAGTTTGAATAAATATTATTATGTGCGTTGTTAGGAAAGAGTTTGAAACAATACGATAACATGTCAATATGAATATGGTTATACCGACTAGAATAGAGCCCCAGATATATTTTAGTGTGTTGAGTATAGTCTGAACAATACGTCTTTCTTTCCGCCATGACTCATACATAATACCTACATTATCATGTATTGTTAGTCGAATGAAATATTCCAAAAAGATAAATATCAACACATAAGTACAATTCAATTGAATAGTTTCTGCCCGGGAACTCAAATTTTATACGAAAAATTGTCTTTGTTAGAGGACATCGGACAGAAACAGGAACTATTAAAAAAAAACTTGGACAGGACGAGGATATATAAATAAAAGCTGATAAAATCGTGAATACTAAAGATTTTCATAAAAACAATAAAAACAAATGTAAGTTCTTCGATTCTACAACGTTTAGAAGTCATTGCATTTTCATTCATGTAGGATGGTCTGCTATAAAACTTGAAAAAAACTGACAGATGCCTTAAGCGACTAGGTCCTAAAGGGTGCAGCAGCGACTTATAAGGCCGACTGTACCAGAAACTATTTCGAAAACCTCCTAAGCGGGTAAAATGGTGAGAATACGTGATAACTAAACGTTTCTCATTATAACCTTCTTCTTTATCTTTGCATATTATAAAAAAAGTTGCTTGCCGCGTCTGTCTGTCGGTAGGTCAATCCACGCAACTGATTTTGATGCGGTTTTCACCGTCAGTTAGATAATATTTCACGGAAGGTTTTAAGTATAATAAATTCTGGTTTATGCAGGGGTGTTACTGAAACTCACGTAATGCGAAGCGAAGCGACGGCGGGTCGCTAATAAAATCGTAAATGGTGATTATAAATAATTCCCTGAAAACCGGGACTGTTCCCAGAAAAAAACCCTACAGTGTAAACACTCGAATTTACCTACTGGTCACATAGAGCCACGGAGCTCATCTGAACATCAGTCATGAAGCTGCTTGCTTTTATACGCAGAGATAGGATCGCACTAGCATTATGGCAGTTCGTACAGTTCGCAGCAGAAAGGTCGTCGAAGAGCTCAAATTAGTCTATCAACGACTTTATTGTCAAGAGAATAAAAGTGTGCGTAGATAATTTTGAGCTGCTACTTCATTAGTTGTGTGCTGAGCTTGATTAATTGTTCCTGAGTCTTTGATAAAACATCAAAGTGTTATGTATGTATTTAAGTAAAAATATTTCTCTATATAACTAAGTTTATTGTTGTTAGCATACACCCATAGTACTAGCCTAGAGTTTGGTTTGAGACTAAGTATTTGATTATTTATTCTGATATCCGCTGACGCATTTAAGAAGATAACGCTAACATCATTGTCTATTGTCTCCAATCATTCAATAGACAATGACAGATAGATGATAGATAACTAAATTATCATCCGGCTAAACAATTATGTCGTACGGTTGCCAGTCGAAAATAAAGTTATGTATGCTAATCTAAGATTGACTTTTCTCTTTAAACAATTTAAACAATCAATGTAATAACTTACCCTATCAGAATCCGTTGTGATGGGCGAGTTGTTGGACCGAACTAATTTTTAAACCGTTAAAATTTGAAAATCGAATGGAACATGCGTCAGATTTGGTTCAGATTGAAAAATTGGTTGGGCGTTTTCACTTAAACGTGTACGCCAATTAAGGACTGAAATTAAGGAACTTTAATTAGGTCAGTTTTGTGACGAAAATTTGAAAATTTGAATTTGAATATTTTCGTCACAAAACTGACTAACAATAAGTTATAGTTCCTTAATTTTGGTCCTTAATTGGGGTGTGTCATGGCATGTCTTACGATTTTTAATAATTCGTTTGCTTATCTACTCAAATGATAGACCCTACGACGTTCCTTTTCTTATTTCACAATTTTGCAAAAGGAATGAGTGAATTTTTCAAAAAACCCTAAAAAACAACCTCTTAAAGTGTAAGACTCTTGTAAACTTTTGTAAACAATATTTACGTATTGTTGTATGAAATATCGTGTATAATGATGAAACCCGAGGGGGAGTGTCCGCCGGGTCGGGACCTTGATAAGCTATCAGCTGAGCGGGCGAAGCGATGACGCCGACCGGGCCTCCGTTACAACATCGCCAGCTGGCCGAGGGCCGGACGATTACGCGCGCGCGCACGTTAGCGTCATTGGCGACGACCGCAAAAATATATCTACTTATACTTACTTGTTTTTTTTTTAAAGATTAGATTAAGTGACCGTTATTTGACACACGATCCGCCTTAAGTCAAAATTTGAAATTAAAAAGAATTGTCTCCTTTATACGTTATTAATAACAAGAATTTGAATATTGGCACAAACATTTTTTTGTATTACCGAGGTCCCCAAACTTTTTTTGTGTCGTAGACAACTTAGCATTATTTTTTCTGCTTGCTTAGTCGTTGTCGACCCCTATGGGGTCGATATAGACCTCTTTGGGAATTGAACTGATCTATGCTAAAGAAAAATCTGCGTAAGCATTTTTGTTCTAATGTTAAAAAACCGGCCAAGTGCGAGTCGGACTCGCGCACGTAGGGTTCCGTACCACTATACATCTAAATAAATGTTTTTCTTTATTCTTTATTATATTGGAGTTGATTGAATGAAAGGTAAAATGCGGTTTACGATTTATAACGTATTAAAAAAAAACTAATTATTAGATCTCGTTCAAACCAATTTTCGGTGGAAGTTTGCATGGTAATGTACATCATATATTATTTTTACATTTATCATTCCCTTATTTTAGAAGTTACGGGGGGGGGGGGGGGGGGGACACACATTTTTCCACTTTGGAAGCGTCTCTCGCGCAAACTATTCAGTCTAGAAAATATATATATTAGAAACCTCAATATCATTTTTAAAGACCTATCCATAGATACCCCACACGTATGGGTTTGATGAAAAAAATAATTGAGTTTCAGTTCTAAGTATGGGGAACCCCAAAAATTACTTGTTTTTTTTCTATTTTTGTATGAAAATCTTAATGCGGTTCACCGAATACATCTACTTACTAAGTTTCCATAGTATAGCTCTCATAGTTACGGAATAAAGTGGCTGTGACATACGGACGGACAGACGGACGGACAGACATGACTAATCTATAAGGGTTCCGTTTTTTGCCATTTGGCTACGGAACCCTAAAAACGAAGGTAACACAATATCCATCCATACTAATATTATAAATACGAAAGTAGCTAACTATTGGGCTTTCTACTCTGTAAAACATTATATACCTCTAGTGTATCATTGTTTTTAACTCGGCCAAACCAACTTATCTGATAAAGCTATCAATAGCCTAATTTGCCGTGCGCAAAGATTTCCTTAGACATTGACAATCTAAAGATTATCGCTTGACAACTTGTTTGCTTAGATCACGCTTGACGCTCACCGGGGATCAGAAAATTGTGAAATCGGGTGATGATTACACTATCGAGAAATGGTATTGAATAAGTCTTATCTTGAGCAAGTTAAGTGTGTATTTTCTTGGAAATCTTTGGCCAATGTTTTAGAATAATTGTATAAACAGAGTAATGTATCAGGGATAAATCCCACACAAATTGATCGAGTTTCAAACTTAGCTTTGATGATGATGATGATGATGATGATGATGATGATGATGATAATGATGATGATGATGATGATGGTTGAGGATGGAGTTTAACCTGACGTGTCATGATTTTAGTACTTTTGTCAGGATTGCGCCTGAACTGTGCAAATGTCAGGATTTTTCAAACACGTACCTAATCTATAAAAAAAACAAAATGGAAATTTTACGACTAATTTATCCAAAAAGAAGATAAATGTGTTCACTTATCAACAAAATCCACATAAACACTTGTCAAAAACCGGCCAAGTGCGAGTCGGACTCGCGCACGTAGGGTTCCGTACCACTATACATCTAAATAAATGTTTTTCTTTATTCTTTATTATATTGGAGTTGATTGAATGAAAGGTAAAATGCGGTTTACGATTTATAACGTATTAAAAAAAAACTAATTATTAGATCTCGTTCAAACCAATTTTCGGTGGAAGTTTGCATGGTAATGTACATCATATATTATTTTTACATTTATCATTCCCTTATTTTAGAAGTTACGGGGGGGGGGGGGGGGGGGGGACACACATTTTTCCAGTTTGGAAGCGTCTCTCGCGCAAACTATTCAGTTTAGAAAAAAATATATATTAGAAACCTCAATATCATTTTTGAAGACCTATCCATAGATACCCCACACGTATGGGTTTGATGAAAAAAAAAAATGAGTTTCAGTTCTAAGTATGGGGAACCCCAAAAATTTATTGTTTTTTTTCTATTTTTGTATGAAAATCTTAATGCGGTTCACCGAATACATCTGTTTACAAAGTTACGATAGTATAGCTCTTATAGTTACGGAATAAAGTGGCTGTGACATACGGACGGACAGACGGACGGACAGACATGACGAATCTATAAGGGTTCCGTTTTTTGCCATTTGGCTACGGAACCCTAAAAATAAAATAACAATTAAATGTAAACATCTATTTTGCAAAAAAATAAACTGAAATTGTTACATAAATAAAATTATTAAACATTTTTTACACTGACGCAATTTTACTAATCTACACGATGTTTAATATATTCTATAATTTCAGCCTGAATGAATGTTAGACGAAATTATTTTAGACCAAATAATACATTAGGACAAACTATTTTATGCGTTTCAAAGGGATACTCACGTTATAAGTAAGCCAGGGTTTTACAGTGCGATAACTGTTCTAAAAGGTGCTTCGGGTTTGTAGTTTCGTAAGTAGCCTCGCTGGCACTGTCCTAACCGCATTGTTAATTCTCTAAATAAGTAAATAACTTTCTAGACTCAGTTACGCATGCCTTGAATTTTATTTTTAAATAAATTCTTTTTATAATTCAAAATGTTGTAATTGTGTTCATAAAACAAATAAATTAAACTGATAAAATGTTTTCAAATTAATCTCAAATATGTTTATTTCGTATTAATTTAAGTATAAGTGGTTTTCGCTGGATATAGGTACTTGTTTTTACTCTTACATCAGCCGGTCGAGTGTTATCAGCGTATTGCTTCTGCGGTATATTAGCACACAGAAGTCGGATAAGTTTTTTATTGGCTTTGAGAAGGCAAACGAGCACACAGGCCACCTGATGGCAAGTAGGATATGTGACCACATTCATCTTCAGACTACAATCTTAAGATCGTAAAAGCGTTGCCATCTAAGACCAAGATTCATCACCTCAACGAAGCACGGTATTGTGAACACTGCTGCTTGGCTGTAGGTTAAGAGATAAGGCTGTGGTAGCTATCTGACGACGTTACTCAAGTTCTACCACCAATAGATGATTCATCCTACTTTAAGCTTAACAGCCATGTGTGTTTGTGAACAATTAATATGTTTATCTATCTATATATTTATCTACTAAAGCGTGCTAGAGTTAACTGAGAAAGCAACATGAATAAGAACGTTTCCTTTTATTCAATATTTCTGTATTCACGAAATTAACAAATTCTTAGAATAAAGGAGCTTAACATTGCGGGGGCCGGCCGGCCGCCCTCGTATTATAAGACTTACTTTTATAAACAAGGGAAGTAAATACTTAAACGATTAATAAAGTCTTTATTAATATCTAAGATAGAAACCATTTTTAATTATTTTGTTTATCATTACATTATATTTGCAAAGCGACGACACGATCAAAGTATCGTTTTGTGATGAAATAAGGAAAAACATTTAATAAACTCGTCTCTTTGCAGAGGAATTCGGGAAGTCAGCGAAATGGTGTTTTTCTTCACGAGGGTCACGAAAAGGTAAGCTATTTAAGACTTAAGGAGACAGTATATCTTAATCTTTCAGAAATAAAATTGCCTGTTTGTAACATAGCAACTGCATCGATTTTTCTTTTCTTTTAAAGGGTTCAAGGGACGCACACCCAGAAAGGTTTCACTTTTTTCATAACAAAAATCAAATTTAAACCCGTTGTGCGATAACTTAAAAAAAAACCTGCTATTTAGTTATATAATAACTTTGAAGAAAGATGCTATTCTACATACTTATCAAATCGTGCGAAAGTTTTTGCGAGTGGACGATGGACATAAAACACCAATGACACGACTAAGTAAGGCTTCCTCTTCTTCTTTGCCCCGCGGCGACTTCAGCAGCTACTACCGCGGGGATATGGCGTTTCCACAATGAAGTGATTTCGCCAGTGTCCGATTATAAGTATAAATCAATTAAGAAATAAAATACAATCCAATCTTCTCTAGGAAGATTGGGGGCAACGTTGTACGGTGATATGTAGGACACAGGTCAAGATAATTTTAACCTCTGCTCCACTGCGATTTCACTTGAAACGAGAAGTGAGATGCCAGATACACGAAATAAGTCCAAGTCTTCTATCACTTTGCAACACAAAGGCATAAAAAGGACAAATCACTACCTGAAAAGAACTTTGAACACCGGAATAGACAAAAATACAATACTAAAACCAATTATTTATACATCCGCCATCTTTTATCGTTGCAAATGGCCTCCTCCACGACTAACTAAATACTTAAACATAATTTAGCTTCATGTCGTCTACTTGACGTTTGTACCGAAGGTGACATTATCCACCAGTTTATATAAATAGAAATAAGATTTTATGGAAAAATTACAAGTAATATTAATAAAGTTTTGTTTTATTACCTAGTACCTAGGCGCAAACTGTAGGTAGGTTACTGAATTTTGTAATGATGTTCAGATATTTGTCCCTTAATCACATTTAAATGGGCTGAATGTATTAAAGTAAAATTATACTTACTCGTAGGTAAAAAACTGAAGTAAGGCCTCCTTGCATGTAGTTGTAGGTATCCAAACTAATGTGGAATATACGTCATATTACAAATGTACAATGTTGAACAGTCTATACTTAGATGTTACTTAATGGAATAGGGGCTAGAAACAGAATACAGATGTAGTGCATAATTGTTTTCCTTCGTATTTTCACGGGAACGTACGAACGTGTCATGCTACTTCAGTCAACCTCAGTACTTTTTGTTCTGTGACCGACTGAAATAGCAAGACACGTCGTACGTTTCCGTGAAGATACGAATCAAATTATTATTATTATTGGGGGGTTGAGATGGGCCTTGTGTGCCATTTCGACCATTACTGATCTTTTGTGGCAGCCCTTTGTTAGAGCTCACTGCAAAGGCCCGTTGCGTCCAGGAATTTCCAGATGCTTTGGGGAGTGAGGACTTGTATCTCTTGTGGGTCCACGATATGTCGCCCTAGGTGAATACTTCCTTTGCGCATTAGTGGTCCGCAGGAACAGATAATAATAATATAATAATAAACTTTATTTTGCAAAAACAAGTTCAAGTAAGTAACAAGATTAACCAATTTAGCAACATGCGGGTTGCCAATATTCAACATCGGTTGCTAAGATGTAAACAAGTAGTATATGCAAAAAATGTTCATTGCTGTCTCCTCTGTTTCCTGACAGAACCTGCATATCGCGTCTTGTTTCATACCCATTACAAACAGATGTCTGTTCAGTTTACAGTGGCCAGTTAGGATCCAAGTCACTGCGCAAGTCTTTTCTCTTTTGGGTTGTAGAATCTCTTTGGAGAGCTTGCTTCTGAACCCTTTAAATAGTGATTTCGAGTGTTTTTGTCCTTTTGTGGACTTCCACAGCTCGGTAGCTCTAGATCTATATAGGATAAAGCTTCCGTCACTCTCGTACGTGTGAAAAAGTGACTGATGTTTTTCATAATTTTGTCACGATGAATGAACGCAGCGATATTAGACCCCCCTGGGCTTTATAGTTTTAACTATATAAACCCAAGGGAAACCCGATACACGAGCTCTGCGTGGACGAAGTCGCGGGGCGCGGTGATATCTGTAAAAGCGCCTAAAAGTTTTACTGCGGCAATATATCTCGTCAGCAATAAAATTCATGAACATATTTTTAGAGGCATGAAAATAGTGGTACGTAATATATCCGAGTTCGTCACGTGATGTTTTTCATTATTTAATAGTACTTGAAAATAACAAGACTTTAAATATAAGCACTGGATAACAGTGACAACACTGACGCGAAGCATGGAATAAACATTAGTGTTTACAAGTTGCGATAATGTAATGCATCACTTCACTTTACAATGTTACTAGCCTTTATGCTAGCGGCCATGACACATTCACTTTAAGGCTCGAAATACATACATATATCTTCTGTTTATCTTTTCTTATTAATATTGATTCAAGATAATTTAGAAGGAAAATTTGTATGTGTTTTATAATAACCTGCGATTGGAAGCAACTCGTGTCGGTAAAATTGCGACGAAAAATGAAAAAGAGAGCGAATGTGACCAGAAAAATGGTGTGGAAAAATAGTGGAAATAGTTTAACAAGTTAAGTAGTTGATTACATCTTATATCGTAAGTTTAGAACTAAATATTTCACTTTGATTTGAAGCAAAAATGCCCGAATTAGGCACCTCCTCTATTTTTAACTCGTTTAATGATGCTGCTTCTGTGCCCTTCATAAATGTACCTAAAACTTTAGAAAAACATTTTGGTTAACAATTTTAAAATTGAGTAGTTTATTTAATTCCAAGAGATGGCGTTCATCATTATACTCAGTCAAACGGCATACCTACACCGCTACACATACATATATAATCCTTACGTAACCCAGCGATCGGTTTTGTGGCGATCTTCACCAAATCGTCGGGTTATCTATAGGTGAAAAACTTAAGTAAAGGACCTGTTGCATGTTGTAGTTGTGCACAAAACTAGTATGGAATACACGTCAAATTTCAAATATAGAATGTCAATCAATGTGTTTCGCTTTCCGAAACAATCGCCACTCTAGAACCTTACCCCTCCAACGGTCTTCATTCAGGTCATCGCGCAATGTGCCTCGCTAACTACCACTTCAGGTTGCCCAAGAGATGGCGTTAACTGTCCCTTAAAATATTCATGTCATTTAACCAAGCAACGTTTATCCATTATCCGGTAAACAATAACTAATTAAAACTTAACAACAAGTATAAACATTGTCAAACATCCGTAAATACATTATATTCGTGTTATTAAACATAAGTACATTAACTACGTAGCTAACTTACCTAGATTCCCAGTCAGGCAAATTTTTGTAATGAGCGGGTATTGGTTCCTGAGTCTCGGGTCCTTTTTTATGTATATAAGTATTTATTTCTCTATATACTTATGTAGGTATGTTAATCGTCGCCTAGTACTCCTAGTACCCATAGTACAAGCATAGAGCTTAATTTGGGATTGAATAGGTCAATTTGTATGAGAGTGTCCTCCGATATTTATTTATTTCCCTAACCGGGGATCAAACCCGGGATCCGGGTCACTACCAGCTGTGCCAATTAGTCGCTAATTATATTTGTGACTTTAATTACGTGTTGAGAAAGGCTGCTAAGGGAGTGAGAGCGGAGCGGCGCGATGCGTTCCTATACTATAATGCGCATCATGTAAAATGAACCTGCGCGAACGTCGATTTTTAGCTGTCACAGGCAGGCGGCAAGCGGCGCGGTGTGAGGGGAGGGCGCGTTACCATAGCGACTGCATCATTACCGCGGTATAATAATAATATTTTTATAATCGGGTTGATCGGGATAATCGGGTTGTTTTTTTTTACTAAATGTGTTATAATATTACTGTTGATTTCCTGAAAATATAAAATGTAAAATGAGTATTCCTCATACAAAAAACTTTATTAAGGTTTTTGGTTTTTGTTAGAGAAAGGGATGGAGCTAAAAATCGAACTTCCATTTTAGAAGTAGCGCTTCTTTTCTTACCGGCAACGCGCCGCGTCTGCTTTCAGTGCGGTAGCAGCTTTAGACTTGTTTATAGTTATTTATCTCCAGATCATAGGTCCGGAGGCCCGGCCGCACACCCCCCTTATCGCGCATTGTTTGTTACTGTATTAATACGCTTGTAATTCCCGCTGACTGTACAATAATACGTACATAGTACATTTGTATGTCTACATATACGTGGAATTTTCCCGGTTTTCTCTCGCTTTTGGGATTCCGTAGCCAAAATTCCCAAAACGGAATGCTTATTTTAGTTCTGTCCTTACGTCCGTAGGTCACAAACATTTCACTCAAAAACCGGGAAAGAGCATGTCGGACCATGCTCAGCGTAGGGTTCCGAAGCCGCTAAGTACTATGAACATAAAAACACAAGTAATAACTAATTTTCTATATCAAGTCATTTGGTGCCGTTTTAGATGATTTTAGTACTTAGGTATGAACACTTTAATCCCCTATATTTCAAAAACCAATGATGTCGACTTAGTCGTGATAGTTGTTCTTTTAAATTCGTTATATGCGCTTTTATTGAAGATATTTTTCAGATTTGTAGTATTTGTAGTTTTAGCTGTAGGGTGGGGGCACACATGACTAACAATGCGCTTAAAGCGCTTATTTTTGTTAGAGTCAAGTGCTTAATATTTCATAAACGGATCCCTTAATCGAAAAACTGTGCTGACAAACCCGCAATATTTTTTAAAGGTCTATCCAATGACACCCGCACTTATGAGGTAGACGAGAAAAAAAATTATCCCCACGATACGTGTAGGGGAAGTACTGAAAATATTTTTACGTAACACCTGGCCATAATGTGAGTTTTATCGCACGCTGCGCGCACGGTAAAACTCGCATTGTGGCCAGGTGAAGACGTAAAATTTTGTACTCATCACGGGCAGTAAAAAAGAAAGCCCTCTATCGCATATTTACAACCCTCGCCTACGGCTCGGGTCTCAAATACCTGCGATTTCGGGCTTTCTTTCTTTTACAGCCCTTGTTAAGTAATGTACTATTTTTTACATTTTATTTTACCACTTTCTTGACGTGACTTATACGATTATGTATATTCATGCCAAATTATAGGTTTCTAGTACCTACTAAGAGTCTAGGCCAGGCTGCGGACATGGCGAAACTATAAGGATTCCTAGCTTGAGTATGGAACCTACGGAATAATGATTAAATTTGGAGTAAGTATAGGTGTCATGTATAAGCCGCTTCTTAGTTTTAGTTGGTGGTTAAATAGTTAAAATAAATATCTCCAGGGGTACTCCATAACAGTAACAGAAGCTGCTTTATTTTTCACCAAACTTTAACGTGTGGCATATATTTCGACAGTTTTAAAATCACTTTAACGTTTCTAAACTATTTTTTGACTAAGTGGATATTTTCGGAAATAAGTTGTTTGAAAGTTGCACTAATTGTGTGCCCCTTTATCGTTTAAACTGTAAATAACAAATACTTTCAACGTGATCACTTGTAACGGATTGGGCCAAAGAAAAACTTGCATTTTCACATGTAATTTCTATCTCTGTTGACGCTGTCATTATGAAGGGTTCCACAGTGGCATAACAAAAGTCCGTGACTGTACCTACTCGATGTTAGCTTACACGTGTTTAAACCAGACAGTAAGTTAGTCGTGGCATTGGATTCCGGACTCGCCACTTTGAACCCCAGACTGCGATCGTTAGCAACTGCAGGAACTGATAGCAACCAATTAGCAGCTGACCCCGCTCCGGGGGTTTCCATTAAACCATGTTTTTGTTTACAAATACTATTCTGCCCGTCACTTACTGCGACACTATTTTATGATATACGGGTATTGTATTAATAAGAATTATTAGGGGACACCGTTGATGCAGGAAAACATATCGAAACTTGTATGTGCTCATCTTGCACCATCTAATATAGGTACACATAAGTAGTTGATTCTATTTTTTGTTTTCTTTTTCTCTCTCTATCTCTCCCGTAAGATTTTTGGCATATTTTCCTGCTGAACTACACATGTTATTTGATATTATATCTAATTTAATATTTATAGCTTTATATAATGCCAGACTAAGTAGTACCATGGTAATATGAAATATGTTTAAAAAAACCGGCCAAGTGCGAGTCGGACTCGCGCACGTAGGGTTCCGTACCACTATACATCTAAATAAATGTTTTTCTTTATTCTTTATTATATTGGAGTTGATTGAATGAAAGGTAAAATGCGGTTTACGATTTATAACGTATTAAAAAAAACTAATTATTAGATCTCGTTCAAACCAATTTTCGGTGGAAGTTTGCATGGAACCTTGTCACAATGATTGACGTACGATTGTCGTATAGCTTCGTATGACAGTCCTAACGTCAATCACTGTGACAAGGTTCTATGGTGGGTCAGGGTTCCGTTGGTTCGATAGTACATCATATATTATTTTTACATTTATCATTCCCTTATTTTAGAAGTTACGGGGGGGGGACGGGGACACACATATTTTTCCACTTTGGAAGCGTCTCTCGCGCAAACTATTCAGTTTAGATTTTTTTTTTTATTAGAAACCTCAATATCATTTTTGAAGACCTATCCATAGATACCCCACACGTATGGGTTTGATGAAAAAAATAATTGAGTTTCAGTTCTACGTATGGGGAACCCCAAAAATTTATTGTTTTTTTTCTATTTTTGTATGAAAATCTTAATGCGGTTCACCGAATACATCTACTTACAAAGTTTCCATAGTATAGCTCGTATAGTTACGGAATAAAGTGGCTGTGACATACGGACGGACAGACGGACGGACAGACATGACGAATCTATAAGGGTTCCGTTTTTTGCCATTTGGCTACGGAACCCTAAAAATGACTGACTGCTGAGTTTCTTGCGGCGTTTCTTCTCAGCGGTGGTCTACTCTTGGCAAGCGCTGGTAGATTCTTGACGTGTAAAAGTGCCCGTGCGGCCTACTTGATGAATAAATTTCTTTATCTTTTTTTTTATTAGAAGTTTACTTAATTAAATATTTGTTTTTTTGCAAGACTGGAAACTTTTAATCGCATTTCTTAACAAAATATGAAAATACCGTAAAAGTGATCCCCAAAGTTAAGTTAAAATTAAAATTGGTCATGAAATACGGATGATACAAGCATTTTAAAATGCTAATTAGACAGAGAGATCCGATGTGCACCGGTGACGTCATCGTGCAGTTCGGCCATATAAACTCCACGTGAAGTTCTGTTTTGCTAGAAAGTGATAGTAACAAATCTTGGTATATTTTTATAGCTATTCAAAAAATCTTTCTTCTCACCTGTTTCTTACATCAATCAGCTTTTATTGAAGCTGTAAAAAAACCATGCATATTCCCTATTGGTAGTACTTGAGGCTTACGTAAGGTCGTTTTTTTGGTAGTTACTTATCGTAATAACAAACGTCTTTGGTATGATAATAGTACAAACCCTGAAGAATACCTAACAACAAATAGTAAAAATGGTCAAGTGTGAGTAGGGCTCTAAATCGGATCTAAATAACCGAATATTTTCTAAAAATTGTACAAAATACGGCCATTCAAATAAAGCTCCAGTGCAAAGAAAGTAAAGTGTAATTTCTTTTGTTTTTATGACTAATGATCAAATTAGAAAATTGACTTTATGTCATTCGTAATAGATTTATATTCCATTGACAAATTTCGTTGTATGGTGGGCCGTAGGAGGCTAAGTCCTTTACTATTAAGATCCGTTCAGACAAAAAGCGTAGGTGTAGCGTAGGTTGTAAGTAATTTAATTTAATTTTTAATTTTTAATTTTTAAATATTTTCGTATTATTTTTGCCACCTAGAAACGATTGTCGCGGATAGGCCATGTTCAGTCGAATACAAAGAGATGTGTGTCAACTTTACAGCATTTTAATGATGTCCAAAAGTGGATACCTATATCTCTTTATAGTTAACTGTACATGGTGCACCGACGATCTGTTGAAATTGAAAGAAGGAATCCTCAATCGATGTCTCTCCTTTATGCTAAGCCTTTTGTAAGACTACATGCATAAATATATTTTGAGATGTTATCCCGCGTCCCACGAGTTGCCTTGTAAAATCATATGATGCAACACTTATACTTGCATACGAGTATAACGTATAGCAGTGCTGGTAGTGTCATTTATCATGCCATTCAAAACAAACATGCATGACCTCAGAACGAGAAGTGACGCGTAAAAAACAAACTTGTTTTTATACGTTTACGTCACATGTTTTGCGAAATTATGCTCACGTCGACATTAATATACGTAACGGGAAAGATTCGTCAATAGTGAACTCATTTAAGCGAACAAGCGGAATTAAACTGTTTGTCCGGAAACCAGATAAAATCGGAATCGTTGCAGTACTAACATTTGTAAACAATTTGTATACAAATGTTATTAACAAGTGTAGTAAAACACATATTTGGTCATCATCGGAGTGCTTTTCGAACTATTTGAAATTTAACGTTTATTTTCTACTTTGCTAACTTTTGCCCGTGACGTGACATCAAACGCGTAGAGAATCACAGAAAATGATGATATTAATGCATTACTTACCCATCAGGCAGGGGCCCTATACAAGAAGCTGAAAGTTAAAGTTAGAGACCAATTCAATCGTTTCGTTGTTGGGTCTGATTTATTAGAAAACGAAAGGCACCTTATAATAATAACTTAGACCTTGAAGAAAGAATTTTGAGTATTTTAATTTAGAGATACGAATAAGGAAGTCTTTACTTAGATAATTATACATAACATAATATTATCATTCTTTTTTGCAGGTAATTTATATTAATGTCGTTCACAACTGTCGATTGGTATTTGGAGTTATTTTAATGTCGTCGTACAGTCAGCCAAAATACCTAGCAATCTGTCAACTTTGACACTACACCGCACCGAAGGTCAGTCAAATGGATTAAAATCGCATCGTTGTCAATGAATTTCATTCACAAAGAAACATCTGCGATTCCACCATAACATCGTTTCTTCGAATTGAAAAAACTTCTAATGGCCCCAGGTCAAAGACAATATGGTTTTACCGCCAAAAATCTCGGCCTCTATTCTAGGCGTACATCTAATGGTATTGTTTTTACCTCAGCTGTGATTACTGTCAAGTAACAGCTATCAGAACGCGTTGAAATTACGATAACAGATCAAATACCACATGGTTTTTACCTCGTTCTTTTAAGACGTGCATACGAAATTCAACCTTACGGGGCTGTTCATTTGTTTGGCGGACTGCATTTGGTACAGGCAACCAATATAATTAGGCATATTTGACAATGACAATGCTAAAAGGTGACAAAGTGGATACACCTCTTTGTAGTTAACTGTACCTGTCACGTCCTCCTAGGTCCCAGCGTACTTTATAAAGAACACATTACCAAAGACAAAAGATGCCCCATAGTTTATCTTACTAGGGTGCTTTTACAATCCTACTAAAATGGGTGCCAGGACCCACGAGGACTTAGACCGGAGCGGTTGAAGATTACTCCAGAGAGAGGCTCATATATACAGGACTACTAAACATTTAATTACTAAGTAATTTGTAATTTCATGTTCTGCTTGAAGTTTATTATGATAAGGCCCTAAAGTTTTCATAATTTTCTCTACGGTGATGTAGTCAATTTGGTAGTTAATGTAGCCTAACGCAGTTTGACCATTACTTGATGATTTTACAACACAATGTTCTCCACAAACGCTGGTAAATGTCACCGGTCGCGGGTCCTGTCGCCGGCGACCGGTTGTGAAGGCCACCGCCAGCGTCAGGAAGTCTCTGTGGAATGTTACTGCGTGCCGTGCATCAGGCGGGGTAGGTTAGAGTATGTCATCACGTCACGTATAGTTCAATAGCTCATAAAAAGGCCTTCGGGTTGTCGGTACCTCCCTCCCATTTGCTCTCATACGTCCTTATACGACTCTAACCGACTTTACCCTTAACTTTTTAGGGTGTCTTGCATTGTTACCGGGTGGAAAGATTATTGGATATTGAAGGCCAACTGGCAGCATTGCCAGCTGATGGTAAACGGCTCTTGGTCTTAAGACATTTGCAGTTTGCAGTAGGTATTAAGACTGGATTTACTGAGCATGGGTTGCTTTTGCTTTTATGCTAGCCAAACAACACCGAGGGCCTTGCCAAGATGCAAAGCTAACTAGCGTTTCTATTCGTTTTGTTTTTAAAAAATCGCGTCACTAGGGTAGATCACTTGACTTTTCGTATCACGTCATCTACCAGTGACGCGATTGGTTTCAAAACGAAACGAATAGAAACGCTAGTTAGCGTAGTGCATCTTGACAGGGCCCTCTGCTTTTTAAAAACGTCACTTGTGACGCTTATCCGGTGTCAAATAAGTCAAAGTCAAAGTCAAAGTTCTTTATTCTTCAATTTAGGCATAATATAATGCACCTATGAATGTCAAAAAGCATTACCACCGGTTCGAAAAATAAAACCTTTGCCCCGAGACGAACCGGCGGAAACTCGGCAAAATTCGGCGAAATTACCATAATATACATTTAAATAATAAATATTGTTAGTAGTATTCTAGTGGTAATAAATATGTTAGTAGTAGTTACGTACTCGAAATATAGATGGAGCGTATATACAGTGTACCTAATTCATTAATAATAAAATGTAGGTTAATTAAACCGGTCAGGGTTTAAACTAACCCCTGCGATACTGACTCATTAGTAATTGTCTACGAATCACAGACATCCAGACTAATTATTTTAGCAATAGGCAAGCAGATACCCACAAGACTTTAGGCATAGGTATTTCAGCAATACCCTATTAATTTAAAAATACGGAGCTTACTGCTCTTAATATGTAAAATTACGCTGTACTGTAGATTACCGAGAAAGTAAAAAATAAAGTGTCTCTATTCTACTCGGTAAAACAATGTACCACACCGTAAATACGATTTGGATTTTACCGTCTCTTCACTCCTCGAGTCCTGTTTCTAAGCAATTTAACAGTTTGATAGGACAACTTGCATTGTACTGATTGTGACAAATATAGACTGAAGAACATGAAAGCAATTGACGTAAGATGACGAATTGCAAATAAACAGTTTACGTCAATTCCATTTATTTTCATCTTTCGTTATAAACGCTTCACAGATCCTAAATTTATTAACACATATCGTCACTTCTTTTATAACAGACAAAAGGATGGTAGGTTTAGTGACGGCGCGGTATCTCCTTAAAGTACTCTCACCTTCTCAATGTCGCAACCCTGCCTCACTTTTTGTTACTTTGATTTACTCTGATCTTCCTCGACCATGTGGTTTTTGCCTTTATCGGCATGGCTCATTAAATCGGAGCACAGTTGCCCTTTACCTAACTCTCATAATAATTTAGCCTGAAAATAAAGGAACAAGTTCACTGTTTACAACATCCATACAATCTTTTCCAATGCGATAACAAATAAACATCTGACTTCAAACTACAAACAACTCCGGATTTCGAAACCTAAAAAGGACAGGTCTGATTTTATCATCATACACACGGTAATAATCACCACGTCTTTTTAGATTACCTACCTGGGCCAATAACAGGTGCATTATGAAACCATAAGTATTCATTCAGCAAGCGATTGGTTAAATAGCAGTGTTTTTAAAAATCAAACTAACCAATCAGAGGACAGTAAATTATCAATGTTCAGGTCAAATGTCCAGCTATATCGGTCGCGCCCTCGTCGCGCCCAATTTAAAATGACTACTTAATTAACCTTTCTGTTTAACAAAGTTTATGACTGATAGTTAAGAATAGGTAAGAATAACTTGATATCGGCAAAGAGTTAGGGTCTTATTTCTATGGAAATTACATTTTTTTTCACAGATCTATATACCTATTTAGATCTTTATGTTCTATTAAATTTAAATTGATTATCTTATGACCATTCATACTAAGTTTTAGCTTTTAATTCGTTTTAATATATTGTAAAGTACTTAAAAAAACACAAATGTTCTTGATTAGAGATTAAAGGACTACATAAGATAAAAAAATGCGGGTGTCTCTCAAGGGACCGTACTGGGTCCATCCCACGTTATCACGTAATGAATTTGAAAAAGAAACTCGTTTCTAAATTAAGGTGACTCCTTACCTAGAGGCCAAAAGAGCGTTATGTATGCAGTTCATCGTTCACTCTATTCTATTATATTAAACCTCACACTTTAGGCTTTCATTAGAGTGAACAAATAGAATGCCGTGGTACATTTTAAGGAAAAGAGAAAAACAAAGTTAATCGGCCAGTTGTAAACAAGTACTAATTTAACCACAGTTCATCATGCATGATAGTTCAATGTTTCATAATGTTGCACAATATGTTTTGTTTGTTAATCTAAAGTTTACGTTCGACACCATTGTGAAATAAGTTTGGAGATTCTGTCAGTACCTAACATAGTTATCGTGGAGGTGTGTGGAATGACCTCCCGATATTTATAAACACGACGTCGCGTCACGTGACCCGAAATGCGACCTTAGATATATTAAACCAGATCTAAGTTGGAAAAACACAAGTCGCGCCACACCACGCGAGATTTCTGGTAGTGTCGCGTCTAACTAGTTTAGTACGGATTAAACCGTACGACGATGAAAACTCTAGATATCGAGCTATTGTATATGTTTTGTTTCTATGAGGACAGAGCGCCATCAAAGGTTTTTAACCTCTGCCTTAAGGATCTCTTTCATTGGTTGATAGCCGCCCGCATGCTTGTAGCAATCCATTGACGGGTTGTTGTAACATTTTTAAGCCGCGAGCTATTGCAGCGACGCAATTTATCACGAAAAGCATCGCTAACGCGCAATGAAACTAGGCCTTAAAATAACATGGAAAATTCCTAGAGAAGCCCCGGCGAAGTAAATTACATTGAAATTAGGTGACATAGCTGCTTGTACCTATTGCTTGGATCGAGCATTATGTAGGTTAGCAGTTATTCTAGTCCCGCTGCCGCAAGCGCCTGTGTGATACCGACGCCTACTAAACTTTGTTCCTACACCCGTTTACTTGATATTATTGAATAAGTCAACACTGTTCTTGGTTAGAAGAAATTGCAATCACGTATTTCCATCAATAAGTATTGTCTTTCAAGCAAAGTAACTTCATAAAGGAAGAAGTGTTTGGAGAAAATACTCTTTAACCGAACAATTGTCCTCGCGTACGATATTCATGGGGTTTTAGGCAAAACACGTTGGCAAAATTCACGTTGTTAAAACAAGAATTGACAACCATTATCTAAGAAAAAAAAATGCGTTGAAAAACAAGATTTCTTGCCTAAATGTAACTGTTTGCTAACCCAAATCACAAAATAAAATGCCTCTTAGGTTATGGGCATAAATTAATTAAGTACAATTTAAGCAGGATTGGCCTTTTTTTACTCGTATTTTAATAAACGTTTAGATACTGCTCATATTCATACACCAGCTCAGGAGGCTTTGCCAAAATGCATAACGCTTAGTTAGCGACTTTGAAAAATCGTCTAAATGTATAGGATTTACGTAGGCGTATTTCAAGTCGATAGAAAACAGAAACGTTAGTAGTGTTTGGTCTCTATATAGGCCCTTAGCCAAGATGCATTATGATAACTAGCGTTTCTATTAGTTTCGTCGAAATTGGCGCCACTATGCTCCATTCTTTTGTTTACGCAACGTCAACGTATTTTACGCGTCGGTGTGGCCGATCTATTAATCATATAAGGATAACTTTCTCACTATACATCTTGTCTAGTGCCACTGTTCTCGGTATAATGTACCCCATCCATGACAATGCGCATCGCCACCTAATGTGCTATGACTGAAATAAGTTTAAAAATTAGTAATGGAGGTTATGGAGATCGTTGTTCGAGTATACTTGTCTTGCGCCTGGGTTTAAAAGCGTCATAGAATCAAGGCGTGGATCGTACCCATTCATGTAGTGTATATGGTTGACCCTTCAGCGCGTATATACACTGTATACGCGCTGAAGGGTCAACCAGTGTAAATTTACGTTCGCTTGATAGCTTAAGTTTAATAACACAGTAGGTACCTATCTGGTCGAAACCAATGAATTTTAATGAAACCAGATATTCAAGTGGCCGCTGTAGGTAGTTACTATGTCTAGTTGCCACCTGCCTACGCGGTATAAAGGCAGGTATTTCACAATTAAATGTCACTAAGTCGTTCAACTTGCAAAGATTGAGCGTTTCTATAATATGCAGGTATTAATTTTTTTGTTGTTTGGAAAATACTCTGGATAGACTGACAACAAAAATGCCGATTATTTTTCTTTTAAATCCCTTTTAGTTCTTAGACTCCGCCTTCACTAACACAGATAGAAGGGTTTTGAACTCACTTCTGATTTTGCCCGAATCTAATGAACATGGGCTTGTTGTGCAACTTTGTATTTAACTATCGAGCCGCCCTCGCCTCGCTCCGGTTTTACACAGTTAAAAATAGCATATTACTCAGGGCTTAGCTTCCTATAAGTGACCTACCTTTAAAATATTACTTTTTCAAATTGGTATTTGAAAATCTATCATCAACGAACGTATTAATAAACTGACCCCGAATGCGGTCAATCGAGTCCGCTGGGGGTCAAGGGTGGCACGGTACCGAATATTATGGCCAATATTCTTGGAATAAGTGTACGTCTAGCAGTTTTCTTCAAATACCTATACACAAGTTTGAAAAAGGGACGATAAGTAGTTCAAATTCAAATTCAAATTCATTTATTTGTCAGAATACAGTAAAATACATGGTCTCATAAATATTGTCATTATTGTTCTTGTATTCAGCATGCAGAGCAAGCGTACAAATATCTGGTCGCGCAATCTAAACTTACTTATCACCAACTATATACTTACTATTTACATTTTTGTCAACATTAAAAACATAACTAAGAGTGCCTGTCATTCAAGTATTCCTTGACGCTGTAAAAACATTTCTCCATTAACCATTTTGTTACTTTGCTTTTAAATATATTTCCTGATAACCTTCTTAAATCTAATGGTAAATGATTAAAAATTTCAATGCTCATATTAACTATATTTCTTTTATACATGTCTTTACGACAAGGCGGTTTGTACAAAAGGGACATGATATGCGTTCTTGTCTGCCTCTGTATGACTTCACTGCGTTTTTTAAAGTATATTCAGGGTGCGACTTGACAAAAACACACACGTCTCTAATATACAAACATGGTAGTGGCAATATCCTTAATTTTCTAAATAACGGGACACAGGTCTCATCCATCCAAGCATTACTTAAAATTCTTATGCATTTTTTTTAAATTTTAAACAATTTATCAATTTGTACAGAGTTCCCCCACAGTATTAAGCCACTGCAAAGAACTGAGGACACATAGCCGTGGTAGGCCATTAGCGCAGCATCTGCGGAGACAGTGTCTCGCAATCTTTTTAGAGCAAAAACAAATCGATTCAATTTATTACAAATTTGATTGATTTGATCTTTCCAGTTGAGGTGCTTAGGTATCTATCATTATTCCAAGAAATTTAAATGTGTCTACTTTGTCTACTTTTTCATTATCATACTCAATTTTAATAGGTAAGGGATTAGAATTATAGGAATGGAATTGTATATATTTAGTCTTATTAATATTTATTTGCAAATTATTCATTTTCATCCATTTAATAATGTCAATCAGGCCTCTATGAATTTTTTCTTCATAAGTATCCAACTTTTCGCACTTTACCACAAGTGTTGTGTCATCAGCAAACATTATACATTTTTGTGCGGTGGCTTTAGGTAAATCGTTAATGTAAAGGAGGAAAAGCAAAGGCCCCAGAATACTTCCTTGTGGGACTCCAGTATTGCTAGCTCTATATTCCGATCTATAAGTATGTTTTACTATTACTTTACTTGAACAATTCACAGCAATTGTTTTAATTTGTACACACTGCAATCTATTAAATAAATAACTTCCTATCCATTCAAGCACTTTCCCTCTAATCCCATAGATTTCAAGTTTATGAAGAAGCTTGGAATGATTGACAAAGTCAAAAGCCTTTGACATATACAGAAATATTGACATAACCGGGGTTCTGTCATTAATGCTTTCTGTTATGGATCGTACAAGATCAAAACATGCAAGTGTGGTGGAACAGCCATCGCGAAAACCATATTGTTCTGAGCAAAGTATGTTGTTTAGTTAAAAAATTATTTATCCTTTTAAATACAGCTTTTTCTATTTTTTTGATAAAATAGGGACTAATGTGATGGGTCTATAATTATATATATTTAGTCTATCTCCTTTCTTGAACAAAGGTTTAACAGTAGAGTATTTCAATTTTTGAGGGAAGATTCCATCAGAGAAAGATAAGTTAATGATGTGAGTCAGTGGTACCGTAATATACTTGACACAAAGCTTAAGAATGATTGTGGTAAGGGAAGATTCCATTAGAGAAAGATAAGTTAATGATGTGAGTCAGTGGTACCGTAATATACTTGACACAAAGCTTAAGAATGATTGTGGTAATGTCATCATAACTGCATTTACTGTTTTTTAAGGACATTATTATATTGTAGGTTTCATTTTCGTCAACTGGTTTTAAAAACATACTATGTGGATTACAGTTACTTAAATTAGCTTTATAAGATAAATTATCCAGAGTTAAGTTTTAATTACATGGCATATCTATAAAATAATTATTGAAAATGTTACAAATGTCAACGGGATTCGAGTAGATTCTATCATTATATTGAATTTTATTTATGTTGCTTTCATCTACATTATTCATTACCGTGTCAGATATCGCATTCCAAGTGGCTTTACATTTATTCTTGCTATACTTTATGAATTTATTATTCTTCATTCGTTGTGCATTAAAGTAAGCACTTCTTAAGGATATTAGTATACTTTCTAAATTTATTTTTATTTATAGATTTGTTATATTTCAAATATCTGTGAAGATGACAGGGCAAGGGAAATGGAATAAAACGCGTACCTGGTTCTATGGTGCTACGCGTTGGCAGAAGATGGTGTGGCTGCCGGTCTTACGCACTTCTCTTGGTGTAACCTTCTGCGTTGAATTGGCGTAACGACGCCTGGTGTACGCGGCGGCGTAGCTGATGTACCTTACGTTCACTATATCGTAAACTTGAACGAATGGCGGAATGGATGGTATCATGTTGCGATATCATCTAAAGAGCTTGGCAGCTCTTTGGGGGGCGGTTATGTTCAGTATAAACATCATCTGATTTTAAACGTCAAGTCGCGTGTCATCTACCCCTATCCCACTCATATCCTTTCCTATGGAAAACGCGGGTAGAAACCTAACAGCGCTGACTGCCCTCCAACAACTGACAGTTCAGCTTAGACTACGGTACGGGTCGGTCAATGTCGAGTACGATCTCCATTCCGCCATTCGTTCAAGTTTACGATATAGTGAACGTAAGGTACATCAGCTACGCCGCCGCGTACACCAGGCGTCGTTACGCCAATTCAACGCAGAAGGTTACACCAAGAGAAGTGCGTAAGACCGGCAGCCACACCATCTTCTGCCAACGCGTAGCACCATAGAACCAGGTACGCGTTTTATTCCATTTCCCTTGCCCTGTCATCTTCATTTTGTGGTCATTTTTGTGGTTCTTGAAGTGTAATTTAGGTAGAGATAACGTTTAACTTTACATGACTTTTTTAACCCCTTCGTAAGCCAACTAATTTTTTTTGATTTATTGTTAATCTTAACTTTAAGGGGAAGCATAAGTCATAAAATAGAGGTCGTAGAAAATATTAAACGCATCTGTTACGTTTGTCGAGTTTATTATACCTATCTGAAAAAGAAAGAGCTGACATGCATTCACAAAACTTTTGGACATTATCAGAACTGTAATCTCGTCTATACTCAAACCAAGTTGTAAAGATATTAAGTTTTTTTACTGGCAGGGTTATTGTCTGGGCAGCCTCGTGATCAGAGAGTCCTAAGGGGTGTATATCTGATTTAACCGATTGAACATTACTCGCAATTTGATCTATACAGGCATTTAGTCTTGTGGGGACTAATATATGTGCAGCGAAGTTATAATTTAAAAGCAGATCACTAAGATCAGTAGCAGCAGCATTTTTTTTAAATATGTCGATGTTCCAGTCGCCACAGATTAGGTATATTTTTTAAATTTTTATACCTAGTTGTCAAATAATATAATAGATTATCCAGTTTATGAAGAAAAATACCTACATGAGACTTCGTTTGCTCTGGAATTCTGTAAATAGTAATAGTAATAATTCCTATGCCAATCACCTCGATACCACAACATTCAAAATAGAACCTAGTCGCAAGGTGTGTAACATAGGACAAAATCTTAGTTTCATGCATTTTTTTTATCAAAATGCAAGTTCCACTACGCCTCCCCTTATCACGACAGTAGGCAGAAGCTAGTTTAAAGTTTTTAAGCTTGCCTCTAAAGTGTTTCTCACTACGTCGGCAAGTCATCGTTAGCCTCTCTAAATTCGGTATTAAAGTAATAATTAATTCTATAAATAGCAATGTACCTACGTACTTATTTATTGTAAGTGGAAGCAAATCTAATCTACTATGTTGTTATCTGTATACATAAGTATAATTTGTTGTAAATGACAAACAATGGATACATTTCGCACAAAGTTCAATTAATATCATATCGTTTTCCTTTTGTTAATATAACAGGATGTTAAAATAATAAAACCAAACATAATTTGTCTCAAAAACTTGATCCTCATGTCTCACCTGTCCTGAGCCCGACTACGCGCTATCACAGCCTAGCCTCATCCAACCCGAAGAGCCGTAGACACGGATCTCCGCGCGATCCTAATGCGTACCTATGTTTTGGGTCAAGGTCGAAATGTTTATAGTGGCAAAAACAAGTGGTCAATGGTTTGGGGCAGCCTACACTTCATTATATCTGTCATTTACCAAGTAAGCTTGCAAGTTGTACCTCTCTGAGTATGGCGTGGTGACTACTTAAATATATCATGTTTAATGTTATTGCCCAGTGGAACCCTGACCACCATAGAACGGTGTAATATTGACATTATAAAACAATTTGCTTGACACTTCTTTTGACTTTAATAATAACGTCACTATGACACAGTTCCATGGTGCTTATAGTACATTTATTGACTACTTGACTACCTACTAAGCACGTATCGCGGCGCCCTGTTTGAGCTCCCTCCCAGTTAGTGGCCATTCTATCTCTAATGAAGTTGGGTCATGAAAATGTTGATACTCGTCTTTATTATGAATTGACGTCAGAATCTTAAAATGAAATTGAAAATAAGGACGAAGTACACCACGGATCGATGCCCAAAGCATTCTATTACACGATCAGCCTTTCCATCCTAACGGAATGATGCAATAGTACCTTGGACCAAGTAAGCAAAGTAAGGCAGTTTCTGATGAAACTTAACGCACTATTACTTACTGTATATTGTACCTAACCGGGCAAAGTTATGATAACGCCGCTTAACTTATAACTCATAAACATCATTAATTGATTAGAGACGAGATAAGCGTTAAAAAACAAGTCGGATTTGTTATTGATGCGAGCAACCAGTCGGAGAGATTACGTGTTGACACACCCGCGCGCTCGGCCAATCAGCGCCCGTCGTGCGCACAAGCCCCCGCTATAAAACAGCGCCCGCGCAGCATTCGAACACTATTCCCGTTTCAAACCGCGACTTTACCAGTTCTTGTTAAATGGGTGATAAATTAAATATAATCGGATACTATAGATGGCTCGTATATATCTTTAGCTTCACGAATTAACTTGAAAACTTTACTAGCTCTAACAAATCAGAAAGTATTAATTTTATTGTAATAAATCAGTGCATTCCTTAGTTTGGCTTTAATTATTAATTATCAAAATGCTGCACTTGAAGACTGTTCCCGAAGTTTACATCAGGAAATCTGCCCAGTGAGTATATTCATCATCTTTATCATTATCATCATCATCATCATCATCATCATCGCCATCCTGAACAACCTTATTTCTGGCGGTAGCATTTTGCATACTCCGTCTGGATCGCTACCACCATCTTACCTACTTAGCTCCCACACAGCAGCAGTTCACACTGTTGTTTGGTGTGTGGGTAGACTAATAGACACAGAAACAACTATCACAGAGGTATTCCCTCTTATTCCTCGGGGTTGGCTACGTGTGTCCATGTGCCGTAGAGCCATCTCCAATCTGCCTTAAAAATCTTACATGGGGTGAACATTCGGGCGTTTTAGGCGCCGCCATTGTTGCCTTCAAGATTTAACGAAAATAATGGTCGCTGGTAGTTAGTTACCAGCGACTTTTGATGTACAAAACTGCAGACCCCAGGAGTAGTTTCCGTTCCATTTGAAATAACAATAAATTAATTTCATCTAGAATAAGTGCGAAGACAATAATGACGAATATGTATATTTAAATATTGTATTGACATTGCCGTGCCCTCCTAGGGTTTATTTAAGAGTATTTAATTTATTATAACATCTTTATAAATACAGTAGGTATATGGCAATAAAGTATATCACTATGACTATAACTATAAAGGTTTTAACGCCGAAAAATCACCCCCCTCTCTGGATAGAGGAGTAGGTAACTGAGATCTGGGCCCCATTTCAGATAAGCCTTTCAATTTGCATCGAAAAGTGGCTTTCCTTGTATGTAAGTAATACAAGTAAGAAGCTTTGTTTAAGATAGCCCTCAACCCTTGCCCTGGTTTCTTGGGAGCTGAGTTACTAAACCACACCATAAGCACATAACTTCTAACTTCACTTACATTTAAAAATCTTTGGTTGAAGCTGGCGTCGAAGAGAATTGTGAAGAGACGGTTAAAAAATTCCATACAAATTTTGCTACGGGCAATGACGTTTCTCACCCGACTAAATCCAGTCCGATTTCCCGTTTCCAAGAAAAAATATTTTAGAATGAAACAGATTTAAAACTAAAAAAAACCTGTTTTTGTTTATTTTTAAATCATGTCATTCTAAAACATTATTTCTTTGAAACGATAACGTAAAGACATAGTTTTTCATTATATCTGAAACAAATAATGAAAATCGTAAAAATCGGACTAGGTTTAAGGGGAGAGACAACTTATCGAATTTCGTATAAAAAAAAATCAGCCGTACAATTTAAAAAAAAAAAAGCCGGTCAATATGGCGAATTGGAGTTACGCGCCGAGAGTTCCGTATACCCCCCTGTCTTGGACATTATTTACGCGTTTGTTATGAGACTGTAAAAGAAACACAAATGCGTATCCTCCACGGAAAGTAATCCGACTCGGTCGTTGTTGAACATAAATATTTAAATTTAAACCGACCAAGTGCGAGACGGACTGACGTCAAGAAGATTCAGATTTTCTACACAGATATTATAAAGAGTGAAGATTTTGTTTCTTTGCATTGAAAAGGCTCCGAAAATACTGGACCGATTTGAAAAATTCTTTCTCGATTAGAATCCACATTATCCCTGATGAACATAGGCTATGTTTTATTTTTCTGCGCAGACGGAGTCGCGGGCAACGACTAGTATTGTATAAGATTTAGGATTCCTTTTTAAATTGTCCAGCGCCTCTTTTCTAGGTGGTAAAATCCAAATCGTATTTGACCAGTTACGATATTGTTTTTAAGTGGGCCGCCATTACTGTCAAGAAAATACTTCTTCTTCTTCTTCTCGTTAATGGCGGCCACACACACACGGGGCTTGTGCCAATATCAGTTGCGTCAGTGACGGTCGAATGTCAAACTTTGATGTCAAATATGTCAACTGTCAGCGTTTGTCGAAAATTCTGCCTAGAGTCAGCATTCAAATGGGAACAGCAAGGTAAAAAGAGGGGGTTGTAAAGTAAGTCAAGAAAATAAAAGCTATCAAAACGTTGACAATACGATAACACCTCAAACACCATATGATTTTTAGCGCCAAGAATACCGGCCCTTGACTATGAGTGACGCCTATGTTCTGCTTTTGTTTTTACATACTTGTAGTAGGATTTTCGTTTTATTTATAGGTATTCTTAACTCCTAAATCGAGAAAAAAAAAATTGAAACCTTTTTAGATTTTAAAATCACATAAAATTTATAACAAAAATAAAATTGCAAATTATGGTAAGTGGGTATAGGTATGCATTTGTTGATGAACATTAAATGAAGGGTTTACAAGTTTACAAACAATGTACTGAAAGTGGTAAAAAACCTTGCAACAATGCTAGGTCGGGTATGTCACAGATTCACATGAAAAGTAAAAGTTATTTTAATTTGAATTTTACTTACCTATAATAAAGTCAGGTATCGACTTACAGTTATTAATCGTACAGAGGTTTTGTAATGCTAGTCTCACATGTTCACCTTTGTTATTGAACTATGCTTGAGATGTTAATCATTCTAAGTTAGCTGCATCCATTCATTCATCATTGTAGAACCCATAATAGTTACTTTACATCACAAAGAAACTAGCTCCGACATTCCGATGTCGTGCATATCATCTCGATTCTCGATAAATATTTATAACATTTATACAAAGAGAGATGAAAACATTATTTCAAGTTTTACGTCAATACTATTAATATACAAAAGCATCAAACAAAAGATTTATAACATTGAAAGCACGTTCAAAGTCATAAATATATACACGGTTCCAAGAAGGCAAAAATATCTACACGCCCCTATATATTGGGCGCGATGATCTGATCGTATAGATATAGTTCTTTTGATTGTACCTATTGTTAACGTCAAAAATAAGTAGGTAATAATAAATGATAAGGCCTACTTTGATGAACCAGGTAGTAACCCTGCCAACGTAGTGTAAAATAAATACCTTCATCAATATCAGGCTTGCGGCGGCCCCCGGGTTCAATCCCCGATAAGAGTCAATAATTTACATGAACAGCGCGAGAATTCGTTCTTGAGTTTAAGATGTTTTCAATGTATTTACTTAGGTATTTATTTCTCCAATGTAAACTATGTTGAGTTGCGTATCTATTGTACAGCCTAGAGCTTAGTTTGGGACTAGGTCAGTTGTATGTAGACAATCAGTTTAAATTTGGAGTCATTCAATTTCTTCGAGACCGGCAACGCATTAGTGACTCCGGCGTTCCAAACGTCCAGGCGGTGGTGACCACTTTCCGTCAGGTGGGCCTGTCTTCACCGTGGAAGGCAGTAATTAAAATGCCGCACCTTGTCCCATTAAATCGAAAGACAATATCTTATAGTCCTGCCGTGGCGCCCATCTAAGGCACTTGTCCCACTCCGGCGAGAAAGCCATCGCGTATTTTCTCGCTCACGAAACGAACAAAAGATATAGATCTGGTGTCCATAAAAGAGACGCATATGTTAATGGTTGATCGCTGGCTTTACTCGATTAGCCCGCTCGTCGGCGGCGGTGGGACAAGTGCTAAAGTGTACGGTGTTCTGTGTAGCGTTTGAAACACACGGCAACATCTGCTAACCTTGGTGTTCTGTTCCAGATGCGCGCAGGTGGCGCTGGGGTGCAGCCGCGCGGCTCACCAGGCGGCGCCCCGCGTCAACAAGCTCGGCCCGCAGCTCGCGGCGCTCTCTCCCAAGGTAAACACTAAACATGCAACTCTTACTGTCTCTACGCCTGATGCACCCACTCGAGAGTACTCAAGACCCTATTTCGGCGTGAGCTGACGCCGAAGCTGCATGTAGACATCGTGTACAACCGGCATAAGGATAATAATCGAAACTTCCCCGAAAAAGAGCGAACCTATTTATTTATAAACGTAACCATCGTGTGACAAAATCTTGAAATATAACTAATACGGCATACGTTTTTTGTTTAACTTTGTAAATGCCAGTGATAGTTATAGTAATGAATACAATCAACAATTAAAACTAAACGTATTTATTAATTATAGTATTAATAAATTATGTATGACAGTACCTAATTAAACAGATTACTGTGACTGCGTTCAAATCTCAATCAGTTAAAGAGGCTACGCGCCAAAGCTGATACGATCATTGGCGTTATTGCATGTCAGGGGTTTCATTTTTTGTTATTTTATTTATTGGAAAACAAACAGCTTGGCTAGTTTTGAAACCTATATAAATTTAGTTACCTATATATCTTTCCAGCTGTTTCCATTTTCATCGTAAACGTGTTATATTTAATGTGATGTAGGCAAAATATAAAATCACGACGTGAAGTGTGACGAAATAATTAAAACATGGTTTCAGCGAATCGATAATGTATATCAACTGTATCTTATTTATATACTTACATTAGCCAATTTCTTAATAAGTATAGGGACTGACTGAGATATCAACAAGACAAAGAGCGTCGTCATAAGAAACGTTGGACGGTGGACCGCTCTCTGGGTGACCTTACAAGAGCCAAAGTCCGCGGCCTATTATACTGGCAATACGAGTAGTAGCAATATTACTTGATATCCATTAGTAAATCGCTGTCAATCAACAGAAAGTTATTTAGACTTATGAGAACTCATTATGCTCGACATGACCGACTTTAACCACTGATAATGAACAAGGAAATATTTATTTTGATTCGAGAATTCACGATTTAATGTTGTTCCGCAATCTACAACCACATCGTAGCGTAGCGCTTGTACATTCTAAATGCGAACTTCATTTTGGCAAAGGTCACACAGCGTGAAATAAAACACGTTATTTTGAGCTTTATAGCCTTTACATGCAATGCAATGCAACAGTATGCATATATCAAATATAGTTGTTTTATTACATTGTACTCGTATTGTTAAAAATAACGTCCTGACAATACATCTAACATCTTTAATATTTTGAAAGTGGTAATAAGATAATAATAAACTTCAAATGACCAGCAGACGAATATGGCGAAGACAATAACAATGACAAGGTTCTAAGTATGCTCAAAAATTTTACTGGGTGACTGTACGTACTTATCTGAGCACGCTTTGAAATACGACCAAGGCAAAGAAAGCCGTTGATTAAATACCAAAATTATCAATAGAGCTCTAAACCGATAGATAAACCGCCGATTAATAAACTGATGTTGAGTGGGATTTCGATTTCAAGTAATGCCCTACTTAGAGCTCTACTGGTAGTTTTGGTATTTAATCAACGGCTAACTCCTTTTATCTTTTCCATTCCGATACGGTTTAACCAGATTTATCTGATCATCGCGCGGGCAGGTGGGTTATCAATTGACTGCCCCTTACCTTCAAGCATATAAGCATATCTCACTCATGATTCGTTTATTACACGACCACTAAAACAATTCAAAAGTATATGTACCTCACGAGTACCTATCTCTTATGATCATCAGGTCCGTTCGTTCGTGGAGCGCAGCGCGGCGCTATGCCAGCCAGACCAGGTACACGTCTGCGACGGCTCGGAGCCCGAGGCAGCGGCGCTGCTGCGGCTCATGCAGCAGCAGGGCACCCTGAGGCGCCTGCCCAAGTATGAAAACTGGTGAGTACCGTTGACAAGGTTCCGAAGATATTTGTGAACTCTGGAGCCCAAAGGAGGCCAAGGGGGCCATGGCCCCTATGACGAATGCATGTAGACATGGCTGAAAGTGAAGGCTAGACCTGGCTCAGTTAATAAACTTGAGTACCTACTCCCACGTTAAAGTTGTTTATCATTAAGTATCTCTATATCATCCAGTACAGTTCTTCAAGATGGTACCTACTTGGAACGGCCGAAAAGCTTACTTTGACATACGCCATCTGGATTCCTAAAGTCATACTCACATTGAAGTTACTTAATAGAATTTGTTCCCCCAGCTACCTGGCGCGCACAGACCCCTCGGACGTGGCCCGCGTGGAGTCCCGCACGTTCATCTGTGCCGACCGCGAGCGCGACGTGGTCCCGGCCGCCCGCGCCGGCCAGAAGTCGGCCCTCGGCAACTTCATCACGGCTAACGACTACGAGCACGCAGTGGCCGAGCGGTTCCCCGGTTGCATGAGAGGTGAGAATAACATTGGACATCCCTATCTATGTTAACTGATTGTGTGTTAAGATTTCAGGGTAAGGTGAGAATTGTTGCCAAGGCAGGGGAGTTGGTGGCAATTTGTTAGACAATATGGATAGGTTATAAGGAAAATACAAGAGTGAGAAAGCCTGTGCCCTGCAGGCGGTTAATGTGGATGGATGAATGTACCTACAACGGACTTCTGTCTATCAGAAAGGGTTCGTTGTGTTGTGTTCGTTGTGGAACTATCCTATCCGGAATAAGTGGAAAACCGCCGTTCAATCGACTCGAAACGCTTCCTTTATTCTTAAGTTTGGAATTTTCAAGTGTTTTCATAATTCTCCATGTCTTCAGGTCGCATTATGTACGTAATCCCGTTCTCGATGGGCCCGGTGGGCTCGCCGCTCTCCAAGATCGGCATCGAGATCACCGACTCGCCCTACGTCGTGTATTCTATGCGGGTCATGACAAGGATAGGTAAGTGTGTCACGTCTTACACGGTACGATGCAGCTCAACTGTAAAACTCTTTTATTACCTAAGTATAATAAGTAGGTAACTCCAACCATGATTAGCTTAGGAACACAGAAAATACAAATGAATTTACTTTTGATTAGACACTTTAACGTTAAAAAGCACGCAGCAAAAATTAAGGAAATCGAAGTTATTTCACGCACATGTCCACTACCGGAATATATTGCAGAATTAGTAGTCCCATCTTTTGACCTTGTGTGAAGTTGTGTGGTACCACCTCTTTGTAAGAATGTTAATTTCATGTCACACACACTAACGTAATCCTGAGTGATTGCTCGAGCACGATCCCCTACCGCGTCCAAAAGACAGTTGGAGGACCTTAGGCGGTTGAGTTATACTAGGTTTGATGTTGTTCACAGGCAGCAAGGTCCTGGAGGTTCTGCGGCAAGACGAGCAGTTCGTGCGCTGCCTGCACGCTGTGGGCGGCTGCGGCGTCCCCGGCTGGCCCTGCGACCCTCCCCGCACCATTATCTTGCACAAGCCCGCTGACAACGAAATTGTCAGCTACGGTCAGTTCATACTCTGCCATAGTCATTGAATACTTCTGGCTTAAATAACAATCTGAAGTTTCTAAAATATCGTCCCCAATAAACAACTAGGTACCTACTTAGTGAACACGTTCCCTGTCCGGGTGCGCCCAATGTGGGGTCATGAGCCTTTTTTTCAGGAGTCCATGCTTCCACTATGGGGTCACCTCCTCATACTGAATGCACATCGTTTTTTATGGGGACAGTGAACGTGTTAGGAAAAAGCATCAACGTCGGTCTAGATATGACTCGGAACTACTATTTTATGTAATGTAGGAGACATTAAAAGGATACTATTTGCAGTTTTCTGCATACAAATTTTAATAAAAAAATGGTATTCACATCTAGACTGACATAATACACCTTCCCGGTTTCACAGGTCTTTGTGCGGTAACTGTAGGTAATTTTCTGTGAAAACTGAATATGTTTTAACAAGTGTTGTTTATTTAGGAAGCGGATACGGTGGTAACAGCTTGTTGGGCAAGAAGTGCTTCGCGCTCCGTCTGGGTTCTGTCATCGCTCGCCGAGAAGGATGGCTGGCTGAGCATATGCTGGTACGTAAGGCTGTAGCAGCTAAACTTACTTAGTTACCTACTTTGAATATAATTTCTCATGCACTTGATTAGCAGCAAAAGTAGCTAAATGAACAATGACGACTGAGAAAACTGGCCAGTACTTGGAACTAAATCATTAAAGAGACACACTAAGCGTTAAGTAAGAAAATAGAAGACTTACTGCTAGCCGTACAGCTGGTCAAACAGATAGACATACTCATAACATAACATTCTTGAGAAAAGTGTTCATCTCTTTGACCATCCGCTAAGGGCGCTGAGTTTACTAGCGATTCGATGCTCTACTCTTGATTTTCCTATCTCTGACTACCAGTATCTAAAGTAATAGGTAGGCAGATAATAAACAACAGACCAACAAACATCAGGAGACAATGTCACACCATTTGACATAGTCCCAAACTAAGCTCTAGCCTTGTACTATGGATACTAGACAACGATATAGGTAGATACTTAAGGAGAAAATAAGAAGAAGATAAGAAGTCAATCCCTGAGTCTTGGGCTTCTATTCTCCTAGGTAAAACCATACCATACCATAACACGTCAAAAGCAATATTGTTTGACCCAGTAGAATTATGAAGTTTCCAAATATTGATAATCTTGACAGCAGTAAAACAATGCGGAATTTACTTGTTGCATTTGAAGGTATAGTTAATAACAGCATTGTTTTACTGCTGTCAACATTATCAATATTTAGAAAGTTCATGGTAATGCAATGTGCCATATCTGCCTAGTACTGTACTCTTATTAATTTTAAGTGATTTCCAAATGAATCTCTTTCCTCAGATCGTGGGCATAACCAACCCGCAAGGGCGCAAGCGGTACATCGCGGCGGCGTTCCCCTCCGCCTGCGGGAAGACCAACCTCGCCATGCTGACCCCCTCGCTGCCGGGGTACAAGGTCGAGTGCGTCGGCGACGACATCGCGTGGATGAAGTTCGATGCCAACGGGGTGCTGAGGGCTATCAACCCGGAGAATGGATTCTTTGGAGTTGCTCCAGGTTTGTTTTAGCATATATTTTATTATTTTTAATTGATTAAACTTAGGTAGTTTATTACGAACGAAACTGATTAACAGTTGTTTAAACGTGATTAGCCATTGCCATTAATTACTTTTTCAACTTCTGTATGTATCTTCTCTGTCTTCGTTTTCTCTCTCACTCGCTCTCATGCGTTATTATGCTAACACAACCGACTTAAAAACCCTAATCATCTATAAAATTTTCAGGTACCTCCGAAGCAACAAACCCTATCGCAATGGCATCCATTCGCAAAGACACGGTGTTTACGAACGTCGCGGAAACACCTGACGGCGGCGTGTGGTGGGAAGGAATGGGAGAAGCTCCGAAGGGAATCATTGACTGGAAGGGACAACCTTGGGATTCTAGCAAGAAGACCCCAGCTGCTCATCCGAATTCTCGGTTAGTTAGCTGAATGAAAACATCAGCGCCCAATATGTTCCCCTACAGTTTAAAAAAATAATACGGTGTGGCCACATGGAAAAAAACCTTCCCAGATTAAAGGACTTGTTTTTGGTTTACAACTCTGTTAACTCTGCTACAAGGATTTTGAAATTGAGTTTATTAAATACCATTCGATGATTCGACTGTTCGATGTGTTGCCTACTCTTTTAACATACGGAAAGAACCAAACTATGTCCGTCTCTGTTTTAGTTTCTTTTGTTTAAAGTATTCTAACCATTTTAATTTGCCTAGATTCTGCACACCAGCTGCGCAATGCCCCATAATTGACGATGACTGGGAGAGTCCTGAAGGAGTGCCGATTTCTGCAATCCTGTTGGGCGGCCGTCGGCCGGCGGGAGTACCGCTGGTGGTGGAGGCGAGGGACTGGGAGCACGGAGTGTTCATGGGCGCTAGCATGCGTTCGGAAGCAACAGCAGCTGCCGAGCATAGTGTAAGTTCGCATGCTAAGACGCGTCGTGGGAGCTGTTTTAATCTTATAACTCAATTATGAAGTTTCATGTACTTACCGTCATTGAATCTCCGCTGTTTAAAACTCCATAGCTTAGATAATATGGTTTCTTAAAAGTTAGACACGACTTGTTGGCAAAGCTGAATACTGGTCGGCGTGTAAAATGCCAGCGACTTGGTGGGCCACAGCTTATAGCCGTTTAAGCTTTAAATTTCAACAGTACATAAAGAGTTTGAGACGTCACGAATTTGAAGAATACAATGTGACTTTGCTCTATGAACAGGGTAAAATGGTGATGCACGACCCATTCGCGATGCGTCCGTTCTTCGGGTACAACTTCGGCGAGTACCTGCAGCACTGGCTGTCGATGCCGAAAGCTGGCCGCACCATGCCCAAGATCTTCCACGTCAACTGGTTCAGGAAGGATGAACAGGTAATTTTTCATATTAAACAATAATCCGATGGATCGAAATGTCAAGGGATACTTTATATTACAGTTCCATTTAATTAAAATCAACAAAGTTTAAATACGTCCTCATACTCTAATTTCTCCCTGTAAGCAAGTTTTGTTGTTTAGCTCCTTAGAGCGACAATTTCACGTATGTTCTCCTATTGCAGACTTACATACTGTTTCATAAGTGACTTTAACTAATGTGTTAACTAAAGTACCTCATCTTCATTATTTAGTCATTCGTTATCATCAAAATTTCTGCCATTACACTAAATAATTCAGCGTTCAAATTTCAACCTTTTAAATCACTCCACAGGGCAAATTCCTTTGGCCTGGCTTTGGCGAGAACTGCCGCGTGATGGATTGGGTGCTGCGTCGTTGCGAGGGTGAGCCGTGCCACGTGGAGACTCCGCTAGGTCTAGTGCCCAAGCCTGGAGCCCTGAACACCGACGGACTCGGAGAGGTCAATTTGAAAGAACTGTTCAGTATTCCCAAGGACTTCTGGATGCAAGAGGTAATTCTCAACATAAGCAGTTATTAAACCAAAAACAGCCAATGTGCTTATCAAAATATATTGTTAACGAGCTCACTTGCTGTTTGGCATCCCCGCAGTACGAATATCCGCAGTGTTGTTGCGTTTAATAGGTTAAAGAACTTCACAACGGACATTGAATAAAATAATGTGTTTTTCCCCAGGCTGATGCTGTCGAAAAGTATTTCAAAGAGGAGGTCGGTGAAGATTTGCCGAAGCCGATGTGGGAACAACTTGAGCTGCTCAGGAGGAACATTAAGCAATCCTAGACCAAAGATTTTAACTATTTAGTTCTCAAAGCATATAGGATTTTATACCATGAAATGAAACTATAATATTAAGACAGTTTTATTAAGAACATACAGAGCAGAACTACTATTATTATGCATTTAAAAAATACGTAGTTCTTTTGATGTTTAAACGATCTTCTGGATGATTATAGACTAAGTAAACTTTAATGATAAGAATAATTGGACTTTAATCGATGCAATATTGGTTTAATGTGACATTGATTTATCGAATGATTAATGAATGGATGAACTTACAATGGCTGTGCTAGTTAGGTTACGAAAAATGTAAATATGCTCAAATGGATTTGAAATCGATATTTAATGTGTAAAAACGTAGCTTTAAATAAAAGAGATTTTAAAATAAAATGTTTATTTTTACAAATGTTCTTTCTCTATCACTTCATATGTTTCGCAGAGAAAACCCTGACGCCATCTTGTGTGGAAGCACGAGCATACTTTGTGAGCAATGCGTTGACATTCAACTTTTCAGTGGCATAACATCTAAAACGAAAATCAACATCTTATCTTTGTAATTAGGGTAATTAAATATATTTTGCATCATTAATTGGTAATCTTTCAAATATCGCGGGTATTATACATGACACTTGATAACAACACAGGTTATATCCGGTTCCGATAAATATACGGAGCATACCAATGAATTCCAACTGCTGTAAGAGCCCTTTTAGTAAGCCGCTCAATATTTAGTCAGGTAAGTAACAAGAAAACAAAAAGAAAAACTTGAAACCTACTTAGAATTCGAAAGACCAAAGACTCTATGGGTAAAGCCAAACGAGCGTAATTTTTAGGTAGTCAACAAGGAACTCTTATTTAAGTTTTGATTTCGCGTAGTTTCAGTCACGTAATTTCTGCTACATTGGGCTTCATGACAGAAGTTTTGTTTCGTTCACAAGGCAACGCATAATGAGTTGGACATTTCTAAGCAACATAAATTATGCCAGTCACAACTTGAAAAATTACTCTTGTTTGGCATACCATCATAGCAAATGACTTACTCAATGTAAGGCGATATTTGATCGACCGTCCATTTGGGCTTTGTTTGGAACAGGACCTTAAACCGGTCGTTGATGTTCTCTGGCAAATCGCTCTCAGTGAAGCCCCATATCACTTGCGGCGAGCTCAACTTGTCCACTAACGCTATCCCGGACAACATTGATTCCTGAAATTACCGGCTTCTTAGCTTTAATGTTACTTTAAATTTGGAATCCTCTAAATCTAATTAAAACCATTTTTTACCTTTGCAAAAATAAAAGGTTTACCCTTGAATCATCGACACTCATTTCATACAAGTAGAATGTTTTACTTGGCCGAATTTTCATTTCATCGACAGGCATTTACACGCGTAGGAGTTATATTTTTTGTTGGTGGTCACAGGTCTAACCTAACCTAACTCATGATTTAGATAACCTAAAAACAATAAGGTTTAATTGAAATTAGCTTTGGATAAAATGAGTGTCGGTAAAACCAGCGCATTACCATGAAAAAGTAGAATTAAGTTTTTACTTACATCCGTGACCATTCCTTCAGGGACTGAATCTCTCCACGCCTGTAAGAACTCCGTTAGGTTGAATTTTCCCGCGCTCTTCAGCAACACTCTAGCCAAGAATCTGCAAACTTTATCTTGTTTGTACTCATAGTATTGAACGCCATCTTCTTCCATCGACTCTGTCGTGTAAAACTTAAACATACTTTTTAAAACCGAAAAAGGAACAAGATCTTTTAAGCTGTCCAGTGTGATTTCTTTCGATATTTTTTCAAGCGGCCATGAATTTTCTTCAATGAGATCCAACATGTAAGACAGAACTCTAAATTCGTAATCGAATTCAAGCAACCTATAATATCCATCCATTTTAATAGCTTGGATATTTTCCAGTTCTTCATCTAACTCCTTTCGCGATGCTTGCACCTCTTCAAATATTGCTTCATAAGTTAACAAATGAGACTTATCCAAAGCGTATTCTAGCTCGATGCCCTGGTACTTAGAAGCATCTAGGAGCTTCTGTAATTTGTTCAATCGTGGTTTACATGGTTTTAATTCATAGTAGGTAAAAAATGTGTTTACAACTTCTTGATGTTCTATTTTTCGTGGAGGTTTATCACCTTCATCAGATTCCGTTGATTTGTTTAAGCTTGTATTTGATTTTTCAAGAGATGTATCGGAGTCATTCATCGAGTTGTTTGCAATGGTTTCATCTAGGCCTGTGGCGGCCGCAAACATTAAGTCGGGTACTAGCAAGAGACTGTTTGATGTTTCTGCTTCCTTTACGTCATAGGTTTTTGTTGATGTGCAGAGGACTACATTCTCATCGGGATCACCTAAGACAATAGAAGATTTAGTAGCAATTTCAACTAACGATGTTAACCACTTAACAAACTATTACAGCGTAAACAGTTGCCATAATGTATGAACTAACAGTCGATTAACATTGATTAAATTTAACATCGTTTGATGAAATTGGTACTTAGTTTTTAGCGTACACAGCTTCATAACATCAAGGAGAGGTTCAACCCAAGAGGAGCTCTATTTCATAATATTGTAAATAGTTACATTAACTTGCGAACAGAAGATGGCAACACTGACAATATATTCAATACAAGTGACACTTCAAGTTGCCAGTGTTGCCACTTTACTATCTGCAAAAATCATCATTTGTTATACATACTGGAAAATAAAGCGAAGTGTGGAGGGTGTACACACCTTGTAATGTTAATGCTAGCAAATTTTATTTAAAGCACACTAAAAAGTAAAACTGTATCTAAATAATTTTATTAAATTTGGTAGCATTCGTAGTATTTAAGGTCCCTTTCACACATATATCAAGTAATTTTTTTACATAGTTCTACAACGTAAATAAGGAATTAGGAAGGAAAATTTAATAATATACCTTTAAACAGTAACTCATTACCAGCCTCAATCTCTTTCAGCAGGTTAGCATCGAGCAACATAAGCCTAAGATTTTCATTTTTATTGCCTGCATCTGGGAATCGCAGAATTTGAGTAACTTCAGTGAGTTCCGATTCATGGAGTTTGGCAGTTTTGATTATTTTTCTAACATCTTCTGAAGTTCTTTCCTCTCTGTAATAAATTGAAAGAGTTGATTACATAGTAATTTTCAAATATAAATATAAAATGTATTACATTTTTAATCAATTAATGTTTGGATTTTAAGGCCTATGCAAGAAGAGTAAAGTATTGAAAGTTGTGAGACTGACTTCTATTCTGAGTTGTCCCGCAATACATTTAGTAAAATATAACAGAATATAAATAAACTTTATAATTTCTCTGTTCTTTTTAAATACAACCGATTTGTGCAATACAAAAACGAGCATCATCAACTCACAGAGGTAAATTTGTAAATTTTCATCTTTTTAAGACTACATCATGATTACATTACTAAACTTGAGACTGGCTTGCAATAATTAAAATTCTTATAAGAAAAATAGTAATCAAAATCGGGAGTATTTTTTGTGCACTGGCAACACAACCTTAAAACCTTTCAGACTTTTGACATATCGAATTCGATTTCGTAAATTCTTCACGATTGCCGAAACATAGTTTTAGACTAGGTAAAATTAGTGTATAAACGAAAATGTCTCTTTTTGGTGATATTTTGCCGATACCGAAGAATGAGGACAAGGAACAGAGCAAAGGGGGCACGACCCTGTCCCCATACCTCAACTTTGATCCTCACTACATACCGAAAATGCAACCAGAATTCTTGTATCCCGACGATAGTCATATGGCCACCACTGCTAGAAGATCAAACGTAGCTCTACCTATCATTGGAATGTCTTTTATGACTGGTTCAGGTAATATTGACATTGAGATGAGTTCTGAATATAACCTAAAAATGTTTACATAATTGTAAGCAATTGGTTGTTTCTAGGGTTGGGAAGCATGGCCGGGCTGTACCAGGGTCTCCGCGCGACCACGCTCGCGGGGCAGACTGGTAAAGTTCGACGGACGCAAGTTGTCAACTACATCATGAAGCAAGGTCAATACCAAGAGTTTTTGAATACAATTTTGTAATATTTAAAAAAGAGTGTCTTATAATTAATTAATTACAAAACATCAATTGACATGAATCTGTGTGTGTACCCTTAAGACTACATTCTGAATTGATCAAAATTTTAAATATTTAATCTTTTTAAATTTAATTTTTACTGTAGACTTGATTTTTTATAATGCTTTAAGTTTGTACAGGTGTATAACAATTAATATTAATTGCATTTATAATAAACTAGCTGTTCCCATGCTCACTTTGACGTAATATATAGCCAAAATTCCTAAAACTAAGCAAAAATAAAATTATTACAAATGTAAGCTCAATAAACCTTTGCCGAGGTGGTTTCATAGCATTTTCAAAGTAACACTTAAGTCATGGCAACAAAGTTCAAAATAATCATCATGACGTCTGAGACACTAAAAGGTTAAACTAAAAATAAAAAAAATGACTATGAGAACAACACAACGAGGTCTCTAACAGAAAGGTCTAAAACAAAAAGCCATAACTAGAATAAATAGTTGAACAACAAGTCCTTGCAAACGTGAACAGACAAACAGCACCCGTTCACGAATATGACGCGTATCTCAGCCATCTCCTCTCTCAACCGATAACCTATAGTTAGATGAGCTCCGGTATAACATAGTAAACAGATGGTTTTTTGATCAAATGGATATTCAGAATTTTAAGCCAAGCCACCCTATGCTTATTTTGATGGTAAACAACTAAACAGTTAAGTGTTGTTCCTGTGATTTTACCGACTAAACATCATTTTTACAAGGTTATTTGTTTAATGTAGGATGATCCTTGAGACAGGCATATTTTTTATTTTAAACACCCATTTAAAAAAACCTGTTATTTACAATATCCAGACATTACATCATCTTTTTGTTGTCCTACATCTTCATATTAATGTATTGATGATGGTGACCATACAAAATAGTTTTACTCCAACTTGACTTTAAACCTTTACAATGTCATATACAAATATGACAACCTATCCAAGTGTAAGTTTGAAATTTGCCATAGTTTGGTATACATGCTGATAGCTATTGTTGGTTTGGTGACATGTACTGGACATAGGAAAGGTTTAAACATATAACTTCGGAGTTTAAAAAAAAAGTGTTCAGTGCAGAAAATTGTTTAATTATAATATAGATATTATGGTATATGCAGGTTTGTGGTAGTTTAATTAAATCATTATCTTCAGACAATCTTGCATAAATTGACATAGTCTCAGACTGAGCTCAAGGCTTGCACTATGGCTACTAGGTAATAATAAACATGGAGAAATAAATACTTAAATACATAGAAAACATCCAACACTCATGCTCATTAATCGGACTTATATTTGTAAATACCGGTAGTCAAAGATAGGACAATGGTAGCTTTGTGGTCACCACCAGCTAATGCTCATTCGTCATTTAGTTGTCTATTTGACCATTAGTTTACCATTTTGCTGCACTTTGCACTACATTTCTCATAACTCGAACATTGTTCTAAAATTCCAGGTACAACAACAGGCTGCACACTAGGCATCATCGCGTCATTCTACTCCTGCATCGCCCTTGGTGTGACCTGGATGCGGGACAAGGAGGACACCACCAACACCTTCATAGCCGCTGCTACTACAGGCATGATATACAAGAGCACTGCGGGCTTTAAAGCCATGGGCCTCGGAGCGGCTGTCGGCCTCACCCTCGCCGGAGTCTACTCCCTAGTTACAGACAACGACAATATATGGAGCAAAGCACAGTACAACCGATTGTGATCCCACTACCGCCTACTAGTTATATGTAAATAATAGACTGTTAATTTAAGTTGTTTTTATGCAATCAGCACCAAAGGATCTGCCGAGCGCACTGTTCTTAGTCAAACCATGTCCGTGCGCTTGTCCGACCGAATGTGTAATCAGTGCTACCGGAACCTGTCAGCGATCGTGAGCCCGTGTCAAAGCAGGAACAGCACAATTATACATTAAGCCTGTTAAATTTTAATAAAACTAATTATTTTGAAAAATTATAATGTTTATTTCATTTACAATTTATACATTGATTCCAATAGTGCGTATAAAACATAGATAGCCTTCGACCATGTCATGCCAAATAAGTGTTTGCATATTATGTGAAAGGTTATTTCGCATTGAAACAGTTTAGGGAGACTAAAGTAGAAAAATAATATCGCCCATGTACAGCGTTTCTTATTACATAACGACGACCATCACTTAATTGAACGTAAGTAACACGATTCCGTAAATATACGTAAAATTAATAGTGAGGCGCGTCTTTACGGAAAGCAAACACATACATCCGACATCTTATCTCCCGCATTCGTCATGGGCTTTTGGTATTAATTACAATCCAACTTATGTTACATAATACTTAAAATACCTATTACGCTATTTAACAAGTTTTATTAAACATTTCTTAAAAAGTTGTTGGCATCGTAATAACTAGTTAAGTGAAGCATCAAAGATGACGGATGGTCATAATGAACGTACAGTACAGTCGCCTTTCAAACTTTGGAGCACGATGATGATCATGATGGTGCCAAAAATAACTGAAGAGTATGAACACTACCTATATAGGGGCGTGTTAAGATATTTGCATTAATATCACTTTGCTCAGTGCTCCGAAGTTTTTGATGCCGAATGCAAGCGTTGGGTTGAGAACTGGTGCATAATTTTCGCACCAGTCATCCAAGATTATTCTTACTTGGAATATGAACTGCTTACATTTCTTTTGACATTTTTCGTACTGTTGCCACCCCGCTACCGACTATTGGCATCATAAACTTTAACGATAATAGGAGCAATAATCTTACAATATGCCATTAACTGGTGGTATTTGGATGTGTAATTATGTGCTTTACCCTATTACTGTCATTTTTCGTCCGCTCAACAAGGAGAATTAGGCTGGCTGTTAGTGTGATATTTCAGTAATCAGTACTTATAATAAGTATCTATCTTCGTAAAGCCCATATAAAAAAAACGTCTACTTTAGAGGTTTTTTTTGACCGAATATTAAAACAAAGTTTTTGACGGGTTATTCCCACCTGTTACCACTGGTAACAGCTGGGTTTTTTTTTCCCACCTGTTACCACTGGTAACTACTGGGAATAAAATTTCCCAGCTTTTACCACTAACTACGGGGATTTGATTTCCCGGTAGTTATTACCAAGTAAAAAAATATTCCCACTTGTTACCACCGAGTACTTTATTGGTAACGGGTGGGAATAAAAATCCCAGCTGTTACCAGTGGTACCAAATTGGTGGTAACAGGTAGGAATAACCCTTTTTGACGGTATTGTGGATGGATTACGAATACTTATATTAATAAAAACCTTATCGTCTTAACAAACTGATTAGGGGTTTATTGCCCTAACATTACGATTGAGAATTTATAGGTATAATTCTAAATTCTGCGGCACTATGGACTTTACGACGATAGAATAAGTTATTACGTTTGTTCAAGTTTATTTAAAATAAATTGAGCAACGTGCGCTAGCTAAAAACGTAATAGCATAATTATTACATTCTTTAATGTAAAGTCAACTACAATTTTGTCTCAGAAATAGTAGCATGCCGTAAATTGCAGACATGCTTTTAATTTTGTACAGTCGAGTTCATAAATACGTGTACACTTTAGTACCTTGCCACTTTAATCGCTGTGACAAATCGTATATAGCAGTTTAAACATGACACATATTAATTAACTCGACTGTACCATATATGAAGCAAATAAAGCTGTAAACGCACAGAGGCGGTAGCAGGGCAGGGCGGGGAGTTTCGACAGCTATCCTTATAAAGCCACAAACGCATTGAGAGCACAGGCTGCGCGGTGCGGCGCGTTCCCATACAAAAAATGCCTCCGTCATGCTTTGAAAATGCTCTTTGGTATGGGAACGCGCCGCCTCTGCTCATAGTGCGCTAGCGGCTTTATTTGATGTTAGGTGTGGTACTGGGAAAGGCGTGGCGGAGGCGGTTTTAGTACTGGGCTTCGCCGCTTCCGCTCCGTGCGGCCTCAGTGAGTTTACGGCTTAAGTTGTCATTTAATTATCTATAACAGTATTCCACTCAATTTAGCACATTTTTCAAATATTTCGAGTACAAAAAATAGGTTAGGTATAGCTGAATATGTAGCCTAATTAGAAATATAATTAAATAATTACCCAAAGGTAACAAGGTTTTTACAAGTCTTTATACGAGCATAGAGCATAAGCTTTGGCACTAATGTTGCAAATGAAATCATAAACCTTATTCAGAATTTAAGCAGCAGATTCAATATAATATTACTATAGTAAAATCAAGAATCGAGACATGTATTGTATATTTGATAAAATTACACGCGAGAGAAAAGCAAATCAATGAAGGACAGAGTTTATCTCGCCTTGACCTAACTTTACAGTAAACAAGTCATAGAAACATTAACACCTTTATCCGCAAGGAGTTTTAGCAGCTTAACGGCCTTGGCATAGTGGAAAAAAACGATAATATATCGGTTCTTGTTGCGATTAATCCTACAATACTCAAAATGAAGGCAGTCGTAACAAGTACCTAAATAGTGAACACAGTCAAACAACACACTCTACTAGCAAAATCCTACGATAACAACCTGGCAGATAACAATTATCTAAACGTCCTCTTATTTATAACCTATCTGTTAACATACAACCATTATAAAACATCATAAGCTGTGTCCGCAGTGAGAGATATCAAACATAGGGGTATATTATTACGTTATATATTTTGCTACTGTGCCGCGGTATGTTTGCTGCCCTAAAACACGGTTATTTATTTTTCTTGCCTAGTTCGAAAAAGCTTTCCATTTTAAACTAGCGGTCCAACTAATAACACATACACTGGGATTTTCCTCAGATAATTAGAATGACACTTCATTTAAACACTTATTACACTTATTGATTTAACTTTACATAAATACTACATCGGTACAGCGACGCCGTTCAGGAATTTAAATAATTAATCGCCTATTTTTAAACACATCGCTTGTGAATAGTAAGTGATTGAAATTACGAAATACGGCTGTCATCCTAATCATCTAAGGAAAATCCCATAGTTGTACTGCTTACTTGCCCATCTGTTTTTGTAAAAAGAATAAGTTATTAATTTCATAAATAATTGAAAAGTCGTCTAAAATGGGGGGTTGAAAAATAAGTGGTTTGTGTGGTTTGATTTATAGTCAAAAATTTATAAAAAGTTACCGTCCCCCTCTTATCTCCGGAGATTATTAATCAAAAAAGCTGAAAAAATCCTGACGTATATATAATTACATTAATTACTTATATTTTATGGGAAAAATAAAATGATGTGTTCATTATTTACAGTTTTTGAGAAATAACAAAAAAACTTTGAAAATCTGTAATAAAATTTAGGGTACTAAAAATGGATCTTGTTGTATAGAAAAATAAAGTTCATAAACAAAATAAGTATTTTCTTTTGCAGTTGCCAAGCATATTATGTTAAATACGGAACCCTCAGTGCGCGAGTCCGACTCGCCCTTGAACGGTTTTTTGTGAATTTAGTCCGTTTTGGGAACAATCAAAAGGTGTTATTTATAAAAAAGTACTTGGAATTGATGTTTCAACATTACAATTAAAATGAAAAGCTTTGTCGAACTAAGCAATAAAAAAAGCATGTCACTTTTTTGGGTTATAAATATACTGCCATGTTTGTTGATGCGTCTTAAATCCATACAAACGGCGATTCTTGGCGGTAAACGTGTTAAAAGATAAATAAAACAGTTAGCCTTAGCACTTGATATTTGTAAACAAAATAAAACAAACACTTGGATACAATGCCTGTTGAGTGTCACTGCATATACTGTTTCTCTCATTGAATATTACAATATTTTGATACCTATATTTGGATGGATTTAGTTTTTTTTACAAGCATTTAACTACTACAGAGATTCTCTTATTTATAACGTTTATAACACTAACTAAAGGAATCCAATATTTTTTTATTAATTAAAAGTTAACTTTTCCCCCCTCTGAGCACATTTTGCATGCACCCGGAATGTAATCGCAACTTAATTTAACAGGATATTTGACTGGAATTTTCATAAAAAAACCAATTGACATATCTAGTTTTATCTACAGGCATATTTATCTAAAATATATTTAGCTACATTCTAGACATTCCACAACACGATAAAGCTAATGTCACAAATTACTGCACATTAATATCATATGTTTGAGTATGTTAACAAATTCAACTACTAAAGCATGTTTACAGCAATATTTTACTAATTAGAATTTACTATTATTTATTATGCATAATGGCAATGGAATTGTACATTCGTAATGCAGCTTGATTTCAGTGTATTTTATTTGATTTCATTTAATTAGGTTTTATAAAGCTGCACAAGTGTCACAGCTCTTCTGAAGTCTTCAAAATGAAACGTTAAATTATTATTCAATATGTATATGTATTTTACCAAGGGGCATGTTCATGCCTCATAAATTCTTAAATGTACGCTGGTCGGTCATTTCTATTCTACTCTGCTCAGTTTTGATTAAGTTTGATTAAGTTGAAACGCACTTGTATAATGGTATGGTGCTTACAAGATACTGTGGTGATTGTAGCATCACTTCAGCTAGCTAATTAAACATTAATACGATAGTTATTATACCTACGAATTTAATTCAACATTTAAATGTTGACAAGCTTGACAAACACAGCATGTTAAGTTCGCCACATTTACGTGTCCTGCTTGCAACATTGTCAACAAAGTGATTCACACTTCATACAATAACGCGACTTTGCCGGCTGATTTAGCAATAACAGGAAAATCTGGCAGGTATGATATTACCATTTTATGTAAAACCAGGTTAGAGAATTATAAGTAAAGTCTGTACAATTTACTATCCTAATAATGAGCTATGGAAGAAAACTCAACCACATTATCCTGGCTTGTTTTAAAAACAAGTAATTGATCTGGAATAGCCTAACTGAATGTTGCAGTCCTCGCTGCACCCTCTCAGATCTGAGGCGCAGCAGTCTTTGTGTCACAATATTGGCTTCAATATAGACTTCATGTCCTCGGGCAGAACGCAGTTCAGATCATCTAACCGCCTGGCTAGTAATGTTCGAGTATTATCTGCTACAGGTGGATTCTTTTTCAGAACCTCCCGCAGCTTCAGAACCATGTCTACAATTTCCACTTCTTTCTTTCCTATTGACCACTGCTTTAAATCACTCTCTGCTAATGCCTCCAACTGTAATGCGTGGAGTTTGTTTGTCAAATTGCTGTGCCTCTGATGGAACCAAGCACTAAAGTTAAGAGTCTTGAAGAAACTTTTGTACAGTCCAATCCAATCACCTTTTATCCCTGATGTGAGCTGCGGGCCTGCTTGTTGTAAAGAAGCAAAGAAATCTTCAGGATTGAATGGGTTGGGTATAGGCGGAGCTCTAAATGGCGATATATTTTTTTGTAAGGGCATTAAAGAGGCCATATACCTTTCCAGAGGTATCATGAAACTTTGTGTTAGCTCTAGCAAGTGTCGCTTGACCATGGCTGTTTGAACTTCTGAAGGGCGATCAGACTTGATTCCATTGTGAAGCTTTTTAATAATAGCTTTATCTTTCTCCAAAAATGTTTTATACTGGGTATAGACACCAGGGGCGGTGTCTAAAAGTTTTAGATTCCCCACTTTCCTTAGTTTAGACTTTGTTGATGTCGAGTCACCCAGCTTGATAGTGTGGGGCCAGTGTTGTAATGTTTTTGTAAAGAATGGATTTGTTACACCTAGAATTACGCAAGGTGGATTGTACTGTTTCCTAGTGAATTCTTTGAATTCACTATCATGGATTGTGAAATATGGTCTGTACTCAGCTGCATATGGTAATGGCTGGATCAAATGTGTTAAGGCTTGTACTAGTGCTGAGCATTCAGTTGGGGAACTTGCCATAACTACAATTGGCTCTGCCGTTAGCACTAGCTCCCAGAGCAAGTGCAAGTGAGATATCACAGTCGACAAAGCATCAAAAACATTGACATCTTGAATCGAGGCTATGATATGAGGTACATTTGGCGAATTTACTTGTTTAGCTATATCCGACCGAGTAATTTTACCTGTCTGTTGGTTGGGAATGTATGACTGAAAGACAGTACCCAAAACAGGTAATAAAACATTTTGCCCCGCGTCTAACACTGGCCATCGATTAATATCATGACATGCCGCCTCCAAACTGCTCTCGCCTTCTTCAAAATGCTTAGGAGCGATAAGTTGAATGACCTTATAAAAAAGGTTTATAAACGGCAGCCGAGACAATAAAATAATGCTCTTCTGAAAGTATCCACGAGGTAGCGACGGGTCCTTGACTTGTCGAAAATACACGAAGCCCCAGTAGTGCGTCGCATCTGCGCGTAAGGTGGGCACACTGTCGTCGTTGTAAATTAACTGCTGCCGCGTAAGCGCCGCGCGGGAACGCAGGCGGACGTGGAACTGCGTGTCCCCCATACACCCCGAGTTAGAGTCTGGGAACGCCAAATAACAAATATTGCACTTTTCTTGGTCAGTAAGTTTTACTCCCGGAGGATAAACGCTCTCCATCGCCTGCCCCAGCTCCAAGTCGAAGGTTACCACGCATATACAGTGTAACCAGTCCGAGAATCTACTCCACTTGGTCTGGAATTCCATCTCGTCCGTGGGAATGTCATTGTCTTCGAAATTTAACCCACAAGCCATGGTGTTATTCTCGTAAACACATACCGCAAAAGACACTTAAATTATCGAACCACACTTTAGTCCACATATTCACGAGTTTCTGCAACTTATTGAGTAAGATTTACATATTTTTACACATTTATTTGTAAGTAAAATGATAAAAACAATAGGACAATCCGTACGGCACGTAACAGCTGTTCCGTCAATATGGCCGCGCGCGCCAAAACATAAGTTAGGTTGATTACACATCGCTACCTCAAACGAAAAAAGCGGTAAAAGGCTTTTACAGAGTTTTTAACATTTTTATATTTTTAGAAGCGTTATATCCAACTGCATGTCTCTGATTTTTTTTGTAACTGTGGCAAACGCCTATTAAAAAATATTTAAAAAAGATGTTATATTTACGTTAATATTGGTTTACTAAGATTATACGAACACAGCTATTATAGCATCTTACTTAAATCACTTTCGCATCACTTTACCGCGTTTGATTATAACCGCCTTTTTCTGCTAAAAATATTTGTTTTCCTTTTGGTAAAGGATTGCAGTGTCTTTTTCGATATTCTGATTTTACTTTTGTATGACGTAATGTACAGTTACTTAAATTGTTATAAATATACCAAGAAGTACAAATGCTTTAAGTATCATAATATTAAATGCTTATGAAAGTAAGCGTTGGAAAATAAAATCTTCTAATTTAAATAATTGGCAATGTCGACTTACAAACTGTTTGGGTACCAATCGCAGCACGTAAACACTCCTCACTCCAGACATTTGCATCTGTGGGAACCTGTCAGTCATGCGCTGGTTTGTACATGATTACCACGTACTGAGTTATCGTCCGAAACAATGGCTAATCGTGCTTACCGTCTCGTCCAAATGTCGCTTAAACAACCAAAAAGTAACCCTAGAAGCCGAAGGCGATTGGACTATGGGGGTAAGTTTACTTAGTTGAATTATATTAAAATTAGGTATATAATATTATGACGTTCCCGATGAATAACTTTGACTACCTACCCGACATAAAAAGTGGGTAGTTACCTACAGTTAAAACGCGTCAATCGAGAACGTATCGTAAGAATAGGCTCGATGCCCACGCGTCGCTCCGGTTTAAACAAGTAAATAATTACCTATGACCATTCGGAATAATGTAGATACCTTTGAAATGGTGAAATCATTTTTGAATAGGTTCCGTGGTTCCGGAGATTGCTTGTCGGATAGATACAAAGTCACAGAATTCGCACTCTCTCTTTATTATAAAAGTACTCGTATGGATAATAATAAAGTGGGTTTAGTACCTACTAGTTAATGTAATAATGTGCGAGTTCTTAAAGAAATAGAAATAGAAAATAAATATGAAGATGTTTAGATGTTTTTTTACTAAATAGGTACATTAATATCTGAACAGATCCCGATTATTTTTTTACATTAAGGAAATAAGTTTAGCTACGGATTAATTGTATTAGTTTAAGAACACATATAATAATTGTTTAAACCGTAAATAAGGTGGAAAATACCACTCATCTTCGTGTACATAACATGAATTTAAAATATATGCAAGATTTAAGAAAAAGCCAACGATACCATGAGGCTCCTCCCTTTGTTTATCTGTCTGTCTGGTTGTTATAGGGTAACAAGAGGTAAGGTCGAACAATTAGGTTTTAATTTTTATTATAAATTAATAAAATCATAATAAATAAAACGGAAATTTGTTTGTTCTGTCTGTTTGTTTTGTCTGTTTTTGTCTGTATTTTTTTGAAAATTCTGATGTTGATGATGCAGGTAAAATAGCAAAAAAATCTTAACAGTCCCTCTGTAGTCACGCAAGTAACATTTACGCAAGATTTACGCTTGATTCTTAAATAATGTCAGGTCGTACTTCTTTGTTTCAGATGAGTCTTTAAAAAAAGTAGGAAGTAACTTATATGACACGGCACAAGATGGTTCGCTTGATTCTGGATGTGAACCTTTAGAAAACGCATCGTCAACCAGTTTAGAGCCAAATGGTGTACCATATTCTCAAATAGCTCCCAAGTCACATCAAAATGACACGATTGAGGTTGTCAAACCTGCTCTGACTTTAAGTGGATTAAACTCGTTAATCGGCAGTCCTAGGTCATTAAAATCTGTAGATTTTATTGCGTCACCCTCGGCTATAATTATATAAAAATGACTCCCTACTACCTGACATATCAAATGTTGATCTGTTTTTCGATAAACTGGTGCATGAAATTGAAAATAATGACTCATCGCCTGAACAAACTTGTCAAAAACTTTGTGTGAAAGCTTTGATATCTGATGTACAAAATGATACTGAATCCATAAGTGCGTCAAAAAATTCTACAGCCCCAACTATTTGTACAGAAAGCATCAACCATTTTGAAGTTGGTAACACTGAAGTTGTAGATGAGATTCAGCAGCCTAATCATGTTAGCAAAACGGTTGAATCGCAAAATCAAGATATGACAGTGAGCTACGTAAGTTTAGTTGAACCAAAGGATCAAGTTTTAATAGACATGCCATTAGTTCAAGAAAATCAATCAATAGTTATTATAGAGGTTGTTACTGATCAAACCATCATAAATGAAGTCGCTGTGAATGGCGAGGAAATAACAAATATTGAGAACGTGAGTTGCGTAGGAGACAACCTAAATGAGACAGATATTGCTAGATCTGATGATGAAGCACAAGAACAAATCACTACGTCCACAAATGAAGCATCCGGTACTGTTAATGCTGTGGTTGAAGACTGTCCCAGCGAGACCTTTCAATCAGAAAAATCTCCCTCCGCTGTTATTCTATCAAGGAAAAGAAAAGTAAATAGGAGTGAATGGTCAGATGTTAAAAATAAAAAACTTAAAAATAGTGGACTCCAATATAAGAGCGTCCGATCACATGTTCTGCGCGAGGCCAAATCGATAAAAGCAACTTGTTCTTGCAGGCGCAAATGCTTTGAGAAAATTGATTCCAATTCAAGAAAAGAAATATTTGGTCAATATTGGGAATTAGGAGATCATGAAAAGCAATGGGAATGGATTTTAAGACATATTACTGCTAGTAATATAAAAAAAATGCAACTGGAGAGAAAAAATAATCGGACTCAAACTATACTATACAGACTACCAAAAGGTACAGATGGCAAGGAAATAGTGTGTAAAAAAATGTTTGTACAAACCTTAGGAATTGCGGAAAAAACCGTTTACACTGCAATTGAAAAACAAAATACAACAATGCTTCATTTAAGGGGAAAGCATTTAAATAGACCTCGCAGGATGCAGGAAGATACTGAAAATAGCATAATCGAGCATATAAAAGAATTTCCAGCAATAGAATCACACTATACTAGAAAAAGGAGTGCCAAAGTTTACCTCAGTGAAGATTTAAACATATCAAAAATGTATAGATTATACAAGGCATGGTTTGCTACGAAAAACGAGTATCATGAAACAAAAATGGCTACTAAAAGCCAGTATGAACTGCTTTTTAACACAAAGTTTAATATTTCCTTTTTTCGTCCTAAAAAGGACCAATGTGAAACTTGTACTATATATCGAAATGCAGATGAAGAAAGAAAACTACAATTAAAAGAAAATTATGAGCGACATATTGAAGAAAAGGATGAAGTGAGGGCAATAAAGAACTTAGAAAAAAGCGCACCCGGTGATGATACTAAGACAGTGGCTTGCTTTGATCTTGAAAAAGTTCTTCACATTCCCCAATCTGAAGTGAGCACCTGTTATTATAAAAGAAAATATGCGATTTACAACTTTACCACATTTGATCTTAAACAAAAAAAAGGATATTGCTATTTGTGGCACCAACAAATCGCCAAACGTGGTGCAAATGAAATAGGAAGCTGTCTTTGGTCTTACATTAACGAGGCCAAAAATAACGGCAGTAAGGAAATATCCTTTTATTCGGACGCCTGTACCGGTCAAAATCGCAATAGATTTATATTTGCTATGTATCAGTATGCATGCAAAACATTAGACATCAGCATTACCCATCGGTTTTTTGTCAGTGGACACAGTCAATCAGAAGGAGATACAATGCATTCATGCATTGAACGAGCAAAAAAACATCAAACTATATATACACCAGACCAAATGTATTTCATTATAGAAAATTCAAAGGTAGAAGGAGAAAAGTTTATCATTAAAGAAATGGCACAAGACGATTTTTTCAACATGAAAAGGTTAGTTAATGTAAAAGGAAAAAATTGGAATACTGATAATGAAAATCAAAAAGTATATTGGTCTAAAATTAGGGAAGTAGCTATTTACACAGGTGATGGAGAAAATATTTACTTCAAATATAGATTGAATGAGCCTGCTAAATGTATTTCGACAAACAAAGCTACAACTAGTTCCCGTCGAAAACGCAGAGTTACACCTGCAGAAATAGACCAAACGATGGATCAGGCATACATGGAGCCTATTCCTATACCTACGCTTCTGCATAAGGATCTGATGAGTCTTTGTACTGCCGGAATAATTCCGGAAAGGTATCAAGGTTTCTATAAAAGTTTAATTGCACAAAGCAGTCAAATTACTCAAATCGCTGACAATGATAGTGATGATGACGATGATGAGTAAGGGTGCCTTAATTAATAAGTTCAGTTGACTTCGAATTTTATCATAGGTAACATATACAAAGTTTTTAAAACAACTCAAATAATTTGTGTTGATTTATTTCTAAGTGCCTATTATCTGTTTAACAGGTCTAAATTTAAAACTTACTTATGATTAAGTAATCTAAATCTATACTGACAATTTGTCGCATATTTTCCTTTTTTTTAAATATTTATGTGAAATTGTGTAAAACCCTTAAAATGTATCTATAATGTGTGCATCTATTGTATTTTCATTACTTAAATTTACAATAACAAGCCATATCGTGACAAACTATTGCATTACACATATTTAAATATACTAGATGCTCTGCGTTAATATATTATTATTGCACTTGATAATTTCACCCTGCAATGTTATCAATCACATTACTTTTTTGAAAGGCCTTTAAGAAGAAATTATTGAGCTGGTTGATGATTTTTATCTTTTTTTTTTGTTGATTTTAAAATATCATTACACTAATTGTTATATAATTCCTGAGTTTTATTTAAAATAAATTACCACCTGACGTACTTAAGTGAAATTAACAAAACATAAAGTAACATTCTTAACATGTTATACACCTGTACATACACGAAAAATGTCTGCATATAAGGTGAATAAGGCGGTAAGAAATTATTACGTACAGCATAATTAGATAAAAAATGCAAAGTAAAATGGCTTAACATTCTAAAACGTAACAAAGAAGTAGCCGATTTCCGGCGAAGAAAGGCGTTATAAGTCCTTACGTTTTTGCGAAGACAAAGTATAGGCACCAGAATAAAAAAATAATAGGTTTTTTCTTATTATAATACATATCAGATTAGCCTGTATAATAGGCTTTATATCATTTTAAAGCTATTTTTTACCTGCGTCTTTTGATACCAATTTTTGATACTTTTCTACTATTATATAAATGTACAGACAGTTTTCATCGTTTTAATTTTTTTTGGAAAATTGTTTTTTTCATATTACCGCTTTTTTCGTTTGGGGTAGCGACATGTCGAAATTAAACAAATTTTACAATTTTATATATAAAAACTGTATTATTTCGTATAAATAACTCACCCTAAATCCATAATATAAGGTTTTGAACACGATAAACTATCAGAAAACCAATAATAATAAGAAAAACCGAACAAATAAGCACAACAACTTCACTCCTTACTGTGAACCGTTTAGTTTTTTCAACTTGTTTTAGTTCTAAGCAATCTAAAGCAATGATGCGTTTTGTAACATTCCAAAGTGATATTGCCAGTAGGATAAAATAATAGAAATTGGTCAGAAATTTTAAAATAATTATTCATATTCTAAAATATGCACAAATAATAAAAAATGGCAGCCGTGTACCGTAACACGCAGCATGCTTACCCACGCCCTTCACAAAGCGGGCCGATGACCTGATAAAGGTCGCAGAATCCACAGGTTGCGGGCGGTTCGAGCTCAGTGGCGATCCTTGAGGTCTATGTCCAGTATAATAGGTACAGTAGCTGTTGTAGCAATATAATAGAATCTAGAAGTTACCTACATTACTTAGGTCTCATCTTCCCATTTAGTCATACGCATGAATCTAGCCACTTTAAGTTGTTAAGTAATTCAGTGCTCCAGAACTTCTAGGGTTGCGCCCCGGTACAAAGGGTGACATATGAATGCATATATATAGATGAATGAAGCATGATACTAACCACGAACGAGACGATTTTTATGAAATTGTTTCGGTACTCCCCGATGCGCATTAAGGCGTGGCCAGGCTGTTACGTATAATCGTTTAGTTAAAACCAACAAATTATATCTTAATGTCTTAAGGCGCATTTACACGGGCAACTTTTTAATGGAACTATTGCCTGTCAACAATAAAATTAGCAGTGTTGCTCTAATTTTGTGTAATAGAATGAGACTGTTGACGGGAAATTATTAGTAGCATAGAGGTAGGAAAACATAATCGCCATCAAATCTCAGTATATGTAAAGTGCTCTGGCCTATCTGACTAGATTTGAAGTCCCTCATTTTTCTAGTTAGGCGTTCAGAACTTATTTGTAACAAAAAATGGCGAAAATTAGATTAAGGGTACAATAAATATACAAGTATTGGCGTAGTGTTTATTAGTGTAAACATAATCGACTCGACAGGGGCTAATTCAGCCATCCCCACACACATTGTCGTATAAGTACATCGTCACGCACTCACGGGAAAATAAATATGTTACACCAAAAAAATCATTATGTGTTCATATCTACCTTTACAATGTTCATATATTATGTTTCTACTCGGCCACTCACAAAACAATACTAATATAGTAACAAAAAATATTATGGTTGGACGAAAGAATAATAAATGCTTCAAGTTGGTAATAAAGATTTTAAGTGTTTAATTTCCACTTTTCGTGTCTGTTGCATTTCATCCATAACTGAAACCGTTTAACTTTCCAGGATTGTTATAAAACAAACCTAACAGCAGACCTAACAAACCTAATCAGCTACAGGATTCAGAAAAAAAGTCCAACTTATAATATTTGGACAAACGAAATAATTGGTAAACAAAACTGTAGACATGCTATAGGTATATTCTTCTTTGCCCCGCGGCGACTTGAACAGCTACTACCGCGGGGATATGGCGTTTCCACGTAGTGATTTCTCCAGTACCAAGTATATATAAGTATAAATCAATATAGCAATAAAATACAATCCAATCTTCTCTAGGATGATTGGGGGCAACGTTGTACGGTGATTTGTAGGACAGACAGGCAGGAGGTCAAGATAGTTTTAACCTCTCGCAAGTCCACTTGAAACTAGAAGAAAGATGCCAGATACACGACATAAGTCCAATTCTCTATCACTGTGCAACACAAAGGCATAATAAGGACAAATCACTATAAGAAAAGTACTTTGAACACCTAAATACACAAAAATACTAAACTAAAACAAATTACACATCCGCCATCTTTTAACGTTGCAAATGGCGACCCTATAGGTACAGTCAAAGGCATTAATATCTATACAGACATCGCGTGAAATATATGTATACACGGACCTTGTTGTCAGTGTCATGTGTATAGATATTTTTGACATCTTGGGAAATATATATATATGACCATTTCCAAATTCAAATCTATTTGTGAGTGGCCAATATGTTAAATTTACACTACATGCCATAAAAATGGCAAACAACGATTACTGTTGATTTCATACAATACGACCCTGTCTCAAAGCAACTGTGGGAGGAAATCAGTCTTTTCGACCAAAAATTACATTCAAGTGCAAAAAAGAGATACAGCCAATAGAATACCGAAAATAATGATGAATTGTAAATAAAATCTATTTAAATCAATTTATAAAAATAAATACACAAAATATGGACTCAAATACTGAATTATAATTAAAATAATAGCATTGAAATACCTATTACAAACTAAAGCCATTCCGAGATCTAAGCTGTCGTTTCCGACTTCCAAAAAAATGTGTCAGCAAGATGTATAAACTAACCAACGAAGCGAATTGAAAGAGAGACTATTTGAGAACGAGACTTTAGTCCACTTAAACGGTTTCTTTGCCGGCGACGCCTGGCTGAACAACCATTAAGGGGTCTCTATTTCCTTGGAAAACTATGCATTTATATGCAGCGTTAATTGGGTTTTTTTTCAAAACGACGACATTTGCCTGGTTACCTTTTTTTGCTAAATGTAATTGGCGAATATGGCAGCTCTCGATCTCGGAACTATTTTAAAGTACATACTATACTGACTTCACAATTTTAAGACAAGGTTAATAGGTTCTTAACATCGAAGTTCTCTTAAATAGTTTATTCTATAAAATAATACAAACCTACACATGTTAATATACTACATACATAACAAATTGTAGATCCGAACTCAGACACATATTCAAAATTACTTCTAACTTGAAGTGTGATTCCATCGATTTTGTTTGCGCTTTATAAATAAATTTGTAGTTCCTAACATGTGTAGGCTTCTGTGTTTAAGTATTTATTGTGATCACAAGGGCCTCGCGACAATCAGCCCAATATTAAATTATAATCTATAGCGATTTCAAACAGAATGTACCTAAAAGGTATAAAGGATCCAAAGATCGTCACAGAGCATCTGTTACTTCGGTTAGTGCGTACAAGATACGAGTCCCAACACGCCGAACGCATGCTGAGCTCGCTGACAAACATTCGTTGCTCATCCGATGCTCGTTTACGAACTCAAGGACGAATACAACTCATAGGAATATTACGCCTTGAACCCCATTTTTACACAAAAATCAACTGCTGTTAGTGCTCTCGGAGAGCTGCTTTATTATAAATAAGAAGTAATGGAATCACCAATTATAATATAATTATACACATCTCCACTCGTAAGTGTGTTTTACAGAACGGCCAAGGAGAGTGAGGTTTTAATTTATGTGTCCTAATACATTGATGTATTGAAGAAGATGTTAGGTGAAAAATACCACTTCATTTGAATATTAACGTAGCACTAAGGCGCAGCTCTGCTAGTCCGATCCCGATCAATAGAATACGTAAGTATCTTTTGTATCTACAATAATTCATACGAATCTGTAGCTGCTTAATCCATGAAGAGATAAAGCGCCTTAGGTCACAATTAATTCAAAAATTCTCTACTTAAAATAAGTGAATAATTTCCATTTAATTAAGTAAATCGATCCACAAACACAAGTTAGTGCAACAAGGTAATACGAAGAGTGAAACAATAAAATTGTGAAACACATCTATTCATAAATAACCGAAATAGTAAGGGAAGTACAAATATATACTTCAATCTCTTACTTCATGGATGTAATTTTGTTAGCAGTAACTATTTACATTTTTCGCTATTTACGCACGAATTCGTCAATGGAATTGCAGAATAAATGCAGCAACTTTCGCTCTTTACTGTAATATAACAGTAATATACTGTCGAAGACTACGACGCAAATGACAAATCCGCTACAACTACTAAATGTATTCATATTATTGTCCCCCAGTGTACTATAGAAGAAAAAATAATATCAGCTTCCATTGCACATTATAACGAATGCGGTTTGATTTTCATTATTGAAAAATACGATTACATTTTAAAAATGAAACGGCAACACATTCACGCGTAGGAACGTAAGACTCTAAATCTAAATGAAAATCAATTCACATGTTTATACTACCATAAACTACTATTACTGCCAAGTGGTGTTGCTGGCAACATTGGCGTTTGGCGCGAACGCGTTAGGGAAGCCTTGTCCTAAGCTCAGCGAGCCGAACTGCTGCGGCAGCGGCTGCGGCTGCTGCGGTTGGTTGAAGAATTGATTGTTCTGAGGGAACGCCTGGGGCTGGGCAGAATTAAACTGCTGCGGCTGGCCGAAAGGCTGTTGGAACTGGCCGGGCATTGATTGGAACTGGTTGAACGGCTGCATACCGTTTTGTGCGGGAGCGTTGTTGAACGCTGGCGTCGGGAACACATTGCCGAAGCTGAATTGATTTTGTGACTGCTGATTAAATTGATTTTGCGCCGGCTGCTGGTTGAAATGATTCTGCGCTGGCGCTTGGTTGAATTGACTTTGAGCTGATTGGTTGAACTGGCTCTGGGCCGGTTGCTGGCTGAATTGACTTTGATTAAATTGACTCTGGGCCGGCTGGTTGAACTGGGGCTGCGGCGTAGCGTTGAAATTCGAAGAGAATTGGTTACCTAAATTAGAAGGCGTCTGACTATATAGAGCTAGAATACTATCCTTCGTGAGTTTGTTTTTCTCCTTCTCTGTGGGGGCGGGTTGTTTGAAGAAGTTCTCCTCTTCGGTTTTAAGGTCTGGTTTGACTTCCTTAGGCGGTTCGGTGGGTTCCTGGGGGGCGGAGAAGAAGCTGGAGAATATGTCGTCGGAGACCTTGGATTCGGGTTTAGAAGTGTCCAGCCCCAGCAGGTCCGCGGAGCCCGGCGGCTTGCTGGGCTCGGGCTGGGCGGTCGGGGTACTCCGTCCCAGTTTTGGGCTGACTGATGACTTCGGCTTCGGTATGCTTGGGATCACATCGGATTTCTGCAATAATGTTTATTCCTATAAATTCTGTCACATTTTTGACGTAAAATACTTAAGCATGGCAACAATTTAGTATAGATTTTTTATAATTCCATTTTATATTTCTAATATTTTGTGTCGCGCACTGTACATTGGCTACGTTGTAATTAGCCACCTTCTTTGGTATTATGGCAGCATAGTAACCAGTTACTTACGTTATATTTCTTGTCGCTAGTGGGCGCCGGCAGCGGGCCCAGCCCCGACGAGGTGGATTTCTTTTTCCTCTTCTGCCGATCCATTTCCTCGTCGATTTCCTTGTCCCTGGAGGAAACAGGTTTTTTTAACATTGAGTTATACTAATAATATAAATAGAGAGTGCGAAGTTTGTGAGTTTGTATCTATGCGACTGGTACAATCTGGAACCACGGAACCTATTCGAAAAAAATATTCATGGAAGGTACATTATTCCGGTTGGATATATTATATATTATATACTATTTTTTATTTATAAGCGGGACGCTATGCGAGGACGGGACGGTAATAATTTATAAACTAATGTCAAACACAAAAAAATATTTTCACTAAATGTAAAAATAATAATTTATCGTAAGTCAGAAATGAAACACAAAACACAATAGTTAAAAACAAAACACGTCAACGTCACTAAACCTTAAGCATTCACATATAACTATGTTCTTCTTGTTTTGTTGGTCTGTGCAATGGCGCAACAGATAGATGTGATTGTCTGCAGATTTTGCACAAGTAGGCTAAGATGTTTACCAGCGTATAATAGTACTACAAGCCTGTATTCCCTTGCGCCTCTTACGACATCCACGGGGAGACAAGGAGTGGCACTATTCTAACCCGGCAACCACACGGGCAAAAGCTATTCAATTTATAAATGCAATAGACATCAAAAATTAAGATACAAGACAATGCCGCAGCAAGGATTGGCTTCAACATCGAGTATGTTCCCAGTGTTTTAGCTAATAAGAATGGAGATTAAAACGTATCCTTACAGGCATAGATAACTTTACCTTAGCTATCGTCGTCGGGGTATAAAAGGCTAACACATTAGGCGTACAAAGACAAGGTACTCGTGTCGCTAGTATACAGGATATGACTCACGTCATCACATAAAGGTGCACTTACACGAGCAATAATTACGCGTCAATAGAACGAACGCCTCATTCTATTACACAAAATTAAGACAACTATTGTTGCCAGCCATAAATAGCAGTTTTTTATGCACGTATAAGTGCACCTTTGACATTTTGAACGCCTAACATCAAATACAAAACGTCACTCATACCAAACATGCTTGCTATGCTATGCAAATTACAACTTAATTCATAGGACACAAAGTCTCTTTAAATCTTTAATTTGTGTCGGCTGTGGCTGACGGTGGCACTTTCAGTCGTCGGTCAGGGCAATCTGTGGCGTTCAAAAAGCTTAACACGTTCGCTACGGTGTCGGGTCGACTTTTAGGGCCAATACACACCGCAACGCGACGCTGCGCGCACATACGACTCGAAATATACTTTATTTACTACACGAAAAGGTACACATTTCACTGTGAGAATTCATGCTGCGTGTTGCAACGTATTCGTCGTCGCGTCTCGGTGTAAGTTGACCCTTACCGGCGTAAGGGTGCGGCTCCACTGAGGCGGACACGAGCGGAGCTGTGCCAATATTAACCAATAGAAGGCGCGTGCGGTCACGTCGAGCGCGCCTTGCGCACATTAGCTTAGATTCAAAGGTGTTAAGGACGTCAAAGGCATGTTGTACCATGTAATTTTGTCCTCATGAGTAAGCTAGGGCGAATAGGCATCTTCTGGGCGAAATCGCAAAAATTATCTATACATTTGTTGATAAATAAATACCCGGTCATTTTTGTACATTTATTGGCTATAAATCAGAAAGTAAACAGAAAAAAAAAAGTTTTTATATATGCAGGTTAAGATCTTTCATATGACACCCCATTTGCTATAATCAAACCAATTGCATTTTTCAACCCCCCATTATAGACCCATTTTCAATTATTTATAAAATTCATTCCATATTTTTAACTAAAAACAGATGCGGGCAAGCAAGTTGTACAACTATGCCAAATTTCAAGTTGATAGCATATGTAGTTGCAAGTGCTGCTGTGACATACAGACAGACAACGAAGTCTCAACATGAGGGTTGATTTTTACCATTTTGATACGGAACCCTAAAAACCAAAAAGACCTGTACACTGACCAGTTGACCTTCGGCAGCGGCGGCGGCACCCACTCCTTGGCGATGTACTTCTTCTGCTCGTACTTGGCGCGGATGAACGCCTCGAGGGCCGAGTCGTTCTGCGGCCGCCGGAACGAGTCGGGGAGGTTCGCTTCGTACACGGCGCGGGCGCGCGAGTTGCCCATCTGCTGGAGCGACACCTGGAACGAAAAAGGCTTTAGTTACCTACAATTTCTTACTACTCTGCCACATTATTATGTCAAAAATATAGTTTTTCTTTAAAGAGGATTGTGGGGCGACGATTACGTGCTAAGCTGTCGGATTATATTTCGGAAAATATGCTGGGTAAATTTTTCATAATATCTATAGTATATTAAAAAATCGTACAAATCGGACTTGGTGTAAGGCGAGAACCAATCACCGCATTTTGTATGGAAATGATCAAACTGACAATCCTCTTAAAATGCTAGAATGTTTGTTTTTCAATCACGTATGAACGGTTAAAAGAATTTGGATGAAATTTAGCATACAATTAAGCAGTCCACTGGATTCAATAATACGAATTTATACTTCTGTAACTATTTGTTCAGTCAAAAGCCCTAGGTCTGAATTTTAGCCGAGTTGCAAAACTAACTAAGAACTGGTTCTGAAGCAACCGGACTGGGACTAAGACATGGTAACTGGGCTAATGGATCCGACGGACGACCAGTCAGACTGATATTGAACAGTTAAAACCCAAAGCCAAAAGTTATGCTAAGCTGCAGCTATTTGAGCTATTTTATTAAATGCATAAGATTTTGATTTATAAGCAAAATCAAAATAATACATTCGGAATTGTGAAAATTCGGGATTTTGATCAATTTGGAACTATGAATCTTCTGAATTATGTAGTTATTCCTCATACAAACTCAAGGGCAAACGAGAGCTACTGTAATGAAGCCTGAATAATAAGGGGCATACCACTTGCTCCGGCGTCCACGAGTCCAGGTTGACGCTCTTCACCTTCGAGATGTGCACGCCGAGGTTGCGGTGGATACCGGCGCAGCGGATGCACAGGAATATGCCGAGATTCCACGACGCCCATCGCGGACCTGCACCACACAACACACATATAGATAAGTTTCTGTAAAATTAATAAATGGGACAAGCTTTTTGCCAACTGTACTTTTTCTTTAGTGAAATTATCTGCTTATCAAGACCAAACTAATCACTGTGGGTGTACTAAGTAAAGCGGAGATCCTGTCGCTACCTTCCGACTCCATCATCAGATGAGCTCTTTCAGACCATAATATTGCATCGTCATCAGGTGTATATAATGTGGTCCCGACTTGCGTGCGCGTTAAAGTGGGAAAATAATACATATCTCTCGCTCTAAGTTTGACAGTTGCCAGGCATATCGGAACAGCATGCGTTGCTATAAAAGTGCTGGTGGCCAATACTTTTTATGAAAAAATAAATATTTTGATTGAAAACGAAAATTACAAAACGGGATGGTAATGGATTTTCATACGATATTACTACCCAGGTAAATTCAGGGCAGTTATGAAATTCCATACAATATAACTACCCAGATTTTTGAGACTTATGGTGATTATTCGGCGTTTTAACCGCCGTCATTATAGTCTTCGCATATTATTCAAGGTAAACTTTTTAATTGTCTTATGATTTTAAATGGAATTAATACTACCCCCGGGTCCGTTGACTTTGACATCAAAAGTTGCTGGTAATTATCATTGTTTTCGTCAATATGTTGAAGACAACAATGACGGCGGTTGAAACGCGCAAATATTCACCCCTTAATGAACGGCTTTCTGTGGCGCCTTTCAATAGGGTAAAAATTATGCTAAGAAAGTGTAGTATAAAATGAGACAGAACGTACAGAAGGCGCATATCTCCAGTTTAGCGGTAGATTAAAGGATAAGACGGTGGTAGCGATCCGGACGGACCTGCACGACCTATTGCCTCTATAATAATCCACAAAAGACAGTACGCAGCGTGCGTGTCGATCGGTTGTTAGGCAATCGACCCGCGACGGGCGAGAGGCGAGAGCGAAGTCTTGCTCCGCTTTTTATAGAAAAAAGGTCAAGTAGAATTGTGAGTTTACTTTTCATCGGAACACAACAAAAACAACCTTTAATTGGAATGTTGCCTGAATGAGAATGAATAACAATTATGCCAAATTATGCCTAAAGCGGTTAATAGCAGGATGGTGCAATTAGTGGTTTCCTTTTTAAAACATTGTGCAGGGCGTTGATTCACAAAAACATTTCGCTAGTGAGCTAGACGACGAATTATTAATGAGGAAACGAGGGCACATATGATCAAGTCAAAGTGTTCCACTATCTGGATTTCAACATCCAGAACGCCTAATGTGTCTGTTCTTTGGATATGTTAAACTTAGTCATATATTCTTGACACTGATAAACACACACGACTGATCTATAGTTTTATTTTTCAAATCTGACACCTTTTTCGCATGTTTTTGGTTGAATCTACGATCTGTACCGATGATTTTCGATTCAATAGTTGAGTACCAACTAACTAATCCTAAATTCTTAATCCTGTTAATTACTGTTGTAATAAATGTTGTAGTTTTAAAGTAAATATCAATTATTTGAATTTGACGCTGCCACCAAGGCGCGCAAACTATTTCCATCTCATGTTTCGCACGGAAGCACATAAAGCCATCTCTTCTGATTCACAAACGTAAAAGTAACTTCATCTGTCTGTATGTTACAGTTCCCGAATATTTTACGAAGATGCATAAACGACTTCTACGCGGCGCCGGGAACTTAATTAACTTTCTTGTGGCTCATATTATTTTTAAACGAACGAATAACCTCTGGAAAAATTACAACAGAACCATTTAAAAATCACTTCTAAAGTTACATATCCACCACAGTTTCAAGGCGGCGGCATACCTATTAGAAAGTAGTTTTGTTACGGCTGAAAATGCAATTAATCTTAATTTAGCGTCTATATTTCAAATGCATATCAATGCAAAATCATTGATTGAAAAGGTAGATGTTTTTATTAGATTTTTAATTGAACAGTAATGTTATGATATACAGCATTCCAGATAACATGACAATCAATAGCAATTCAGATAACACAATAGCTGTCTCATGTTAGTATTGCACAGCTATGAATCAATACTATAGTCAGAACCATTTCGTTTCGTAAGTCATATAAACAAATCGATTTACCATTGTTACTGCATAAATACATACTTTTGAGGTTAATTGTTGAATATAAAACAAATACAACTTATCTATACTATTGTTATACTTAAAGAGGTAAAGTTTGTCACGTAAGGGGTAATATTCTCTGGATCTACTGAACCGATGTTGAAAAAACTTTTACCAATGAGTGCCATGTTCTTTGTGAGTGCCATAGGCTACATATTACAAAAAAAATACCCAACGAAGTGGGCACGGGAACAGCTAGTAACTTATAAAAGGAGCATCAAAATATTAAATTGAGATGATATTTAGGTAAATACATAATCATATTATATTCTTTATTGCATTAAACATACATTGTCAAACATTTACTGCAGAGCTCTTGTCTAATATTGTTAGTGCAGATAGATTAGATTACTTATGTTTGAAATTTGACATTTGCCACATATGTTTCACATTTTATCTAGAAAGAACAGCATAGGTGCATAACTAGAGCTCATAAAATAAAATTATGGCTCAAATTTTTATTAAAAGCTGTTTCAGAGTGTTGGGAGTTTTGATTATGATAATTTACAACCAACTACACCCAATTTGCATACATTAAGGCGGAAATACAGCCAACTTGGTAGAAGTTTTATATTTTAGCCTTTTGGGGTCGAAACTTTAGGACCGTGGGGACCATGAGCTCACCCTATATTTAAAGACCTTTTATAGCGTCTGGTTGATTCAATTTGTGACCAAAATGCTGACCTGTACTTGGCACAAAGATTATATTTTCATGCCATTCAACGTGGCAATGCTGCCAGCATTTTGGGAACAATGCCCACTGGTAGCGGTTTGTTAGATTAGTGTAGTTTAAGTCATTTTGTAAGTTTGTTTGTTTGTTCTTATTTTAAGTATGTCTGTTTAAACCTAAGTTCTTTTAATAAATCTATTTTATTGTTAAATAACTTTTACATTATTATTAATTCATATCATTTCTATTTACAATTTGTTTTATCGAATTTTCTGTTTACCATGGATTATATTACATGACACTTCTATTAACAAGTGTTATCTTATCTTATTTAGTTATCTAACAATGTGGTACTGTGTACATCTGTACATGCTGTATGAAATAAATTTCTAGACTAGTGGTAGTTTAATAGTGTAATATGTGACGTCACAGAAGAATTGTACAACTTTGGAATGCATTACGTATGGATTTATGTTCAGAAGTTTGGACTCCATGTTGGAGCAATTTATAAACCTGACAAACTAAACACAAGTTATTTTATAGATCAGATACTTATTCACGTCAATTAGAACAAAAAATCGAGTAATCGTTTTTGGCGATTTAAATGCAGACCTAATGAACAGAGACAGCGACACTATGACGTATTTGAGTACCCTAGAAGAATCAGGATATGACGTGACGAATTTAATTGATGTCGATCACTGCACTCGTGAATGCGCTACAAGCAAAACTATATTGGACCATGTTTGCACAAGCGTTAATGAAAATCCATATCGCCTAACCCTAGTCGATCGATAAGCAGATTGCCGTAGAAATATTACATCACAGACACGACCAGAAACAAACGATATCCTACAGTGTGGAGGATGCAACCTCAGAATTTATAAATCCCAACTATAAAATCTGGAAAAAATATTAAACAATATAATCAAGAATACATTGTCGAAAACAAAAAGAGAAAATGCACCCAAGGATGAATGGATTAACAAAACTATAATAAATAGAATCAATTTTAGAAATACGCTCTGGGCTAAGCAGAAACGGAATAGTAACCTATAGAAACAATTTGAAGGAATAATAGAAGAAAGGAATAATTTGCTTGCATTGATCAAGAACACAAAAGAAGACTATTATTTAACAGCTTTGAAGAGATGTGATAAAGACCCTAAAAAAATGTGGAACTTAATTAATACACCAGCAGTAAATAAATTCAAAGGTACCTATGCTCCCCCGAAACTAATGGTGAATTTTACCCTTGTAGATAACAATAATCAAGTTTGTCAAATATTTAATGAATTCTTTACATCAGTAGGCACCCAGTTAGCAGACAAAATCCCAAAAGCCTCTCAAAAGAAAACTAAATTTATATTGAAATATATGAATACTACTCCCAATACAACCTTAACTGAACTAGGCCCTTGTACAGAAGATGAAGTAACCACTATTATTAGCAATTTAAAACAAGACACCAGCTCAGGGATAGACGAGATAAACACCAAATTTATTAAATGTATTAAAGATCTTATATCTAAAAACCTTATGAACTGCATTAACTTATGTTTGAAAACTGGTGTCATTCCAGACAGTCTCAAGATAGCAAATGTAACGCCTATTTATAAAGCAGGCATCAGGACTGATCCTGAGACTACCATCCCATTTCTGTTTTCTCTAACTCGTAAGTCATCTATAACTCGTTAGTAAAGCCCCATATAGAATATGTTATCAAAGTCTGCAGATGTGCTTCCAACACAAACTTACTGTGTGTCCAGAGATCAAAAAACAATTGATAAAAACCCTGTTTAAGTACGACTATCTGATGAATACGAAAACACTAGACGAAAAGACTAAACTATACAATATTAAGCAATTATACACTTATACGACATGTATCCTTATTAAGAAAATTTTAACTAAGAAAATACACTCTCAAATTTCAATCACAAAACGAACTTTTAAACATTTACTAAGGAACACAGATAAAATTAAACTATTAAAACACAGAACTGGATATGGGAAAAGGAACATCATTAGCGAAGGAGCACAGTTGTATAATAAACTACCAAATGAAGTGAAAAAGTGCAACTCTTTAGGTATGTTTAAAACTAAATTAAGACAATTTATTAGTGATAAATGTTGGCATTATATATTTTTAAGCTCATAATAAGTGAACTTTTGTTCAGTATGAGTAATAAAAATCTATAAATCAAAACCAAATAGACATATTTTAGAAGAATTGGGTGTATATTTTGATTCAGTTTTTGGATATTTGTTATATGTTCAGTAAACTTAGATACCTAATCAAAAATTATATCGAAATATGCAGCCACTGCTACAAAAAAAGCGACCACAAAAGTGATTCAGATCATACGCTCAAATAATGACCTTATTATGAGTAGTTGCCTTATTATGACCAGTGAAAATAAACCAATAATAACTAAAACTGAAAATTACTCCTGAAATTAGATAAAAACTATTTAGTAAAATACCAGAATTAATTAATAATTCTAGTATATGGACATGGTATCCAATAAATGACAATAGCATTTTATAAGGGACCAAAACCAAGCTTTCACCTGATACATATAATATTTTAAATTAAGACAGATGACCCATACAAGCAAACCAAAACTAGCATATCTAAAATCTGTATAATATAAGTCACCATAAGATTCAAATACTCTCTTATTGCAATATCAATGTTTAATGTTGAATTGCCCTCATTAGTTTTGGCCATCTGGTATGCTATTAGTCTTATTTCTTTTCTAAAAGGCCCATCTAAACTAATGTAATTAATCACCCAAAAGGGGGTCTGAATTGATCATAAATTAGCTGTGGATGTAGGTAAGCGGATTCGACCTGAAATTAAACGAAACCTAGGCATTGGTGATAACTAAATTGTTTAAGGATATCATGAGTCATTGGTTCCAATCTATCGAGACCCTGTCTCGATTGGGATCAAGGACCTCATTCATTATGATACGGCAAGAAGGCGGTTCTGTAACAACCAAGCTCATCGACCGTGTCACATAAATATAAATAATATTTATTTTATCCGTAAGAAACATGAGAATCATCGTACCTTTAGCATCACAATCAACACAATATTTGTTGTCCTCGTCTTTTAGCATCTGTATTAATATGTTCTGACATCGGTCCTGAATCTGTTTAGTTCGATCCTTTTCACTTTTAGAGCTCATTCCTGTGAGATATTCGCAGCAAACAGCGTGAAAATCACTGAAAATGGGTGGAAGGATTGTTTGTTGAAGGCAGTAGTAGAAACCATAGACGAAAAGTAAAGTGACAGCCGGATTGATGAGGTGTATTTTGTTCATGGTTTTTGTAATGCTGGTAACATTATAAGGCAAAATTGGGCCTAGATAACTTTTTGTTTTAACACGGGAACCCTTGCTTAGATTTTTAAAAACAAACATTTTAAACGTCATGTTTCTAACGTCAAAGACGTCAAAGTTGTCAAAGTCAAAGTGATCTTTGTTTTGAAAATAGACGAAAATCCCAATAATCACTCTTGAACTCTTAAATAAATATAAATAATTGTATATATTGCTCAAACCAATATTATTTTAATAACTGTGGTCGTCAAGTTGTACTGTAATGCTTTTTTAATTAGATGCTTACTTGGCTGTGTTTTATTTTTCATTGAAAGTACATGGTGTTATAATAATGGGGAACCAGCTGGTGGGTGTCGCGCCGTCTCAAATATATCCAGTGGAGCACTATTTAAGTGACCATGTGGATCTAGCCTTTGACCAGAGGTAAAAACTCTAAAAGATTTGTCAATACCTGCTATTTATCTTTATGACTCACAAACCTTTTATCATTTATATTTATGTATTTCCTTAATTGAATTGCGAGATAACTACGAAGTTTGTGTATTCTCAGTATCTTCCATTGCCTTTCATAAATAGTGCCAGCAACGAAATCATATTGTGTCAGTTAACTTAATAATTGAGGTGAAAATGATATTAATATTCATTTATTATTGCATAAGAAATAAGCAAGAATAATAAAACAAATACTGTGTCATAAGAAGCATCGGTGAATGTTTAGCCTTAATTTAACCATTAGAATGCTTTAAATATGTAGCTGATTTACAATTAGATTTATGCAACTAAAACTTTTTGAGGAATTTGTAACGAAAGTGTAAAAGTTTTACTTATATGAAGAGTATGTAACTTGTATACTTTATTAGGTCCTTTTGTATAATTAACTACTTAATTTTTAAACTTAAAATAGTCAAAACGATTAGGTATATATATTTTAAATAAGTGTTATTGGTATAGGTTATCTGCAATAAATTCATTTTTATTTTATTTTAGCCTCGGCTCTACAAGATTTCTAAAGGTGGCACGGGCCCGGTCCAGGGAAGGCCTGGTGGTGGTCAAAGTATTTGCAGTGCATGATCCCTCGCTGCCGCTGGCAGAGCATAAGGAGAGGATCCTCAAGATCAAGGAACAGCTTGCTTCAGCATTTAACTGCTTGCCATTCCAGAGAGTAATAGTAAGCTGTTCACACATGTGTTAAGTAATGACTAGCATAGAGGCATTCCATCTTAGTTCTCAGGGCTGGCAGTTTGTTGAAGTTTCTCTAGATATTTTTAGAAACTCCCTAAATCAAAGTTTGTTTTGTTTGATTTTTTCAAACTTATATGACAACTCTATGTTAATAATTTCAAGTTTAAATTACATGGGATGATGTGCCTTATGTAATTAAAAAAAGCAGATTCAATATACACATACACTCAGACCTCGTAATCTACTTTCATCTAAAACATTGTGCTGACATTTGTATGTTGATAGCAATTGTAACAGACAAAAATGATTTTTATCTCCAGTTGGACACTAACAAAGGCTTAAGAAAGAGGTTTTCTTTAGTATATTACCTGTTTAGGTTACTTAGGTAAATGCTAAATCAAGTGGCCTTGTTGACGTATTTATTTTATGTTACAAAATTTCTTATTTCAATTGTAACACAGTGGAACAGGTTGTTCCATAGTTTTGTTTGAAAATAGTGGTTTTTTCTCTTGAATTACCAGTATTTTTCATATTTTTAATATGATTTGGATAACTTATTTGCACTTGTACTGCAAAGTACTCTAGTAATGAAAAACATTAGATATTCCCACCTGTTACCACCAATTTGTTACCACTGGTAACATTTGGGATTTTTTACCCTTTTGTTGCCACAGGAAGCTACTGGGATTTTTAATCACAAAAAAAATATTTTATGCTTGGCTTCTTCAAATAAGGTTTAAGGTTTAAAGATATTTATTCTCAAAAAGACATATAAGTCACTTAATAAATAAATAAATAAATAAATATTCACCCAATTATTATAAACTTCCAGTTGACAGACAAAGCAGGCCTGCTCATGAGAGAATATTGCAAGTACAGTGTGTATGACCGTATGTCTACCCGCCCATTCCTTACCACTCTGGAGAAGAAGTGGATCTCATTCCAAGTGCTCTACGCCCTGCACCGGATGCACAAGCTGGGGATATGCCATGGAGATATAAAGGTACTTCTTCTGTTAAATTATCCATCCAATTCATAAACTCACTATAAACCTATTTTAGTTAAAGCATTCTTTGCCTCATTATGATTTTTTTCTTTTATCGATGTGTACACGCAAAAAGAGTATTTCAGAGAATATTCATTACTTTTTCAATAAACTTAAATGCTAAACAAGACCAAATATAGTACAAGTAAGGAATTAATAGATAAGCTTATTTGTTTTCCATGCAAATTCAGTTTCCTTTATTATAACTTCTGCATATTTAATATCACGTGCCCAGATACGAGTAAGCGTCGCAGATTCGGCACATTTAAACGATTACACTTACAATAAGCTGAAAATCGAATCACCTTTCAGTTAGAAAACATAATGGTGACATCCTGGCTGTGGGTCCTGCTGACGGACATAGCGTCGTTCAAGCCGACGTTCCTGCCGGACGACAACCCGGCCGACTTCAGCTACTTCTTCGACACGTCGCGCCGGCGGCTGTGCTACGTGGCGCCGGAGCGGTTCGTGCGCGCGCCGGACCCCAACACCAGGGCTGTGGTACTGTCACCAACATGGCATTTATTTTTAGATTTAACTGAAAATCGACTTTTGGTAAAACATTTTCTTTGCTGATCACAGAAACCCTAGACAAAATGCGTGCTGCGTTTGTTATTATTATCAAAAATGTGTAGGATTAACGTAAGCTGTGAGACGGTCGCGTCGAGCGCCGACGTGAATTCAGTACATTTTGTCTGTTTTCGAAAATCGTTTACGTTGCGTTAAGCGACTTGTCTAGCCTCACAGATCAGCCTTTGGCAGTATTTTGCATTGTCATCCGACCTAAATACGTATCACAATTTCCAGCTTCACGCAAAATGTTCTGATCAATTAAAAGTGAATTTGTAAGTAATTCATTTATTTTTATTAATGTAACCAAAGTGGTCACGGATATACAATACTTAATGTCATCATCATCAAATCTGCTGGACAAAGGCCTCCCCCAAAGAGCGCGACAAGTCACGGTCTTGAGCCGCTTGCATCCAGCGGCTCCCCGCGATCCTAACCAGGTCGTCAGACCACCGGGTGGGAGGCCGTCCAACACTCCGTCCACCGGTGCTGGGCCGCCACTCGAGAACTTTTCTTCCCCAACGGTTATCAGTTCTCCGAGCTATGTGGCCTGCCCATTGCCACTTCAGCATGCTAACTCTCTGAGCTATGTCGGTGACCTTGGTTCTCTGGCGTATTACCGTATTACGGATCATATCGCGCAAAGAAACTCCGAGCATAGCTCTTTCCATTGCACGCTGAGTGACCACTTAATACGTGAATACTTAATGTATAGTATTTTAATTGTTTTAAATATCGGAATTCACTTAGGAAGCTCCTAAGTACCTACATTCTGACATTATAAAAAAATCTTACTGTACCCCTTCATTCGATGTGAAAGGAATAAAGCACGATAACCACCGCGATAAATTAATTTCAGAGTGACGACAGAAACAGTAACCTACTACTCAGCGAGTCTCCTTGCAAAGTGGGTGAACTGCTGCCAAGCATGGACATCTTTTCCGCAGGGTAAACCACTTTTACAATACAATACAATACAAAACACTTTATTGAACACCAAACAAAACATTACAGAGATCCAGTAAACCACTACCAGCCATATGTGACACTAAAGAACGATCTTTTACTTGTTTTATCCTAAATTTCCTAATATATTAACATTTATTTACTTGTGTGTTGTCCGATCTGTCACTCAGTAACGGAACCGTTTTTTATCTAGTAAGTTGGGACCATTCCGTGATTTGTTAGATCATTCTCCCGAACTCATTATTTCTTCGTAGTAATTTTTCCATTCGCATTTTTCCCCGAACGCGATATTACCAGTCGCCTTTTTTCCTGCGGCAGTTTATTCACAGTCGTGTTTTTCCGCTTGCGAGTTTTATCCAGTCGCTTCTTTTCCTACCACCATATTTTCACGGTCGTGTTTTTCCCGTTCCAATTTGTCGAAGATACAGAGTCGACGGAGCTCCGCTACCGCGGAGCTCCTATTTTTGGGTGGTTTGGCCCTCCGGGCCTGATGCAGAACTAACAACCTAAACCTACCTACGAATTACGATGTAAATACTTTTGGGAAAAGTGCGACTGAGATAGAAATCGAACGGGAAAAAAACCGACTGGGAAAAAAGTCGAACAACAAAAAAAGCGACTGTAATAAAATCGAATGGTGAAAAATAAAATTAGGTAATATCGCGTTCGGGGAAAAATGCGAACGGAAAATTTAATACAAAGAAATAATGAGTTCGGGAGAATGATTTAACAAACCCATTCCGTGACAACAGGCTTTATATCCACCGAGCCAGAAGTAGGGTAATGTTTGTGACTATCTTATGTGTGAGTGTGTCCGTTCTATTGTGACTTTCTGTAACATAAACGGCTCGATTTTGGAGAGTGTGGTGTCCTTAGATTCGTCTTGATTGTGGGAGTGACATAGGCTACACAAAACATTATGTTGACGACAATATCAAAAATGCAGTCGGGGGTCTTTTTTAACCTTGATTAGTTATTTGTATTTTGAGTTTCTTTGTTGTGCACATAGTCCAAGCCTAGACGTAATAGTTTCAGACTAGGTAAATTTATGAGTATCCTGCCTTTTTACCAAACCATCATTTTGACAAACTATATCATTTTACAAAATTTTCATTTCTCGATAACGTGTTTGTGTTCAAAACATTACATATTACATAGGTTACATGGGCTTATTAAATAAGTTTAGGTTAGGTTAGACTGTTGTCTAGAAAAAAAAGAAAAAAATTGGCGGGACGTATCTGTTTGTAAAATGATATAGTCTGCCAAATGATGATTTGTTAAAACATTAGTGAACCGAATGTATGTTAGATCGTCGAAAACTCTGTTCTAGATGCGCACTACTCGAGCTTTGGAAGGACGGTACTCCAGCTCTGGACTTGTCGGCGTTGTTGGCGTACCGCAACGGCGAGCCGCGGCCGGCCAGCATGACCCTGGACGACTCGGAGCCCGCGCTGAGGGACCTACTGCACTCCATGACGGCGCGGAGCCCGCGCGAGCGCCGCAGCGCCGAGCTGTATCTAGCTGAGGCGAGGGGCACGTGAGTCTGCCTTTTATTAACCCGACGAAAAAGAAGGGTTTTATATAGACCCTATATTAGCAGTTTGTTGGCTACCTAATATTAGTGATGTGCAGGGTCAATAAAAATAATAATTGAAACGTATTTTCAACAAAAAAAGTGAGTTCCCATACATAGCCTCCCCCTACCTACAACGTCGAGACTTGGAAAGTTTGTATCACTATTTCCAGGTGGCCACTAATCTGCCCGCTTGATAACGGGGTCTAAATGTCGCTATATGTGTGTGTGTATGTGTGTGTGTGTGTGTGTGTGTGTGTGTGTGTGTGTTTGTTTGTTTGTGGAATTGTAGCTCTTAAACGCGTGAAACGATTTGGATGCGTTTTTTTTTATTGCTGGTCCAAACCTCGATTTACATATCATAGGTGCGGTCGCGGACTTTAACTGATACTATAGAACCTTGTCGCATAAAACCAACGATTAATTCCTATGTCATGTCTATCTCGTCACTTGACACTGTCATTTAGACAAGGCTACAGCCAACTGGACATCTTTCATACCTCGGAGCAGCGCTTCTATAGATCGGCCAACCGATATTTGGAGACCATTATCACCCCAAGCTCAATAAAATAAAGTTCACATAACTTCATACTTAGTCCATAATATCTGTTATAATAAGTTGTTCTTGCTTTTGTGAATGTCTTTTTTTTACAATTAATACGTGTAAGTAAGTAAGTAAGTAAGTAAGTAAATCATTTATTCACAACAAAAACACGCAGACAAAAAATAAAATAAAAAGTAACAAAAATAAAAGAAAAGAGACGACATGTCGCGTTAATGTTGCGAAACGGACCCAACTCAGCATATGCTGGCTGTGAAGCCAACGCTGATCTTCCGTTGGGACCGCTCGGTGAAGACACGGAAGGCCACACAGACATTTCGGTACTTACATTTAATTAAAAACATGAAATAAAACTAAAAAAATAACTGCATGTCACAACAGACAGCGCCCCAGGTGGCGTGTAGCATGACTGTAAGTGTTAATTGAAGATTTTTATAATAAATAAATAAATAAGGTTCTATGGTGGATCACCATTTAAAGTCCTTGATGGTGCATATCATTTTATATGTATAGCAATCCAAAAATAATAATGAAGTTAAATTGCTTTATCATTCAGCCATTGAATCATATCAATTTGTTTCCAGACTCTTTCCAGAATACTTCTACTCGTTCCTCCAGTCCTACATGCTTATCTTCTCAGCGCAGCCTATCTTACCGCCCGACGAGAAAATACTGCGAATACACCAGGACATTAAGAACATTATCAAGATCTTCACGCAGCCGTCCGATGCTAAGAATTACCACGACCTGGTCGAGGAGACCACGGACAAAAGCGACACAATAGACATGCTGAAGAAAGACGGGTTTAAAGTCCTCAACGTGAATATAACGGATTTCAAAGATGAGGAAGATGAGAAAGGTGGGAGATTTTCTGTTTCAAGACTAGCAAGTAATAGTCGCGTAACTGGCAAAAGAAATAATGTGCAAAATATACCTTAGCACGTAATTAGAAAAGTACATTTTGCAACTCATTGAAGTTGTTAGTTACACGGTATTGCAGTACGACGATATTTATTTCAACGATTGCTTGTTTTTGTTTATCTAGCGTACAATTTACACTCGCAATATTCAATTTGTTACATGATCTTTTTCGTCACTTTAATGTAAAAACTAACCAAATTCATAAAATAATTTGTTAAGCACGAGCGACCTGCCCTCGCTTGGCTTCGGTTTACGTGTGTTTTCTGGAACCCCCGCGCATAAATCATCATTCCTCTTGAATCACTTAATCTATTTATGAAAACCGCAATAAAAACCTTTGCGTAGTTTGAAATATAAGCGTACATACAGAGCGGGAATACGGCGGGAAGCGACTTTGTTATATACCATTTAAAGATGACGAAGTCCCGTTTGACAATCAATATCTACTAAAGAAAAATATTGAACTTCAATATTGCATAAGCTTGATTTCTACATGGTTAGTGCAGCTGCTGCGTCGTTTTCATTTGAAATACCTTTGTCAAAATTCGATGTAATCATGGTTAAAGGTGTGCAGAAGAAAGAGCTCGGCCCAGACAGCGAAGGTCTGATCCTCATAACGTCCCTCGTGACGTCTTGTATCAGGGGGCTGCACCACTGCACTTCCAAGCTGTATACCCTAGAGATCCTTCAGTTGCTCTGCGAGAACTCCAGCTCTGAGACTATATTGGATCGCATTCTACCTTATGTGGTAAGTTAAAAGTTGTTTTTTTTAAAATATGCGGGGTCTATTTACGTTTAGTAAGACTATGGTGTGTTTTCTTCAAATGGTTCATATTTTTATAACATTGATAAACATGTTTATTTCAATTTTAAAATTTGCTTCAATGGTATCGCAGAGGACAAGGTTATCCGTTTGTTTATGACAATAGTGGTTGGTATCTTGAGTTACCAGCGTTTTGGGAACAAAAAAAAATCATTCAAACCTGTACATACTATTAATTTACCATATCATATTTTTTCATTTGTCAAAATTACAAATGAATGATTTTCGGATTATTTTATTACTTGTCCTGTGGGACCTTGCTTCTTTCCACATTACACGACGACGACGACGATTGATTTATTGATTCGGTTTATTGGCGAGTGTGAAAATATGCGTCTAAAATGGCTTTTCTAATGCTTTTACTTGGAAGCTTGATTATTGTACCGTAAACTAGTTTACGGTTAGGTCGAGAATCGGTCGTATTCATTCCCATTAAATTTAGAAACCGTCAACTTACATTTTAATTTACACATCCAGACAGACAAGGAAATTATCCTATAGGGATTTTTTCGAGGAACGTAACTCAAAATATATGGCGTTGCCTGAACACCGTCGTAAAACTAAGTCGTTCTTGCAGTCGCTAAAAAGTAAATTCACACATGTACAAATAATATTTTTTGATGAACCCGAAATAAAAATACATTGAAGTAATACATAATATACGAGCCCCAATTCAAATGAGTTCGTCCGCCAGGAAAAATAATATTAACCTAACTTCAACATGAAATTCAGGGAGACCTTGATGTTTAGTAGAAAATCTAACATAAAAACCATAAAGATTATAAATAAAATTTTATTTTCCAACAAAAAAAAAAAAAGATTCCACGGTAATTAAAAAAAAAAAAAAATATTTCGCAAAATGTAACACCCGCAAAAAAGTTCGTCTTCAGTTCAACCGACGCAGAATAGAACGTCTACCATTTGGTGGCGTCACCTTTTGCATCTAAAACGGCTTTGATCCTGAACGGCATTGAATCTACTAACTCTCGACACTCTTCAGGGGTTATTCCATTCCAGACACAGCTTAGTTTCTCCTTAAGATCAGCTTTTGACCTAGAAGGGTCTTTTCGCAACTTCTTCTTCATTTTCCACCACAAAGTTTCTATGGGAGACAAGTCTGGGCTGCTGGACGGCCATGACATGGTAGGGATTTTTTTGGACTTCAGCCACGCCATTGTCGTCTTGGCGGTATGACATGAGGCACCGTCTTGTTGAAAAGTAAATGCATTTCAAAGTTTCAACTTCGGTATAGACGGCAGCAAACTCTCTTCCAAGATGCTTTTGTATTTCTCGGCACTGACGGCTCCATATATAAATTGCAGACGGCCTACACCCTGTGCCGACATACAGCCCCAAATCATCAAAGATGCCGGAAACTTCACCTTTCGCTTGAGACAGTCATTATGAAATGCCTCTCCTTTTTATCGAATGACTTTACTTCGTTCGTCGCCAACTGTGACGTCGAATTTCGATTCGTCGCTCCATATTATTCTTCGCCACTGATCGGCCGTCCAGTTTCTGTGTTCTTTAGCGAATTTCAACCTGTTGTTTTTCTGTGTTTGAGTAAGTAACGGTTTCTCTTTAGCTGTGTAAAAACCGTAGCCCATTTTCTTCAGTACTCTCTTGCAGGTGTCGACTGATATATTATTTTTAATAGCGTCACGCCATAGTACGGTAAGTTCTCCTGCTCTTGCACGACGATTTTTCTTTATGATCTTCCTCAGAATGCTGTTCTGCTTTGCTAGTTATTCGTGGACGGCCAGTTTTCTTTAAACAGGAGATTGTTCCGTGTTTTCGATGATGCTCGATGATCGTTTGAATTGTAGATCGTGGCAACGACAGGTCCTTGGATATTTGGTACGTCGATTTGCCCTTATTGTTATGAGAAATGATAATTTTCCGCACTTCTTCGGGCACTGGTGCCGTTTTTATAGAATAATGATTAAGAAGTAATGATAATTTGCTTGTAATTTGGCTTTTTATATAGCGCGTTGACATATTAGATGACAGAGAATATTCTTTATTCAATTTGAACTATTATTTTACATCATACCACTTAAAAAGCAGTTTATATTTTAAATAGACGACCTGTTTTGCGTCAAATATGAACTAGACGTAATTTTTTGCTTACAAGATGATAACTTTATGATAGAATTACATTAAGATCGTTAAAATGATCACACTTTGTACAACACAAGATTAAACTAGGTGTAATGACCTCGTGTGTAGCGTATTCCATTAATCATCAAAGTCAACCCGAGATTGAATATCTGCCTTACAATTAAATATTGTATTTTGAAGTGCAACTAGACGATCTATTATGCATTAGGACTCGTATGACCGAGTACTAGAGTCCCGTGTCGTATGTCCGTAGATCCATTTGTCGCACGACACAGTGGCGCGCGTGCGCGCGGCCGCGGTGTCGGGCGCGACGCGCTGCCTGTGGCTGGTGCGCGCGCTGCCCAAGGCCGACTGCAACGTGTTCCCCGAGTACGTGCTGCCGGAGCTGGCGCCGCGCGCCACCGACCCCGCCGTGCCGGTGCGCATCGCCTACGCCAACAACGTTGGTGGGTCCCGCCGCACGACGCACGACGCGCTGCCCGTCCTTATCAACATGTCCTTCATACAAACATGAAGAAAGCCGATGGGTCTTATGGTATCGGTAGAACTGCTCATAGCACTTACCGGGACTGGCTTCCGAAAAACGTTTGTTTGTCGCCAACTCTCAATTATAGCATAAATAGTGGAATTGTTGTATTTTTTTTAATCCACAGGAAGTTTAAAAAAAGTAGATCCGTTTTTTTTAGATTCAGACAGCGAATTTGCACAATTCGTGCGAAATTCTTAACAGAAAAAAGGACAGCAACCATAATTATCCGTTTTGTTACTAATAAATGTATTATAATTTTGGTAACAAAACGGACAACTAGAAACATTTTTCTGCTGACATGTCGTCTAGAGGCGTCTAGAGCGACGCTTGCATATTCGCTTTAGTATTTTCAGAAAAGTTAAATGGATGCTATATTTTTAAACTCCCCAGCTAAGCTGGCGGAGATCGCGGTGCGCTTCCTGGACCAGACGCAGAACATGGTGGACAAGGAGGCCGCCGTTAACTACGAGACGGAGCTTTCCGCGCTGCACGAAATGGTAATACTACTGCTTTTTTAGGTAGTTCATCAACCTTCATCATATCATATACGTCAAAAATGACTTTGACATGAATTATCATTTTGTTTTACGTGTCTTGAAACTTTATTGATACGACCTTAATAAATAATAAAATTGACCTGTTTATAAAAAAGTGATAAAAGTGATGAATACTTCGTTGGTTAATACATTTTAAACCTTTTAGACAAATCTACTGTGACCATACATACCCAGGTATCTCTCAAAATTTTCATCTTCAGGTTAGTTGTCCGCTATGTTACCAAAATAATGTATTTTTGTAACATAACGGACATCTCTAGTCTCGACACTAAATAACTAAAGGCGAATTTATTCAAAGGTTACTCGGTATAGGCATAAATCTTAATTGAGACCCGAGGTGCGGGGAGAGAGGGCAATGGTAAATATTACCTTTTGCCTATCGCGGCTCTCAATTAAGTTGTACTCCTATACCGAGCACCCTTTGAATATATTCCCGGCGAGTATGGATTGTGTATTATATGGAGATGTTCCTCAGGTTCGCTCGACCGTGTCCTACCTCCTCACGGACTCGCAGGCGGTCGTGAAGAGAGCGCTCGTCGATAACGGAATCACCAAACTATGCATTTTCTTCGGGAAACAGAAAGGTATGGTCTTATTGTAATATTTAAAGTGGGTTTGCTCATTTTACTAAAGTTCAGCTCATTTTGGATACATTTAATGATTAGGGCATGAAAGGATGTCCAGCGGTAAAACTAATATTAAAAAATCGAAATGCCTGGCTTTAGGCGAACATCATTCGACCTGTAATGGTCCCTTATATAACCTACGCAGTATCAAAGTTCCGCCTGATACCCTTCTTGTTGTATACACTGTACAAACGGTTCCCGTAGCGAATGACGTGATCCTGTCGCACATGGTGACGTTCCTGAACGACAAGGAGGAAGCGGCGCTGCGCGGCTGCTTCTTCGAGCGCGTGGTTGGTGTGGCCGCGTATGTCGGCCAGCACGCCGCGCCCATCCTGCTGCCGCTCCTGCAGCAGGTCTGTACCTCTATTGTAAACTGTAACGTTTTGCGCATTTCACATCAAGATATTTACACTCAGGAGCAAAAATACCGGGTCGGGTCAGACTGCGTTTTTCATACAAAAGATACTATTTCGAAGCCTTGGTTTAATGGTGGATACTCCGAGGTTCAATAGAGGAGGTCAAAAGTTCTTAAGATACTTAACTGATCGCACAATCAGTTAACACCACTTTGGGTCAGCACTTGGATTTCCTTACATTTTATTGCCATTTTAGACGTTTTTCTGAACATGCACAATTGGGTGAGTATAATTTTTTGAAGTGGTATATTTTATATTTTATTTCGATAGGAATTAATATTTAGATCTGAGAATAAAAATCCTTTTATTTTTATCATCTATAGTTTTTTAGAAATCATTTTTTAAAACACTGAGGTGACAGTTCATAACTTTCTATGCCTGTTTCCCTCTAACGCCTTAGTCTCCAATTAAAAAAAAAAGAAGTGAGAAAAAGTTTTCGTTGACAGTTCTCATTTGTCAAACAATCCGTTAAACTTATATCTGTATTGGTTATTTTGTTTTTGTTTTGTTTCAATTCTATTTTAACTTCAACTATTGCTTACACCTGGACTCTGGCTTTTCTACTTCTCTCCACGACCCTGGCACGGATTTCGGACACCGATCGATTTTTATCTCGACGATTTGCGGCACATTAATAACGATATAGCGAAGTCTTTGAGAGTTTGTGTGGATTGGAGTTGAACACTTTGGTACCTATTCCATAATGACTTCCTTCACCCGTGCTGATTCCAGAAACTTGCCAGAAATGGACACGGCAACAATTGTCGAATATCTTTCTACCAGCGATAAACACAATGTTGCTGAATTTAGAGGTGCTTAAGCATTAAAGTAAGTATTATACATACACGTAATATTTACTTTAGTTTTAAGTAAAATATTAGTCATTGTTGTTTAATTTAAATTATAAATTTATCCCATAGCTAATATTTTATTTTAATTATTGATTGAATGTTATACTCACTTATTTTTATTTACATTTTAGGGCATCAAGAGATGGCTACCTTGAAAGTGCAGTTGGTTATGTCCAAGTTAAGAGAAAATACTGAATGTATTGTGAAAGCCAAAGTTGTCCCGGAACATAAAGTGACAAAGAAATATTACCTTGTGACTGTTCATATTAATGAAAAAGAAAGCAGTGTGATTGATACAACATGTGATGGCTGTCCTGCTTTAGCAGGTAAATTGTGTGTGTAATATCAACTGTTCTAGAACTGCTGTGTTTAAAATGTAAAATGAATTTTAAACTTACATCAATGAAATTTATCATTTAGTATGTTCATGTGTGAAACTGTTCAATATAACATTTGAATGGTTATTCAAATTCAAATTCAAATTCAAAATCATTTATTGCGGTTAAAGGGGATAAAGGACAAAGCAAACTTTACAGAAGCCCTAGTTCATTTGTACTGAAATCGGTAGATTACAGTATGTGTGTGTGTGTGTGCAAGCATTTGTGGACACAAAAGCATTAGGTATATGTTATTTAGCCATTTTTTGTTTTCAGGTGGATGTAAACATACTCTTGTAGTTTTGTATTGGTTGGAGAAGAAGGCAAGGGAACCATCACCAACTGCATTAGAATGCTATTGGGCCAAACCTCGACTAGCAAGCGAAGGAACCCAACCTGTGCTTGCAAAAGATATATTTAAATCAAAAAGGAACGCAACAACGGAATTAGGTCCAAGAGACCCAGAGATACTCAAAATTTTATATGAAGAATGCAAAAAAAGGAAACTGGACAACAACTCATTAATTTTAACATTTTTAGCTGGTCCAGACACTTTATCAAAATTGTGTATGTTTGATTTAGTATTAGAATTTACCACCAAAAGTTTAAATAAAACATATGAAAACTTTAAAAGCACTAAGTCAACAATATTGAATACTAATGTAATCAATGACATAGTAAAGTCCACCACAAACCAAGCGGAATCAAAGTTCTGGCATAGCATAAGACAGGGCAGAATTACTGGGTCAAAAGTTTATGAAGCATGTCACTGTTCCACTCCTGATGGGTCTTTGGTTCAGCAAATCCTTGGTGGATATAAAGTGTACGAAACAAAAGCCATGAAGAGAGGTAAAACATTAGAAAAACATGTTGTGAGGGAAATGGAGAGAAAATTAGGATTTCAAATTAAGGAGACCAGCTTTCATTTAATAAATTTGATAAGTGGAGCCGCACCTGATGGAGTGGCGAGTAATTTTATAATAGAGGTAAAATGTCCGAGTGAGTACTATAAAAACTGTCAGCACTTACTTGAATGGCAATATAATAAGGGAAAAATATTATGCCCAATGTCAGTTTCAAATGCTAGCAACCGGATACAACAAGTGTGCTTTTTGTGTTGATGATTCTAATTTTGAAACTAATAAAAAAATGCAAATTATTTGGGTTGAGTTTGACTCTACATATGCAAACAATTTATTAATAAAATCGGAGAGTTTTGGAAACATAATATTTATCCAAACATTTTAGAAAGCGCTGTCTGTTGATTCAATTTAATAGGTAACTCAAGGCACATAATTAGAATCTTCATTTTTCAAAATATGGATCAGTAACACAAAAAGCACACTTGTATGCGGTTGCTAGCCTTTCACTCTCGCTCACTCCCTCAATCAGGTGTAACTCCACTTACATCAAATTTAGAATATTAAAAAAAATCTTCAACATCCAGTTTCACAACATTTAAAAGCCAATTGCTATATGAATATATCCGTGCTGTGATTGATTTACACTTGTTTCTGTATTATTTCTAGATTATAACAAGTAACAATTATTGTTTAATTTATAAGTTGTATCCTTTGATTACACAACTTTAAATCATGATTTCGTCTTATTTCATAAAACATTCAAATTATCCAAAAAATCCGAATATTCGAATATCAAAATTGAACTATTAATATTATTCGAATTTGAAATAAGCATTGGATATTGCAAACCCTAAATATGATATAAGGATGGTCTGTTTAAGCACTATTTCCACCAAACGGCCCGCAACGGATCGGAACGGAAATAATTGTATGATCTCTAAACGATATTAAATCATGTCAAATCAGTATTTAAAGTCTATATTACCCAGCCGCGAACAGCAACTTGGCCGCGGGCGTCTTCCGCGACACGCGTACGTCGCCGTAAGTATGCTGCGACGTGCGATCGGCTCCGTCATAAACAGACAATAATAATTTCAATAGAGCCGTACGGCTGTCGCCGCATGCGTACGTATCCTTTCCGATCCGAGGCGAAGCGAGCCGTTTGTTGGAAATCATTCTTTAGTAAGTAAAACACACGAGATTATTTTATTTTTATTATGGTGGTTTGAAAGTTTGCCAATGCACATGCAATAATAACACTTTCATCTGCATATCTGACATGGCGGTGGTTAATAACTGAATGAGGTTTCAAAAAGTTAAATTCTCTCACTCTCCTTATAACGCGTTCAATATGTATTCGCAGGCTAGCTATTACTTTGGTCTGAATCACTTCCATTTTAGTAGGTGTTTCCTTTGAAGAAACGGTTGGAGGACGAAGGAGCTTAACATGTTTCTCCGCTAAGAGTGCTTCTATTCCTTTGAACCCTCTATCGGCTAAAACCACAGCTCCTGGAGGAAGAATATCCATGAAGCCACTTTGTTCTGTAATGCTCTTATCTGATATTCTTCCCCCATAACCTTTGGAAATAAAACATATAAACCCATTTGGGCAACACCCAATTAAATATTTTAGTGTATTACATGATTTGTACTGCGACCATGTTCTGGCTTGCATTAATGGATTAGAAGGCCTCTCAATTTGAATTTCAAAGCAATCCAATATGACTTGCACATTTGCATATCTTATTTTGAAAACAGAAGGCAAATTTCTTTTGATTTCTATGGGTTCTAGCAGGTATACATAATCTTGCATATAGGATTCCAGTTTAGTAATACAATTTTTTATTATTTCTTGAACTGTCATTTTGCTTAAAATAAAATGATCACTAATCCTTTCTAATGTGTCATTTTGTTTAATTTTAAATAAAGTTATGATTACATGAAAAGGGCGTAGTCCACATTCTTTTGATAATAACTCAACTAAAAAATAATATGGTTTTGGAACCCCAATGTATCAGGCTCAACATATGAGTTCGACCTGATATAACCTGTCCTTCAATCATATTCTCTTTAAAACTTGTTGAACTAGAGGCTGATGAGCTAGAGGGCTCGTACAGTGATGGTGTCGACGTGCCACTTGTTGTTGGTGAAGGCTGCTGGGGGGGCTGGCTTGGCATTACATTTTGAGTCACATATGTTGTCCTAAATTTTGCTGAGCAGCAGACACTTCTAAAAGATGGTTTTGCCAAAACAGATTTATTTGTAGAACTCTTTTGGGTCTGGCTTGAAGAATCACTCTGAAAATAATTGTTAAATTAAGTTTTAAAACTCTCCCAGCTTTTAGATGAAAACAAACAAATATAAGAATATCTTCAGCAATTAGAGCCAATTTTTACCTTTGCATATGACACATTTTCTGACAGTGAAATCTTTGTGGATGTGGCTGGCAAGTCTTCGGTGGCTTCTACAACATCTTGGGTAACATTGGCTTCCAAATCCTTTTTAGTTTCCTGTGCCTGAAATGAAGAAACCAATTTTAACTCTGCCTATGATGCTGGCTACCGTGGATTTGATTTCCAGTCCTGACTTTACATGAGGTATACACAAGGCACACCTGTAAAGCACCCAGTTGGCATGTCACTTAAAACAAATAGACTTTCACCCCACAATATGTATTGTTTTATTAAATATAAACTTACCATTAATTCATACAAGTGCAAACAACTAATATGTACTTACATTTTCATAGTTAGTTCTGGTTAATATTAAATTTGCAGTCTTCTTTAAACACAACCTGCCAGATCTTTTTTTACAGCAATCTTGTTCAATCTGAAAACAGAATATTATTAGCACCCAGAATAGACTCCTTGTTTAAAATTAAAAGACTTCAAACAGCAATTTACTTACATCGATATGTTCTTCGCAGACATACAATACTCGTTTTGGGCAATTTCTCGCCACAGCTCGGCACCATGTCGCTTGTAATGAGGTCGGAATGGGGAAAAACTTTACATTCGAGTAGTCTCGTCTGAATTTATTGCACGAAGGTACAAAGCACCGTGCTATGTCCGAGTTATATGCACGATTATATAATTCTTTTTTTTCCATCGCTACAACTGTAGCTGAATCGTCCAAGAGGTTTGAACCAAGCAATTTGTGAAAGTCGTTATTAAAGTGTCGCAAATCGTCGAGATAAAAGTCGATCTCTGTCCGAAATCCGTGCCAGGGTCGTGAAGAGAAGTAGAAAAGCCAGAGTCCAGGTGTAAGCAATAGTTGTCGTTAAAATAGAATTGAAACAAAACAAAAACAAAATAACCAATACAGATATAAGTTTAACGGATTGTTTGACAAATGAGAACTGTCAACGAAAACTTTTTCTCACTTCTTTTTTTTTAATTGGAGACCAAGGCGTAAGAGGGAAACAGGCATAGAAAGTTATGAACTGTCACCTCGGTGTTTTAAAAAATGATTTCTAAAAAACTATAGAAGATAAAAATAAAAGGATTTTTATTCTCAGATCTAAATATTAATTCCTATCTAAATAAAATATAAAATACACCACTTCAAAAAACTATACTCACCCAATTTCCAGCGTTAACCGCCTATTCATTCAGTTGGGTATCCTAGGCACTCTGAAAGTCCTGCATCGATGCTCGGAGTATCCATCATCAGATTTCACTAAAAGCATTCCCTGGCGAGGAACAAAGGCTTCGAAATAGCCTCTTTAGTATGAAAAACGCACTCTGACCCGTTTTTTTGCTCCTGAGTGTATGTGGTCGTGACATTATCAATATGTTACTATAGTAACTTTTGTGGCTACAGGGCCTCACGGACCAGTCGGAGTGGATCATCGCCAAGGCCCTGCGCGCTACGAGCAGCCTGGCCGAGCTGGGGCTGCTGCAGAAGCAGGCGCTGTGCGACCTGGTGGCCGAGAGCGCCGTGTACCTCGCGCACCCCAACCTGTGGGTGAGTGTATACTGGCTACCGGGCCTCTCGGACCAGGCGGAGTCGAGCATTGCAGGCCGCCTGGAGCCAGGGCTCTGCGCGCCTAACAGCCTGATTGGAGTAGCCATTGGTTATACGAGTAAATATTAAGTTTTGAGTATATCTCGTGGCACTTAATGTCAATTACTCACGGCGTGTTTTTGCAGCACTTATGTAGCAATTCAGTTGCGATACAGATACTTATCGTCTTAAACAAACCTAATTAATTATCGTTATGGTATTCCTGGCAATTCCAACTTTTCCGTTCGCAGTCGCCTTATAGAAAAAAAAGCACAAATGAATAGTTGTCCACAGATACGGCACGAAGTGTGCGGGTTAGTGTCGTGCGTTGCGAGCCTTCTTAACCCGATCGACGTGAACTGCAAGATCCTGCCGCTAGTGTGGCCGCACCTTAAACACAAGCTCATACAGGTAGGTGTTCCTTACTGAATAGAAAAAAAAACAAGCTTTATCAATTATTTCTGTAATCTATCCGTATCTTGCCTAAAGTTACACTTACACCGCTATTTTTTTGTGCAATAAATTCCAAAGGGCAAAGGTATTGGACAGGTGGAACCACCCTTACTCACTTGAAATCATCTCGGAACAATCCTTTTGTGTGAGCAGGTAGAGCGAGCAGAACTGGTGCTAGAGAGCCTCGCGGAGCCGGTCCCGCGCAAGGTGCTGGACGCCGTGCTGCGGCACGGGGACGTCGACCGGCTCGTGCACACGCTGCGGGACCGCCGCGGCGCGCGGCTCAAGGTACTACACTACACTACAATACAAAACAATACTGTTTATTGACCACCAAAAAACGGAACACACAACAGATATTTATAAGAGTCAACTTGTACATCCTCGCTTATCGTAATCTTTTGCTATAGATAATTTAAGACGTCGACAGAGTACCCATTACCAAGACAAGCTGCTCGCGTATGTCCTTTTGAGATAGCAATACAGACAGCTACACTAGATCACGTATCACATAGCAGAGAATGCTGTCATTGAATTATTAAGGAGGTTTATTTAAGAAAAGGAACAACTGTAACCAGTTTTGGTGATAAACAAAATCGGCTTTGAAAAAGCCTATACTCAGAATGAGATGGAAAGCAAAGTGCCGTCTTCTTTATTTATGTATTTCCGTGTAATGATTATATTTTACTGGGTGTATTATTTTTTCGTGTCCCGTCGCGTCTAGGTAATACGTGTCTACGATTGAAGAGGAATATAAGTCTAGATTTCAAAGATTTTTTAATGTCGATAACTTATTATTGGGAACAAAGTATAAGAAACTAATTCTAATTCACAACTTGAATGATTATAAGAACTTTCACAGCGTAATTAACTTTTACACTATGTGTATGTTTTGAACTCTAGGCGAAACAAGGCTTGATGCCGCAATACTCCGAGATGGGGCCGCAGCTCCGTAACCTGTTCCGAAGACTCGCCTCCGACGGTAATAATTCTCATTCATTACTTGTAGTTCTAACCCCCGACAAAAGGGATGTAATAAGGCTTAAAAGTTTAATTGTGAGGTTAAAAATATGAACTGAACATTAATAGAATCACCAACGTTTGTATGTTCGTCTGTTGTTTCAGGTATGACGGAGCATGTAGAAAACCAGCTGCTCGCAATGAGCGCGCACTTGATAAAGATCCAGGGCTCTTCCACTCAGGTGAGTACTGCGCTCAGTGATTAGGGTTAGGTGGGGTCTTTTAGTGGTGCATCGTGGTTCTAGAAGCCATGGAGTCGCTATTTCCTAATAACAAACATACTACCTTGTTTTTGACCTTCACGAAGGAAACTCAACCTTATTGCTGTAGAATGTCAGATTGACTTTAGACTTAAGGTGGGTCACAAAGTCTGTGACTATACCCGATACTACTACAGTTTAGTAGCTAGCTATATTCCTATTCCTGCTTTGTTTCGCAGCACATAACAGACGCACCGGGGCGTTTAGCGCTGTCGATCGCCGGCATTTCCCGCTCGGTGCAACTGGACTCCGGCGCCGACGCGCTACCTATAGACAAGATGTATCCTTCGCAGAACAGGTACACCCTTTTTTACAAGCTTATATTTTTCTTCACTCGTATGTTACGGCCACGCGTTTCTAAGAGGCGCGATTTGAGAGGTGTCAACGCAGTACAAAGTATAACCTCAAACATGCCTCTAACACGTATTTTGCGTTGACAGCTGTCAAAACGCGTTTTAGAATGGCGACACCATAGTATGTAATGTTTGGGTTGAAATTTGCAAGTTGATTTTAAACCAGGTCCCGTTATTGAAGTGAGCTGAATGAAACTTTAGTGAATATTTGATATATCACGACTTGTTAGGAACCACCTTATTTCGTGCGTTATTTTCGTGTACTGGCTTTTTTATGTAAAATGTTAAAGATATATTAAGATTTGTGTCTGTAACTGAGTAAGCAATAGTTTATTGCAAACTCTATCAGTTAGAGGTTAAAAACTTATCGAAAAAAGTGACTACACATGTCCTTTCCTACATATTTATTTATTTATTTATTTATTTATTTATTTATTGGTAGGAAATCCAACAGTTACACTTACAATATATGAAACAACAATAAGAGACACAAAACCAATTAAAGGATTTCACATGTAGTGACTGAGTAGCAAACTTAAATACTCTCTCTCTCTTATATGCTCTCTTAGCATATAAGAGAGTATATATAAGAGCGGTGTCTAAGATGTTATCTGATGTTGAAGTGGGAAGGGAGCAACATGATCTTTGCTATACTCAACGTAGACGCACCTAGTTTGGGCTCGATAAGCCTGTGCAAAAAAATCGCGTCCCCCCCAATCGACAATGAAAGATTGAGGCTTAAAAAAAAACTATGCTAAGCGTCCTATGGTTACGCTTACTTTGTTTTGGTAGAGGCTGATTATAAATTAAAAACAAATTGCGACTATACGTGTGGTGATAATATAATATATTTGAGTATAATTAATGTCTACCTATAGATATAGTCAAATAATATTTTAACAGGCGAACACACAAGACATCAGTGTCGCAGGAAACCCACATGAACACAGAATGGCAACACATGTTTGGACAGTCGCAAGACCCTACCTCGATCAGAGGTATGTCAATTTAGTATGCTAAAGGTAAGCACAGTACTCCCAGCTTCGCTATCATGCACTCGCCACAGTAGTCCATGTTACACTACAGGCGGCGTTTATCGTTTGAAAGTTTGAATAAATCATCCGTCACCTTTTGACATGTAAATACTCGTAAGTTCGACAGTGACGGATGCTTTGTCCCCATTTGACACGCGATATTGACGCAGCAATACAATGCTTTTGACGTGTTATCATATTAACGTTACGATAGCTCTTATCTACTCACCGGTGAGGGTAGCGTAGTCCAATGCGCAAGCAGAGCCTGCGACTCTCGCTCACTACGGGGTGGAGGGAGAACCGCTGGGTTTTTAGGGGGTATTCTTCCGCTATCGGTTGGCGAGTCCCATATAACCATCTTGCGTCTTCCCAGACCCAGGTGGCAAGCTTAAATGCATTTCCCGTTCTTTCTTGGCAGTAATGGCGGCCGAGTTAACAACAATGCCAAAACAAGTCAAAGGCAATATTGTTTTACGCAAGCTAGATAAAGTAAGAGAGAGAGAGAGCGGTTTGAGTAAGTGATTTCAAACATCCCAAATACTCAAACATTTTCAGACAGGATTACAGCTTTGAGATGGCAAATTTATATCGGTCTCGCATTCATCTAGTGGTCGGTGTGCTCGTTTGATTTCTCTGTGTCTTGAAAATATCTATTTATAGATAGAATGATCTACGATCTTGCTATTGATGGTTGTATTTGTCGACGACAGCATCGGATTCGGTGTCAGCGTCGCAGGCGCAGCAGGCGTCGCAGGCGCTCTCGGCTGCGAGCACGCTGGGGCGGCAGAGCGCGTCCGTGCCGGCGCACTCGCAGTTGGGCCACAGCGCTAGCTACGTGCAGTGTGAGTCAACCGCTAGATCAGTCGACGCAGGCGCAGCGGATGACGTCAATTTTTTGAAAATATTATTATCTGTGTCTATATATTTTTTAGTAAATATTAATTTTGCTTAAAGCAAATTACTTATATTTATACAATTGTTTTTTTAATTTGTGGCAATTTTTATGCACGTACAGATAGCATGGCGCCCTGTAGAGTCGAACTAAGAAATTTGACCGCAAGGATGCAGCAAAAGTTCCAGAAATCATTGAGGTAATAAATATGATATCCGTACACTTCTCCTATTATATTAGGTACCTATTAGAACAGATATTTTGAAGGGTTTTTTTGGTGTCAGGTCCAACGACGACAGCGCGGACGACAGGGAGGAGGTGCGGCCGCCGCCGTCGTGGCGTCCCGGCAACCAGTTACTGGCGTATCTGCATGAACACAAGTCAGTCATTGCTTTAGTTAGACGAATAATTTATAAATATAATACTGCTTCTACCTTTTAAATATCCCTAAATAATTTGATGTTTTGCATCGCTTACTTAGTTTATGTTTTGTGTGTATATGAATGTATCCTTGGAACTGTTTATTTGTAACCTCATGTAAGTCAAACGGCTTTACGTTACCAAATTAAAAATGTCATACTCAAAATACTCAGTCCAACGCTAAAGGGGGAAGTTGATCTTGGAATTTGTAAATTTATCACTTGCTCTTGGTATCTGTAATTATATTGTTCTGGGACCGCGCGATTATCGTCAATTTCTGTCCTGACGTGATACGCGTATTTATTTCTGTTGCGTAGAGCTCGAGTGAACCAGCTGGTCACGCTGCCGGCGCAGCGGCAGATGTTCGGCTCGTGCTCCGACGACGGCACCGTGCGGCTGTGGGACGCCGCGCGGCTCGCCGGACACTCCTATGTCAACAAGTTAGTAGTTTTAAGGCTTCCCGTCATACATTGCATCGCTGCAATAGTTGCCAGCTTAATTATGCTAAAAAAACTCGTCAGTGGATTGCTACAAGCACGCGGGCTATTGATCAATGGAACTGAGCCTTTAGACTGGCCGCACAAAAGTTTGATGCACGTTACGCATCAAGCTCGACACCATCTCGACCATACTGCCTTTATAAGCCAATCGGCGGTACCTCAACTTCAATAGCCACAGCAGATTTAATCATCTTCCGTTAGTAATAAGGCTCCACTTACTACAGGAGTTTCGTCTAAGATACCGCCATTACTCTTAGCAGGGCAGCATAATAGTTAAGTATCCATTCATTTGTCTTTTAGCTTCATTAAGAAAACAATAAAAGAATACGCAATAATTCGTACCTACTTACCTGCCTTTACCGTATTATAAGTTTTATTTTTTCAAATCTTCTATACTATAAATGTAAAATAGTTCGTCTTCTGCCCTTTAGGAGTTTCTGCTACCTATTGCCACTCGGGCGCTAGGGTTGTGTGGGTCTACTGCTGTTTATACTGTGACTAAGGATTGGGCAGTATACGCAAGTCTAGTATGAGCGGAAAATTTTAAGCAGAAGGCAGATATTAATATAATTATAGGGAGATATTGTTTAGAACATAAGTATTTGAAACACTACCGTCGGTAAGCCCATTTCACGAACGATTTCGTATATTGACCCATTACCATTGCGCGCGCATCGCGACATTGACCTATGCATCTATTTCTATTTCTATTTCTATAATACGGTCCCTCCAGTAAAGATCAATGTACGAAATTCTTCGTCGTCGACGCCTGCGCTTTAGACCTAAAAAGACTAGACTGTTGTTATAATGTCTGCAGGTCGAAGGCGATGTACAACCGCGGCGCGGGCCCGGTCATATCGATGGCGTCTTGTGAAGGCGGTAACTCATTCGTCGCTGCCACACAGGACGGGATATTCGTGCTCAGGTATGTACACACAGGTGAACCAAACAACGGATAAAAGATCTATGGTTGGTTAGTATATGGTGTTTCCAAGCAAAAAATAATAATTTGATTATTAATTGTGATGGTGATTGGTTATGTGATAATTTTCTTTTGCACAAACGTTTTATAATAAATATCCCCAAAAAAACTTTTACACTAACTTAATATTTTGATAGGAATTAAATAACATATTTCAATTAATATTTCTCTAATAACTTTCTTGGTTGACCATCTATGGGGAGATGTATAAAAAAAATAAACGTCAAGAATATGGTCCATTGCAGTAATTAAAATTAGGTAACAACTTGACAGGAGCGCGTGGAGCTAACCCCAGGTGCTTCTGTTTAGTCCACGAGCAAAATACTCTTTAACCGAACATTTGTCCTCGCGTGCGATATCCATGGACTTATTTCTCTAATAAGTTCATGGTGATTGTCTAAAACTCGATATTGGCGAAATACATCTTGTTAAAACCAGAAGTTAACGCCATTAATGAAGGAAAAAAAAACCGGTTCCTTATGCAAAAAGAACGTGTAATATTATGAATCAACTCTCCACGCTTTACACTGATACAATGTTTGTCAAATAATAATGTGAGTTTGTTTGAGTTTATACTAGTAGGTATTGTTAGACCTTATGTTGCACTGCCACTACAATCTCTACTTTGCCAAAAGGTTAACTGGTAGAGAATGCCTTTTGTGCAGTAAAAAATAAATAGACACTGCACTGTTTTTAATGGTGACGCCGGGGTGTCGTCAGGCCGGACGCGGCGCGCATGACGCTGTCGCAGTGCCGGCAGCTGGAGCGCGGCGCGGAGGGCGCGTGCTGCTGGGTGTGCTGCGCGGGCGGCGTCGTGGCCTACTGCTCGCTCTACGCCGCCGTCGTCGGCTGGGACCTGCGCGCGCCCGGTAACTATACGTCCCGTCACGCAATGCTGACGCCGGGGTGTCGTCAGGCCACAACTTCCAACCAAAATGTAAACAGTGAGGGGGGATATTAGTTCAGGATAAAATAGGTGTTATGACCGTAGTAGAATAGAATAGAGCTCGCGAGGAATGACAATTTAATATTGAAATACTACGCATAGCTACTCTCCTGCTTCTATCATTTTACACTTCACCAGTGATTGAATTATTAGCGGGATCCCCTTGAAATATCGACAAACGTTTCATTGAATGTGTCATTTCACCGAATTTAATTTCAACGAAATCTAATTTCTACTGAAACTTTATAGAACTCAGGTTGAGCATTCGTTATGTAGGTTAGGTTAGGTTAGACTAGTAACCACAAAAAAATAAAGCTCCTGCACGTGGAAATGCCTGTCGATGAAATGAAAATTCGGCGAAGTGAAACATTCTATGAAGTGAGTTTCGATATTTCAAGGGTAAACCATTATTAGCACTTATGTTTACACGTAGTAAGTGGTTCGCTATACCTGATTTTTAGTTTTTCAGTCAAAATGATACGGAGGAACAACTTAATTGAGAGCCGCGGTAGGCATGAGGTGTGGGGGTGAGTTACGATAAAGCTCGACTATACCCTGTCCACGATAACGAGCTAGTACTAGAAAACTTAGACAGCACGTCATTGGTCAGCGATAATGGCGATGCACGTGCACCGGGTGAGTTTACATGGCGGTCGAAGTTCAGTCAACATCTGTCTCTTGCACGGTGCGGACGCGTTATAGTGATCTCTTTTCAATGTTTACCGGTTTAATCTGTGACTCGGCTTGTTTACTGGACTATCTTCTGCTGTTTGAATAAATGAATACATAAGTAAATACTTATTGGGTCCTTTATTATTTAACTAATCCAGAAAAATCATAAGGGATATTAAAATAAATATTTCGAGCGACGGAGCATGTAAGCCGAGCATGACAGTGAGGTGCCATCGTTCACGCCCACTCTCAAATGTGCAAAAGAGAGACCGCTATACTAGCTCGTTATTGTGGACAGGGTATAGTCACCGTTGCCCTCTCCCCGCACCTCTTGTCTACCCGGCTCTCAAATAGGTTGTACGCCTATATATGGAGTCGCCACTAATACGTTTTTTATTTTTATGGTCAGGCTTTACTAATGTTTTTTTATTATGTCCTTGTTGTCCTTTTTGACACATAAATATTGTAGTTTTAAGGTTAAAATAAATTAAGATGAATATTTAAAAAAACACGTTCTCAGCTCATCAGCGTGGATAGAACTCCAACAAGGTGAACTGACGACGTGGCGAAGGCTGCGGGAACACCGATGGATGCAAGAGGTTCTTGTGGCAAACCTTGGAGAAGGCCTACGTCCAGTAGTGGACGTCTTTTGGCTGGAATGTTAATGAAATCAATGATATTTTATATTTGGATATGTTATTCTCACACTAAACGCATTCAAAACCCATCGCCAATTACTAAAAGTTGCTACGTTACCATATTTCAACAGACAAAGACGGCAATCCGTAGCGAACGTATTTGTTAGAAAGAGATAAATAGTTGTTTCAAATTGCGTACCCGAATGACATGGCGTGCCAGTACCCGTCTTTATCACACTCATGCGATATCTAATTGTGTATCACATGATTCACAGATGACAATGACGCCGCTGCGCATGTACAAATTAAAACAAATGAGACTTCCTCTCTTCCTTTTATAGTTACGGTATAATATCGGCAGCCACGAAAATCAAAAGACGGCATTTTTTATGAAATATATTTGTTACTTTTCTATGTGTATGATACATGCGTGTCGCGGCGCAACTGAACGATAGTAAGGCAATTTACCTTCCTTTTTAAGGAACGCTTTTGCGCGCAGATGATGTATCTTAATAAAAAAATATCATTGAATGATTTTTTATCATCATCATCAACTTTTTATAAACTAAGTCCATGTTCCTTCTGTATTCGCAGGCAACGCGTGGAAGCTCCAGGGCGACCTGAAGCAGGGCGTGTACACGTGCATGTTCGCGCGCGGCGGGTACCTGGCCGTGGGCACGTCCAGCGGGGCCGTGTGCGTGTGGGACCTGAGGTTCCAGCTGCCCATCACCTCCGTGCGGCATCCCAACTGTGAGTGCCTAGTGTTAGCAGTGCCCAGGGTTATTCTACATTTCGGTAAAAAAAATGTATTGGTTTTTAATATATTTCAATATTGTCATATTGGCTTTACTAACATATCGCTGCCCCAATATTATAGTCTTCTATGTTACATTGTTTGGGTACTTCAATTTAGACCTAGTATCACTCTGACAAACATCAAATTTCAAGTTGGTAAAAATGCAAAAAAAAACCCTATAATATTGGGGCAGCGATATATGTACCACGATAACCGCTTCCTAACCAAGATGCATACGTTACTAACGATTATATTTTCTATCGTAATGTATGGGATGACAGTTGACCACGTGGTTAATCGTAACGCACGGAATGTAATCCCATACATTTTGAGTGATAGAAAAGAAGCGTTTGCATTTTGTCTAGGACCTCTGGTCGTTTATTCGTGTTAATGCTTGTATAAATTCCCAGCGGAGCGCGTGCGGCGCATCGTGGGGTTCGGCGGCAGCCAGTCGTCGCGCGTGTGGGCGCTGGGCGCGCGCGACGCGGCCGCCTGGTGCCTGGAGAGCACGCAGCGCACGCACGCGCTGTGGCCCGCCGCCGCCGGGCCCGCGCCGCTCGACTACCAGGCGCCCGTCAGTACCAACACCCACTCATCCCTCGACACGACGTGATAGGCCCTACAGACTCACGCGACAACTCTCCACCCGAGAAACGAGAAGGCATCTGCACCCACGCGACCTTTCTCACTTGCGTTCTCGTTCTCTTTCAAACAGGCAAAAAAACCACAGCAAACAGAGAACACACGTACCCGAACGAGGAGGTGAGAAACATATCACATTCATTTGTCTCGGGTGTTCTCGGGGCTTCTCGATGTGAGTCTGTAGGGCCTATAACCATTGCATTTACGCATACCACCCAGGTTTAGAGGGACCTGGGATGGTTATGTGGAATTCACCAACCGAGAACGGCCGGAATACCCACTAAAATTCCAACGGTAAACCATCTGCGTCCTTCAGGGAGGTGCCAAGCGACCACGAACAAGCGCATTCTACTGCGACACCTCGAAGCCAACGACTCCGGGAGGGTGCCTTGATTTACTAAGGCACCCTAAGACTTCCGGTGCGCCCCGATGGACGATGGGGTTAATTAAACTCCCTAAACTAACCTCCTTTATTTGGCTCGATTTGAATATGTTTTTACGCGACCCATCTGGGCACGGGAGACCCTAAGCTGGTCATGTGGGACTCACCAATGGAGAGTTACCAGAATATACACTAAAACTCAGCGATTCTCTCTCCGTGCTGTTGTTGGTTCATCAACCAAGAGTGGCCTGAATACTCACTAAGAACTCAGCGATTCTCCCTCCTCGGGTTCCGCTTTCACATTCCACTACGTAACTGAACCTAACCTAACTGTATAAATTAAAAGTTTGAAGTATAGCCTAGACGTAAGATCAGACTTCCAGATTCTTCCAAATTCCAGACACTGCTAAGAACGCTACGTGATGCGTATTTTTTCATGAGCCTAACGCTACTTTATACTCCAATTTTTTTGAGAGATATGCATTTTTGTCGGGGTAAATTCTACAGTATTTGATTTGATAGTACAATCAAGGAATTTAATTCCTATACCACTTTAGACTATGTCAAAATGACACTGTAAATAAAATCATAAGAAGTCTTACGTTTTCATTAATTACATCTATTTGACATAGTCCAAAGTGGTATAGGAATTAAATTCCTTGACTATAGATGTAGGCAAGATAATGAAAGAACAAATAAATAAATCTCACTAATATTATAAATGCGCAAGTTTGCGTGTTAATTTAATACTCCTAAAGGCTGGACGAATTTGGCTGAAATTTGCAATTTTCGATATTTTTGGTCTGGCACCACACCGTCTCAATGCCCCCGTTGTGCAGGCGTCGCAGTACATGAGCTGCGGCTACGCGGGCTGCACGGACGGGCAGGGCTGGCTGGTGACGGGCGGCTCGGACCAGCGCCTGCGCAGCTGGCAGCTCGCGCGCGCCGAGGACTCGCTCGTGCTCGTGCCGCCGCCCGCGCCCTCCGCGCCGCCCGCCCAGCACAAGTACAGGTATACAATATGCGCTGCCAACCCTGAGGACTAAGACGGCTTGCCTTTATACGTCATTTGACCAATTGTCGGTAGGTTAAGGTAGGTGGTAGCGATCCGGGCGGACCCGGTCAAGGTACTACCACCACTAAACCGTCCGACTACGAGTATATCATCATATCAGCTGACACCACGTTTCAAAATGTGAACCGAACTTTATTTTAATGAAAAACGGGGGCATAACGTAATTGTTCATAAGCATGTCAGATATTAGTAGGCACTTTTTTTTGTGCCGTGTGGTTGCTGGACTTGCTGGCTTAGAATAGTGCCACTCCATGCCTTCCTGTGGAAGTCGTAAGAAGTGACTAAGGGATTAAAGGCTTGTAGTATTGTTAGGCGATGGGCTTTCAACCTGTCACTAATATACACTGGTAAACAACTTGGCCTGTTTGTGCAAAATGTGGTTATAGAATCAATGACCTTCTATACACATGGACAACTCACGTCATACAACAAAAATGCCCAAACATGGCACTGCATCTTATTTCACCCTATTATGCTTCGACTAGCTCAGTCTATACATTGCCGTTTACACACCAAGCCTTTAAAATGTCATCGGTTATTAATCAGTAATGTTTATCAAATACTCAGTCGAAGCTTCATATGTTGATTTTAGAAGTTGGCTGGAACAAGGTACCAGTGGAGTTGAAACGGGCTGTTAATTTTAGGGTAGCGAACCTCAACAGAAAATACGGAACCCATAAGGGGGTTTTTATAAGGGTGAGCTTATAAATGCTCACTCATTGTTTGTCCGTCTGTCACAGTCGATTATTTTTGTGAAAATGTTTTTTATAGTTTTCGAATGTACAGTACGGTCACGGAAGTTAATTTGCTACCCATTTCAAAGAAAATCTGCTTGAAGATGTCACTGTCATTAGAGATGTTAAGTCATTTGTAATTGATACGAAATTCAACCTTATTGCTGTAGAATGTCAGATTGACTTTGGAACTAAGGTGGGTCACAAATTTAATTCTTTGATTGTACCCCAACGAAAATGTTAATATTAAAATGTCATAGTAAACTTCAAACAGAACTTCAAATGACACACATGACAATGACAATGACATTCACAATGACAAGGTTCTAAGTATGCTCATTATTTTTATTGGGTGACTGTACCTATATTTTGAACTATTTATGGTATTATAATTATGTGGATAGCTACTGTAGGGTAACTTTTTACTATCGAAGTTTTATTTTATTTTATTTTATTTTATTCGGAAAGCTTACTGCCTACTACAAATTGATCGACCACACTTATATCTAAAAGCAAATTACAAGCTTCCACACATTCACTTAAAGAATAACATGCAAAGTCTCGAATTAAATATGTAAACAGTAACAAATTTACTTCTAAAAAATCAGAACAAACCATAACTACAACAACAACAGTCATGAGTACAGATTCTCAAAAAACAAGCAGATAATAAATAAAAAACAAAGGATACAATGATGCAAAAGTAAAGATGCGAAAACGCTACCAATATAGATGTACAGACATTATTTTAATATAATAATATTTTTGACAGAGAGAGTGCTATTATAAAAGAGATCTATTCCCGAGTCAGAATTCAATTCATTGAACAATTTAGTAGTGCGGGGGAAAAAACATTTTTTGCGGATATTAGTGTGAGAAAGGGGAATATGAAAGTTAACGATATTTCAGGCGCCAGAGGGTGATGGTACTCATAAATATGAACCAATTTTTATTAATCCTTCTGAAACCGCAAACATATCAAAAACTTACTCCAAAAAAACGTTGAATATAGGTTTTGTACAATCACCCAATAAAAATGTTGAGCATACTTAGAACCTTGTCGTTGTGACTGCCATTGTTATTGTCATACTTGTCATTTTATGTTCAGTTTGAAAGATATTATGACAGTGCACTAAAGTGCTTAACATTTTGGTTTGGGTACTTTAGTACATGCAAGAGAAACCATTTTTTTTAAACGAAATATTTTTATTTACCTGCCTACATAAAATAGATAACCGAAAAAACTAATTAACGCTTATATCCTTTAGTGGTTAAATATACATCAGATTCAAGAAAATGATCTGAGCAAATGACGCTTGGATTATTTGGTTTGTAAAATATTTCGGATCTTTCTCTTGCTACTAACTTGCGCCAATTTTCTCTCCTTATCTCGTGTACAGGAAAGCTGAAAAAAAACCCATTATAAGGATTCCGTTTTTTACCATTTTGGAACCCTAAAAAGAGCTACTCTCTTATTTGGTTTCTGACTATGTTCTTGTCACGTCCTTTTGCTTATTTCTTTCTAACGCGCGTGAGAGAAAGAAATAGAATATCAATGGAATACTTGACAATAGTTGTCAGTAGTTGTCAATCAAATACGATATTTATTGAAAATTAAATGGTTTTAATACATTCTTTATAGTTTTTCGCGTGTTATCTTTTATAAATAAAATTAACTTGCCGGTGGTAAGTCACACCATCTTTTTTTTGAGTCGTTTTGGTATTATTTCGGCACTTGTTGATGACACACTTCGGCATCTTAACGGATTTACGACCAACAGACGACTAAGGTAAGAACTGTGCGCACGCTGTCATTGCGAGCAATTGGGCTGTCCCGCGTATTGTGCGCTGATGCGAAGTCCTTGTGTATAGAAGGTCATTGTATAGAATAAACAACAAGTTGTTAGAGTTGTTGGTAATTCTATAGCTCTGCCTACCCCACTCTGGGATGAAGGCGTGACGTGACGGTATGTATGTATGTACTATTTTTCAAATAATGGCGGAATTCCGCAGTTATATAGCCAATCTCAAGTGAGTGAGAGTAAGGGTCCGTTCAAACAGACCGGCTCGGAGAGGAGTGCAGATTTTTATCACGTTGGAAACAGACCTTTGAGTCATTGTAATAAGTTTTATTTTTGCATGTGATGTGCCCTTCTTTTGTCATTACAGGCATTAGACGTTAAGTGCACATGCAAAAATAAACCTTATTACAATGGCTCAAGAGTCTGTTTCCAACGTGATAAAAATCTGCTCTCCTCTCCGAACCGGGTCTGTGTGAACGGACCCTAAGTTAGTAGCAACATAACCGTTCAACCGCTTTAAATCCAGAAGCCGCATCATAGATGGCACCACCGTCATCCAAGAGTACTGCAAGGCGCCCGCGGCGGCGCCCGTGTCCATCATCGACGACAACGTGTACCGCAGCGTCGAGTCGCGCTCGTTCCACCACACCGCGCCCATCACGGACATCACCGTGGTGGACGGGCCCAAGCCCTACCTCGTCAGTGCCTCGGCAGATGGCGTTATTAACGTATGGAAATAGCGCCATCTAGTTGAGAACGAGTGGAACGAATTAGACTTGTTTAGTTGATACTCAAGTTTTTGAGTTATACAGTGCCACGAACAAAAGCAGCGTATTTAACTCGTTATATGACCAACGGAATTATTATTTTGTTTCTAATTGCTATTCATTATGCGTTGGACTATTGATTGGCATGGCGATGTCAATTATTCCACGGCCTCAATACGAATGTATACCTCAAAAGGTTTCAAGCGGTGTTAGGTGGAACTACATTGTTTTTGAACGGCAACACTGGCTTTTGCGATTGGTTGAACATTGGACTTATTTCCTATGGCATTACATAGCTTGTTGACAGTAACCGCGGCCGAGTTAAAAACATGAGATAACGATGAGACTTCAACAGTAATATAAATATAAAATAGGTGTTGAATAAAGCCCCCTGTTCTGATTACTGACGACATATATTTTTCTTAAAGTCAAGATTAAATGACGAGAACATTTTTCTTAAATCCCAGTTCCCTGGTCTACCCATAGTTTGCATCTCGATGAAAAGTTACACATGTTTATATCGGTAATTCTACATGATTCACCAAAAAGGTTGAATCGAAAATAAATTCATCATATATGGGACTTTCATAAGTCATAAGTCATAAGGCTCTCTAAGCCTCTAGTATTATATAATGTATTTTCTTGGCTACTCATGTAGGTAAACATAGTCGTTTTTCTGAAAATTTTGTAAGATTCGTAGTACTGTTATTTTTTAAACTTAGCGGATTAGGGCGTTATAATAATATATGCGTGCCAGCGAATAGTCGATTAGACTACTCAGCTGAGGATCTGGTTATAGCTGTTGATAATGTGATATTTTATGACCTGTGCCTTTTTACGTTGGTTTGGCTATAATGCAATGTATTCTTACAATATTCCAATATGATGTTAAAATTATACTTTGTTTTTTTATAAAAATGACTGCTCATTAAGCATTCTTTAGTTAGATTTAATATATCATTTGGACCGCAAGGGAGGCGACAACCTGTATATACATGTATAATAAGAAGATATTTTCTTAATAAAAAACATAATATCATGTAATTTGTTTTATTTAACCAATTATTTTAACTTATTTATACATAATGTATTGCATTATACATATTGTAATCACAACACAATTTTGATATTCTTTTGTACTTAAAAATATATAGACATGTAAAATGTTTTTCAATGTCAGGTGGGTATAAAATGTCGGAGTTAAATAAAATTTTAAAACTGCATAATTATAATGTAATATTTTAGTTACCTAATTTATTATAGTAAAGGGCCCATTTAGAATGGCATGTAAAAATCAGATACTTGCAAAACAAAACATGGAAGCAAATATATTAAACTACATCCAGCCTAATTCTTACTTAGTAATCTGTTGCAAACAGTAGTCTGTTAAGAAAGTCATGACATGAAATTGATTGTATGATTGATCCAAAGGGCTAAATTACAGTATAAAATACCATAATAAAACACAGCAATACTATACTTAGTCTGTTTAATGTATGTTTATTATGCTACATAGTCGGGCCATAAGTTCTGTTACTAAAGTTTATTACAATTTAAAAAATAAATTAAAGGAGTTTTACGTAAACCTGTATATTAATCAAAACTTTGATTTATAAAGAATAAAAATAAAAATAAGGTATTCTAAAACTATTCCAATTATTTGATGTACGAGCTTGAAGTATTACCCATTCGGGACTAGAAAATTATAGTTTAATTTACGCACGACGATGATACTGATAACAGCCACAACTTTTGTGAGAGTTCTTGTAGAGAGTTCAACTTTGCGTGACATATTGAACATACTTTTAGCTTTAAATTCTGATACAAATGTATTTCAAGCAACTAAAGATCCGCTTGTACACCGGTCAATCTTGATGTCTCATTAAAATGACTTTACGATTTCACGACAATTTGCAGTAATACGAAAAACACACCAAATCTCTTGCTTCATAAGCTGGAATTGAGTCTTGTTGAGAAATATAATGTTGGTCTCTAAACATACACAGAGATAGGAAGTTTTATAATATTAAACAAAAAAAGTTCCGTGGTTAACAAAAACTAACTTTTAAGCGTTTTTAAAAAGTGAAATTTACAAATAGTCATGCGTAATTTTATCGATCCCGGCTGTGATTGCTAAAAGATCGTATCAGAAATTGCGGTGAATATATAGAATGATTATTTGTTCTTAACAAGGTACATTAATTGAGCTTTTAATTTTTATACGAATTGAAATTAAAAAATTAACATTAGTTAGTTTTATTTGACTCAACCTTAGTAACAGAACTTATGGCTAGACTAGGTATATTGTACTGTACTTAGCTCTTTGGATCAATTGTGAAATTATTTTAATGTCATGACTGACTGACTATATCATCATGATTTTTGTGATGTTAAAGGCATAGTAATAATAACAATCTTTAGTCTTACAAGTTTATAAAATTGTAGTTTTCCTGACAAAAAGTTGTCAAGTGGGCTAGTTTTTGCAAAACATGCTTCAGTTGAAATATTGTTTTCATTATCAATGCAGTTAATGAATGATGCAACTAAAAGCCATATTGTCTCTACTTGTTCAACATGAAACTGGACAAATCTATATTATATAATATTATTATTGCATTGCCAGAAATTATAATATAATAAGTGTTAATAAAAAAAAAGGACAATTGCGACATAAGGTAAATATGAATTCTATTGATATTTGTACACACTACTCCTTACAATACCTTAATTTACTTATCATTACCTAAAACTGCATTTATGTAGCCCATATTTAGTAGCGTTTTTTCTAAAAATAAGTACAAGACATTTTTCTTTTTATTAAATTAAAGAATTGCAGTTTTCAAGTCACTGTAATTGTTATAGAATGTGAAATGAATCAAATAGTTAATTATTGGGTACAGAAACATGTTTTTTTTAAATTGGGCAAGCTTAAGTTAAGTTCGTACGAAGTTGTTTTTAAAGCATGCTGTCACAAAAGCCTGTTTGTGTTCAAGATCATTTTGATACCTTTTCTTGATAAGTCTATGTCTTGCTGCTTTTGTCATCTGGTACGTCTTCCAAAAGCTTAGCCAAGTCAACACCATCAATTTTAGGGTTTTGTGCATTTGATGCATGAGCTAAGAAAAGTTCTTTAAGGAATTGCAGCTCCTTCGTCAGGGTTTTTACTTTGTCTTCCAGCATTTGGTTCTCAGCTTTCAGTTTGCTGACACGTGTGAATGTTTCCTGGGTGCGTTGCTTTGATTTGTACCTGCTTTTTTTGACAGCCTGTGGAAATAAAATTAATATTAGTGTGTTAAATAACATGTTCCAATTTCAATTTAAAACTTTTAGCAGTGGGTGTTATGAGGTGAAGGATTTGTATTTCAGTAAAATGGATAGAATATAGTCTTCCAAAGATTTTGTAATTGTATAAGAAGGCCAACTAGATGGAAATACACAAAACAGCAAAGACATACAATTAACGACTAACTATGTCCAAGTTACTGCACTACAATTTCAAAGTTCCCTATCAAAAAAAAAAAACTTGCAGGCAAAGTTGTGTAGCCACCCAATAGAGTTGTTTTTTTGTGAACAATGTTACAGTTACACAACAATAAAATTGTTGAGCAATGTTTCCCAATAAGGGTTCTTTTTTTTGAGTGGTAAAACAAAACAGTAAGAAGTTTATACCAAGTAATATTGTAACATTTGTAACTTTCACTTTTTGTTAGTTTTGTTTATTGTTATTTATTGTTAAGTTCAAGTTTAATTTCAGTATTTACCTCATTGTTTCTGTCCCTCTTTCGTCTGTAGTCGTCGTCTTCATCATCCGCGTCGCTGACGCCTCGTCTCCCGCCTTTCACAGGAGGCATCTCGAAGTTATCGTCCAATATCATCAAAGAGAATTAGTTCAAATATTTCAAACCACACACAGCAAGCATTTACGCGACCGCAACACACAGCACCCCTGCAAACAATGACGCAATATTTAAGAAAATAAATACGCATATAACAGTATATTCACTTAATTCTCTTATATTACTTGATAATCTACACAAGTATTTTTAAGCTTACCAACAAAGATAGTTCTTATGTAATTTTATTTAAGCGATGAGTTTTAACACTAGGCTGTAATTTTAATCGTGATTTCACAAAAATAAGACAACAACAACACCAACCAACTTCAATTTCGTCATTCGTGTCGTGTGAATCGTCAAATCGTGTGAAATAGTCGGAAATAACATGGAAATAACATAATTTCCCAGAATGACGTCAACGAAGTTGTTTGAGGTATGGTTATAAAAGCTCATGAGCAAATTGCAGCACATATTCACAGTAATATTACCAAACTGACTGGCAACACCGTTCGAATTCTGTCAGTGACACGAGTTTTACGGTTTCGCGCCATTGTAGAATTTGTAGATAAAATTTAATTCTGTGTATGAATCAACATTAAAATATACGAAATTCGTAGTATCACTCAAGCTCATTAATTACAATCATCATCATGGTAGCGTCTGATGGCTCCGGGCTCCGTCAGATAACCAGATGGATATAAACCTCCACCAAGGACTACGTCATCGATCCATCCTGCGCTGTCCCGGTAACGGTACGTTGCAGTAACATGCATTTTTGACGTGATAACATCTTATAAATCGATGAACGCCAGCTGCAGGCACGAAAAATTGTCACGGTCTGCCTGAGCTGAGCGTGCAAGCGAGAGCGAAGAACAAGCGATAGAGAGGCACGATCGGCCTAAGCGTTCGGCTTCGGCTTGTGCGTATTCTTATGACGTTATCACGTAAAATTATCGTCCGTAAACCGGCATTACAGACAACCTGAAGTTTTCTAACACTCACAGGCTGTTTTACTTCTTTGGTACACCCTAACCCTAACGAGTTCCCAGTTTGATCTCTATTCATCTATCTACTTTGTTTTAGCTCTATTTGTATTGTATTACATATGAGTATGACTTACGTTTAAGTATATGGGGCGCCTGGGGTGGGCTTTAGAAATACTATTTCATCATGTAGGTATGTATATGTGTATGTATGTATACTCTGTAATTTACAGAATAGGAATGTACAAAGGTGTTTACGGGTCGCGGTGATATGTTACCATCAGGTAACCTGCTTGTTATTTTCCCTCTTTTTAGGGTTCTATAGTCAAACTAGGAACCCTTATGGTTCGCCATGTCCGTCCGTCCGTCCGTTCGGCAGACTAGCTCAGAGACTTAGGGCCGTATTAATAAACTCATCTTGACTGTGAGGCACAAGATACGTCAACGGTCAAAGTGAACGCCAAACCATAGAGCACTGTCATTTTTGACGCATCTCGAGACGAGCATTAGAGTTGAGATCAGTTTATCACAGATTATTAAGGTATGTCTAAAGACAGTTTATTAATACGGGCCTTAGTACTAGAAAGCTGTAATTTGGCTTGAATATACATATTAGTCACGCCAACAAGTGGTAAAATGAAATATTGAATAAAACATTTTTATGTACCTCACCTCCCCACCTACTCGTAACGTGGGGATGTATTTTTTCTCGTCTACCCCATAAAAGGTGTGTCGTTGGATAGCTCTTTCCCAAATTCTGCGGGTTTGTGGCAACAATTTTTCGATTAAGGGATTTATGAAATATTAAGCTTTAAAGTGCTAATTTTATCGTAATACAGCCAAAACTACAAAAACTAAAAATCTAAAAAATATCTTCAATGAAAGCGCATATAACGAATTTAAAAGAAAAACTATCACTAATAAGTGACGTCATTGGTTTTTGAGATAAAATCGTCTAAAACGGTACCAAATTACTTAAATAGAAAATTAGTTATTACTTGTTGTTTTTATGTTTGTAGTACTAAGCTGCTTCGTGATCCTACACTGAGCATGGTCCGACATGCTCTTGCCCTGTTTCTTTTCATATTGACATACAGAGAGAATAAGAATTCTCATTCTATTCTATATTATTTTTACTTCTAACAGGGACATTCAGAGGTGTAAAATTCATGTGTATGTGTACAAAAAAATGGGCCAGTAAAATCAATCGGTTGAAATAAAACGCCATTTTGTAATTAGACCACAATATAATTTCATCATCACGGTAATCCTCTAACAATTTACGTAAACATATTTACACACATACATAATGGAAGCATTGAATGCTAAACAATCCAATACTGTAACACTAACCAGCAAAGTTAACACAAAATATAATGATTTTTTCACTATTTCTAGTTAGTCTAGTTATCTTTTTCAGTGATTCGAAATTATATACAGCCATTTAAAAAAAATGTTATTACATAAAGTATTATATGAATATTTAGTATTTGATTTACCAGTGATTATTAAGCCTAATAATTAGAGAAGTATACTTTCATACAATATAGCACTCAAATGTAAGAAAGAATTCATTAAATTTCGATGAACTTGTTTTTTTAATGAATCAATGTATAATATCACAGAACATACAAATGCGAAAGAAATAACAGTCTTTTGATGAAGAAATGAGAACAAAATTAACTTTAGCAGGCCATATTATGATGAGTGATGACTGGAGTGGTCCTCATATGGTAAAGACAAATATTGTGAGAAACCTACGCATTTAGGTAATCATGTTCAATTTTTTGGTTCCTCCCCTCACAAAGTTGGAGAAAATAAATTTCAATGCCCTAAACTCAATAGAGGTTGATTTTGTATAGAATTTTGAGTGCATTCATTTGATAGCTATGTGGCATGTTTTCAAAATTTTAATTAAGCCCTGAGGTAGGTACCTATTTAGATAAAAATAGAATCATTATTCACACAGTATAAATAAGTTCCAGTTGACCCACTCTATTAAAAAAGCGTAGACGGGAAAAGATAAAAAAGTAAAGGGTAAATCCTAACAGTAACAAAATGGATGAAGCTTTACTAGCCAAATGAGAGATCGAAAATTTCATGTTTCGAAAATTTTGATCTTTCTAACTATTATTTACAGTTAATCAACTTAACATAGCGTAGTTGTTGCGTTATTCTCGACTTAAGTTTATTATTTTACGATTAAAATAACTATATTGGTTGTTGATATTGTCTTGTAGGTTATTGTGTTTATTCAAATTCAAATTCAAGACAAACTAAAGTACTTAAAAGCAAGATACATTGCCCAAGAGATACTGAAATACATTGTCTTTACTTACTTTATTCCACAGTGTTTAGATTTTCTAAATTGCAAGTTAACACAACTCTAACCTTTAGGCCAGTGTTCACCAACACCTTCCTAGTACTTGAATCAGATTCTTAAGGTAATTTGGCACAGTTAGATACAGTATTTAGCTAAAATTGTTCCATTTTGTGCTCCCAGATCACAAATACAATGAGCTTATAATTAATATAGGGTTTTCAAACCACGAACCATTCGCACCACTAATTAAAGTACATGCAGCCGTTGAACTTAAGTTTGAGTGGCCCTCGTGGATGGAAAACACTACAGGTCTTGTTTCCTTTCATTCTTTGTCTAAGTATTTAACTACAATAATCATACCTACACAGTTTGAAACGACAAATCCATTTTAGGAACATTCTTAAATATTTTGCATAGTAATGCGAAATACAAATCATGATAAACTATGAAAATACAACATAAATGCAACAATTCCGTAACTTAGGTAATGTCAATTAAATTTCTTAGTATATTTTTTTGACTAAACATAAGTAAGCAGTCGTTTTGTTAAATCAAATTGAATTTTTCAATAAATGAATATAATAGGTACCTACATACCTAATTCAAACTGTTTGAAAATCATCTGAAAACTCGAATCTATAAAATAAATACAGTTAGGCTCTTCTTTAGACCTTGGACCATATTTTTGTAATGAAGAATCGGGCAATAGTTTGGATAGACAAAATATCCCATTTTTGTTTGTAAAATATTTTCTTCCTCTAAGCTCGCCACTTGTACATTGTTAATTTAATGAGACAAAAATACAATTGATTTTTAAACGTTAATTTTACGAAGCGATCAATTTTTTTTACATATTTTACGTACTTTTTAGTTTACGTCAAGTAACTACACCATCCATTTTCGATTGATCATCAATATCATTTGATGATTATCATACTTATTAGGTATCTTATTCAACTCGAAAATGAACGTTAAAACTATCTCCTCATCTTAATGTAGGAATAAACTAGTTTCACATGTTTAGCAGTCGATGGCATTGCCTTTATTGTAAACTGTAATCGTAGTGAAGACTTCAGGTATTATTGAGAACGTTTATAGTCCGTTTACTCCGAGGGGACACGATGCCGCATGCCACATTGACGCATGGAGCACAAATCGTGCTGCATGGCGATATGTTGAGGTTTCTGAAAATGTCTGACAGCTAGCAGAATTTTGTTAAAAACTTTATGAAGAGTCCGGCGTAATTCTGTGGCATGCGACAATTGTGACTCAATGTGGCTCCCAGGTATAAACGAACGAATAGATTAAATCTTACCGTCGTTAGGTATAACTTTTATTTAGAATCTATCTACCTATCAATACTAACGCGAATTATCCATTATTTAAATTTACTATAGAGTAGTAAGCGAGGAGTACAATTTAAACAGATTTATGAGCTGTATATTTCAACTAGAAAATGTACCGATGGGCCTATCAAGAACTTTCGAGCTAACATGTGAAGTGATTTATGAATTACAATATAGATTCGTTTGGGCGCCCCTGAAACCCAGAAAAGCCTCATGACTATGAAGTCTTGAACTTAACTTTCAGAGTTCTTATAAGAAGAACAGGGTAGTGTGTGTGGGTACCTTTAATGTAAAATATATTTTCGTTTGCGTTTACTAGTAATAACTGAATACTTTATATTATAATTGTATTATCATGAAAAAAATTAGTAGTTCAAGTCACAAAAGATCTCTATTCAATCAATATTATGACAAAGTGGTAGCAACGTCTGGCAGTTACGATTAAAGTTAAACATGTAGCTTGTCAACTAGCGAGCCAACAAGCTGGTACTGTTACCATTTAAATGTACGAACACACATCGTAACAGGTAATCAGTCCTTGTTCGATCTACGGACTACTTCTCTCGTATTATTATGTATATCACACTACACAACACGCTGTACTTATGTTACTTAAGCTAAGCGTTCACTGCGGCGTCTGCGTCTGCGTCTTGCGGCATTGGCAGAGCCATTTGATGATGCGCGCGTTCCGCTCCACCACGCTGGGGGGCTCTGTGTTGCGGTAAATCGGTTTCGGGACCCCCGGACCTTGTACCTGTTTGGAGAATAAAAACGAATTGGCGATTTGGGTTCTTAACAGCCTTTAAAGTAGTGAAAGAAAAAATGACAATTCCTTAAAGCCAAATAAGAAAAGAGAATAGAACATACGAAGTCACGTATTGTAGACTGTCGCATCGATATCGCAGAAATTTTCAAACGAAAATGAAGAAATAAAGTACAGCTTCTAAGTGTATCAGTTTGAGAATAGTCACTGGAGTCAGTTTGAGAACGCACCGTGTAGTCAGCGGCATTAGCGAGCTGGTTGGAGTCCACAGTGGACGCCGAGGAGAAGAAGACGGGGCTGTCGGGCAGAGCGTCCCGCAGCAGCGCGTCGTACTGGCGCGGCTCCAGCCCCAGCCTCTCGAAGAACTGCTGCAGCGCCGAGCCGTCCGACGGGCTGTCGGGCGAGTCCGAGCCCTCGCACGGCGCGGATGCCGGGCTGCGCCCGTCCGAGCGCCGGTACCTGAGCCAACATACCAGATTAAAAAAAAGTTCGAACCAGATGAATGAGAATAGATGAGGCTCCACATTTGGAATGCATTAAGCTTTAATTAGAAATGCACGCGTATGCGTGAATGGAGAATGTCTATTTCTAATTCCTATAGTGTTCCCATAATTGCGGCTTCAATCATATGGCATTCGACAGTTTAAACAATCTGACTTGCCTACAATAATCGGGTCAGAGAAGTATGAATGACAATGCTACCTGTCGGAGATGTCAGACTTGGAGCGCAGGATGGGGCGCGGGCGCCGCTGCTTGTAGCGCAGGCAGCGCTGCCGTTTAAACGTGCCCAGAGGCGATGTCACCTCCTCTGGTGGACACATCTATGGGAAAAAAATATTTATTTTATTTCGGACACGACATAATAATATCTGGTTCTAGAAAGATACGTAACTTTTTGAACGCAACCCGTAAAAATCCAGTTGAATTCTACGTGCCCCAGACGTTGACGTGATTAGCCGATTGTGGTGCTCGAAAACGTTAATCATCTTGTCACGAAGACCTTTATTTGATTCATAATGAAGTTACAAAAATATGCTGACAATAGATGCCTAAGATAAGAACTCCTATTTTGAGATAGATGATTAGCATCACCAACACTAATCTGGAGAAAATATGGTTTTCATTTAGCATAATACGTTATATATAGTAAGATTACCGGCGGCGCGTTGACGTACTCCTGCGCATCATCCATGCGCGCGCGCCGTTCCTGGTACTGCGGTTGCTGCTTGATCGGCTCGGCTCCGTCGTGGTACCTAACGGCAATACGTGATCAAGTCTTAGTTAAAAATAAAAAGATAAAGGATGTCTATACAGTAAATAGGCCGCAGGGAAACTTTTACATGTCAAGGAGACCACTGCCGAGAAGAAGCGCCGCAAGAAACTCGACAGTCACTAATGTCTTTACATAAAACTCAAGACAATATAAGTACTTTACCTAGCATTATGAGCAACGATAAAAAATAAAAATATGCGTAAGTATTTGAGCAAGAAAAAGAGATTGAGAGGCTTAGAGATCAGGGTGAACTGCTGTTTCAGCATTGCTACAGTTTATTACAGGTACGATTCCAGATTCGTGACCTAAGTGGGGTCTGGTGGCAATAAATCTGAAAGCTGGTCTGGTAATCTACTCGGAAGAAATGGGAGAAAATGATAAGTTTTTGAACAAATTTACTGCTTAGCCTTACATTAATTCACACAAAAACAAAACGAAGCACTTGATAAAAAAAAGAGTTAACAGTGCAATTATTAATAAATGGTCCCAAATCGAATCAAGAAATAGCTGTGACGCCAACGTTTAACCTTCCATTGGAACCTCTAAGTAAAAAATACTGCAGGTGATACACACTACACTATGATAAGCAAAAAATACTTGTCAACATAGTAACTTGTATAGCCACCAATACTTGGTTGGTGGTAATTACCTCGTGTAGTCTCTGTCCCGGACGTAGTCCTTGCGCGGGTGGCACGGGACCGGCGGGCGGGTGCTGCGCTCGTAATCACCGTAGTCGTACAACGGAGGCTCGTCTTGGAACTGTGGCGGGGGCGCACTCGCCTGCCAACAAATTGCTACTGTGTTATATGGGCCTCTACCGGACTTAAATCTAGTTGGTATGACCCCACCAGCGAAGCTAACGGCTTCAGATTTGATCCTCGAGAAAAACTGATCCGGAATCTTGGATTACTATTATTTTTTATTTATTAATCTGTTTATTTCAGAAACAATAATTGAATACAAACATTTTGTATTAGCTAAAGTAATCTTTACATTTTTAAGATTTCGCTTAGCTACGGAGTGCGGAAGGGGGTGCCCCCTGCGATCACATCATCTATAATAATAAGTTACTATTTATATTAAATTAACATTAAATACTATATATAAATATTACATGCTATTTATTTATTATAATTGTATTTGAGCTATATCAATGAGTGCCTTCCTTGTGATATTTTTGATGCCTTCATGGATGTTTAACAGTGTTTTATCCCAAGAAGGAAGACGCATCCTTCTTCTTACGGACGTGTAGACAGTCGACGTAATATGTTTTAGAGCACAACAGCCCTTACAGTATGCTCATAAAAATCAATTTAAAAACGTTCTAAAGACTTTATTGTTAGAGTCGACTTCAAATATTTATAGCCGCTTCATAGACTCGTATTCTGTTGTATTTTAAGGTGATAATAAATCGTTGTTTTTACTAATAGTAAAGTGGCATTAAACCATTAAGTAGGTACAAGCAAGACGATAAGTTAGTTCGGTATTTACCAGTGTAAGATTGTGTCCGAAGTATACTCTTGTGTACCTGGAAGTGTATCCCGACGCGCGCGGGCGGCGGCGGGTAGGGCGGCGCGTGCGGCGGCGAGGGCGCGCCGTCCTGGAACTGCGGCGGCGCCGACACGTAGCACTCCTCGAGCGCCCACTCGCCGAAGCACGAGCCGTAGCGCCTGGAGACCGGCGAAGTTTACAAAAAACCGGTCAAGTGCGAGTCGGTCACTCGCATTTGTACAGTCGCCATCAGATATATCGGAGCGGCCGAGGTACTCAAATATTTCTGAGCAGCAATAAATTTCAATAAATTCTTTACGGTAAATAAGGTCAATAACATCTGAACATCCAATTCGCCACAAATATATGAGCAGTGGTTTTTCAATAATATCTGAAAGTACAACTCGTCAAAGTTATCTGCACAGACAGGGTGATCATAAATATCTGAACATTTAAGGAAAATATACCTTAAAGCACTAGTCATACAGTTTAAATGTAATCGTACAGATGTAATGAATTTTCCTTTTACAAAATAAGTAGGTATACAAAATATAAATCTGCGAAAAGCAACTTCACGGTCTTGTTACAAGAGAAGAGACACATTTGAATAAAATATTTGGCAATTCACAAAAACGGTAACATAACTCTCATTGCATATAATTCACTGCGTGTATTTATCAAATGTAAATATGTAATATTGAAGCTGCCAAATTAAAATAGGTACGAATGCATTGCAATATTTCATCCACTATATACACCCTACATCGAGCAGAAAACTCTTTTTAGTTTTGACATTGATAAAACCGAATGGTGGTTGTGTAGAAAATGTATTCCAGCGTAGTACGTTAAAGAATTTTAAACTGTATGCTAAGTGATTTAAGGTATATTTTCCCTAAATGTTCAGATATTTATGATCACCCGGTCTGTGCAGATAACTTTGACGAGTTGTGCTTTCAGATATTATTGTCTCGTTGTGTGTTCAGATTTAATTGCTCATATATATATGGCGAATTGGATGTTCAGATGTTATTGACCTTATTTACCGTAAAGAATTTATTGAAATTTATTGCTGCTCAGAAATATTTGAGTACCTCGGCCGCTCCGATATATCTGATGGCGACTGTACAACCACAACAGTAGGTATTATTATTTGCGATTTGAATTCAATTTCGATTGGAATCAGCGCAAGCCCAACTCTTATATGATTTTTTTTTAGTATTTGCTGTTTTTACGGTAGGTACAACTAAAATAAAAATACGCAGGAAATAAATGCCCTTAATTATTTACTTAACTTTCTTTATTTTTTTAATTTGTTGATAAATCCGCCGTAATAAAATAATACATTCTAAAAATAACAACTCGCTCTTTATTACGGTTGAAAATATAGCTCTTTAAAGCTGGAAGGACTTGGGGACAGACGGAGAACGCAGGCATATTAATAGGGGCCCGTTGGGTACGGAACCTTATTTTTTTTTTTTTTATGGTATAGGAGGCAAACGAGCTGACGGATTGCCTGATGGAAAGCGATTACCGTCACCCATAGACACCTGCAGCACCAGAGGAGTCACAGGTGCGTTGCCGGCCAAACGACCACGCGAGATCTGACTATTTTTTATTTAAAAGGTGCGATCCCACCGCTGCTATGCGTAAAATACGGTGTCGTTGCGTAAACAAAAGACGGGGCCATAGTAACAACATGGCGCCGTTTTTGACGCACCGTTAAGCAGTGGTGCGTGCGCACCTTTGATTGCCAAACATATTTGTTAAGATAGTAAATTACAGGCAGGCCTCTTTACCATAATCTACATTAGAAATATCTCTATACTTTCTCTATACACTTTTTATGCCTCGTGATCTTGTGACAGTTACATAAATAAGTGACTCATAGAAGATTTAGTGGGTAAGAGTAGTGAGTAGTGGCTGACCCGTGGTGGTCGAGGTCGTGGTCGGGGTCGTGCTGCGTGGAGGAGCCGGAGTCGGCGCGGGGCGCGCGCGGGTCGCGGGGCGCGGCGCGCGGCGCGGGCGGCGCGCTGTGCTGCGTGTAGTGCCCGCTCGACCCGCCCGAGTCGCGCGCGAACGACGAGCCGCAGCGGCTGCCGACACCCACAATGCTTTCGATACACAAATATACGGAGTTAGGCGTATGGTTGGACAAAGACAATGGCGAATAAGTGGTGCCGTGGTACAGTCGGCCAAAAATGTGATCTAACACCCTACGGTTGAAGTTCATTTGCACGTCATGATACAACAAGTTCGATTTTCTATTGCTATTGCATATTATGACAAGTGATAAGTGTCAACCTTAGCGATAATTATCTCACAGAAACTTTTATCAACACTGGTAGACCACTTTCTTGGTCGACCGTACTACTCCAGAACTTTCTTAATTTATCTTTATTTTCAATTTATTTATACACATATTGCGCTTAATAAAACTGCCCCTGCATCCAAAATCTAGATAAAATGGATTCAGCGTTCGTTATCGTTATCCAAAATGTAGAAGATTGACGCAAGCTGTCAGACGGTTGCGTCGTCCCATACATTTTGTCAGTTTTCGAAAATCGTTTACGAAAGCGTTAAACAACTCGTTTAGCCTCGCTACTATATTACTAATTCTAAATATGAAATTTATGTTCGTGTTTTAATTAAGCGTAAACAATCAAACGCAATTGGGTAAAATATAAGTCACATTGTGAGTCATCGAATATTTTTAAGGCCGTTTTAATTTGTTCCCGAGGATACCTAAATAATGTTAAACAAGTTATTTGTGGACCAAATTACACACAAACTGGCCAAATAATCCAACGATATTAAAATAAGGCAAGCGAGACCAACCTGAATCAGATTATTTCAGAAAGGAATGATAATTATGATAAACTAGAGGACGCCCGCGATTTCGTACGCGTAGAATAAGTTTCCCGCTACTGCCCTATTTTACCCCTCAGGGGTGAATTTTGAAAAATCCTTTCTTAGTGCTCACCTATATACATCATGAAGGGAACCCCTGTACCAAATTTCAAGTTTCTAGGTACCTACAATAGTTTCGACTGTGCGTTGATATCTAATGCCCGATTCCTATATTCATGAAACGAATCGTTTTCCTTACGGCTCGTTAACATATGATACATTTTGTACGTAGCAAATGTCATCATAATACGCTACGGCCCGTAAGGAAAACGTTTCGTTTCTTGAATATAGGAACCGGGCAGTCAGTGAGTCAGGTTTGCCTTTTATATACATAGAAAAGAGAAGAAAAAAAAATTTACCTATTATATGACTGGTAGTTATCTTCACCGGGTGATGGATGCTCTGAAAACGCTTCGCATGATGACATCAGAGACGAATGGTTGGACCTAAAACCACAGGCAAGAAATCATGTTAGCGGAGATCCAACGGAGAAAGACCGACAACAATAGAGAAACGGCATAAATCTCATGGGAAATTTTATCAAGTATTTTATAATTTTTTACAATACTACTGTAACAACTTCTCTGCTCACGTTTTAATCTACAAGATAAAAGGACGCGATAACATAAACTAAATGAAAATGGCCAGGAGAGTGACATTACCTTGTGCCTTTGGAAGAGCAGGACGCTGTGCGTTGGTGGGTAGAGTGACGCCGGCGCCGCGGCGATCTACCGATAGTTTCCGTGCCGCGCGTATTTGCACTAATGTAGAAAAAAAATAGGATAAATATATGATTTGTTAAGTATTTATGAAATTAGCCATGAAAAATTACCAGGCAGTTCTGTTTCGGTAAGGAGGGTAAATAGCCGCTGAAATTACAAGCATAGAGGTATTACTTCTTAATCCTCAGAGTTAGCATGGTTTGCCCTCTTTAAGCCAATAAAAAATCTACCATAGAGAGATTGCTAACAGTTTGTATAACTGTAAATATAAGAGGTTTAAACTAGTATAATGTTGTAGAGACCGGAAAGTAGGCAATAGATGGAAGAGTGATGAGCGCATTAAACATTAAGCCACTTAGTACTCAGTCGGTAAATGATCCATAGGAGAAAAATGGTTAGTATTAAAAGTGGTTGAAACACTAACTGTTCGGGATAGCACCGAGTCTGTGTGTGCAAGTCAGGCAGAGACTTATGGCTGTTAATGTTGGAGCAGCCATCCTCCTCGCGCATGCTCGGCTGAGAGTGGGAATTCGACCTGGAACATTGAAAGTAAACAACAAGGTCTTTGATTTATTTCATCTGATGCAAGATCATTAAATTCTGCAAAGACAATGGTTGCAGCAATGACAGGTTCACATTTGGCAATCGAGAAACGGTAAATCTGTCAAACAGTTTGTTAAACAGAAAGCTACGACTGCTCTTATGTCGATAGTTCCTTGACTGGTCAAAGTATTGTTCTTTACATAGGTACACATAATTTTACAGATGCAGCGCTTCTCATCAGCTTCAGTAGGTTTTGTTCGGCTTCGGATCATACCTGATGTACCGTGGGGCGGAGTGCGCGTATTGCGCCGGCGGGCTGATGGCGTGTAGAGGCTCGGCAGCCGGCGACCCGGCCGCGCTGCGCAGCGGCTCCGGCAGGGCCATGTTCGACGGACTCGGCGTCGAGCTCGCTACCGATAAATTACTATTGTTAGTAAGAAACGACTCAACATAATGTTTCAAAGAAGACATGATTAAGGTCGGTAAACAATGTACGGGTCTAATATATCTGAGGACAACGAGAACAGGTCACAAAGCAGTCGGCAAGATACGCTGAAATGGCCATCATTCTTATGATAGCACTATCCTTTGGCAACACTGGCATTTGACTTACAGGATGAAATAGCAGCCAAGTACCACCATTATGTACAGAAATTGACGTTTCCAGGCGAAAAAATACTTTTTAATAAAATGGAATTTTTCAGGACATTGAGCTTTTGGTATAAAGTTAAACATTATATAGATTTCTGTCACACTGCCTGCCTGAAAATGCCTCCCTAAGGCAAATAAATGCCTATTCAGCCACACCTGAGTCTAGTCTTTATCGAATTGGTTCAGAATTAAAAAGGTAATGAAAGCGGTTACTCACGTATCGAATAACCACTCTTAATCACCACTTCGCTCGGCCTCTGCCGCGGGATCACAAACGACTCCGGGAAGAAAACCCTTGCGTCCCCAAAGCTCAGAGGTCTCTTATCGCGGTGCTCCTCTGATTTGTGTGGCTTAGAGCCCGAGGTGCCCGACGAAGACGTCCCCGAGAAGGTGCCAGGATTGTGCGGACGAGCGTTCTCGCGGTCAGGGTAGGAGTCCTTCACGCGGCGAGGTTCTGCGTAGATTTTGTGCGCTGGAATAGGAGAGTAAATATTGTTTTAAAGTTGAAGCTGAGCTAATACAAAGCAAACGAGCTTAGATACTGGTCATATGGTGGCGTAAGCGTTGCCAATACTGAGAATAAACACTGCTGCCAAGCATAAAGGCTATCGTTTAAGATGGTGGAATTCTTTTGCATTGGGCCCTAACAACCCAGCGACTTTTGTTGACATCTAAATTAATTGAATTTCTTCTGGTAATAATTGATCGCCCAGACTCTCGCCGATAAGCCGCGAGAACACCCGAGAACGTTATGAAAGTTAGTAGTTTCTGGCCGTCTCGTTCTTGGTCTTCCCATTCCTTTGATTGGTATAATCACGTCGTGACACTTCCCGACGAGGAAGTACTCTGCTAATGTCCCGGGTTAAAATTGAGTACTTACACAAGTAATGCGGCGAGTACATATTCTCCCGGCTGTCGGCGTGCCCTAGCAGCCTCCGCAGCGTATTTTGGAGACCCTCGCCCGCGCTCACGGCTCGCCGCGTGCTGACCACCCGCGTCGTGCCGTCTGCCGAACCAACGTAAAAATTACTCATTATCATAAGAAGATTAAAACTTGAATTTTGTTGTTTTCATTACACAAATTCAAGCTCGATTATCACAAAAACTGCAGGAGGTATTTGCTAAATTATTTTGGGAATATAATCCTCGTCTCGCTCTTCTTAGATATTACAGTGACCAGAATCCGCGTGAATCTGCCTATGAAGGTGAATTTTTTTAGCAGAATGTTGGTCAACACTATAGCAGTAATTTTTGATTTCTGGAGTTTGAAATAGTTAATTTGGTTCCTGAGATCTGCAATAACTTCGCAGTCGCAAATGCGGACGATGCAATGTTTTAGACGTACGATGTGGAAGGCACTGAATGAATCTTGTGGGAGGCTTGTATTTAAATACTTTATGGTACAAAGCGCATCACAATATGTTTACGAAATAGGGATTTACAATGGCAACTAAGTCCTTTTATTGATAAATATCGATTAAGGAAAATATGTAAGTATATCGATGTTGATGACTAAATTATTTTGAGAATGAATTTATAAGAACGCTTACAAGGATTACAGCAGGCATCATTGTTGAGGGTACTGGAGCTGACGAGGTGGCATCCGCCAGCGGCGATTGCTTGACCTAGCCCACTGCTAACCTGTAAAACAATCGCGATCATCCTGTTTAACCTTCACCTTTTGTATGCCACGTTCAACTACAATTTTCCGTGCCTCAGACGCCAGCCCCCTATTTCACCACCCCGAGAATGACAGGTAACAGGTTACATTTCAGTGTACATATGGCGCAGCTTATATGACGCCCAGTGATGTATCAACATGTTAAATTTGCAATGTATACCGAATTATCACCTATCACGTGTCATTGTAAAGATGGTGAAATGGAGGGTAGGACGATCATAAAACAGCGCAAAATGTATCAAGGGTAGCACAATTCACTGACAGTTGGGCGTCCGCGGCACGAAAATCCGACCATGACTTCCCGACTAGATTTTATAGGCGGCAGAATGTGTGCTTTGCATAGGGAATTATTCTGGCTTTTTTGCGCAAAGTATAAGTATTAAGTCCTACACAACAGGTCCGTTAAGTTCGGGAAATTCCAGATGTTAAACTTTTGAGTGCACGCTACGTCGCCCTAGATAGGTAATTTTGCTGCGTAAGAACGGTCGGAGGATGAATGAGAGGATGTGCATTGTTGTAGTTACCCTCAAAGGCAGCTCCTGCTTCCGGTCGAGCACGGTCTCGGACTTGACGTAGAACGCCTTAGACTCCGCGAGCAGCTCGACGGCGCTCTTGCGCTTCTGCTGCGCCGGCGCACGCGGTGCCGCCATGCTGTCCTTCTTGCGCGGCAGCTTGAAGCTAGCGAACAGGGAATCCGCTAGACGACGCCTGGGCACAATCAATAATAGACATTAAGAGAAAAACCATACCCAATTATCCATTGTACTATGATGGGTACTAACAATTTCGTGCACACAGTTACAGGCGAGGGAGAAGTCGAAGCGACTACTATTACGCGGCGCGTGCGTTTTCATTCCCTGCTTTACACAGTCGGCCTCCGCTAAAGCCTAGGTGCCTCATCCTTGCCAACAACTGTCGCCTCGCGGAGGGGCTCTCACAAACTTGCCGGACATTGTAAGTCTTACCTTGGCGGCGACTCGAAGGAGCGCGAGTAGGATGGCAAGGCCGCGGCCCCCTCAAACTTCTTCCTGACTTCCTCAACCTTGGACCAGCTCGACTCCACATTGAGCCGGCGGTTCAGTGGGGCGCTTTGTGCCGCATGCTTCGCCAACTCCTCCCGTGTCCTCTGAATATCAAACTGTGAACACAACACAAATTTTGAATTTGAAGTCCACGGTTGACTGCAAACTACACTAGATGCCAAAACGTCATATTGTCGACTACTCATTAATAGTGGGGGTTAGCGGCAAGAACATGACGTGACTTGCCATTGAAATGGTAAAGAACCTAGCCACATAAACTTTTGTTTAAATTAATTTGTCAGTTTAGCTATCAAAAAAGGAAGAAAGTCTTTAATATGTATCTAACTAAAACCATGTATCAAGGATATGTGAATTAACGGCGTAATTCATGTCGTAGATTATGAAGTACGATTATTTATAACTGAAGGAATGTATAAGACGTAGTAGCATCTGTAATAATTTTAGTTTAATACAATGTAAACGCGTATCGTCGTAGAAAATGACGAATTTTTTTCAAAATTACGTTTACGTTACGGCTTCGTTACGTTTTTTCGAATTCATAACTGGTATGTTTTAGTTTATTACCTTGACGGAGAGATCAGGCACAGCTTCTCGGCGCAGACGCGGCTCGGGGCATCGCTCGACGAGCTGCCGCCGGCGCAGCGAGAGCGTGGCGGCCACAAACCGCTCCTCTTCCTCGTCGAAGCACCTGCGACACAGTCAAATCAATGCTATTAGGGATCTCATACAGCTAAACTCTCGTTAAGAGTCATTGGTCACTGGGTATGGCTATCCGGTCTGGCGTCTCCGGTTACTAATTGTAAGTCTGGTCTCTTTGGTGTCTCTAGCTACTTCTGTGGTGTCGCTGTCTAATAGTCTGGCGTCACTGGTTGCGTAATCTGTTGCCTCTAGCTACCTAGTCATGCGTCTCTGGTTAGCTAATCTGGTCTCTCTGGTGTTCTGGTTACCTAGCGGGCTGCGCGAGGTGCGAGCGGCACGGCTGGTAACAGGAGAGCGCGGCCATGGCGCCGTGGCGGGTCGCTGCGGCCGCCGCGCACGCGCATCATTCGCTCCGCCGCCGCCTCACTAACACACCGCCGGCTCACGGATCTGTAAACAATGACAAATGATTTATTAAGGGCTTCCTGATCCAACTTATTGAGGTATTCTTATGATGAAGTAAGTGGGTTACTACGCACGTAGCTATTCACCGTAGAAGTATCGGCTAATGTACTTAAGTTAAAAAAACTTATTGGCCTAAGTACACGGCCACCACTGGGCTTCGAACTCAGGACCTTACGGTCACGAAGTCTTAGCAATCATTTTTATAATACACACGTAACTATCACTAGAGTCGAAAAAAGTTAGAGATGAAAAAAAAAATTCACCAAGCGTTGTATGCACTCTTGGCGATTATAATTTTAAATCAATAATAAAAAGTGTGTGATATTATAACCATTAATATTTACCTGCTTTCATTTTTAATATCTACTTTCATTACAACAGTTTTCAATACTTCATATTAATAGATTGTTTTGAAATTTCACCCCAATGATTCGAATACTAGATACTTTTAAATAAACAGCAACGAACAACTTGAATAAGAACTAGGTACAGTCGAGTTCATAAATACACTTTAGCACCTATGTCTATTTAATGTTATGTTTAAACTGCCATATATGAATTGCCACAATAGTTAAAGTGTATACATATTTATGACCTCGACTGTACCAAACCTCGCAAGCTATACTATATATCGTAATCACCTATATGTAGGTACCTACCATGTACAAAAGGGCTAATGGAGGTTCAACTGATTACACAGTAACAACTAAATTGCCTACGATGACATTGAACGACTTAATTTTGAGAGTTACCTCGATTGTGTACTCAACGCCCGACGTGTAACCCTCACTACGACACAACGTAGAAAAGAATCTTATCCATTAAAAACAGATGTGAGTGAAACATCAGGGTGTGGCTAAAGTAACTTTAAACAGCAACATATAATATTAAGTATGTATTATCATTTTGCTTTTACTGCGGGCCAACGGCCAAACAATAGGCAAGTTCAATAAAAATAGAGAGTTGTAGAGGTCAAATGAACAAACCCAGAGCTGAATAGGAGATGACACTACATAACAAATTGATGGATCACTTTGAAACAGCAATAGTTCTACTCGTATAGGAAGTTTCAAAGAGAAAGATTGTTCCTTACTTGACGGACATTTGGAACTTGTTTCGGACATATATAGAATGTGTCCTGCTTGCCAAGAGCGCATCTCATGACCAATTTACTTTACAAAGAAGCTCCTTGACTTATTACGAAGATTGTAATAATAACACATACCTAGTTAAAAAGAATTCACACGGCCCGTCAAGATAACCCATACTCAGTTTGAAGAGTTTTCACTCGGTCGTGGGATCAAAACCCACACATGTCGATTATCTTTATATCTAAAGAAAGTTTTAGGTGTAAAGAGAATGATTATAATTGAAATGCCTCACCCGAAACCGTGCGCAACCCGTATAACAATAATGTTAAAATTAAAAAGCATTTAATATATGTATTAAGTGTCCTCGTTAGCCAAAAACCCAGCACGCACGCCGCTGCTCATTTAGACTGTATTATAATGGGGTGCTTCCGTGCATTCGTTACTAGTTCATTACTATAACAAAAGAATTCTGACCCAAATTGTAGAACAAAAGGTGTCGATCGAGCCCTGCCTGCGGACATTTAAAATTGCGAATTGTTTTGCTATTATCGGTGTACATTTGGTTTGCTTTTGGGCTGCAAAATTAAGGTAGATATGGGTCGTCTTCTCACAATATACAATTTTTTCCAGGATTATAACAATGCTTAAAATACTCTTAGTGTTTGCACACACCAGAACTGAGTACTAGCTGCAGCTGCATACATGCGGCGTTCCTATTTTGTTTAGTCTGAGAAAATGTTTGGATAACACTATGCTCACCAAATTATCCTTGTTTTTCTTTGCTGATATGCACTGTAATATTAACAAAAGCGTTTGGAAATCAAACTGAACTAAAAAAGAAGCTTGAAATGAAACTAGTTGTTTCAGTTTCCTAATGTAATCAAATCATGCATTCATCTCAGATTATAATTACAGAGCAATATTAGTACTTGTAGGTATTTAAATCATGTAGGTACAAAATATATCAGCAAAGACAATTATTCGTTCGTAAGTAAAAGAGTTTTACTTGGTGGTCATAAACGTTGTTAAAAACGGGAACAAATATTGAAAATGTAAATAACAAAACGGTCAACCATTTCCTTAGTTAGCGGATTAACGTTGATTGAGTGGCGATGTCGTGGCCACATGTGTCGCAGACCTGATCCCGTTGGTGTTGGCGTGTTCTTAAAACAGGAACACTTTGGTAGACGTAGCGCGTTTCGCCCCCGGCAAGATGACGAGACGACCAATACAGGAGAACCAGGAAGCGACAGGATCGTAAAGTAAACGATAGTGTTTTGAGATGTACATTATGATGATCGAAGACTAAATATAGTGGAAGTACACTTGTAGTACCTATGAGTGCTCAAGAGCAGTAACCTGAATGGAGCAGTTTTAATGCCAAGTACTTCCGACAAATATTCTGTTTTTTTAACAGATTCACACAATTCATCGTCTTTTCCACGTTATATTGTTATAGAAACTTCTCATATACGCCAGTAATTATGTCATGTTTAATACGTCATGGGTAAAAAACCAGCCTGTATGTAGGTACTTTCGTTTTCCCGCGGGCTTTCTAGTCCGTGCGCGTATTGCTGCTGGTGTGACGCCGAGTGTAGCGTACGATGGAAATTAATGAGATCGATGTAATACTGTGATCAATAATTATGTAATACTTCCTAATGACAAGTCACTCTCCAATGCTGCCGGTTTAATTAGTTAACCATTTCTCATGTAGTTTAAAGCATAATGATATCATTAACATAGGAAATAGGATATATAAATTTAACAAACACCTAATAAGTGTACAGGGTGTCCAAGAAATCGACGTCAACCCGCCTAGGGCAGCCAAAATATCGATTACCCCTATGTATGTTCAGCGACTTTTACTAGTTTCGGAGATACCTATTGATCATTTTAATCAGAATTTTTGTAATTTTGCTTTATGTCCATGTCCCGAAAAATCATTAATTTTAGGTTTTATTTCATAAGTTTTTCGGTGGTATCTGACATGATTAGAATCATTACGAATATATAATCAAGGGCAAACTACAAAAAATCGGAATAAAATGATTATTATCTCCGAAGGTAGTAAAAATCGCTAAACATACATAGGGGTTAAATCGACAGCATTTTAGCTGCTCTATCAGCCCTAGGCGGGTTGTGGTCGGTTTCTGGGACACCCTGTATAATACATATAATATAACTCTAAATCATACGAGTTTCGGAAACGAAACACAGAAACAGACTATAATTACAGAAAACGACAACAGTTAAGTATAACTATACACGTATTGCACGTCCGCCCAATCAAGTTGTGTCAAGAAACCGGTCAAGAATAATAAACTGATGATAAATGTAATGCGATGTTAATTAATGTAGAGTTATATCAAACGCGGTAACTCACCGTAATCAGCGATGAGTTACCAAGAAGCACGAATCAAACAAATAATATCGTAGAATAACAACCTATGCATTTTTATTCGTTGTTTTAACCATTGCAGAAATTACTTAAATTCCATTAATGTCTAAACACGTCGCACCGTATCACAGAAAGAACTACCGTGTATACGTAAGTTTATAGTAAAAAAATATAATATATGTCAAGGATAATCTAATTTAGGTATTTGTTCCTTCCATTTCTTGTGTTACAGATAATCTTTAAACATGACAGCTACGCCTTAGCCTTCTTATATCCGTTTTATAACGATTTAACGGTCAAGTTTAGATAAAAAAAACTAGTCGATTACATGACTCATTGTAACGACTAACGGCCATTGGAGGCAAGCGATATTACGCAAGCACGTAAACAAGCGGTGAAATCAATTCACAAATTGTCTGGTTTAGGAGACGCTTTTCATTCAGTAGATTTTAAAAGTTAACCATTGGAGTTTTGGTTACTAACAATCATGGAAACTAAACTTTAAGACAAACATGTGCATATTAACATAAAGGTATTGTTTTTGTGCCTTGCTTGGCACGTCTGACATGTTAACTTTTAATAAAAGTGGTTTATTCAACGTGAGAACTTTACCTTAAGACCTAGTTAATTGGAATCAAATGCACTCCTTCCGCACCTTTCTTTTGATTTTTGGCGTAATTTTATGATATAGGATTTCAGAAGTGGGATTATTGAGAAGTGAAGTTTTTCTACTTTTATACTGTAGTCTTACTGTACAATGTAACTTAAAATCTATGTCTCGCCCTTTCTGACTTAAGATGATATAACTAATACAAAGAAATAAAGAGTTGAAAAGGGGCGACGAACTTTTGGGATAATACAGCGAACCTGTGTTTAATGGAACAAATGTTTTAATTAACACTAAGCGACTTGGTTGTTGGCGCGCGGCCAACCGGCGCGACCCTCATTAGCCGAAGACCTCTCTTATTTAATTCCACTTGCAGGTATTTAACTTTTTAGCCAATAAGACACTGAGTAGGTACCTAAGCTTTTATTGTACTAGGTAAAAACTCTCTTGGTTTATTTTACGAAATTATATCGACTACTTTGTTTTTCTTTATAAATGTATTTTCAGTCTTTAGCAGCCCATAAAGTTACCGAGGTTTATTGTTAAATAACTGTGAAAATACCTACCTACCGCAAAAAAAACATGAAAAGGTGGCTTATACCATTTTTGTTTCTTATAACAAGCCGATATACTTATACTCTTTCGCAAATACTTAAAGGTATACCTTTACGTAAGTATGTTATTCGAAAGACTCCTTTAGAAATCCGGAGAAGATTCCCGGGCGGCCCGGTATCCCGCCATTATTTGTTTATGCTCCGCCCACTCGACGTTGACAGCTAAAGCCGAAGAAATATGGACCAAGGGGAGACAATATACAGCCGCTGCCGCTGCTGAATCCGTAGTGCCGATTTTAGAATTTGGTCGTCAAATTTACCGCACTATACCGCTGATGGGGTTCTATTGACAGTCTTGTGGGTTCTACAAACTTGTTGGTGACTGATACATTAGGCTATCTAGAAAGAAAAGTATAGAATACACACATTTAAAAAAATCCAAGGATCAAAAATATCCCTACATTATCGACAAAATCTTCGTCCTCCCAGGGCAAGAGTTAGTCCTTAAAAAGCTATTAACTATGAAATAAATAAAAAAACAATGTATCGCAATTACACAATATCAAAATCATTTTGATATAGGTAGGTACGTATATTTTCTCTTACTCCATAAGTGCTTGATAATAGGCAAGTATATAAATTAAACATAAACCAATAGGGAAAAAAACGTCAAGAGCAAGTCGAGCCGAACTGAATGTTTAGCTCCTTAGCCGTAACTAGTAAACATTGGGAATTCAAAAGTTAGTTGTATTTGTACCTATGTTATCATTGAATTGAAATACGTTACTGTAGGTAGGTACATGAATGGCAGCGTATTTACTATCCAAACAATTAAGTACCTACCCAATGCTCAATGTCATGTCGTGTTGCCCTTACTTATTAAAGCAATGTCCCCGTTTTATATTTTTGTACCTACCTAATATAAACTCCTTTAAAAATCTGTAAAAATTATGCTCAGTTGCACAAACATTTAATAAATTCAATGTTGCCTTTTAAGTCGCGTGTTGTCACATCACATTACCGTGGCGAAATGGGACATTAGTGTTAATGAGCGTTTACGATTACGCAAAGGGGTGCCAAAATCAAATATACTTTAAGGCACTAATTATTAGGCACGTTTAGAATTAGATCAACCATGTTGTGACTTGACTCTATTAAATAATGATTTATTAACAAGTCAATACTTAAGCAGACTGGAAATTTAATCTTACTTGAGGAATTACCGCAATGCATTACAATTCCAATTGACTAACTAGTTCAAATAAGGAACAAGTTAAAATAACTGTTATAAATCAAGTGTGCCATTAAAAGAAGCAAACGGAAAGGGATTCTGGGGGGTTCTGAGGGTTATTCAACCCTATTACTGCCGGGGGAATTTGACACTGTTGTATTAAATTTATAGACGTCCTCACAAATCATTTACATGCTCGTAAACCGCTGTCTGTGTGGGCCAGGCTAACTAATTACCCCACATCACAAGTAGGTTAGCTGTCACATTTTGAAAGCGCAATGAGTACAATAGAGCTGTTAGCTTAGCCGGCCGTTTGTTTTAATTCTAAGGCAATTCTAAGTTAAGTACTTGCTGCACCTAACAATTCAGTTTCAGGTGCTTTGTTTCAGCATCTTTTTTCACCAGAATAATCGAGTAGGTTTGATTATTTCATTACGACTGAATTTCATCAGATATTTAACTGGACTCATGCCTAAAATTTCGAATTGCCACATTCTAAAAAAAATACTGAATTCTGGTACAACTGAATCTTAGAATGACTTAAGTCACCACCAGTAAGTGACTTAAAACACCTGAAAGGCAAAATGTCTGTCTCAAAATGACCAAGAATTAAATAATGCCAGGAAAGTAAATCAATCTTGAAAGAAGGTTAATAAACTTGTTAAAATTTAATGTGTTTTGGGATAAGGTATTTAAGAATAGGATTCAAAGTTGTTTAGAGATCTAGACGTAATGGTAACAGAAACCTACTCGAATAAGAGATAACATCAATAGAGCGGCACAGGCCTGAAGTCTGATAGAAAGTCCAAATAAAACCTAGAAAGAGAAACTTTTCAAAGCTTCCTCTGATCAAATCAGAGCACAAAGACATAACAGTTATCCACCGAAGTTGTGCTCGTGACCGGCCACAATGAGGCATCGTCGGAGTTACACCAGATAAGATTGATGGCTCTTACGGCACCATAAGCTATTTAATAACAATTTATAGACTGGAAGACGTCTGCGACTTCTTACTTGTATCGTTTCCCGTTATTCCCTCATTTCTTTCGCTCATTCAGTAAAGATCCCTTTCCAGATTAATTCAGATCCAGTGTCCTCGATATTTAAGAAAACTGTGACCTAAGCCTAACCTAACCCACCTACGACTCTGTGTAATTTATTATTTGTATTACGTGTGTACCTATATATATATATGTAGTTAAGATTCTGTGGATGTAGGAATACGTGACCTTACTGAAAATATTTTTTTAATTTTCGTAACCATAACTTATTTTGACATAGTTTTTTACCAACTGCACGAATACATTTTTAATTGCTTTCGATCTTACATCTCTACATAACCAAGATTTAGCCAAACTCTGAGATCAAAAATAAATTTAATTGTCATGCATGACAAAACCAGGACCTAAACCTTCTTAAGAGGATTGTGATTGTGAACCGACGCGACGCTTAAATCGCACAGCTGTCAAAAAAATCCTCTAGCTCCGGGCGATAACATTTCTCACCCCCTAAATCAAGTCCGTTTTCCACGATATTTGAATATCTTGTAGGTATTATGAAGAATTAGAATTATACGTTTCTTATCTTTTTTTAATTTTGAACGGAGACCTAATGTTTCACAATATATACATGTTCAAAAGTCGTCACAATAGGATTAGGTTTAAGAGGAGAAAATCTTTACTAATCGTATTTTGTATGAAAAAAGAAATTCAGCATTTTGCAGATCGCGAATCCTCATACTTAGCACCCAAACATTGCTTACTAACAACAATCATGTAGACAAAATAAACTAGTCTAATTCTACGAAACATTCGCATCCCAAATTAAATATTTAGACAAACATTCAACCTACATAAAAGAGAGTTCAATAAAACATCCGAGCATCGAGCCGAAGGTCGGCGCTGTTCGGTACAAATCCGAGTAACGGAGAGGCGATGTTGAAAAATGAATGGCCGAAGATCGATATCAATGAGTGGAAGTAGGATGAGTGTCAAGGGACGAGCGCTGACGACAGCGGAATTCAAGTCTTATTTACAACTGGAGAATACCTGCGACTTCCTTTAGAATTTGTTATACCTAGGCTGAGGCGATGAATTTTGAAATATTATTTCTGTGTTTTGCTACATCACTGCCGATATTTCGAATTTCACATATACTGGCCACGTAGTTTGTTAACGGAAGCGATAAGCACCTAAAAAGGGGTCAAAAGCTAGATAAAACCGCTTCTACACGGTCGGAACTACCACCCAGCTCAACCAAGTTGTCTTCTCAACTTCAATTAATTTAGATTGGTTGTCCAACTGACGTCTACACGATCCATTTTTTTGGAGTTGGGTGGTTGTTCCTACCGTGTAAAAGGGGTATTAGATAGAAACGAAGAGTTACTAAAGCGTAATAAGGTAATTCCTATTTTCCGTATTGTGTGTACATACTTAGTCTGTATTATCGAAAATAAAATGCCTTTTCCCCGAAAATGATGGCCTTGCCAGTAGCTAAATTAGATTGCGTCTTGAGGTCGCGATGTCTCATATCTTGTAACGCACGTTAATCTAATACGGCTGTACATCTGTACCCACGCGTTTGAGCGCGGTTCAAACAGCGCCGATTTTGATTACGCCACAATCACCACATACAGACAGACTGTGGCACATTAAAACAATGCGTTTGTAGTGCATGCATTGAGATATATGTATATATCTAATAAATAAATGGGTAAGGGACCAAGACTGGGGCCTATGGCCTATCTCCCTTAGATGGAACACTCAGTTTTTACTGAAATTTCCACGATACCACTCTTACATCTACATCATCATGTCAGCCGAAAGACGTCCACTGCTCGACATAGGCCTTCCCCAAGGCGCTCCCGCGATCCAAACATCAGATACATCTACATATTTATGTGCTACTCTTACAAAGCATTGTATGAATGCTTCTGACAGATTTCCTTCAAACGATGCGTCTTGAATAGCTCATAAAGGTCTTTTTTATTTATGCATAAGAAGCTGACGAGCCAGGCGGACCAATCGATGGAAAGTGTCACCGCCGCCCATGAACTCACCCGCAACACCAGGGAGGAACGAGAATACTCTTTTGTCAAAGGCCAGCAGTTCAGTTACGAAGATCTACGTCTGTTACATCTCAAGCTACGATTTACATCTCAAGAACTGATCTAACAACGAATTGTTTTTCGCGGTTACATTGTCAGACCTTCATGTGCTGACATGTTTGGCTACGAAGCTGCAAACCACAGATTTTATAATGAAAAATATCATAATGACATGGATCATTGAACATTAATTCGTACTGGATTAGATTAAATCTAAGTATTTTTAACCGTGTAACATCACATGACATCATTGCGTTCCGCTGATGACAATTAAATAATGAAGATAGCATTGTACCTAAGTGAAATTTTAGCAATCTTAAAGACATTTTGACCGTTACGACCTTCGGTTTCTAGTGAATGCAAGTAGCCCAAGGGGATTGCATAATTAATATGAACGTCTGTAACCGTGTCGGAGATGGTCTGTCACAGACCGACGGCGACTTTTTAATTAACTATGAAAAGTGTGTTAATTACTTATTACGTTTATTGATGACCTCTTGACGAGGCTCGATTATGATGAACGTCATTATTTTTAGGTTATCGAAGTTATTTACCAATATTAGAACTAAGGGCTACACACGAGTATGTATCTCAATAATTATCCTAGCCGTAGTTAGATTTTTTTTCTTAGAGGGTGCTCTGGGATGAGACCTTTTTTTATGGGATAGGGAAGGCAAACGAGCACACAGGCCACCTGATGGTAAGTGGAAACTGTCATGACTGCAAATGCGTTGCCAACCCTGAGGACTAAGATGGAATGCCTCTATGCTAGTCATTACACCGGCTGTCTTATCCCCAAACCGCAACACAAAAATGCGAACACTGCTGTTAGGCGGTAGGTTAATGGATAAGATGGTGGTAGCGATCCGGACGGACCCTGCACAAGGTCCTACCACCCGCAAACATCATACCTCATGGAATTAAAAGTTACTACTCCCCATCCATCCATGAAAGTGGAGACCGATGTTCTGCGATTTCATACATACCTACTACCTACTCGTAACACATATCTACGTACAACTGTCCAAACAGCGTCCTTGTGACTTTATGATCGAGATAGGCCATTAATAAACCCGATTGGATTGTCAGCGCTCTGATGACACTGCATACCAGAGAGCTAAACAGTTATTCCATCTGGGTCATAGGAATAATATTCCCGCATAACTACTCCCTGCCATATAACTGATAGTAGCAATAGAACGGATCATAGTGAGAAATACCGATAGAAAACTGGATATCCTATAAAACCAAAGCAGATATCAGCATAAAACTTTAGCGCACATATTCTACACAAAAAGCGCTTATTTGATTTTGAAAAAAAAAACTTTTTGGTATGTTCATGTGAATGATCTCGAGAACATAATAGCATTGTAAACCTAAAAATGGAGTTACAACACAAATAAATGCAGTCAAGATGCATAACGCCGGGTTAGCGATTTTCGAAAAATGACAACATGGATTGCCGCAAGCTAAAGGCAGATAGAAAGGCATTTCGAGTGTATAGAAAACAGAAACGTTAGCACCGTTTGCATCTCGGCTAGGCCTGCTGAGCACTCTTACAATCATCAGGTGGAGTCTGCTCGTTCTCCTTCATAGGTAATCAGTATTGTCTTTTAGTTATGTTTTTAATTGTATCATGTTATTAAACAAGCTAACAATCATAACGTAGGAATGACAAGGAAGATTAACTGGCTCTTAATACTAAAATAAAAAAACATTGAAATGTAAAATTGAGACGGTTAACTCGTTCCTTTTTCAAACGTGTGGACAAAAAATCGACACTAAGGAACAACTTAATTGTCATTAACTGACTCTGAGTGCGGCCGTGAGAATTGTAAAATCGGTTTATTAGGTTTATACAATAAATACCTACCTACCTAATAAATATTATTATAAACGCAAAAAGCAAAAGAAATATGTAAAACGTGGGCGTAGAACATAGCGAAGTAACTGTAATCCTACCAAATCAGCGGGGTGTCAGGTATCAAAAATCCGCGAAATTATTTATTTACTTGCGCAGTTTAATATATGCGCGGATATGTTAATATTGCCGGTGGGCTAACTGTGAATCTTGCGAAATACGACTCGCGCGCTTGGCTTGCTACATTCGATCATCACTTCATCACTGGCGTCGCCCTGCTTTGAATTGTAGGAACAATATTAATAAAATGAATGAGAACAATAAATAAACTTACTTATCTCCTATACTGCTCTTTTTAATTTAGAATCATAACGTTGAAGATTTGATACAGCGAATAAACCCTTAATAAATTTTTTTTATAAAACATTTTAAGTAACGATATTTATTGTTTGTTCGTAAGTTCGCACGCGGATGCGCATTAAGGTCAAATAAACATTTGTTTATCCAGTAAAAAATGATTTAATTGTACCTACTGTAAACACATGATTCGCGTATCTAAGTCAGTCAGTTTTGCCTTATAATACTGACTGATATATATATATATATATATATATATATATATGATACTGACTGACTTACATATTAACGCACACCTAGAAACTTGAAATTTGGTACAGGGGTTCCTTTCATGATGTAAGTGAGCACGAAGAAATGATTTTTCAAAATTCGCCCCCTATGGTGAAAATAGGGGGAGTAGCGGGTCACTTATTCTACGCGTATGAAGTCGCGGGCGTCCTTTAGTAATTAATAACAATTCAAAAGATTGGACACATCTAATGCAAAATAACGGTTAATTAATCCTAAAATGAAAAAACTTAACTTAGGTACCTACCTACTACGGTAAGTGCAGGAGCGTAGACGCGTCAAAGTTCTCAAAACGAATGCAATGCGTGTGCGCCGGAGTTGTAATAAGGTTAATTGTATTGGAATGTTTTGCAACGGTGCACTGAATGAAGCGCCGATACGGCTGTGCAATTGATATTTTATAGTTTGTTTCGCTTGGGTGTGAATGAACTCAAAGTTCATATTTTAGATGACATAGGTATGAAACCTATAAGGAAAACCTGACTGACTGATCGATCAACGCACCGCCAAAACCGCTGGACCTAGGGACTTGAAATTTGGAGGGAGTATTCTTTGGGTACTCTAGAGGTGAACTAAGAAAGGATTTTCCGAAACTCGACCCCCAACGGGCAGAAATAGGAGGGGAGCAGCGGGAAACTAATTCTACGCTTAGGATGCCGCTGGCGTCCTTTAGTGATATGATAAAAACCATATTTTGGACTCTGTGTATACATTAATCTTATCTCAACCTAGAACCGTCGTCAACTGTCATTTCTTATGCATCTTGTGACGTGCTCCAGGCCCCAGCAGAGAAGAGTTTATTGATACGCCGCGGTTCTTACAATTAGCTACTTATGTCTTTCCTGTTGTATCCAGCAACGGCCAGCTTTTCCAAGGGGTATTAGTAGGTACTAGGGACGAGTATAATATGCAGCTAGTCTAAAACGCAACTGATCTAAGGTCTAAATTCGGTTATTTACAAGCACAGAAACGTCTAAGGAACGGGCCGGAGGCCCATGCCAAGATGCATTACGCTAAGTAGCGTTTCTATTCGATTCGTTTTTAAACCAGTCGATAGACTTACGGGATGTATTATAGATGAAAAATTAACTCTTAATTTGAAAGTATTTATCACAGTAAACATACCAATGTTCTCGTTCTCTTTTTTTTGTATTGCAGTTTTGTCATGGACCAAAAATCACGAATTTCCAACCCGATTTCGAAGCACCTTGACTGTCATGGTGCTTCGAAATCGGGTTGGAAATTCGTGATTTTATTTTTGCCAAATTAAGGGTCCATAGTAATAATCCTTGTCAAACGTGAGAACACTCACGTACACACCGCCCGGATAAAACCAGACCGGCGGCACCGACCAATTATCACCCCGGAATATAAACAATTATCCTTATTTGACTTTCTCACGGGATATCTACGAATGTAAACATTTAATGTAGCATCGAGTCATTAATTGAGGGGAGTAAGTACCTACTTATGGTCACAGATAATATATACTAGTATGGTTATCGACAACAGCTGCAGCGATAGAGCTTTAATAGCACTCGTTATGTATCGTGTTACTTTGTATTTTAATGTAGGAAGTAAATATGATTAAATACTAGTTGTTTTCCGCGGCTTGTATTGTTAAATAGATTTCACAACGTTACAGGACTTTTTCCAAGGGTTTTAAAAGTTCTGTCAAGGATTGCTAAAGATTTTTGACAAGAAAGGATTTTACAAAGAACTTTTTAAAAACACTGATTAAAAAGGAGAGTTGGTTAATTATAGAGATATTCCTTGAAGATTTAACTGTCACAAACTGTTATTATCAGTTAGCTCTATGCGTATCTTGTTATCAGAATGTGGTGGTGCAGTTATGTGAGAACGATGACAATGCAATAAGTTTAAATAGTTGAGAACAGAGCTAACCATGGAGCCGGAAAGCTGTAACAGGATATCCGCTGTAGGAAACCTTACTCGTACCTTAGACCCATCAAGTTAGGTCGCGTAAGATTATTTCGAAGAGTAATTGTTGACTATCTCTACTAATATATTAGTATGTTTGTTAAGAGTAATCTCTGAAACTACTGAAGTAATACTATACAGGGTGTTCCGTAAGCCATAAGTGGCGAGTGTGGCGATATTTTTCACAATAATCTTTTTTTTCTGGTACAATTTTTTCCAGTCGCGTTTTTTCCGATTTGTGATTTTACCGAATGTCTATTTTCCCATTCTTAATTTTCACCATTGTAATTAAGACGAAATAGGTAGGTAGGTTTAGGTTAGGTTAGTTTTGCAGCAGGCCCGAAGGGCCAAACCACCCGGAAGTAGGAGCTCCGCATCAGCGGAGCTCCGTCGACTTTGTGAAAATGGAATAACCATTCAGATAAATACAGATTGGGGAATTATGATAATGGAATTATTTCTGCTGAGATAAAAAATTAAGGCAAAATAAGCTACTAAAAAAAATAAAGACTGGTAAATTTTACGAATGGAAATATTGCTTGCGGTAAAATTCGATTTCCGGAAAGTCATCACCACAGTCTAAGTGGTACGTCACAGTGGCCCGAACATAGGAAGCTAACATTATTCCTGATTAATATATAGTCTGTAAGAATTCATACCTCAATATTGTTTATCTTGACCAGCTCTGTCACATGTTTATTTATTAATATGGTTGCCTTTTGTACTGTCCATATTTACTGTAGTAATTGTAGTATTGAGTTCCTGCTGGGTACAACGATAATAGAAGACCAAAGTGCAACTGCACTGCCGGCGTTAGTCATTTGACGATAAGGGAACTAATTCGATTGCTTGCAGTCCATCAACCCAGATGCAGACTAATTAGTATATACTGCTGATATATATATATATACCTATAGTATAGTATAGTACCTATACCATATTTAACCTCGTGCCGCCCAAAAAAAAATGCGAGATCAGCTAAACGCCCAGTGTGCAATGTATATTAAGCCAAAACATATTTATGACCAAACTGCCCATGAGTATTAACCTGATGAAAAAGTCTAGCAGGATTATGGCTTAATTCTGGGCGGTTATGCTAAGTACAAAATGTGTTGTACATTGGGCGGCACGAGAATATATATATACAATGAGATATTCAAATGGGTTATTATGGGGATCACTAGGCTAGGGCACCCTGTTCTCAGGCCTCAAATTTTGTAGAAAAGTAAGCATTTAATGATTTAAAAAAATATGTAGGTACTAACAATGAATAACATTAGGTATTTCATGACCTTGTTAGGTGGCCTGTGTGATCGTTTGCCTTCTCTATGCCATAAAAAAAAGCTACTATCCCCACTAAAAGGAATTAATCGAATAACCAATCGAGATAATCACTAGGTTCGCAGTTTTCATAGCACGTTGAGACTAAAGTGAGATATGGAGTTTATATTAATATAAAAAGTCGCGTCATACTCTACACGATGGTCCTGAAATAAATCCTGTAATATTTACAGTTTCGTAAAAACAAGAATTTTGAAAAATGATATTATTTTTTATTTTGTGAAATTAATTATTTTGTGAACTGTTGCTAAGCAAGTGATTGGATACCGTTTTTATTTAAATATTAGTTAAATAACGGATACTTCATTTTCATTCGTGTCGATATTCTATTTCCCATAAACTCGTTTTAAATTAGTTTATCTACAATAAAACCACGTATATGTGCAAGCTTGCCCGTAAATATGGCACGGTTGTGACACGGAGCACGCACGGAAGCAATAACGCCAAGTTATTTTAATAACTGATATTACGGAGATATAAAAGGACCACATGTGGGGCGTCCGTGTCTTTAACTTAGGATATTTGTGGAAGCAGAAACTCGTGTTCATAATATTATGATTAAATGTGGAAAATCTCGTGTCTATGGCTGAGTTCTACGTGATCTCTTGGAACTTTGGAAGGATTTCACGTTTCAAGCTCTTTCGTTTTGATAGAAGATTCTTAAGCAATGCCGTGTTAAGCCTCAATTCCTAAGTATATTTTGAATATTCTGTGGTCATAGTTTCAACGCACATTGATCTGAAAGTTCGTGAGTAAAAATTAACAGAACCTAATATCGCTATTAATGTAACGTCTCGCACAAGGTCGTTCTACAAGACTAGCGCCAAAAAGACAACCAAGGGGATAAAGTGTAAAACCCGCCATGATCCAAAACAACCAGGGGGATTAAGTGTAAAAACCTTCCATGTGTCTGGACAAATTGGGGGATGGAGTGTAAAAAATCGCCATGTTCCAGGGCAACTAGGGGGATGAAATATAAAATCCGCCATTTTCCAAAACAACCAGGGGGATGAAGTGTAAAACCCTCAATTTTCCAAGACACCCAGGGTGGTTAAGTGTAAAAGCCCTCCATTTACCAGTGAACTGAGCTGGACGGAGAAAATATAACTGTTAAGTGCTACAGCGCTATCCCTTCTACTGCCTGGAACTTATTAGGCTTTAGCTCTTCAGGTAAATCTAAGAATTCAAACCTCAGATCCAACACAATTGAGGGCGAAGTGAAGTTCGTATTTGTCTTGCTTTCTTAGTCAGCTTATACACAATGTCCTAACATCACTACATGTGTAAAGCAAAATCAAACTCTGTCGCCATGCCGTGTTCCTAAAACAGCTGTACAAAAGACCTTATCAATACCACACGCGTTTTGTAAACCACAGATAAAATAACACCTTCAGTAGCTTAGTCCTACAAGTGAACAAACCTCAAGGCATTCTGGCCTCTTGCCCCCAGGTACAGTTGGTTACAAATGAATGCACAGCGACGCGACTCAAAGCATATGTATTAACGCAGATAAGTATGTGCACCTCCGCGGTGGGCAGTACAGTCACGCTCAAAGGCGAACCGAGATTAAAAAAGGTTCATGTAGCCGTAGGTACTATTTGAAAACCATTTTGGGAATCGTAATGACCAATACCCAAAGTAAATATTTTTATGGGCATTTTGGTATTTGTTTAAGTTGGTTTTTAAACCAAAATAACCTTAACCTTAATATAACCTTTATTGTTGGCAGTAACTTGCATAATTTCTTTCTAAATATATTACAGCGAAAAATGAGGAACTCCAATACAAAATGAATGCATTGTTGAATAAATAAATTATTACGTGCTCGGGTTTTTTTGTGTGTTATAAAGTGAAGTTTTTGGGACATCCCATGTTTTAAAAGGATATAGCGTTCTGCATTATTTAAAACGCGTACCATAGATGAAAATCGCAACTAATATTCAGTTTAGCACAAGCGACGATTACCACGACGCGAGTGCGACAATTTTGTTCTGAATTATTGTTGCTTTGTGTTGGCTAACCTACTACCTACCTCTACCTACACCCTTAGACCGCAAATCTTAAGTGCTTTATACTTACTACTGTCGCACCGATATAGAGAAGACCACTGACCCAGATACTGCTGTGTGTAGGTACCTCAGATACCTATGTACCTAAAGCCTAAATTAGACTAGCAACATTCAGAAGAGAGAACTGTCCCACTCTCGTAAGCTACAGATATATAGCACAGTTGGGCCTTTTGACGGTACCTCGCCCTACGAAGCTAGCCGCCCTGGTTTCAATTCCTTGTAATAATATAAGTATATAATACAAGCACGCCTAGGCCTTAATTTGGGACTAACTCAATTTGTATGAAATTGACCCCTAATACCTATATACTTTATAATTTTATATTGGTAATTATGCATAAGGGCGTAAATATAATATCCCAAAGATATTTTTGTATATAGCTCGCATATGCGCATTTATATCCAAAAACCAAACATCAAAGAATCCGCTTCAGCCACGTAATTGATATTCATAACCCTATTCCAGCTGAATAGCATCAAATCAATCCACGGAGCGCGTCCCTAAGGACTTTCGCAATAGTCAGTCCATTGTGCGATGAACAATTCAGAACTACTTCCCGGCATTTCCCTGGGGTTCAAGAACTGCTTTAAAGGCCTGTCAGGCGCAAGCCTGAAGGCTATTTACCTGAGAAGGACTTCAACTTGTTGAAGCAGAGATGCTTCTAAACCAGCCATATTTTTGCAATTTATAGCCGGCAATATAAAGGCATCTTGTTCTTTCATAGGTAACGTAGCTCGACCACGATTACCTGGCGTTTCAGTTTCCCTTAAAAATAAAACTTAATATTGACTTTTTGACCCCGTACATGCGTATTACTCTTCTACAGCAAATCGCGTTTTAGCAGACGTTGAATTCGTTAAAATATCACAAGTAATATGAGGTAGGTATGAAAAATAATCTTACTGCCGCACTCAGTGATGTGAATTAAATTTAATGCTTAATTAAAGTTGCTGTCACTTCCTTTGCCATAGCAATAGAATAAGACAACACGTCACTTAACAACCATTAAATTTAACTGACGTCTCTGACTGCGGTAGTTAGTCCATGATTTTCCTTGTTCTTAGATTAAAAGTGCAATGTTTTTCTCCGTGACAGTACTAGTATTATTTATTCAACGCACAGCCCAGTTCGTTTACATCGCATGTGTACGGCGTTGTATTTACACGAGCCAGATGACGGTAACACAGACAGACGTACCAACCTCCTAAGTAGCATTCGTCATGGCGTTACATCTAAACTTTATTTTGGCTTTAACAAAGTGGCTTTTACAAGAACATGATTATTCAACTAACAAGCTGGAACAGTCAAAGGCAAAGAATGCATTGTCTCCGGAATTTTTTAATAATAAGTGGGGGCAGATTCCGTGTCAATACAATACGATCACATGCGTTTTCATCTACCTCCCTTTGTGACAGGTCTTTAAACATGAACAGAATAATATATAAATAGTTTCTCTACATTGCATTGGTCAGCTAAAAAAATAACTGTAGCAGACTAACACATTAGAATTAAGATTGATATGTCGTCGTTCGGGTCGTAACAAGTCTTAACTGATAAATAACTATTTTTAACGGGCTTGTCAGTCACTGTTAATCTTAAAAAAATATATCATAACTCTGCCGATACTTTATTTATAGTTATTTATTAATTAACACATAACACTATCATTACAGGACACCTAATGCGATAGTATGTATACCAACATAGTTATGCATGCACAATTAAGTAAAGTTATAAACTGACTTACTAACATAAAAAGTCACTTCGGTGATTAGGATTACACACAAAGAACATGAGAACAAATCAGTCTTCTCAGCCACTTCATGTAGAATAAATAAGTTGTTTGTTTGTTTACTTTTTGTCTAATGACTATTTTAACCTCCCATTATTTGTTCCGTAACTGCCTATCCTTCAGAACCTAGTCTGTTCGCAAAGAAAATCGGAACCCGACTTTCGTGTCCTCAATCCCTGTCATCAATAGATGACAGCGGGTTCCAAAAGGTTAAACGTATTTTTTCTTAGTTCGCTCATACATAAATACACACGCCATCATTCACATAGTGGGGTAGGCAGAGCTACAGAATTACCAACAAGTCTAATTCTGTTTACCTGTACTGTTTATCATTGTATATTAGTGACAGCTTGCAAGCCCATCGCCTAACGGTATTACAAGCTCTTATTCCCTTAATCGCCTCTTACCACATCCACGGGAAGACATGGAGTAGCACTATTCTAAGCCAGCAACCACATCCTACATAAATAAGCAAAGCATGAGTTCATATGGTATTATTTTTAGTAATTCTAACCTAGATTGTAAGAATCTATTCTATGTCGTGTTTTGTATAACACCGAAGGCAAAGTATTTACAAATTACTTTATTAAAAAAATGGTTTTGTTCTCTGCCTTGTTGTAGTCGCCTGCAGTTTGAAGCGTTAATCGTAACCCGAGACAGAACTTTTAAAACTAAATTGTTTCGAAATTAAGTGTAAGTACTTAATTAACTGGTTTGTGTGTACCTTATTGGTATGGTATTAAGTAAATATTTTAAAATATATTGGTTTCGTGCAGACCGAAATAAAATAACAAAAAAAAACCTATGCTCTCTAATTCTACATGCATATGGGCCCACATTATTGTCCCAAATCTATCAAAATTGGATTTCAAATATGGGGTAGTAAAAACTACTTTCCTCTTTGCCTTAACTTGTTAAAATATGTCTAAGGGCTTTAGACAATACATTAAGGTGCAGGCTCCTTTTTTTCCAACATATTGACGCAAGACGACTTGTATACGCTTTCCTGTTAACACGGTTCATCTAACGCCTTTAGTTCCAAACTACGGGGCGTGTTTTCGCTCCGGTGAATAGCATGAAAGGACGTAGACGAACGGATGTCCGTCTGGACGCGTTCAAGAAGGCTCTATAGCGTGGATTAAAGCTGGCTGGAAAGGGTACCATGTTTTATTATTTGCATTTAACCCCCATGCCACAACTACGCTCAAATTAACGTGATTATAAAGACATTACGCAAATGTGGTAAACATTTTAACGCGTTAATAGCGTTGTGGCACTTGTGGCGTTGTTATATTGACGTTGACGTTAAACGATAACTCGGATGGTGGTTTCTCTACATTATAGGGTATTAACGCGTTAGTAACAAAACTAACATCAACGTCGTCACCTATTTATCTTGTTACGTTTATACTTTTATAAAGGCACAAATGTTAACTTTAACGTTAACGATTAATGCAGGTGAAGCGAGGGCATAACAAAAATGTCTACCTCTGTACATTGATTACTTACGTGTGTGTAAACTGACCACGTAAGCATGTGCGTGTGTCAATTTTGGTTATGCTATTATATCCATAGATCGCATCCCTCAAGTGATTTACCTGTAACAGAATAAAAAACCCGTTGAATTTATATTTCTTGAAGATTTATGTATCAGGCATACTTACTTAGGACCTTAAGGGGGTTTGGGAAAAATGATATCATTTGTAAAAGTCATACGTTTTAAAGGTAAGCGGCCATGCGTAAAAGTGGTAAATTATGATAGAATTATTCAAAATAAACATATTTTGTTATGTAATCTTAAGTGAATCCCAAGCATTCCGGTATTGCACATTGACCAACTTAAATTAAGAAGTAAGTAGACCATAAACATTAATACTTCCAGGGTCTCTACTTCATTGTCCATGGCAGGAAATGCTCGCCTTACTCGTAGTAGGGACCATTGCACGCATAATACCGACATCAGGCCATAATGATTGATAATAAATTCTGAGCAGCGCTCAATTAAATTGCCAGTACTTAACAATTCAAGATGGCGTGGCGACCTGCTTTGTTTTTGTCATAAGTTTTTGATGCTGGTCACATTTTGAGAGGTTATTTTGTTTTGTAATTATAAACATCGGTTAATATTACTAAGGTTTAGTTATTACTTTAATAAACAGGTCCACAAAGTAAATACAGAAGAAACGGTCGTGTTAAAAAAATGCGAGCTGTTCGAAAATTGTACGTTGAAGAAATACCTATGTTATCTAGTTATGGCCTCCAGAATCTCCAGATTTTTGACAACAAAATTCAGACTCACCTGAAAGTAACTTTACGAATACTTGTCATTTAAGATGCTACGAACTATCACAAAAATCATCATATTTTTGATAGATTTTTGTCAGTTTCTGTTCAACGATCTGTTTTTGTGACTTAAAAAAGTGGCCTGAGATTAATAAACCAGAGGTTAACACCACTTTGACCCTCATTAAAAACACAATGCAGATTACCCAAAATTAAGCATCAAATCACACTGTCAGCATAAACATCATCCAATAAGAGATAATCCAAGAGATCAAGTTGCCTCACCCTGGCTTACCAGTTCACTTTGAACCCAAAGTGCCAGGATCCTTGAATTTCATACAAAGCTGACCCCATATCGAGTCAAGGGTGGGTGGATGCGGTAAAGCCGGGCACAGATTTGTGCGGCTTCGAGGCTTCGACGTAACACGATAAGAACCAACCAGATTTGTTTCAATTTACATCCTGAATTTGTTCGTGCTTCGTGGTTACAAAAAAACCGGTCAAGTGCGAGTCGTAATCGCGTACCGACGGTTCCGTATTTAAGATAATATGCTTGGTAACCGCAAAATAAAACAATCATTCAGTTATGAGCTTTATTTTCTATGCAATAAGGTCTGTTTTGACTAGCCTAAATTTCAATACAGATTTCAAAGTTGTTGTTATTTCTCAAAAAAAAAAAATTAATACTTCATTCTATTTTTCTTGTAAAATGTAAATAATTATATAGACGTCAGGATTTTTACAGATTTTTTGATTCATAAACTTCGGAGATAACGGAGATCGGGGGGAACGGTAATTTTTTGTACATTTTTGTCTATAAATCAAAAAGTACATCACAGATATATTTCTTAAATGTTTTGAAAAATTCAGTTTGAGCGCTTTCATATGATATCCCCTTTGCTTTAATCAAACCACTTTCAACCCCCATTCTAGACCCCTTTACAATTATTTATATTATTATTATTATTATTTTTTACTAAAATCAAATGCGGGCAAGCAAGTTGTATAACTGCACTGCCAAATTTCAAGTTGATAGCATTTGCAGATGCTGAGAAAACCTGCTGTGATACACAGACAGACAGACGGACAACGGAGTCTCAAACTAAAGGGTTCGTTTTTTACCATTTTGGTACGGAACCCTAAAAAGAAAAAAGGTTGACAGTAAAAAATATATTGACACGAATAAAGTTGAGATAATAAGGTCACGCACTAATAAAATCTTACATACGTGTTTATTACGTTTTGAAAAATAAAGCCTGGTAAAAAAAAATCGACCTGAAAAATACCTTAAATAGTTAGAATTTTGTATACTCATTTGTAAAAGTTAAACGTTTAAAACTCATTCGTGTTTTTTTTATCTAGTCTTGAATCTAGCTCGAATCAGAGAACTAGGTAATGATGGCGAATTTATAAATAGATTTAGGCTAATGTAGTAATTTTGCACCTTTCATTCCACACACTTTACCGCACAAAGTTCAAGATCACTTTGCGGTCAGTATAAAGTTGCAAAAATTGCTGCGGCGTGGGAACAAAAAATAATTCGCAATTCGTAAATATAGTTATTAAAAACGTATAAGTAATTATATTTCGAATGTACACGAGTCGTGTCAAATAGGTCTTCTTGTTATTAGGTAAAGTTCGATAATTAATGGCTCCAATTCTATACAATAAGCTATCTATAAATTAAAAAAGGCAAAAATTACGACAACCTCGATTGTCCTATAACGAAAAATAAGTAGGTTGCCTATTATCCGTTTTTTTTCTGACCTGTTATTTATTTATTTACTGCGAGACGAATATTCATTTGATTAAAGCTCTAAGCAGGTAATTTCTTTTTAAATATTCAATTATATATTTTGTGCAGCTAGTGCGTTTGAATTTTTGATAATAATTTATATAATCTTTATTAACCGTAAGTACGGTCACGGAAGTTAATTTGCTACCCATTTCAAAGAAAATCTGCTTGAAGATGTCATTGTCATCAAAGATGCCAAGTCATTTGTAATTGATAGGAAACTCAACCTTATCGCTGTAGAGTGTCAGATTGACTTTGGAACTAAGGTGGGTGACAAATTGAATTCCTTGACTGTACCATAAAAATTATAACCCAATTTACAGGCGTTGTACGGTAAAACTTTATTTGGTATTGCAAAAACTGAAATAACCGGATGTGAGTGAAAAACAACGCCGAACTTTTTTAATTCCGCTCCCGCCAAACAATACCTTCATCAAGTTTATTCTTAATTTGGAGGAGACTAAAGCCATGAGCCTATACAGCCAGGCGTGGGAACCGGTCGCGTGGATACGGATATTACCGCACCGTATCTGGTGTTCTAGTTTATTACGTCGAATTTCTTGTTAAAGTATTGTTGTAGTTACATCGACAACAATGACAGGTATCTGTAAAAGGAAGGAGTTATAAAAAATAGATTCCAGAACGAACGTTAAATAACACGGCGTAATTTTAACACTATTTTCACGGAGAATTTGGAGACAAATCGGGAGATTTTCAAAATTTCATCTTGACATTTTTGACTCAGGTATGGCTTACAGGTAAGTAAGTAGATAAATTTATACAGACACGAATGATACAAAAAAGGTGCACTGATTTTCGGTTTTCGATCGTATTTGCATAAAAAATATAACGAAAAAACAAATATAAAACTACAATTTTCCTAATTTTATTTTATATATTTTTTTCATGTCTTAATTTAAATATAAATGCCTTTTCCAATTTTCAACATGATTATAATAGTAGATGCAACATTGCAAATAAAAAAAAACCCCGCTTCATTCAGCATTGCTAATCAGTGGCGCCTACAGCGCGCTCGCAGGCGTCTGTTCATAAATTGTGCCCACACACCCAGACCGCTATAACTCGAATCTTAGGAGTAGGCTCTTAGCCCAAAACAGCTGCCCACGCACGCCCCCGCGACGACGAAATAAGTAGCAATTATGTTTTACTGTTCAAGGATATTTTTTTGGTATTAGATTTCCGTACCCAAAGGGTCTCCATTACTAAGCCTCTGCTGTCCGACCGTTGGTCCGTCAGTCCGTCCGTCTGTCCGTTAGTGGGTTGTATTTCATTAACAGTAATATGTAGACGGTTAAAATTTTCGCAATGCGTATTGACGCTATAACAATATTTAATATAATGACAACTAAATTAACAATTATAAGGGAAGGGACCTGAAACTAGGATGGGAAAACTTCGACTGGCACCTGGCGTTTTTTTTAGTCTTTAGGGTGGCCACATTGACAGTCTTGAGATTACAAGTCTTTACGGATCTCAGGGAGCAAACCGCCACCATCAACTGGCCTGTAACCTAAGAAATTACCAAGTTCTCGTTTAAGATTTATTTTTTTAGTAAACAATTGAAATTAGTAGTTTTAATTTTCATCGCGAATCGTTAACCATAGATAATAAAACTACAAATCGCATTTATTGTACTTACCAAATTCTACCAACTAAAAACTGAGACTAATTTACCTTATCGTTGCCAATTAACCGGGTAACTTTACCCAATTATCTAGTTTCCGCCTGCTAATGACTTTATGACAGAACACTTAGCACTTTACTTCGCAACGACACGTAGAAAGTGATTTGCAAATTATAATCAACAGACCACACCTTGAGAATTTATGAAGTACTTTCAATAAGCCATTACATGATCAGGTAAATCCTGTTTTATCATCAAGTGATGATTACCATGCTTTAAAAATGGCGAGGATAATAATATTCTGGTTAAGTCATTTGGTTATTTCCTGTGAGTTTGCTTCGCGTAATAAACTCTTATCCTTTTGCAAACCACAACATGCTAATTACGCGGACAACTAAATATTTACTACTTCCTGTACCGATATTGCTGGGTGAGTTTAATCGGTATAAGTTATTATGTGTTATCTTTAGATGTGAAGAATGATGCCGTCAGCTTAGATAAATAAAACGGTACCAGACCCAAGGGCATGATTATATTTAACGGAGTTTTTTTTTACAATGTGCATAAAAACAGCCAGTTCTCCTATATGAGGATTAAGCAAATCAATTAAACTTGCATCAAATTTAAAAATCATTTTAGCATAAAGGGTTTACCAATTCTTTATTGTATATTTTTAAGGCGAAGGCTAGACGTACAATAAATATTGTTATCGTCAATTGGCAAATACTGATGGATCACAATCTGTTCATGGATTCAGAGTGCCAAGGCTACACGTGCAATATTTTTGACGTCAGTATTATAACGCGTTTCGTGCAGTTCAGTCGTGTGTGTAGATATGGAGACAAAAACTAAAGCTTGTCTATTCGGGCTATACACTTCATCGGTGCCAGCTCCTGATCTTTTTGACGCTACAACCTTTTTTAACTCCTTTCTATAATTTGTCCGTAAAGAAAAATCTTTTTTTTTACGTCATCAACAGATGCATCGTTATTAATTTTTTTTATAAATTTGCAAAAGTTTTCTGTATGCCTCTACTCTTTTAATTGCATCCTTAAAATTTTTTGTTGACGAATCCCACAATTCGGGCAAGGCTTCTAAATTTAAAATGAACTCCTTAAGGATTGTTTGTTCATTTGTAAGCCTAGTCGTACTCGCCATTGTACCTGGCGGCGACGGCGTCGTCGGCGGCACGTCAGTCTCCATTGCTGTCGCGATGCGTACTGACATTTCTCAATATTTTTTGTACGTGTAGTTCAGTATATTGACGGATCTCAATATTTATCAGAAAATGGCAAACCGGAATCCAAAAAATCTAGATTTTTGTGACATATATTGTCATCCATCAATATAGCAGACTAGACGAACAATATATATCACAATATGAGATAAATATTGATGGATAACAATATTTATTGTACGTCTAGCCTTCGCCTAAAGAAGTAAAAGACCTAGGTACGCGGAAAAGATAAAAAACAAAAGACAGCGGCGGCGGGAGACCGTCTTTTTAAAAGTATCACAGCTGTGTACTGTGTAGGCAATATTGAGCCATACCGTGTATCTCAACTTCTTGTGGTATATTTATACGTATAGACGGTTCGCAGAGAGATGAATCCTCGTGCACGACATCAATAAAAGGAATATTTAACGTACTCGTGTATCGAGTATCGATTAGAGGCGGTCGCTATTAGCAACCACGCTCGTCTCGGTTTCGCATGCCTTACGACTTTCAAGCTAGATATAACCATAATGGTGTTGAAGTTATAATCAGATTAGTACATGCAATTTCGGATCAAATACACGGTTTGTTACCAACTCATTACTTAAGCACCCTTTTCTTGGCACTGCGCATTCGGGTACCCAAGAAATAGATACTTACATAATTAGGTACTTACATAATCCGAACGTAAGGATAGGACTTGCTAACAATTTGTCAATATAAAAAGACTTCAAGGTACCTTTTTCGGAGAAATAATATCGGATAAAAATATCAACGTCCTACACGCGAGGAAAATCGAGAGGAAGGAGGGATGAGAAATATGAGAAATTGCGGCGTAATGAATTAAACCGCTTTTGAACGATGTTATATTTCGAATCTCTGAACAAACATTAATTTACTTCATTACGAAAGTAATTTACCGCCTTACAATCATATCGTCTTCATAAATGCTCAAAAGCCCAGAGTCTTTAATCTTTACGTAAGATTGAGTTTAAACTCAAACGGTTACATATCTTACGCCACTTACGACTACGCGTATGGTAGTATCATTAAGTTAGTTTGTATAACAAGCCATTAGTTCATAACAAGATTACATTGTTGATTCGTTTAGGTGGTTAAGAGAGAATGAAGACCGACCAGAAACCATTTCTTTTTTTTGGGAGAAAGAAGCGTAGCAAAATTGAGGCAATTTAATAACTTTTGTAAGGAGCTCCTAAAAATGACAAATCGCGCAAAGTTTTTCAATTCGAGCCTTTGTTTTCTTTTTAATTAAACGTGCCTTTAATAACAAATGGATGATGCTCAATCATTTAATTGTAACGAGGTTCTGCCCGGGACTCCGTCCACGTTGAAACAATTGTATTATTTCCGCAGGAATTGTCATTTTCGATCAAAAGTAACCTATACACTCTCATTATGATTAATACGTACATTATAATACCAACATCTGAGTTACGGTAACTCTGTTATGATATGAGCGAAGGTAAAATATCTAATTTTATCAGTGCACAATTTAACACAAATTGGCCTAGTCCCAAACGAAGCTAGGTTTGTTTCGGATTACTTAACAACTAAATACGAGTCGCACATCACACAAAAAAAAACTTCCTGTTGACACTTTCCGTATGCGCTACAATATGAGGCTTACGTAAAGGTGTAATCAAATATCTTCGAGACCTGCAGCCTATTGAATTCCGGCGTTGCCAATTTTCAAGTTGTAGGCCGTCTGAATGTTTGTCTGTCAGTGGCAAAAAACCCTTGAGTACCTACTGGGGTTCGAACCCAGAAATTTACAAGCACGGTCAATATACCATCGTACCATCTTGGCTAACCGCGTCGACGTATTATAAATATAATAATATTATTAGGTACTTATACGTAATATATGTATGTATGTAAACTCTTTATTGCACGACCAGAAAATAACAATCTTAAAAAAGAAATAGAAACACAAAAGGTATGTACAAAGGCGAACTTATCCCTTTAAGGGATCTCTTCCAGTAGTTCCAGTTAACCTTTAATATATACGTAGGATCATGAACTTAATAAGTGTCGCTGTTGAATTTCGCTCAGCGATGGTGTAATTTTAAAGGCGATTGAAGTAGCCATAGCTAATCAGAGAACATAATTGTTACAGCAATTTTGTTATTAACCCCACGGCATTGATTCGCCAATTATTAAATGGTTCTAGTTAATGCTATGGCCGTTTTATTTGCTTGACAATAATCGAGCAAAAGCCATACCCTATTATAGATAGAGTTGATAGATATAGATACTGCTAGTTCAGATTAACAATACACCATGCTTTCACGCAGAATAAAAATAGATCGAATCCTTTTAAATTTAGCTGTAGGAGGTTCGGAGTATCGATATTTCAAAACGCTCGTAACGCTGTCAAAAGCCAAGTCACTATAGGAGCGCGAGCGCATTGATTGACAAACAAAGTACTGGGGTCGCTGACCTATCTAGATTCAGCGGACCAAAACGACGTAAGAACGTGCGCCGTTCTTGAGCTTATAGTCCTTTGGTACGTGTGTGCTGTGGGCGGCGAGTTGTGAACCGTTTAGCTTGACTGCCATTTAAATAGGTACACTGATTTAAACAAGATCTGTATTCTTACAAATATTTTATTGTTAAGTTATGTTAAAACTCGTACGTATCATCAGTAATTGTCTGCTTTAACACAACAATTAATTTGGTAGAGTTATATGAAGTGAAGTCATGATGAGTGAAGATAACACAAGGGGAAATGTTGTTTTTGCCAAAGAAGTCCGTGTCAATTTGTAACTAAGTAAGACATTAACATTTGCTTCATTATAAAAATTTAATAGGTACAAATTGAGTTTGTTTGTGGTAGCTACAATAGGACCTATGCCACCCTTGCCTGCCCCTTTAGACGAAGCAGGACATTGTGACGATCCGGTAGACCTGGTTGGTACTAGAGCATCATGAGCATCTGTCATGCTGTTTATTTTTAAATATTAAAAGTGCTTGCTCTTGACTCCAGTCGGACGAGAGTCAGGACTATGTCGACGATGACGATGAAGCGAGCTTACCCTGAGGTAGCCATTAATATTACATTATTGTTCAACGTACAGGGTAGGTTGAACAATCTCCTCTGGATTATAAGGATCATTCAGCAAACTATCTTTTTGATAGCTTTTATTGCTTCCTTATACTCACTATGCAGTTTGGTCCAGTATGGATTGAAAGCACACACCCAGTGCCCAGAACTCAATATTAAATCCACTTTGTATGTGAATCAGGAAGCTCGGTATTCAACATCGACCTATGCTATAAACAACTTTGATTGTACTTCGGATGAGAGAAGGATCTCGAGGTCTCACCCTTTGACAGAAAGGCGATAAAACGGCCATTAAGATAAGCGATGAATGATATACACATGTTACTTTCACTTACAGATGCTCGGTATGAACTCGGCTAATGAATTATTGTTACACTATACCTAAATAAGAAAACTTTAGTTTTTTTTCAGACCGACATTGTGATAGTAGAGGTAGGTTCGTTGCCAAGAAATACCCAAATATTGGAAGTTTTTCTGTGTTTTGTAAGGCATTGTAATATTATTATTGCGGAACTAGGCAGGTACATATTGTATGTCCTATAAAAGCCACACGAACCAGCGGGTTTACCGTCACTTTAAAAGCACGGTTGACGTGATTTTTTCAAAGATTATGACACAGCACACGACATTGGTAAGTTTTACGAGTATCCCGAAAATACTTACTGAGAACAATACTAATCAATCAAAAAGCTGTTAGTCTACGTGGGCGAAGACATGATAAAAATAATTATAGTGCCTAATTACTTTTTTATGGCACGGGGAAAGACAAACAAGGACACAACACAAGCCATCTGGCCTGAGAGGATGATCATATGCAATCTCCAAATTAAAAATGCATTGCCTACCGAATGTAGATACTAAATTAAAATGAAGTCATTTTTGATGTGCGTAGTTAACTATTATTAAAACACGCTCTGCTTATTGCTATCAATCTTCTCGTTCAAACAATTCTAAGTCCATTTCTTCTCTTTTAAAACTAAACCATTAGATTCCATTTTCCTTTACAGAATCAATTACGACTATGTCCGAACGACTTGTAAAACCAATTTAAAACTCCCAACTTTTTTGTTGGGTCTTTGCCCGTTGGTCACTTCGTGTGAATTTTTTGCTACCCATTCAGATCGTTAGGCGTCACGTCGTCAAATTATTCAGCGTTCACTATTTTGAACTTTATACTGGAATGAATAAGGAACATTGGATTTGAATGCTCTGTCTAAAGTGAGCGGACTTATCGTTTTTTTATGCACGAATTATCGTAAATCGTAACGCGTTTAACGATATCGAATAGCCCGGTTCAGTGGAGCTTTGGAAAGTATTTTTAGTAAAAGGCTTTCAGGGAGATCCAGACATTAAGCATAAAATTTGTACAAGACGCGAAAGAACGAATACGACGGTTTCACTAATAGCTTTCAAATGTTCTAGAGCGAGACGTATTCACAGCTAAATTACACTTATTTTTGTTAATATGCACTTACTTGAAGAACAGAAGTAGGTACTTACTCGTACCAACGAAAAAATGCATAGACGTTGTGTTGACACAGATTCCTCAGCCTCGCATAAATTACAGAGCCAAACACACGAGCTGGCACGCTGTTAAACAAATACAGATGCCGTCCCGTCGATTCGTTGGACAATAACGTAGAGTTAAAAGACAATTGTTCGGTCATCAATTGGAAACAAGGACGGTGGTATTGAGCATTATTGGACGCAACCAAGGGTAAACGGTCTAACATTAAAGTACTTTTTATTAACAGCAAAATCTACGATGGGATGGATATAGAACCTGCATAATCCAACCAAGGGTAGATACGGGATTTTAGTTACGGGGGTCTTCATGACCTCATATTCATATTCATATCTATTTATGTATTATATTACATAAATATCACACGTTATGTATAACGTATTTATATATACAAATAGGCAAGTTGAGCGTATGACTATGACACCCTGTCGGGCTCAGCAACAGTACCCTTACCATGAGTACTGTACTCGCTAGTAGAATGCTCTGTCCCTCGCAGACCTCGCGAGCGCGTTTATAGAAAACGGAGCATTCGAGCGAGTACGGTAATTGTAACAATAATAAGTAAGAAGTAAATCGTGGTAAGAGTACAGTAGATAAGTAGAGAGAGACTGAGATTTACAATTACATAGTTTAATCTTCTAAAAAATCATTTAGGTATTTTTGTACCAAATAATCTATGAAGTATTTTTCAATCGATTCTTTATTTTTAGTTTATTTCTTAAACGATTGTATATTTTTATTGTCATTGCGTCGGGGCTCGTGTCGTGTACTCGTGCAGTCATGCAGTGCAATCTTGAACCTTGTTTCAAACCTTCTTGCTTGGTTCTTTTTTTCACGTAAGTATGATTTGGGATATTTTCGCAAGGGTTAGAATATTGTGTAGAGAACGGCTTACAACTTCCAGGGGCCTCAAGTTAGGTCTCGTTTTTTTTATTAAGGGTTAACCTGGGTCTCTATTTTGATGTTGGGTCTAAAGGTGATATATCCAAAATCCGTTTATGTAGTCAAAATCCATGGCTGGTCTACTAGATTGTATTCTAGAAATAAAATAGGTATCATGTGGAACCCCTGGTAAACCACATCGGGTAACGTAATACTGTTTAACTAGCAGTCTACCAACAAACAGAAAACCCAATAGACGGCCGACACGTCTAATACTTCTATCCTTTTCGTTGCCGAAAAGGATAGGCACTGACGAATGTTGACAGCAAGGTCGCAAACATGCAAGGAAAATAAATAAAAACACTTTAAACTATTTCACGATGGATCGGTATAACGTCCCATCTCTTTTTACTTTTAAAAGTGTAATCTCAAGTTCTTGATGCAAAAAAGACGGACAGACTCAAACTAATTACTATTTAATGAAAGCGGGAAAGCTTTACTTACTTTGCAGCTCTGGAGTTCATTAAATTAATCAAAACGAAAATGAATGTGCATTGAAACTTGATACATAGGTAATCAGCAGGAACTTGTATTTTTAGTCGAATCGAGTAATCTTACACGGTAATGGACATCGAATGACATACGACACTTTCAGGTTAAAAACAATATTAGGATTTTTGGTATAGAGTCATTAGTGGAATGTAAGTTAAGTGGTTGTTTGTTTAGTAGATACTGAACACGTGATAAAGATAACATATTTCTGTACCTACTGTCTTGCTCTGTAAATCAACCGATCATATTGGCGATCCCGATCCTTGAGCATATGCCGAGGAGATGATAACTATAATGGTGATAATGTAAGTAATAATTGTTTTATAATTCTTTTACTTACTGCATATTGTACGTTTAACAGTCTTAACAAAGCAAATTAAACGTAAACAATTGTTAAAATGCAATTTAAACTCATCGCGAGTAACGAGAAGTAAAATGAAATTCCTTATCAACTCAAGCATCTGGCACGGTTGGTCGCCTGTCACGAATTTATATTACTGAATTACGAATTTGTTCGAATACAAAATTTAAAACGAGCAAACAAAAGAAAGGTTGCTGAATTTACAACGGATTACCGTCTCGGTTACCAATTAAAGCTTAGGTGTCATTTAAGGTCTTCTAAGATGGGCTTCAGTAGAGCAGTACAGCCCCATACCCAGTTACAGAAATGTTCATAAAAATGTCGCTGGAAGTTACCTGATACCACTTTGTACTTACCTTGGCAAAAATGTTCTAAGTTTTTCTAACTGGGTGATAGTCAAATCAGAGTAAACTTTATACGTTAACTAGCGACCCACCCTTGCTTCGCTTCGGTTTAAGTGAGCTTTCTGTAACACCCGTAAGTAATCCAGAATATTCTAAGTTCTTTCAAAAAAGTATCGGGAATTGATGTTTTTTTTATGGTTTCAAATTCAATGTTTTTGCTGGTTTGGCACAATTATTTTCCATTTTGGCGCGAAGTTTGAGTTTCATCTGTCATTTCATTTACTTATTTAAACTCTATTGCACAATACACAATCTAAATACAAATGGCGAACTTAATGCCTTGAGGCATTCTCTACCAGACAACCACTTAGTTTAAATACAGTGCTGTTTTTTGTTGGATCATGTCTAGCGTTGCCGTGTGGTTGCCGGCTTAGAATAGTGCCACTCCACGCCTTCCTGTGGAAGTCATAAGAGGCAACTAAGGGATTAAAGGCTTGTAGTATTGTTAGGCGATGGGCTGGTAACCAGTCACTAATATAAACTGGTAAACATCTTAGCCTGTTAGTGCAAAATGTGGTTACAGAATTATCACCAAGTTTTTAGAGTTATTGGTAATTCGGTAGCGCTGCCTACCCCACTCTGGGATGAAGGCGTGACAGAGATATACCCGCTGAACGTTATGTGTCTCACGAGTTAAACTGTACCAAATTAAGAGAACAAATTTGACGAAAAAGGCCAGATTTGTGAGAAACAAAAACTAGGATTTTGCACCACGCTAATGCGCCTTCGCACAAGGCCATCGTTGTGAACGAATTTCTGACCAAAAACTCTATAAATACCATCGAACATCCTTATTCAACAAATATGGCTCCAGCCGTCTTCTTTCTTTTTCCTAAACTCAAATTACCACCTCGTGGCACCCGTTTTCATTCGTTAGCAGACATAAAAGAGAATTCGCGGCGAGAACTGAACGAAATCCTAGAAAAAGCCTTTAAAAAATGTTTCGGATTATTCGGTGGCGTAGGTGTATCATTTCTGAAGGAGCATACTTTGAACACGATAAAATAAATTAGGAAGAATAACTAACATTTTGTGCATTACTGACCTTTTCCCAGTACTTTCTTGACAGCGTAGTAGTGTAGTACATAAAAGCCTTCCTCCTGAATCACTCTATCTCAACCGCATTTAAATCTGTGGTCCGCATTTAAAGATCTAAGCGTACATACAGAGGGACAGACAGCGGGAAGAGACTTTGTTTTATACTGCTGCATTAAAGCTGTTTTTTGACATTTCCGCCAAATCTACTTATGAACTGTTTGCCTTAACTTTAAAACCGACATTGCAAAGTTTACCAGGAAGTAACATTGTACACGCGCGGAAATTAAAAGTTCAACTGCATCTAAGCAACATAGGAACGTACGGAAATACGGTCATGGAGACATATTTATGCCCGCATTGTGGGTAAGACATGTAATATTTACTATTTCATGTGATAATAACGTCACAACAAATTCCTTATTAAACATTTACTGTGTGTGTTACTAGCCCAAAAAAACATAGACAATTGTCAAACGCTAACGTGTGTGGTTGCTATAGTTATAATAATAATTATATTATATAAAAAAAGCTCTGACCTTACCCTAAGTACGCTTAATTTTAGTATAGAGACCTATAGTATTAGATCCAATCTTTGTCCGAATCAGGTTACAATTAGAGACGTGGCCGGCGAACGGCTCGTCAGATCAGCACCATGACTCACTGTCTGTATATCCAGTGCCAGTGACACGTATATGTGTTACATTACATGCGATTGTCTGTCAGGGGCATTGAATGCTTTAAGGTATATAAGCGCGTTTGTAGAGGTGAATCGATTGCCCTGACGGAACTCTGGCTGGCACGTTGGAGCTTAGTTTGTGAGTAAAACACATCTATCTAACTTAAGGGGGTTAAGAAGATATTAAACTATATGAATCTAAAGCTACACTTTATAGAGTTGCCATCAAGCTCCAAACATTCAGTTTCGATAAACCAAGTGTAGTGTACTGTGGAAAAATAACACAGCGGTAATTTTTTTTGTGATCAGAAAATATTTACCACGTACTTATTTATTTACTCGTAAAATTACCATCGTTCTGAAGATCTGTTGCCGCGTGGCCACTCGTAAACCACCAAAATCTGAATATTAGTTTTATTACAAATTTGAAATTCAGCGTTGGCCCTCGCTCATTTTATTATGTAGCCTATAAAGGAACGCTTAGCTGCAAGGATTACCATGCATATGCATATAAGTCCACTACTTAATTTTACATATCTTACCTAGTGCGGCGCCAGGCGCACGTTTTATAAAGTTACTAGTAATAATTTTACAGGTATAAACTGGCAACACTGCTCAAATGGCTGGTCGTCATTGGTCGAGGTTGTGTCAAATGGAAACTTGTACCTAACCTATAAATTGTAATTTGTTGCTTTATAAAACAGGCCCCAGGTCTAGTCTATCAAAGTTAACACGCTGATACATACCTGGGTTTCATATAAACTGCGCCATGTACACTAAAATGTCACGTGTTATTGTCAGGATGGTGACATGGGGGGCTGGTGGTTTGTTATAGCAGTTTGACTTCCCCGAGCCATAAATAACACAAGGTACAAGTTGGATTTATCAAAAGCGCCAAGCTAATCAAAATAACATCACATTTCCTCTTCAAAAACATGATATTTAATAGGGGATACAGCTGTTTGTTTAGGACGAAGGAGCATCGCTATTAGATTCTGTAAATACAGACAGAAATCAACAGATAGAGCTTCTTCACAGAAATGGTTTGAATATTCATCTTAAATGTGGGTGTTTATAAGCATTAAGTTTAAAATTAGTTAATGATATTCACAATACTATCTTAACCTTAACCTAACCTTACTATCTCAAGATCATATAGGTATACTATCATTACTTCGATATGCAAATCGAAGTTATGAAACTTAATCAGTATATTGATACATCACGCAAAAACTACAAACCGATTCTCAAAACAAACACGGCGTAACCATTTTTACGTGCTTTACGCGTCATTATTTACCGGTGAAAGTTGCGTAACAGAGAAAGGGTTTTAAGATATCTGGCTGTTTTTCGCAATAATTTCATTTATCTGCAGAATTATTGATTCTTCCAGTTTGGTAGCCGAAGCCAATAACGATTTAGGTAAAAACATCAGGTTTTACAGGCAACACTTTCTTAAGTACCGTTTTAATAAGAATCTCGATAACTGTAAATAACATCATGACAATTAGCATTAAAAGTGACTTTTAATTCTATAAATTAAATAACCTTTAAAAAGCTTTACAAAATAATGGAATAGCGTATAAAAAGAATCTCGATGACTGTGTAAATAACATGATAAACAGCATTAAAAGTGACTTTTAATTCCATAAATTAAATAACCTTTAAAAAGCTTTACAAAATAATGGAATAGCGTATTAAAATTACTTTCTAAGAATTCATCTTACTTCTGAATGAATTGGACAAATTATATCGTCTCGAGCGGATCTAATTCAAACCGAATAAATGGAAATTGGTTTTCTTATCAACCCACACGTCGTCTGACAAATTACTCGGCGTCTGAATTAAATGCCAATCCTTAGGTGATCCAAGTAAACATGTTTGGTGACTACTGCAATACTGTTACTAGCAAGCGTGGGCAGTATGATACTTGTAACTTTCTGAGTGCCTTGAATTAATATTAATTAGAGATTTGGAGGGCGTTTAGCCTCCGAATATCCTCGTCCTCCACAAGCATTTTTATGCAATCGCCGATTCTTACCAATTCCTATATTAAGGATATTTTTGTAGGGATAATGTGAGTTACCAGGCAGAACGTAGGTATTAAATATATTTGTTCTTATTAAAGAACATTGGGCAGGACTGGACGAGAATATTCTGGTTGATGTTGATGTTTCATAGAGCGTTCAGTTTTTAAGAATCTACGAGCTTATTTAGAATTTTCTTAGAGCCTATTCAGATGAACTTAATGTAATGCTACATTATAAATTGCAGCATGTCAAATTATCAGATATCAATAACAATATTTACAATTACCTATATCTTTAACATCTCTCCCCCCGGTTACGAAATTAACCATATTTTGCTAACGAAATTGCATGTATTTTAAATTGAAACGTCATCTTTAATACTGTAACGCTATTAAAACACTTCTAATAATCTTGAAACTTGAACATCGGTTGCATCTCATCCATCAGAGAAGATGGTTTCAGTCGTTTACTGCTGCTCTCTTTATGTCAAACCATCTGCAAAATTACTTTCTTCTCACTAAGTATAAAATGGAATACGGCAGAGTGAGACAAATCACCGCGACCTGAGACAAATACCTCCATATTATGGTTACAAATGATCTAAGCTGAGGGATGCCTCTCATTGTGGTAAAGCTAGTAGCGATATTACTCTGGATGTGACTGAAATTATAATAAACTTTGGCAATGGTAGTTATACATTCGTGCTTGAAATGAGCATATACCATAATAACTAACTTATTACTTACAACTTTTTACTTATTGCATGAAGAGGTTGATGAATGTAGAGGAAGCGAAAGTTGTGTGTTTAGTCCGGTGCACCTGGCGTCCCATTGGGAGACAAGCGTGAATGTATGTAAATTCAAGTAATTTAATTCCTATACCACTTTGGACTATGTCAAAGTGACGTAATCAATCAAAACGTAAGAGACTTCTTATGATTTTATTTACAGTATCACTTTGGCATGGTCCAAAGTGGTATAGGAAATAAATTCCTTGACTGTATGAGTATGTTATTACTCGGCTTTAGTCACAAATACTTGATTGGTAGGTGAGTTGTATTGTATCAAGACCAAGAAGGTCTAGGCGAGCTGTTAACTATTTTGTTATTTCTAGTCGTGTCTTGCTAAAACTAGTTTCAGAAGTGGTCCTCTTGAGGAGAATCCTTTACGTAACCAGATAGGCATCGTTTGTTACGGCATACGACGAAGATGACAACTCTCGATAGGAAACCGTCACAGTTAATGATAAGTTACTTAGGGTCTCCCCACATCTATCGACGCAAAATGTGCGTTAGCTGATCAAAAAACTCTTTAGGTCTACTGTAGACCTAAGGAGTTTCCCCCCACCCAACTCCCAGACCCACAGATCGATCGATTAAAGTAACTCTAAGAGCGACAAAAATGTCAATCGGCTCCGCTCGGCCGGATTCGGCGATGCGAACGGAACGACGTCGTTTTCGCTCTTATTGATTGGAAAAAAAATATTTTTGTTCAGCTAACGCCGATTCCGCGTCCATAGATGTGGGGAGACCCTAATTCTTTACTGCAGATATTAGTTGCAACTTAACAGCAATACGAGTATGTTCCTCGATCAAATAATAATAATGAGTATTCAGTGTTAATTTCGAAAGCATTGCAATTTCTACCATGACTATAAAACTTGTGCATCATGCAACCGGATCGGTACTTTTTCCTGACGCTGCACTTTTGGCACGAACGTGGTTACGCAACCTTACGCCTAGCACTTGCGGTTGCAGACCTTACGCGGGCTGGTTGCGTTGGTAATTACCTTTTGATTTGTGTTACATGATCTAAAGGCGATACATATTATGTTACTTAGATTATTAGAAGAAGATTTAACATTAGAGTCTTTTTTCAGCTTATATAACCTTTAGTCGCTGAGTACCTAAAACGCAGTCTGCCAATTTCGCGTTATGCCTAGACCTAACAAGTTACTGGCATATTGATGTTTAGACCTATTGCGTTTTAGTTCATGAGCGAAGTAGGCGAATTGAGATTTAGGTTTAGTGCGTATTAGCTCAAGGGCGAGGTAGGTATATTGAGCTTTAGTTCATGAGCGAAGTAGGCAAATTGAGATTTAGTTCATGAGTGAAGTAGGCGAATTGAGATTTAGTTCATGAGCGAAGTAGGCGAATTGAGATTTAGTTCATGAGCGAAGTAGGCGAATTGAGCTTTAGTTCTTGAGCGAAGTAGGCGAATTTCGAGCCTGTTTAGGGAACAAAAGCGTTGGGACCGCGAACTCTAGCTACCCTGTAAGATAAGGATGCGACTGTCTAGGTAATAATCGTAACATTTTAACCCTTTGAACGCGTTTTGAGAAAGGAATAAGTCACGAGTTAGGTTATTATATTTTTATATTAGGCGTGTATTACGCTAAAGGCCAATAAGGCAACGTTTAACAAAAACTTTATAGTTATTTACTTGCTAAAATTTTAGTTTGAATTGTTAGTTATTAAAAGTAAAGTTATATTATTATGAGACTCAATGATCCCGCAGTCAATAATAAAACATGCCATGCCGTTTTTTCTTGAACCAAAATACACCATACTTGACAGCACCAGCACATAGATTGCTTTGACATTGCAAGGACTGACGCCTACGGTCGACAAGGTCTCCCAAGTGTGTAAGCGTCAGAACCCCTGGACCACTGGAGATATTTAATGTTTAGAAAATGCCAAAATACACTATCCATTTGTTACTATTTGGTACCTTACTTCAAATAATTAGTACCTCGATTGTTAGCGAAAAAATTGTTACCAAATAGGTATTTTGGTATTTTCTTAACATCAAAATCTACAATGCCCACAATTCGAAATGTGTAAGAATGACACATAGTTTTTGTTATTTATCATAAGTAGAATAGTTGAAGATTAAACACTTCAGTTTCAAGTGGGCAGTATGCAAAAGAGAAAATACTGTGATAAAGCAGTTTGTAAATGTCGACATAGTCATATCGCTAAATAGGCAATACGGGGATTAGACCTACTGCGACATAGTCATATCGCTAAACAGGCAAAACGGGGATTAGACCTATTGCGATATAGTCATATCGCTAAATAGGCGATACGGGGATTAGACCTACTGCGACATAGTCATATCGCTAAACAGGCAAAACGGGGATTAGACCTATTGCGATATAGTCATATCGCTAAATAGGCGATACGGGGGTTAGACCTATTGCGACATAGACAAAAACCTACTTAGTCGAAATGATTATTTTAAATGACATTTTGGCATAACGCGAAATTGGCAGACTGCGTTTTAGGTACTCAGCGACTAAAGGTTATATAACATGCTTCTCCAGATGGTATTGAACAGCTTGTACCTAACTAAGCTTATACGTTGTTTAAATTATACTTTTGTTTCTAGTAAGGTACCAAAAAAGCCAAAGAAAGATAAGAATACCTAAGATACGTAATGCTCTTATGGATAGATCCTTAAGATATTTTTATTGAATTTGTTCCATTGACGGTGAGATATTATTTTGCGGCGTTTGGTCCCTCTAGCTATTATGCAGTTTAGTTTACATTAAAGACCCATCTAGTCTTGGCAGCATGAAGGTAAAAAATATTAAAAGAATTGACAACCGCGCTAAATGCTTTATCCACGAAAGATACACTCAGATAACAGATATGCAGTACCCATAACATAACTATAGTAGGACACCGCCACCTAACCCTAAAAACTCATGTATGTGATCTCACGAGAAAAATGACAACCGATAAAAAGGCTGTCCTAGTAACCCGGTATCAGCCTATCATGAATAGCCATAACTTCGCGACTTGCGGGGAATCTTGTCAAAGGCTTTTCGCACGTTAAGTGAGGAACTTTTTCTCATTTCCTCATGCTTTGCTTAGATATAGTTATATCGCTTCGGCTTTGCAAATGCACATGTATGTGTGTAGTGTAAGCTAATGTATGTACGTGTGGCATACTAGAAAGAGATGACAATCGCCACCGACATTTAATCTCATTCAAGCAACGTGAGGTGCGTGCGTCAAATAAGTTCTGGTAGATATCTTAAAAGTCGCACCGCACTCCTCAATTCTTGAAAGAATAATTAACCTGCGACTTAAAAATGCCCAGTCGTCGGAGTGTAAAAGTATAATAGAGCCTATTTACAATTTGGTCAGGTATTAAAGCTGGACGGACAAAGTGATAAGTACATACCTACCTACAGATGTAGTGCATGATCTACGACGTATTTGATCTGAAAAGTTCGTATTCGTCTTGCTTTCTCAGTTAGGTCATAAATAGGTTCTAAAACTGACTGAGAGAGCCAGATACAAACTAACTTTTCCGACCAAAAACGACGTCGAATATTTATTTAGGTAGCTACTTAATCTGTACGTTATTGTACGATTACGTGCCTACCGTGCAGTTAGTCTTTACCACTAATATCAGAGATCCTGTGATTGTATCCCTCAAGTAGTTTATCCATAACGCAAGATGGGTAAACCTTTATCGTGGAGTATCGCGGAATGTCGCAAAACGAGACAGGGTTTGTTATGCACTAGCCCTATTTGGAATGATTCCAAACGAAGCGGTAACAAAGCGGGAAAGCCAAGTGGAGGCCTATTAAGTTTTTAGCTCGAGATATGGTGGTAATTAAGTATTCATAAGGAAACTAGAGTTGTTTGTAGATAGCGAGGAGAGCACACAAAGTGACATGTAATTAGAGACGAATTAAAGGGACTATTAAGTTGATGTCGAGACAGTAATTGGAGGGCTCGTTAAGATTATATAAAAATATAGTTAGTGAAGACAACAACTTTATTTATTGAGCCACCATATAATCCTGTCATAGTGACAGTTTCAAGTCACGAGAAAGAAAATGCAAAGCAATTATATACTGACTTTCTGCGACAGGGTTCTTTAGTGGCCCGCCAATAAAAGTTGTCGACTTTATTGTACAATGTCTTAGAGCATTTACGAGGTAATAGAACAGTGTCGTTTTAACGCCCATGGCAAACATTGGAATGAGCTCAGTATCAATAAAGTCTTCAGAATTTAAATTGCATTTTGCATTAAGATGACTATTAAGTAGTTACTATTAACCAAAATTTACATACATTTTTTAAGTGCAGATCTAAAATAAATGAAATCTAACGGAACGTTGGACTACACTTTTTCACGTAAAGATGAATTATCCACAGGCCGTATTAATGAATTGATCTCAAGTGAAATGTCCATCTGATGGTACCTCAAAGTAAACATCAAACCAAAACTGTTTCATGTGACGCTTCTTCTAGTTTATTAATACGGCCTTAGGTTTAATTTCAAGCCAAGATACACGTATCTTGGCTTGGCGTTGAGCAGTAACGTCGAGTAGACACACGGCTGTCAGTGCACTCGTGTTCTCCGGAGCGAGACGGTCAGAGCAACCCCGGACTAGCTATTATATTGCGAGGTGACCATATAGTCCGGTAAGAGGATTGAGAATCGTGTAGCTGTAGCTGTCAATTTTGTTTTATACAAATTGAGCTCCGGCCGATACCGTTCCTTACCCTAAATCACCCTCGATTTCTACGATTTATGAATATGTTGTAGTTATTATGACTATTCATGATATTTTATTACTTACTAGGTAAATACAAAATATTTTTTTTTTCTTAGACGTAAGTTAGTTCACTAGTATGAGAAATGATGTATGCACGTAAACTCTTTATTGCACCAACAGAAAATAACAACAAAGGCGAACTTATCCCTTTAAACGGTCTCTTCCAGTTAACCTTTGAGCGATTGAGAGATTAATGAAAACAACGGATGATCAATTTGGCGTAACAAGGGTGGGTGGACTGGCAATATGCCAGAAAGTCGAGGGTACTCAGTGGTAGGTTTCACACTAACTTAACCTCATTTACTTAAAGCAAGCTTATTTTTTTCATGATAGGAATTATTTGCATCGTGCAACTAGACATTAATAACACCCATAAGCGTAAAAAACCATCCAAAGAAGGTCACACGACATTTAAAAAATTAAGGGGAATGATGTTATGATTCTTCGCCATACAAAGCAAAAAAATATCTTTACGATACAATTTCATAATCAGCAATCGTGGCGACCATACATGGTCCACGGTCGGCTGCGTCCGCACACGCGTGGTCTCTCGCACCTGGCCACAAAGGCATATGCCACTGCAACGCAACAATGGGGCAATTTGAGTGTCGCCGAATCTAGAACCGTCTAATGTCACTCATTGTTTGGAACAAGAGTTGCTAAAAAGCTTTCATCATAAGTAAACCTAGGTCAGCTATGGATGCCGTAAAAACTTCTTTCGCAGAGATATGAAGATTGATGGTGGACAGAGAGGGTATATTTCTAGTTAGGCACATATATCTACGTTAACAAGAGTTTCAACTCTGAAAAGAGATCCATAGCCTCCTAGATCTAATGACCTCCTAAGCCTAGAAGGTCATTAGATCACAAATATTAGCCATGTTTTCTTATTTCAAGGCGAGATAACGACATCGTTATGTTGTAAGTGGTCATTAGAGTCCAGTTAAGTAACTAAATGTACTAGTTTGTGTTAAATCATCAAATCCAAAACCACAGAAGGTAACCGCGAACATTTGATATTTAAAGTACCAAAACATTTCGTCAGGCTAGGGGAAAAGCAAAAAGGTCGAAGATAATATAAAAAATGTTTCAAATGTTTAAAAAAAAACAATAGCGGTAAGTTTAATTTAACTACAAAATTCTGCAAAGACACCCAATCAAAATCTAAAATGTAAACGACGACATTATCATAGAATTATTTGTTATTGAATAAATATTACATGCAGTCTTTAAATATAAGATCTAGACTAGACTTCACTAGCTTTTAACTAAACACGTATCCAAACAATCTTAAAAGTAACTGGTATGAACGTGTTGGCTTTCCATAATTTCTTTCTGCATCTATTAGAGCAGAACAATAATGTACAAATTGCTAGTACCCAATACACAGAACCATTCATCTAGCCATTAATGATACCATTATGTAGTATAAGAAATCTTTAATGTGGTGGTACTACTTATGCTTTATTTTCTCTTGGAGTCAATAAACTTTTAAGTGCACTCTTTAGAGTTTACGATTCACCGCATGACGGTTATAGATTAGTCGTGAAGCGTGACACATGTTCATTTTGGATTTAGTTTCTCAGCTGATTAAAATACGAGACGTTAAATCAGACAAAACTGCTGAAATAGATGGTCCGAAATTAGTAATGAATGCTATCATGCTAAAAATTCGCAATTCACTGACTATATATATATTGATTGACTGGATACGCAAACTGATTTAAGAAGCCTCATTCTAAAATCTAACGGGGTACGTAACCTTCGGTCGATCTATCTACTGTCTCAAATCCTACCCGTACTGTGCCAGTTTTTAACGAACGAGCACATGGAAATTAAATCATCGTTTGTTACCACGGCTTACCTAATTTGCATACAGTTTCATCAACGTTTTTGGAACCTTGTTTCTCAATAACGGGACCTAAGCACAAAAAATCTGTTACGAGCTATCAAGTAGAAGCAAAAAGGCTATTAAACTGACGATCTTTTTTAGACTACCAACGAATAAATCTCTTCGTGATTCTTACCTAGTGATTGATTCGATGCCCACCCTACCAACATTATCGCGAGCCTGGTGGATACATTTCCATTATTAAACTAAGTGGAGTTACGTAGCACAAACGGAATCTTTTGCTAACAAACTAAAACGGATCAAACATGATGAATGGCGTGAATACGGATTAAGTGAAACTTGATGGTGTTAGAGCAAGGACGATTGGTAGACGAGGGTTTCTGAAACCTGCTTTCAACTCCTTGATTGGGAGTTTAGTTTTGGCGCATGCTGTTATTACGTTGTTCCTGTTTTAAACAAGGAAATATACATCTAAACATTTATACCTCATAATTTGTCAATGCATCTCAAAGTTTCACACTCAAACCTACTCGAAGCCACCTCACATAATAATCCGGAGTAATCCTGCTATAAACATGGATATAGGTAAATAGAAAAAGCCTCTGTAAGCTGATCGCGATCAGTAGGTCACGTGGTTGTAAAAGTGCATATGTTGCAACAGCGATGCCAGCCGGCCATTACGAGCTGACACCGCAGATAACGATATCGCATACTTCATTATGAACGCTTCCATATTTAATGATTTGCAGCTATTGAGATTTTGCAGAATGCCAGTTTTATCGAACTGAATTATGTTATTGTGAATTTGTAAACCTACTGTTGATTCAGCGTACTTACCGATTTACTGTCATAGAAACGCAAACTCTCCTGCTCGTTCAAAATTTAACCATTTTAAAGTGGATGTTTAATTTTTTCATAGTGGCACTTGACATTCAAACGCTTTAGCCCTTTGCAAGTTCCAACGTGTCCGTTTTTCTCCTAGACTCTATTGTTTCTCAGCGGGACAATGGCAAATGGCATTGTGTCAAGGTGAAAAGGGGGATGCTACGGCCACCATGGCATTGCAATGGACATATTGTGCATTTGTCACGCGACTCATGCCCGGCACGTGTTGGCTTCTGGCGTGTTATGAGAGATATTAAAAATATTGCATTTGTGCAATTGGCTATGTGAGCGTTGGAATAGCTTGTTTTTAGTTCAACTTTAATCAGCATGGCGTGATTATAACAGGTACATACATTTATAAGCTTAGGAATGGTAACTTATTGAATTTTGGAAAAATAAAATTCTGCTGTTCCCTTTGTCCGAATATCATTTTTCTATGAACCCGATAACTTTCAAAAATGTTTAAAGTGATATACCTAAATTAAATGTAGGTTAGGTTAGGTTAGTTTTATAACAATCCAGGAAAGTTATACGGTTTCAGAGATCATAACCAAATTACTTTAAATTTCACATTGAAAATGTATCTTTCTACATTGTTATCAAAATAAAAACGTATTCTAGAAACGAGACATCAGCAACCGTGATGCAAATTCTCACAAGTGAATCTATAGCACTATACAGTCTACTATTTAGTAGGCTATGGGAATGCATGGAGAGAACGGTAACATCGTGGGATCGCGTAGAAACAGGTAGGTGTGTTTCTAGATATCAAACAACGGTTAGGTTTTATCGAGACCTAGTTATGAGTTAACAATGGTAGAAGTTTTTCCATACATCAATGGAAATCAAATGACTTTAATCAAACCAAACACAATATTTCGCAAATCATTTAAGAATTCGAATTGTTCCTTTGGGACACTAATTCAATTGTCAATTGTTTTGTTATTAAGGTTCGGATATCGAAAGTCGTGGGTTGTATCTTCGCCATCGTAGATACTCGTACCTTTTGCAGTATTCTTAGCTTATTTATACCACATGTTCCGTAACATACAAAAGCATTAGATAAAATTTCGTATACAATAAAGGAATCGGCTACATAACTTTTTTGGTAACGCCACTAGCAAAATAGATAGATGACTAAACTACTTCAAGCGGGAGGAAATTTATTTAACTACCATAACTAAAGAGCAGAGTTTATTTACGTTGAGTTTGTTTAACAATCTGCCGGCACAGTCTATAAACTGAAGTCATAATAAGACAAAATAATCTTAGAGGCTAAATTTAGAGCTGAGAGTGACGTAAATTTGTAAATAAATAGAATGAAGGATCTCGGAGTGAATTATAATTAAGTTTGATGATACTTCTGATAATAACTGTGTCCTTTGAATTGTCTTCCTTACAAATGTATTAATGTTAATACTGTTAAGCACTTTTAAAAACTGAAAATGTGCTGATATCTATATGTAGACTGAGTGAAATCATTAGGAACACCAGCATTGCGGTAAACGATAAAGTTTGAATCTCCTAGGATAGGTACCGTAAGATATTGCTTGCCTTACTTACCCGTGCCGTGGTCCTAAAAGGGAGCATTTCGGTGTAATCAGATTATCCACAAAGATGTTCTTTATTAGATTGGTTTACCTGTCGAAGGTTATATAGAAAACAACTTCAATAACCGGACCTACCCATGAATGAATTTTCGACTAAATAAAATTATTCTGTTCGATGGCAGTCGAAAGACGCCCACTGATGGACAGAAATCTTCCGGAGATCGCCAAATAATCATTTTGTTAGGCAGTTACATTATACAACTATCGATCGCAAGCCTCTCGACGGGACGCCATTTTATTTTTAACACGTCGTAAATGTCGAGCCCTCTTTCTATTACCGGTTTAGTAAAACGAAAAATTAGTCCAACTAATGGGGTCAGAGTAAACACATGCGGGCGAATTGCAGCGGCAGCGGCGCCATTTCAGGTCCGCCGTTAAAAATCTATAGCCTAGAACAAAGAGTATAATGAACGGATATTAAGAAATATGCACGTCGGCTTTGTGCACATAAAACTTTTATGATGATACCTATCTACGTTAAAACACAAGTTTATGATTATGAATATGTTAGAAATGACTATTCGAATATATATAACAAAATATACGTTTTATGTGAGGAAAAAGTGAAGATTTTCTTAATATTTAGTCATCATATCACACCCGGTACCTTAGTTTGTTTTTTTTCTAAGCGCATTTAGCTATCACCGCAGCAGCGGTGAGATAAACATGTTATTTACACGGCAGTCGCACAAAAAAGGTAGGGCGTACGAGGGTTAAGGACTCCGCTAGAGCTCCAAAATCGGGCCAAGGCCGCAAGCCCAGGACCACTGCAACCCGGGTGCGCCAAAAATGAAGGCCCTTCCAAATGACAGATTAATTGTTTGTTTAGTTAGTTCGCCGATGTACGGATAAAACGGCCAGACGTATGAGTAAAAAAAGGGATCGCCAGGTTTTTGTTGGAAAAGGATCGCAGTTACGATGCCTTTGTTGATACAAGTGGTTTTATTTTTATTTTGCATTCTTCTGATATTACTTTGCAAAATGTTTCCTTTTTCATTCTTCTTAAGAATTCTCAAAGGATAATACTCCGGGGAAAGCTTGCACTTAAAGGAAATTGGGTCAAGGCTACGTCTAATGCTGGGTCAAAAACGTTTTTGGCTTGAATTGCCTTGAGGTTGAATGTGGACACGCTTATACATTCATAAACATAATGGTGTAGGTAGGTTTGCTGTTTTAGCGAAAGGCGCAGGTAAAACATGCAAAACAAAGTAACATTAAAACAGTTTATTGAGAGCATATCAGAAATTATACAATCAAAAGCAGGTCTGCTGTAAGATTTGAAACGATAAGTATAACGTTTACACAATCCACAATAAGAAGCAAAACAAAACAAATAACATACCTAAATGTGATGTGATGAAAAAAGTTTTTTTTTAGTAGGTTTTTGGGTACGCGGTGTAAGCAGCAGAGAAATAAAAATTAGCGTTATTACATTTTAACTTATACTACGCATTCCTTAAAACCAATAGGTATCTGTACCTATTTGAAGTGACATCTCCAAAATAATAAATATCTCAAACCAAAACTATTAAGCATTAGCGCTTTTAGACTAAATATCACATTACTTTCATATGTTAAGCCAAAATTTAACAAAGCAAGATAGGATCAGATGATCACGTAAAGAAACTGTAAGACTTGGCGAAGACTGCAGTGCTGCCTCCTCATAAGCCCATCACCTCTGTCGTTCTATATAGTAAAAGTATCGGTTACTTAGCATGTAAAAGCTTTTAACAAATGCTGAACAAAGCAAAACCAAGCCATGTTATTAAAGCAGTGAGCTGCATCAGGAGGTTATATAAAGGGACAACAAAACTACAGGTTCAAAAGTGTAATAGGTACTAAGTAAGAGTTATAATTACAAAGAAAGTTAAATAATATCAATAACCGTCCGACGATGCTCGCAAGCGATCTAGAATTACCTAAGTAATGTAAATTTATGTGCATTATCTACCTCGAATGATCCATTTGATCATTTACAGCTGACCATATCACGGCATCTCTGATAAATTCGTGTTTTCGATTGTATAATTAGGTAGCCGTGTTAGAAAGATAAAACTACGGTAGGTTTGTGAAGTATAGGTAAGTGCCGTTTATTGATAGCATTATGCGCCGGTGTACGACAATATTTTATACCTAGTAAATTTTTTTCGAGACTCCGTTCACGAAGACCGTCAAATATTTCGGGACAAAAGTTACTATTTTTGTTTTATTTGTGCACATGCACTATTTGAGTGCCAAATTTTATTCTGATTCATTTAGCCATTTATGATTCGAACATTTAAACGTCTAAATATTCTTATAAAACTTTCTAATGTTATGTATGTATGTATGTAAACTCGACATTGTAAAAAAAACAATTACCAGTAAATTCTTACATATACTTAAAATTAACGTGTACATTTGCGAACTTATCCCTCAAGGGGACCTCTTCCAATTAACCTGACCATGATAAAAAGGATGTAGAAAAATAAAGTAGGATTACTCAATGTCTTTTTATACATTTGTCAAACGGTGGTCACGAAAGTTCACAAAGTCGAAATGTAGCGAGAAGGGACACCGATGCGGGATGGAAAATTCGTCCTGTCGAACGAAGTTTTGTTTGATATGACAAGACCGAAGAAGTCTGCCATTTAGGGTTGAATAAACCTGCTTTAAAACTCACCGAAATACACCAGGATTTAGATGATTGATATGTTGATTGTCCAGGATTTGCTAGTTTCTTACAATCGTAGTTAATGGTTCAGACAATTAATCAACGACCCTAAATTTCACAGAACCTACATCTAAAGAAAGGCTGACATAAGTATTATTTTCTTTGTGAAGACAACTTTAACACCTGCCTGTATACAAATGTGGGGTAACTGAACTATTTTTGTTAACCTAACTAAAAGTTGACTTACCAATAAAAAACAGGATAAAATTCTAGTAGGTACCTATTAATAATCATTCTAAGCTAGACAGATCATTTTCCAATTTCAATTAACTTTTAAGTTAAATATTTTATAAATAAAATCTGTCTGTTGCACTCGCAAAAAGTTAAGAAACACTTTCTACAAGCGAGCAAAGCAGCAGCAGTTTGTCTATCTACATTAGGTAGCTAGCCTAGCGAGTAGGCACTTACCATGCAAAGATGACAAGTCGGTGGGAGCTTGCACCGGATTGCAGCATCACTCGGGCGCTGCCCGCTCACCGCACACTCACTCGCGAAACAACTACACACCTAAATGTACATAAACAACAAAAAACCCAACGGTCCCCGAAAACCTGTTCCTAACCTAACACCACCAGCTAACAAACTATTGCACTTGTTGCAAAACTGTCGACACCCACGGTACCTCAGAGTTGATTTATACCGAGAAAATCAACCAGAAAATAAAGAAAAGTCGCTTTTTTAATCGATTTTCATTTAACTTTAATCTGAAATAATTGAACTCAACCGCTCAACTGTAACTCGGTTCACTGACACACAATATTATTTATGGGTTAATTCAGGATTTTGATTAAATTTTCATTTAATAAATGTAATTTTTGACTTTGTCAATGTCCGTCTCTGTTCCCGACCTGGCACGCATGCGTGTGTCGCAGAGCGCCACCTGCGCAAACTAACGGTCGGGGATGCCGCTGACAACAAATCAAGGTCCCGGGCTCGCAGTGTTGCCACTCGTTAAAACCTACTTTACCTACTAAAACCCCCGTGTGCGTATTTGAGCTATTTAAGCATGTTTCACCGAGAAGCTATTGGTAGATAATCAAGAACTCTGTTATTAAAAGACTTCAAAATAATTATCCGATATAAAAACAGAAAGCGATATCGATACTAAACGTCATTTAAAACCAGAGAGAACTAAACCAACCTCCTTCGATGTCTAGACAAGCCATCGAGATGAGTGTAAATCATTGGTACGAAATTCAAAAAGCGATTTAAAATACAAAAGAAAAAAGTTATATATCATGAATCTATCAAAAAAGAGAAAAATTTTGTTATTGTAGATTTAACCACTAATGTCTCTCAAATTGTCTTCATTTTTATTACCAATTTTACCGTTACTTTCTCTCTTAACATTTAGTGACTATTATATTAGTTCTTTTTTATTCTAACGATAATTAATTGTATGCGTGAGATGTCACATTGAATGAGCTTCGAAGTGGATCGATACTCGTCTGCGTGGGCACATATCGCCCTTTGTGCGGATCTCACATGGGCTTCGGAACCGCCCGATGAATTCATTATAGCAAATCAGGTACACCACCATCGCCAAGGCGACGTTCACGTGGCACATCAATACACTCATAAACACGTGTCATTTGCTGTAACTACTAAAAGTACTTTAAAAGGGAACAACAATTTTATTTCATTTCCAGCGCCTATGGGCACAACATTGTCGTGTTTCCCAAGTACTGCAAGACGCGTCCACTGACTCGCAGGCTTCTCAGTCAGGCAATCAATATGAGCAAACAGGCAAGTTCAGAACGATATAAGTTCCGTCAACTCCTTAACCTGGAAGCCAAACGTAATTTAGAAAAAGCACCTCGGACTTAAAACTTTGATGCTTTCCAGAAAAACGTTCATCATCGAGTCAAAGTCAAGACAATGGCAGCTGTAGCCGGAAAAGTGTAAAAGATGTTATACCAGAATCAAGATTGGCACAATTTTATGGAAATTTCTATTACGATGAAGCCAGGTTGCTTTTATAAACATCCGATGTCATGTTTTTTATCTTACCTCAGTTTTGTTTTGTCAGATTATCCTTTCATTATTATTCTGATCTTTGCACTTCCGTTAATTACAACACCAACCTTGGAAATAAAATAGTAGCATATTATTTTCTTAAATAAATCCCTAACCTGACCTCCATGTTCAATTAAAATGCGCGGGGTTATAACTTTTTCTTTTTTGACGTTTCCATGAGATTGTTTGAGACACTATTAAGAACGCTTGAATTTGCTATAAACGATAAATAGTTATAATATTAAAATGAAATTGTGCACTTTTGTCAAATTATTGGCAAAGAACTAGTTTAACTATATATACTTAATAATTTATGAACTAATAATAATCATGTATATTTTGCAGGGAAAAAGCATACACTAATGCAAATGATAAGTCAAATTTACGCAGTAATAATGTGCAGGGATGCGAAAACTCCGATCTCACAGAATGCTGGATGCTTCCGGAGGTGGGTAAATATTGAAACTATTCACCATTCGCCAATTCAGGAGTGAGTCCGAGGAGGTTTGCTTTCAAAGTACTAAATTCTTATGCTCCCCCTCGCTCTTAACGGATATTGATGGATGGTAAATGATAGATATGCATGTGTTTTTCATACTACTTTGCAAGCTGTAAGTAAGTACGAGTAGGTATGCGTGGCTACTCCCCTAAGAGCCCCGCTTTAAAATAAGAAGAAGAAATATCTTATTTTTTTATCAACTTGGGGACCTGTCGGTGCACGTTGCCCCTGGGGGATCTGTAGCCACTCGCTTCACCCGCTGGCTCACGCCGCGGTCCGTCGCTTCTGCCTAGGTATTACAGTACCTACCCAACTCTATTTGGCCGTCGCTTCACCTTGGACACTATAGCCAATTCAAATCGGGTCGTACTGAGAGCAAAACGTCCTGTTTTGAATTTGGTCTGCTGGGTATAATGTCTGTTTACTGAGAAGGACCAGAGAGAAGAAAGCCCAGGGAGCAAATCGTTCGCAATTAAAAATTACCTTGAAGCAAATCATAATCAATGAAAAATGCCATAGTTTGGATTTTATTCATGAAAGAACACGAAAATTGACCATTCCCCCTTATCTCCGAAACTACTAAGCCTAAAATTTTGAATTCATGTAAAATTTAGTTCTTTGCTTGTAGATTACAGGAAAACCTCTAAGAATACTATAAAAAAAAAACTTATGTCAACTCGCACTTGGCCGGTTTCTTTAGCTGTATATCGTTACTCAAAGTGGCATGCTTTGTACAACTCCAAGATCCTTTGTGTCCCACTCTCTGTATGTGTGTAATGGGGTATGTTTGTGTGTGGGTATGTATGTACGTATTAATGTTAATTCATTTAATTACTCTTTTGTTTCTGTTTCATTGATATTTTCTCGCAAATCTATTAAAGAAACGTTGTGTGATGTTTGATACACGTCATTTTTATTCGTGCCGAATCTTCTCCCTCGCTTGCAGCTCGGCCAGGACACCTCGGGACTCAATGAACCAATAAATTAATTGTAAATAAAACCTTTGTGAGGAACTTTCTACCTAAGATCAATATTCATTTTATTTAATGTAATGACTCTTTTCCATAAAAAAGAAACGTATTTTTTTGCTACAGACAACTCTCAGATTAGTTTCGGTAAGTACCATTTTAAATGCGGGCGTTTTGCTCTCGTGGTTATTTCAATTGCGGTTGTTTGAACAATATAACATTTTGATTATAGACACAGGACCTTTTTAATTTGCGTACATTTTGCTCCCATGACGTATTACGTTACTGACTTTTTTTCAACGAGGACGTTTTGCTATGAGGACCTAACGATCCTAATTCACTATAGCGTCGCGTGCGTATTCGGAGCTCTTAAGTTTATATCTATTCCACTCATACGCATAAATAAAGGGGCTATAAAACGTTTCTATCCTTTTCTTGAAAAAGATATCCATCTTTTTCCTAACTCATCTTTCGCCTGTGTACGGTTTATAGTTTTCAAACAAAATCAAACCGAAGTTCGTCGTTCAAGGTACGTGGTTGTTGCGCAAGTACTCCACAAATAATCAAATCGCTTAAATTACATTTTATACTGTGATTTTAAGTTTTAACTAGCTACTCTTTTTATAAGTATCTTACAGAAAATTCTGGGACCCAAAGCATTACTAACAATGTTACTTTTTTTTTAAATTGACGAAAGGGGATCGTTATTTTTTTTTGTTTTTGGATTTTCGTCCGTATTTTCAATATCAAAATGACTTATTTATGTCATTAAACAAATTTATATAAATAGCCTACTTGTTTTATTACCAATAAAATAAATATAATAGGAAATGTGTCAGATATTAAAAGACGCGTCAAAAATACATTTTCCAATAATGGCGGACGCCTGAAATCGACGGATTTCGGTGAATCAACGGTATTTTGTACTTTAGCACGGGTGAAGCGAGGGTTTATTAAGGTCGGCTACTATAGTACCCATTATGAAGCGAGTGGTTACTGCAACTTCTTTTTACTCCGTCCATGGCCTACTTCACATCTACCAGAAAAAGCATAATAACATACTCTGACCAATAATCATGATCATGACAGCATCTATTTAATTATATTTTTTCTTCACATGGTAACAATTTTACTTATCATACGCGCTGTCACATTTCATTAACTAGCTCGTGATTATTTTTAATTTGTCGCCTTTATTTACTGCCATTATTCATTAGCAGGAAGGACTCCATCAAGGATTTTCATTCCTACTTCTTTATTGTATGCTCTTCTTTTCCGAACACTTCTTCTCATTATCATCATCATCATGTCAGCCGAAAGACGTCCACTGCTGGACATAGGCCTCCCCCAAGGCTTTCCACTCAGACCGGTCTTGTGCTTTTCGCATCCACCGCGGTCCCGCGATCCTGACGAGGTCGTCACTCCATCTTGTTGGAGGCCTACCTACAGCTCGTCTTCCGGTCCGCGGACGCCACTCCAGAACCTTCTGACCCCATCGGCCATCAGTCCTGCGAGCAATGTGACCCGCCCACTGCCACTTCAGTTTAGCTATTCTTAGGGCTATGTCGGTAACCTTAGTTCTACTGCGGATATCATCATTTCTGATTCTATCACGCAGAGAAACCCCGAGCATAGCCCTCTCCATAGCCCTCTGAGTGACCTCACCTCTTCTGCCGAGTCTTAATAGAGAGTGTGGGCTAGAGCCCGGGCGGGTCTATACATATACAAAAAGCGTTTACATATCACCTGTTCGGAAAGGGGACTTTACTTCGATCAAAGTGGCAATTTCTGTTCAAGGACATTTTGTTGCCAGTATAAAACATAAACGCAATACTTGCTTTTGGTTTCATACATTAATTGTTATTTTAATTTATAGTAGGTATTTTTGTTAACAATATGATTGATCTTAATAGCGTTTTAAAGTTATTAATTGTATGTTAGTGACATCTGGTGCCGTTACAGGGTCGGTATGGTTTTGAAAAATAGGTAGCACATTTTTTAAATTAAATTTGTTTCATCACTAACATCTATAATATTCGTCATAGCTGATGTGAAAAGCATGTAGGTATGTGTCACATAGTAGCAAAATTATTTCCAAATTGTGTGTCAACACTTGAATCCCTCTCGCTCAGGATTATATGTCCACCCTCGCCGTAAATATGTCATTTTGCTCCCTTGTGTCACAATCTACTGGGTATTAATGCCCTAAAAACGTCGTGGCTATCCAACCTTATTTGGAGTTCAGTCTTTGCGATTTGACATAGTTTTTTTTTGCTGGAGAGTGTACCATATTTATTTCTTCCCGTCTGGTCCGACGTCTAAAAGGTCGCTACAACGAATGTCTGCCTTTCTCTTACTTTTGACCTTTTCCCAGACAGCCTCACTATCACTGTAATGTATAAATGACTGCTTAACTTGCTTAGTCCATGATATATCGGGCGTTTTGAGTCAGTCGCTCGCTTTTGACTGCCTTGCCATGAGTTATGTGGAAAAACATATTACCTACAGATAAAATGACAATTACGACCGACATCAAAACTCACACGAGCTCGTCAATTTTGTCCTAAATAGGGGTCTATATCTATATATTATGCGTAGGAATCCCTACGCATAATTTGTCCTAATACATCGTTTGTCCGATTTTTCATTTCTCCTAAAGACATTTCTGCTTGAATTTTAAAACTTTTTAGTGTTGTTATTACACAACCCTAACCTAACGGCAGGTATTTTGGAATGCTTAAAAAGTGGTCTGCCTCAGCTGAAAACCAGTTTAGGACAATCACACAACAAAGAAAATCAAAAAAAGAAAATTCGGACAAACGAAGCGTTAGGACAAGTTAGGAAGGGATTCCGCGGAACACCCCCGTTGTAGAGTTGGCTTTTCCACTACACACAAACTTTTTAATACCTCAAGTGACTTGGGCTATATTTGAGTCTGCCTCTACAGGTGGAGTATTGGTTCCGCAAGCTGCTAGATGACGCGCCCGAGCGCGCTTGCCCGCGCCGCCGGCGCCCCTACCGACCCCCAGAAGAAGATTTGTGCGTCCTGCTCTTACTTTTAGGGCTCAAACTCAAAACCAACATCCACGAGCTCGCTTGATGCTCCGCTTGTGACGTGTTCACGTCGCGGTTTCCGGTTATTTAAAGAGTTTATCATGCTTAGACCCTTGTCATTTTAATTGTCACCGAAATAATATGCTAGTATAAGTTTTTTTTTTAATACCATGTTCAGTTTGACGTTTACAATGACAAGGGTGTTTAGGTGTCAATCATCACTTTATTTAGGAATTAGGATCAAACAAGACGACATCACGTCGCACGTGGTTTTGAGTTTGAGCCCTTAGGCACGGCCGAGGAAGTTAATTTGCTACCCATTTTAAAGAAAATCTGCTTGAAGATGTCATTGTCATTAGAGATGCCAAGTAGGTAATTTGTAATTGATAGGAAACTCAACCTTATTGCTGTAGAATGTTATGTTGACTTTGGAACTAAGGTGGGTGACAAATTTAGTTCCTTGACTGTACCATAAACTTTTACTACATAGAATCTTAATTTTCGGTGCATTTTTAAATACGATGCAGTAATCAAATATAGGGTTTTCACGTAGGTACAGCTATCGAAGCGCGTTAGGGTTATGTGATTAATAGTACACGAATGTTCATGTGTCGTACATTGATTACACAATATATAAAATATAGGTATATCATGCCGCGTGGTTGCCGGCTTAGATTAGTGCCACTCCATGTCTTAAACTCTTGGAAGTCGTAAGAGTAGGCGCCTAAGGGATTATGCCGCTATGAGCGGGACGGTTTAACTCCCCTCCCCTGTTATTACGCATAAAATCTTACCGTATCTGCGTAGTCTGTGAGAGGCCTTAAAGTCTTGTACTTAGTATTGTTAGGCGATGAGCTTGCAACCAGTCACTAATATACACTGGTAAACATCTTACCCTGATTGTGCAAAATGTGGGTATAGAATTAACAGCAAGTTGTTACGAGTTTTTGGTAATTCTGTAGCTCTGCCTACCGCAATCTGGGATGAAGGCGTGACGGTATGTATGTATCTACGTGTGATTTGATTTATAATTAGTACTTGAATATGTGTTCATTTTATTTTATTGTTAGCATGATGACATTGATGACATTTTTATTTTTATTTTTGTTTTTGTTTACTTTTTTCGGATCGTGACGAAATAATTGTTTGCGTGTTAGAAGGTATTTTAGACGTACACGTATATATTGTGGTGCCCTTGCAGGGTGTCCATGTGGAGCTAACTTAGTATAAGACAACAACACCTGTCTGAGATGTATGTGCCATAATGTGACCACAATAAATAAAAAAAATGAAATGAAATGTAGCTTAATAACATTGACCTTCGTATAACCAACTTAACCGACAAAGGTTAGGTGTGACATTGTGTAAAGTTAGGTACTAAAATATTCGCTAGTCCCTCCAATGAGCTTTCGCTTTCGCTTTCGCCAGGCTCTCTGTTAGTAATTTTGTCAATAGTGACATTAACGGACACCGATCGGCAGTTAGCGAGCGCTGGGGCCCTCTGGGCGCCCGCGCGGGCGAGGAGGCCGCGCTGACGGCGCGCGTGCTCAGCGTGCGCGCGCTGTGGGCGCCGCGCGCGCCGTCGCCGCCGCCCGCGCCGCGCAAGATGCGCGCGCGCCGCCGCCAGCCGCGCCGCCTCGCGCTGCCGCCGCCCCCGCCCGCCTACTGCCTCGATGCGCCCGCCCAGCTCCTCTGCGATCCTACGTGCAAGGTACTGGCTCGTTGCCTACACATTTACGTTTATGCATAATCTATACTTGTGCCTAATCTAAGCTTACGCAAAGCATTACGTATGCCGCGTTGAAATTATTCGATTTGGCCGTACTCGACTGCAATGAAGCTTGTTTCCGGTCACCGACTACTGTAAAGGCCCCACGATGTTAGGTATAACAGCCCTCCTGAGAGCCAATATTGGTAAAGTGCGATAGCTCTTAGAAGGTGCCTCTGGTTTGTTCGTGTATCTCACCCATTCTCATACGCTATTATTAACATCCTTATTATTCGTCTACCTCTCGTTAACATGTAGTAAAGAGGCGAATGTTATCGGCGTCAGTTCTCATGCCTCGGTAACAATGACTATTGCAGTTTCAGTTCGACGCGCCGCGGCCGCCGCAGCTGTTAGAGTGCCAGCGCGCGATCGGGCGGCTGTCAGCCAGCGTACAGGCCGTGATGCGCGCGTCGGCCTCGCGCTGCCCGCCCTACCGCGGCACCAACGTGTCGCGCTACGCGCCCACGGCGCAGCGGCCCGCGCGCACGCCCGACCGCCGCTACGGCGTGTGGTGGCCGCGCGACCACCCCTCGCCAAGGCTCGACCACCGCTTCCAGCTCACGCACCTTCGGCACACCGCCGAGAAACCCAAAACCGAGGAAGAGGTCAAGCCCGATCCGGCCACCGAGCCGAAGGCCAGCACCAGTGACCAACAGACGCCCGAGGAACCGCAAGAACAGCAGACCGCCGATGCGGAGAGCCCCCCGACCAAAGAGAAGGTCGTCGTCGACGACCAGCTCCCGACCACGAGCGCGGCCGCTCTGGACTTGGGGTTGAAAAAGAAGCGGCTCTATAGCGCCGTTCTCAGTATGAGCGCCCCTTCCCCCATCAACATCACGCCCGTCGGGTGCGTCAGGCTGTCGCAAAAGTTGATCACCCCCGGTCTTCTTAAGCTCAATCCAAAAATAGTCCTTCCCGCTTCAAGAAACAGACCCGTAGTCGATAACAAATTTGAGGAGTTGGAGAAAGAGGCGTTGGAGCAGTACAAAGCATCGGACGAGAGCATAGACACGAAGTTCCGCGAACTTGAGAAGCAGGCGGTGGAGCAGTACAGCACAAGCAACAGCAACACGAGCTGCAGCAGCGGTAATTCCGCCGAGAAGAAGCCTTCGACCTCGCCCATCCCCGAAAACGACCCTAAGAAGCAGCAGCCGGCAAAATTTCACAAAGAAAAATCTGTAGACAGCGTGGTGATATACTCCCAGAACTTTCCCGACCTGAACGCGAAGGGTCAAACAGCAAGTGTTACGAATTTAAAAAACTTATACACCCCCCCGAGGGGGGAAAAAAAGGAACAGACGCACAGACCGAGTAAGCTGAGGAGTCTCAAGAGCGAGAGCCAGCGGGCCGCGTCGGACACGGACTACGAAGCGCGCGAGGCGACGAAGAGCCACAAGGCGCCGATGCGGTGGACGCTGCACGTGGTCCCGCCCAAGAAGAGGCACCTGACGCTCTGCGTCTCGGACTTCTCGTCGGACGAGGAGCTGGAGGACAGCGGGCGGTCCATCAAGGACGCGCGGCCGTGCATCAAGAACCACCTGGCGGGCAAGGTGAAGCTGTCGGCGCACGGCGGCGGCGACCTGCGGCCCATCATGCGCAAGACGTAGCCGGCGCCAGCCGGCGCCCGCCTCCCCCAGGACACGCCTAATACAAGGATGATCGCTATTGGCTCTGCAATAAACGCTACAGTGTTGAAAGGGACGGTCATGTCTTTTATTTCACAGACACCCGACCTGCTAAAAGTTCTCGAGGTGGTATTAACCGACTGATGTGTGACGAGCGTCGCGTGCGCAGTCTTTGAGTACGGTATGAGTGGTGTTCTGCTTTTAGTGGGTGGGACTTGTTTTTGATATAGTTATTGTTGAGACCCGGACGCGGAGCGAGTCGAGCGACCCGGCAGCGCCAGTGTTGTACTTACTTTTACTAGTCATAAATGCGTTTGTATATATGTTTTTGTATTTTTGACGTTATTATTGATATTAGGAAAATAATTTCAGTTCTTCAACGCGTTACAGTACAAACTTAAATTTTTTAGGTATTCAATGAAAGAAAAAAATAAAATATGATATTCTCTTTTGGGTTGTTATTTTTAGGTAAAACAACAGACTTTACTAATAACGTTTATTTTAACTTTGGAATAAATATTATATTGTAAATATATTAATAATATAAGTAGTAGAAGCTCCTCGTGCCACCTGGTCGCCCAGAGGCTGCATCATCAGCTCTCCAGGAACTTGTCCAGGTCGGCTCGGTCCTCGTCTAGTTGCACTTGCTCTAGAGTTATCTCTTGTAACGTGGTCGCCGCTGCAATGTAACACACGGTTTAGAATAAACCGTATTATGCAATTCGGGGTGTTAAATTTAACATCTTATTTTAATTTTATAAATAAATTGTTCGTAATGATCTGATTTTTGGGTGTAGAAGTCATTCGTCTCCTTTCTGATTTTAGTTTCCAACCGTGCCGGGGAAATAACTAACATACAACCTTTAGTCGCTATGTATTGCTGTCGTGACACTTCGCTCCGCTCGCTCGGCTCGCGCAGAGGGCCTCTATTCCATTTTGTCTTCAACCAGATCGTTATCACATTACTAAAGCTGTGGCAGGTGTTATTATAGTATCCGCAGCGAGCTAAGGACAAGTCTTAGGCCCGTAATAATAAACTGATCTCAACTCAAATGCTCGTCTCGAGATGCGTCAAAAATGACAGTGTTCTATGGTTTCGCGTTTATTTTGACGTGTATTGTGACGGGCCTCACGGTCAAGATGAGTTTATTAATACGGCCCTTTAGTGTAGTAATTCACTTCGACTTGTTCTTAGCTCGCTGCGGGTACTATACAAGTGAACAGCGCCTCTATTCAACAGATGTAGTGCATAATTTCATGGAAACGTACGAACGTGTCTTGCTATTTCAGTCGGTCACAGTACAAAAAGTACTGAGGTCAACTGAAGTGGTAGAAGAAGGAAAACAATTATGCAGCACATCTGTAAAAACTATATCGTGTTTAATCACACTATTACCCGTGGACCCACTTCTTTGTCCCACCGCAGAAAAAGTTGCACCCAGCTTTTGGCATACAATTTTAATTGTGATACCAAAACTGGGTAGGTTGGGTTCGTTAGGTATCTATAAATGCCCGAAGGGCAAACAGGCCTGGAATAGGAGCCCTGCTGTGAAGCAGGGCTCCGTCGAAAAGAGCAGTGGGACGAAGTAGTGGGACCACGGGTAAGCGTCCGTTTAATCTGTTATCGTATTGCGTTTTGATATTCTTATTTACTTAACAGTAATGGTTGAAAAACGATTCCGTAACAGGTCAAATATGATTTTTGTTTTACTGCCTAGAATAGAGGCACAGTAAACAATGCGATAACTTCTTGCTTTAAAACAGTGTTGTTACTACAAAGTCAGCATTCGTGAAGTTACATCCTGTATACTACCTTCCAAAACAAAAATGCAGTAGCGCATTACACACATACTGGCTATTTCTTCGCACAACCGATCCGTAGTCACACCAATTGGCCACACTGGTGTGACTATGGTTCATTTTATTTACCCGTAGTCACACCAAGACCGAATTTGCGTCTGTTTCTCTTTCAAAACCAAACTCAACAGAGTCAACTGAGCTCCGCTTACGCGGAGCTCCTATTTCTGGGTTATTCTGGCCCTCCGGGCCTGATATAAAAACGAACCTAACCTAAACCTTCCTCGTATTTATGTGTTCGTGTGGTGTATTGCCCGTGATCTACACATGTTGTCCACTTATGTGAATTACAGAGAGTAAACTGGACAAAATAAACGGGTAGGTTTAGATTATGTTAGTTCATTAGAGGGCTCGAAGGGCCAAAATAACCTAGAAGTAGCCCTCGGCAGTAGTAGTCCGCGGTAGCGGAGCTCCGTCGACTTCGCTAAGGTCCGGAAGGGGTGGACAACATAGGTGAAGCACGAGCAATACAGGGCTTTTTCTTTCGGGCGGCAGGATAGAGATACACTGAATGACTAAGGGCCGTATTAATAAACTCATCGTGACCGTGAAGCCCGTCACAAGATAGGTCAAAGTAAACGCCAAACCATAGAACACTGTCATTTTTGACGCATCTTGAGACGAGCATCAGAGTTGAGATCAGTTTATTAATACGGGCCTTAATTTCTACTAATTTAATATCGCTATCATAATGCTAAGGCTGTGGCAGGTGTTAGTATAAGTAAACAGAAAGCAATGCGATACCTTTTTGCTCAAAAACGATGTTGTCACTACCAGCAACATTCGCGTGGTTGCACCCTGTATATACTGCCTTTTTACTTTGGAAGGCAGGTAGCGCATTACATTCATACTGGCTTTTTCTTTCGGACGGCAGGATAGATAGAGATACACGGTCCGCATTTTGTATGGACATTTCAGCTTTACAATCCTCTTGATTGAATTATTAATTTTTACTTATTTAATATAGCTAGGGTATTGTTGACCGACGATCTCGTGAAGATCGCGGGAAGCTGATGGATGGGAGTAGCACAAAACCGGCTGCCGTGGAGATCATTGGGCAATGCTTATGTATAGCAGTGATATGATGAGGATGATGATGATATTCGAGTAAAATCACCCACTTAACTAAATTCCCGGCAGCATGTAGCTGTAAATTTACAGCTCCCAGGACTCACGGTCTGACCAAAAAACTGCAGTAACATCCGAAAGCGGCAGCAGTAAAAAACAGGTGTATCGGATGGTCGAAAATTGTTTAGGCTATTATTTTTTTCATGTAATTTTTTTTTGCACGCCATCCTTTCGTCGGATGATTAAATTATCGAAAATTGTTTTGCATAATAATGTTTGGTCGAGAAATAACGTTTGTTTGTAATAACGTTATATTGTCAAATAAATTATTGGTATAACGTTGTTATCCGAATATTGTTACCACTAATTTGAAATGGACTTTGACTCTGAGGGGAAGTAGACGCCTAGTTGTGGCGAATCGTGCCTTGACACAGATCTAAACTAACCTAAACTATAGATTAGTTGAACAATCATATGATTTTAACTAGCTTCTGCCCCGACTTCGTCCGCGTAGAATTTGTTATTAGGCCATCCCATTATCCAACCGATTGCCCGAGACGATTACAACGACGCCTAGTAACGCCGTCTTTAAAATTAGATTAAAAAAATGGTTGATCGAGCGAGCATTTTACAGTCTTGACGAATTTATGACTTTCGAATGACGTTATAACGTAAATGTATCTATTATATTATTATTATGTATAAATTAACTTATACAAAATTGTAATTTGATTTGAACTTAATGTAACTTTTGACGTGTAATTTGACATTATCAATAAAGAAGTATCTGAGTATCTGAGTATCTGAATATGCGGGTATTTTGATCATCGTTATTCCCTCGGGAACTTTGTGATTTCCGGGATGAAAAGTAGCCTATGTGTCAAAAGTAGCCTATCTCCATATCAAATTTCATCCAAATCCTTCCAGCCTTTGTAGAGTGAAGGAGTAACAAACAAACACATAAACTATCGCATTTATAATATTAGTTATGCTAAATAACAATTCGACCTAACAATATTATGGATATAGTACCAATTTCATCAAACGATGTTAAACACTTAACAGACGATTACAGTGTTAACAGCTATCAAAATGCATGAACTAACAGTCGATTAACATTGATTAAATTTAACATTGATTGGTGAAATTGGTACAGTAAGATTAATTGGACTTTGACACTCGGCAATTCTCGACATTTATCGGGAGAGATCGGAAGTGAAAATGACATGAGAGTATGAGACACGTTGCTGCATATTCATAATAGCATAGTGTGCACTTAACAGCCTAAAAATTTGATACATTCTCCTACAAAAACCGTGTCCCCTAGACAATATACAATATTTACATATATTTTTTATAACTAATTTATTATTAAGTTTATTAGGTGTTGACTTTGGTTTAGGCCAAGCATTTTTATTTGTTAGTTAGTCCTCGACCCTATAGTAAGCTTTAGACATCAACGTCTTTTTCAAGTAAGTTTTATTACTGGAGATAGTAACTGCAAAACTGCGTCACGGAATTTATTATATAAATGAATGCATTGACCTACAAATGATTTATAAACCTTACGGCCTTTGAGGGCCGAGTTCACCAACCAATTTAACAGACAGTTAAGTCTTAATCAGCTGTTAGTCAATACATTTGACAACAGTTAAACCGCTAACCATCCGTTTAATTGTAGGTGACCTCGGCCCTTAGTCATAAAAATTTTAGACTACAATTTAAGATCATAAGTGCTTTAGAAAAAATAGAGGTATGCCATTAAATATTATACCAAGCATTTAAACATGACCAATAAATTTTAGCAGATAAAATTTTATACCATGCCAAGGGCACCCTTAACAACTTGTGATATTGGGCGATTGTTTTGTATGGGGACAGAGAATGTGTTAAAATACATATAAAGTCGCGTGCTTCACCACCACCAGCCCACTAGTTGAGCTTAGTATGAACATAATCCTTAAATAGAAAGTATAATTTTTTAAATTCAATATAGTTCAAGGGGTTTACTTGAAGAACTAGGGTAATATCGTTATTAATTTAACAAATATTATATTTAAAAATAAACAAAATAGTTTATACTAACCAGGAATACTGCCACTGGCCAGATACTTGGCAATATCTTGCTGGAATGCCGCCGCACTGTTCTCTCTCCTCGCTTGGAAGTCAGCCAGCTGCTGCTTCTCTCGCTCTTGGTTGTGCACAGAATTATCACGCGCCAGTTTTATCCGGGTTGTTTCAAGAGTCGCTGGAATTATAAAATAGTATTATTAATTTCTTTTTGTCAAATAATTATCCTTTATATTCAACACATGGAGAGCTTTGTATGTCACCAATGACAACCGTTAGAGCACTGAAAGAAGATTTATCACTGGTATACTTGTACTGCGTTTCAGTTGGTTTCTTACCTATCCTACTTCTATATTGTAAATTATAGTAGCCCTAGCCCTTGCTATCAAATAAATAACAGCTAGCTACTTTGAAATTACTTCAACAATATGATTATGATTAGAATATACAAGCAGGATGGGCTATAACAAAGTTGATTAGGGGCACTGGTAAGTCTTGAGTAATGTCATAAGAATAAATAAGAAATACATAGAAGCGCAACTGCTTTGGACTTTAGAGAGTTCAAGACATACTAAAAGAGCATAAATTAAGTTGATTATCTATTTAACATCAGTTTAATGGCCCTGTATGGTTTGGAACAAAACAAATGCATACAAATAAATCTAATATTTTAGACATATATTTTAAAAATAAAGAAAGCGGGAAAAACATATTTTTTTTACTTATTAATTATTTTAGTAAAATTTGATACATGGATTTTCCTGTCTACCTTAGACATTCATCCAACTAAATGATCTTTCCACACTGACTGAGGTAATAGGCGTAGTAAAGGTAATGGAAGAAGGTAGGTCAAATATTTAAAATATATGTAACACAATTTTTATTCACAATTGCTGGCCCTACAACCACGTTTAGACACTTTTCTCTTTGCATATTCTATAAGCTTCATACTTTCAATTAATATGTAATTTATCTATTGAACATACAATTCCTATTAAAAAAAAAGTTTTTCTTTTTAATACTTATATAAGTACTGGACTGAAATTTGTCAGCCTACCTATTTGCCACATATTATTTAACATATTAAATTTGATACAAAATACTTTTTTCGAATAAACAGCCCGGTGAAGGTATGTCCCCATTTCGATCTTAGACCAATATGTTTTTAATGGAGTGTCCATACAGTGCATACTCTACTCAAACAGAGTATACCACACACCGTAAAAACTACCGAACAGTGAAATATACTGAACCACTCATATTGATTCTGACTCTTATAAATGAAAAAATTAACTCTTACCCAATTTTTTCTCCTTATACAACGTCAGATGATAATGGTGGTCCAGTTTCCATCTTTCCATCTTACTTCTTTCCACTATATCCTCAAATTCCACCAAGTCCTGCTCCACAGCACTCATTAAAGTCTCAACATTCTTTAGACTGTCTATACATTGAGCTACAGACGCTGTGAGGCTCGGTAAATGGGTCAAATTTTGTGCCAATTCATTAGCTGTATGTAGCTTAATTTTAGCGGCTTCATGCAGTTCTATAATCAATTTATCAGCCTCCTCGGCTGCGTTTGCGTTTCGGTCCGCGTTCTCATGTAACTCCGCCCATTCTCCCTGATATTTGTCCAACAAAGCCCCGCCAGCGCCACAGTTTACTTTGCTTTCGCTCACCAACCTTTGTTTATCTTTGAAAATATTCTTCACTCTTTGCACTTCCTGTAAAGTATGCCGTAAATTACTGTTGGACGCTAATCCATCTTGCACCACAGAAATAAACTCCTTCAGGTTGCCTAACATTTCTATAGAAGGCGAGTCAAGATGCAAGTTTTAAATTTTTTACACTCCACATCACATGCACCAGAGCTTTGTTTTGACAGATTTTGACTTTTGACAGTTCAATGGAGTATTTGAAAAGAATAACACTTCTACAAATTGTTACCAATGCGTGAGGTGACGTTTGTGTTAAAACGATTTTGGTTTATAAATATATAATTATTATTGAACGATTTTTTTTTATATGAGGAATTTCAAGTTAATTTCACGGGATCAAATAGCTTATTAAAATCGCGCTAATAATATGTTAAATGGACACACAGTTTGTCAGGTGAAATTACAATACCTATTCTCATGTGGCAACCACTACATGTACCTATTATCAGGGTCTTATTGGAATCAATTATATCGTTTGTCCTAATCTTCATTTGTCCTAAATCATCGTTTGCCCTAAAAGCCATTTCCGCCCGATGTTTTTTTTTTTTTAGTGTTGTTATAACACAACTCTAACCTGACCTAACCGCAGGTATTTTTGGAAAGCTTAAAAAGTTGTCAGACTCAGTTGAAACCCAGTTTAGAACAAACGATACATTAGGACAAATGAATATTAGGACAAACGATATTATGGATACTGAATGACACTCGTATTATCATCTTATTGTGCTCTACATTCACGAGCGAACGCGCGAAATTAATACGCGAACGCGCGAAATTTTGAATGTGGAGGACGTTCGCGGGTTCGCGCATGGTTCGCACCTCGTTAACACTTGGTGTCGGTATTTGGCTCGCGTTAATGAGCCGCGAACTGCAACAAGGTTCCACATTCACGCGAAACTTTTATAAAATATTAGCCCAGTACCACTAATACTGAAAAAAAAACTATTACGGTGAATACTCGTCATCCAGCATCTTCGTTTCCTCCATTTCTTTTAATTCGTTTTTTTACTTTTAATGTAGTCCTAGTTACATCGTCGAGCGCGCGAACTATACTGTGAACACTGTGAAGGTGGAGCTTTGGAGAGTTCACGCTCAATATTGCGCGTGAATTCGCGGCTCGAATTGCGTATGAATTGGCCCCACGTTGAAAATCTAAGTTCGAACTTAGGGGGCTTCTAAACGAGCAACATTTTCATGGCAATGTGTGGCCGGCAACTATACGCATCTTGCTCTAACATACGAAGTAAGAGTAAGATAGCACTAGTTGCCGGCCACAAATTGCAGCAAAACATGGCCCGTTTAGAAGCCCCTTTACGCTATCGCTCCATCTCGAATATCGAGTCCCTGTCTCATCCTTTTTTATAATTTTCACTGTATTGATTTTGTTTCTCTTTTCTACAACAAAGTGTAAACTACTTTTATCCGATTAATTGTAAATTCTTTCCTATTTAAGTATGGTTTGGTTGAAATATTTTCTATCAAATAATGGGATAAAAGTAAAACCAACGGTAAAACACTTTTGAAGTTTCTTTTTAATTTTAATATAATAAAAACACGACTGTTTTAAATGGAAAGCATGTGACAGTTATCGCTATCTATTGAGTAGTAGATTTCAATTTTTTATGCTGATATATCTAGATGTAATATAAGTTTTCATTTTATACACCTTGTTATAAATCAATTCATGTTTTTATTAGTTAGTATTACGTCGTTTATTTGTGTTCGTTCTTAACCGTAAAACAACAAAATCCCAAGTTACTAGCTACTCGTCCAGAGATGGCGTAAGTTATTAGAAAATTGACCTGAGGACAATATAGGTATTGTTTTCACTTCTCATGCTCTTAAAATGCTACTTAAATCTCTGCGAATCGGGACTAAAGCTCCTTATTAATCTCTAGGGATTAAAGTATTTTTTTTTAAATTTACTTTGGAAACCCCTAAACAACCAATCACGGTGTTGTGTTTGTGTATTTTCAGTGATTGTGTATATGGACCATATTTTTGGGTGTCGAAATAACCTCAAAATGACAACTGTGCAAAAATATAAAAAAAAGGATTTAATTTCGTGAAACACGATTAATTATTACGAATATGAATCTATTTAATCATATTCAGGCCGAACTATTTTATTATGCGTGGTCCAATTACTTTTAAAATGGTTTCTAAGTTTGAATCTGTTGGCTAAATATGCAAACATTTAAAGCATCACTTTACAAAAGAACCGCGGAACTTTTTTTTCCTATTTGTATTTTGAATAGATGTTCATAACTTGTATTGAGAGTACGTTGTTAAAAAAATTCACCAATTAATTGTACAACTTTAGAAATTACGGACCAGAAATGTCATCATCATCATCCAGTGAAGAAGAATTAACGCCTAACTCCAGAATGGAGAAGAACGCAAAAGAGGTGATACGAAATCTTTTGCCTCCAAAATCTAGTGGCAATTATTCAAAAACATACCAAACTTTTATTGATTGGAAATGTGGGAAACAAATAACATCATCAATGTTAGATTAACGATAGTAATAATAAGATACCTAATTGTTAGTTTTAATTGTTAGAAACTTTTGTATAATTAATGTTGTAATTTTGTTTAGAACGTCGTTTTTTTCCTCGCATTCAAAGTGAAAAGTAGAGTGTTTAACGCGAGACTAAACAACCATAATGACACTCTAACTACAGCCGCCCTCGCTCGCATGCTCGCTCGCGTGGCTAAACATCTCGTGTCATTATGGCTTGTTTTAGTCCCTTGTTGAACAATCCACTATTATATGTATTATAATATGATTGCGTGAGGATTACTAAATTACCCTGGATTATTAATTATATGGCGAGTATTGTCCAAAACTGTATGCGAAATAATATTTAATCATAAAAAATGTTATTACAACTTAAGAACAGTTTGTTTATATATAAATTGATTAACTCAGATAGTTTAATGTAATTGTTTATACAGAACCAGTTCCGAGATACCTGGACTGACCTAATCTCAACCTTTCAATACTTGTGTCTATAATTTTTAATCTCCTATTACAATACTGCCTCCGCTGTTCCTGTTCGTCCGTCTGTCAGCGCCCAGCGCGTCGCAATGCCATTTTGCGATTTTCTTGTTCGGTTCGTACCCCTTTTCTCTATGGAAAAAGATCTGATAACGTAAATAAAAAGTCAGAATATGTCATATTTGACATGTTAGTAAGAACCTTCTCAATAAATTTTCAAGAAGTACAGAAAGTATATTTTTGGAGTTACATATTTATTTATTTTTTAAGCCTCTTTTATTGTGTGCTCTCATGGTGTTATCTTTCACTACGAAACCGCCTTAAATAAAAAAGAAGAAGAAGAATCTTCTCAAGAAATTTTCAAAAAGAAAAACGTTTTATTTTTGGGGCTTTAATTTTTTTTAACTCTCTTTTGTGTGGCCTCATGGTTCATCATCATGGTAAGCAATTCATTAATGTTTAACTTGATTACCTGATTAAAAGTTGAAATAGTTTCCTACTTTGAAAAAATATAACTTGCAACTCACGACGACGATAATTATGGTAAAATGAATAACAACTCAGTTTCCAAGACTTTAAAAAAAAAGAGATTATATGTGTACTGGAATGGACTCCCAAAACATTGTTCTTACCAAATATTTTTAATTTAGTATTTTGGAAATCTAGTCTAGCAACGATAAAGGTGCGACATGTTTTACACTAAAAGTAGTAAATCCGAATAGTGGGTATTAGTAGTAGGCCATGAATAATAGTAGAGTAGAGCAACTGTGTTCGCATTGTTGTGTCCCGGTTTGGGGTTAGGACCACCTGTTAGCATAGGGCTTTCAGTGCTAGACCTGAGTGTTGGTATTTATTAGATTCCCCTTGTTAACGCATAATCATAAATTGTCCGAATGTATGATTTCGCAGAATACTAATTTCGCATACCTAATTGTTATTCTACTGAATCCTTTGACTTTTTTGAAAAGCTTTAAAATAAACCTAACCTAACCTACTCTATTTTACCAGGATTTAAAAAACAAAAAAAAAACATTTATTAAAAAAAAGGCGAAAACAATTTTCGGCATACATACATTCTGCGTAAAAAGTTTCGGCGAGTGGGAACCCATATTTAGAGTCTTGGGATTTAATGTATAAGTAAATATGATTATGGGTCTCAGATCCCACTTACGATCAGTGGTCTTTTTTATAAAACTTGTAACCTGTAAATAGTAATTTGAAATTATAATTTACAGGTTACAATTTTCCATTTGACACAACCTCGACCTCAACCAATGATGACCAGCCATTTGAGCAGTGTTGCCAGTTTATACCCGTAGTAATGTTACTTGTAGTTTTATAAAACGTGACCCAGGTGGCCTGTGTGTTGCGTCAATCGCTTTAGGAGGGGGCTACGGGAACGCTATAGCGCCAAAACCTCTTTGGGCTTGCCTTCAGGCGGGGGCCTTTACTAGGCCCCTTAAATAATCTACACAATAGACGTTTACTAAATTATGTAATTACTCATTTCAGCCTAAAAGGATGCATTAAGCATTAATGTATTAGAAAAAAAATGCATTTCAAAGGTTTTTACGGTTTCCCATTTTGCGGTTTTACAGGGCTTGGTCGCACAAAAGCCACTATCCGTCGACCCCAACAGCAGCAGAAGCAGGAAGGGGAGGCAGATTCCACTTCAGCGCCTTCAGCTTCCACTTCAGGTTCACCAGAGGCCACCGAGACGACACGTGGATACCGACTGACGCAAGCACACAATCCAAATTTGCGCTTCCAAATCAAATCTTTTACTCAGGAGGAAGAGGATAAGTTCGACATTGCTGCGCTTAGAGGGCCCAATCGCTGTGGGTAAATATTTCCCTTGGTCCGTTTAGTTTTTTTTAATAATTTCTTTCAGTAGTTTTCCGGGACCCCCTTGTTTCCCAGCATTTTTTTAAATCATATCGGGTGTTTCAGAAAGTATAAGCACAAACTTGCAGTGCTACCTTTTTGGTTGTAATAATGATTAGAAAAAATTGAATCTATTATTGCTGTTTCCTTAGTTACCAATAAATATTTCCATTCGTCACTGTGTATTTGTGCGAAATACGCGAAATGCGGGGCATTTCTCCAGAAAAACGAAAACTGATCGTGCACAAATGGTGTACAATCCCTAACATCACGCTCAAAGAGTTGGCAATATCTGTGGGAGTAAGCATCGGAGCTGTACGTACGGCTATTCGAAAGTATGGTGAGGAATGTACTTTTTACGATGCTCCAAAAAGCGGTCGAAAAAGGGAGCCTGTGGATCGAAACTTGGATCGGAAGATCGCACGAAAAAAGGACTCATCTGTCAGGGATGTGGCCAAAAATCTACGAACTTCCGCTAGCAATGTCCAACGGGCCAAGGCGAGAATTGGTTTAAAGACATTTAAAAAGCAGAAGAAACCTAAACGGAGCACTAAACAGGCCGCATGCGTGAAGCCTAGAGCAAGAAAGTTTTATGATAGCCTATTGTGCCGAAAACCAGCGTGCGTTATTATGGATGACGAAACGTACATTAAATTTGATTATAAAATGCTTCCGGGTGACCAATTTTATACTGTACGAGAAAACCAGGATGTCAATGATACCGAAAAATCCATTTTCGTAGAAAAGTTCAGAAAAAAGGAATGGTTTGGCAGGCCATTTATGAGTGCGGGAAGTTGTCCGCCATTCGTCACGACTCAAACAATGAAGACCGACTACATCTCGGAGTGCTTGAATCGTCGCTTATTGCCCATGATCCGCGAGCATGATGGCCCTGTTCTGTTTTGGCCAGATTTGGCATCTGTACACTACTCGAAGACCACGTTAGCTTGTTATAGAGACAACGCAGTCGCATATGTACCTAAGCAGATGAATCCGCCGAACTGTCCTGAAGCCAGGCCAATCGAAACTTTTTAGGCTCTAACCAAAGCATATCTTCGGAAAAACATTAAGCCTGCAAATTCCATCGAGGCCTTCAAAATAAACTGCTCGAAAGCCGCCAAAGTCATCGGAAACAGATCTGTGCTGAAGCTTATGTCCAGTGTAAGGTCCAAGGCGCGGTCCCTGGCTTACAATTAACGATGTCGAAAAAATTATGCCTGAATCTTGTTAAACAATAAGTTAATTTTACATAAATTAATGTATAATTGTAAAAATAAAAAAAAACCTTTGTTTTATATCATATATAAGTCATACTTATACTTTCTGAAACACCCGATAATGTCTCTGTTTTGTGCCTCATCCTCCTAGTTGCTGAGGAATGCGTCCAAGTCGTTCAAGGGGCACAAAATAGGGACTTACGGAGATCAAGGGGAGATGCCTTTGCCCAACAGTTGGACACTCATATAGGCTAGAAAAAAAAGACATTTATATAATTTTTGTGAGTCATAACTTTAACATCGCTGGAACCATTTTCAGTATTTTTTAATATCCAATGTGTAAGGGCTTGGTTAGTTTAGATTGGTTGGTTTAGTTCAGATTTGATATAAAAATCCTGAAAAAGTCATTTTCTTGAAAACATACGTTATGTTGACTTACCATAATTATAAACTAAAATATATTAGATTAAGAAATATTATGATTATGACAGACAAAAGACAATATAACATTTCGCTATTCTAAATTATATAAAATATACCTACCTAGCTTGGGTATTTTTCATAGTAACTCGTGCTTTGCTCATGGAAAGTACTATTTCTGTGAAGTGGAACTGATGATGAAAACCATAGATGGCCACCGCAACTTTGATTAAGATAGTTGAGCGAATATGACGAAGCACATTTAAAATATAATGACAAGACTTTCCCGAGGCGTTGCCTGCTGCGAAATTCGCTGTAGTTTCTTATTAATCGAGAAATGGGACTACATAACGCCATTACATGAACAATAAAAAGTAAATTTATAAAATAAATATTTTGAGAAAAAATTATAAACTTTTACAAGTAGTTGCGTTTTTGAAAGCGATTTTTATGTTTTTAAAACATTGTCATATATTTTATTCTCAAATTAAATTGAAATCAAAATATCAAAAAAAAAAATTGCATGATTGTAGGTATCAAGTATAATAATATTATACAGGTGTTAAGTACATTTGTGTGTGCACCACTCCACTACAGTCTACCATAATTATGGTGTACAATAATTGACACAAGTCAATAAACAATAGATAGTTTAAAAAAAAAAGAATTTATTACAATATTATTTAATTTCCTTACTAAGTGTGCATAAGCTATTTAGTTCTGTACATTGCTCTCGGTTTAGTAGGTATGATTTTAGCCAGTCGATTGCTATGCTTCTTACTCCAGAAAGTTCAAGTTTATTGATGAGTATGTTATGAATTATCATTGACACAGTCAAGTGCTTTTGCTTAGGACTGCTGATACGTAAACTCTATTATCTATGCAACTGTATATAGATTTTAGAAGTTGATAGATTGCTAAATTAGTTGAACGGTTTTTGCGGAAGCCATTTTGTTAATTCACTATTATAGAATACTTGTCGGAAAAGTTCAAAAGTCTTTTGAGCATAATACGCTCAAACAACTTTGAGAAAATGGGAATTAAAGTTACCGGTCTATAGTTTTTGAGTTGATCCTATTCATCTTTCTTGTAAAGCGGCTTAACAATGTATTTTAAAAAATAATTGTGAATACACCATTCTGTAGCGATAAGTTAGTAATATGTGTCAGAGGTAGTTAGTTTGACAGCAGCAGTTTCTTTAATTATTTTAGTTGAAATTTCGTCGTGTCCCACAGAGGCAGTATTTCTGAGGTTTTTAATTTCTTTAAGAATTTCCATGGGTGGTTCCAAATAAATTGTTGAATAAACACTTTTGATTTGGTTTGTGACTTTATCTTGTGTTTTTATTTTGGATAGCGGTAAAGAGTCAATGAAAAACTTGTTGAACTTGGTCGCTATTTCAATCGGATTTGTAGTAACTTGGTTATTGTCTGTTACCTTACGCAAATGTTTTTGTATTAGGCCGCAACGGGTACCCTGCCTACTGGTTGATGGGCAATTATTGCTCGATTAACTGCCCGTGCAAGTGCATCGTCATCGTCATACGTTGAAAGAAACTTCATAATGGTATTAATGGTGTCAATAATGGGTAGGGCACAAATAATTTCTTTTGTTATTTTCAGGGTTATATTTTCAACAGTAAATTTGACTAAGTGTGCCCTAGGAACCGGAATACTGAGAGGACATGTTTCCTACATGGTTGCGGGTTATTTATCTGCTTCCCTTATGAACATAGGGTTCGGTATCTACATGGCTTACTGTTTCTATGTAAGCATTTATACTTTCTTATTAGTTCAAGGCCAGTCCACTATCCATCACTTTCAATTATGTCAGCTGTAGAGGTGCCCAGTGCGTTGTGCACCAACAAGATTAGCTAGGTACTCTATGCCAGTCACCTAAGAGCTTACTATAGGTATTTTCAAAGCTTCACCCCTTTCTCTCTATTTAGGCTCAAATGACGAGTGAAAGAGATGGAGTACTCGAAGTTTAGAATTGTGCCCTTTTTGATAACCATCCTGCTTGGCTGATCGATCAACGTACAACCGAAACCGCTGGGGACCTGCCTAGGGACCTTACCTAGGGACTTGAAATTTTGAGGGAATATTCCTTGATGACTCATTACAGATGTAGTGCATAATGGTTTTCCTTCGTATTTTGACGGAAACGTACAAACGCGTTTAGCTATTTCAGTCGGTCACAGTACAAAAAGTACTGAGGTTAACTGAAGTAGCATAACTCCTTCGTACGTTTCCGTGAAAATACGAAGGAAAGCAATTATGCACTACATCTGTAGCCTAGTTGGTTGTGACTCTGGCTTCGAACCCAGCTGTTCTCGGTTCAAATCCCGGTCAGGGCTGATATTTGTGTGATAAGCGCGACTATTTGTTTCTGAGTCTTGGATGTTTTCTATGTATTAAGTATGTATTTCTCACCCATAGAATAAGCCTAGAGTTTACTTTGGGACCAGGTCAATTTGTGTGAGATAGTCCCCTGATATTTATTTATTTAGTTTGCCTTGTGTATGCCATAACAAGTAATAATTAGGGTTAGGATTTTGGTGGCATTTCGTGGTTCTAGAATCCATGGAGTCGATATTTCCTAATTATTATAATACATAACACATTGATTTTGACCTTCGGTATTATCATATTCAAAAATGAACTAAATACATATTTAGTTCGGTTATTTCATACCTATTAATATTTGCTTGTTTGTAACGCTTTCACATCAGAGATATCCTCAATACCAAAATTAATTTAAATTGGTGCGGCCGAATAACTAATAAATGAATTTTGAAATATTAAAATACTGAAGGTCAAAATCAAAGTGTTATGTATTATAATAATAAGGAAATAGCGACTCCATGGATTCTGGAACCGCGATTTGCCACCATAAGTCCTAACTCTAGTAATAATAATGTTCCAGCTTGTAGGGACCTCCGCGCAGACCATTTATAGAAGGTGTCATTTGGGTACCATGTCATACCCCGATCTAGGCGAGGCGGCTGTGGGCCTTTTCCCCAATCCTAAACTGTCCAGGTTCAGTAGCGTTGTCAGGTGGGTGCTATAAGTAATAAGACTGTAGTATTTTACCCCCGACATTTATTGAGGGGTGTATATGAGGTTATACTTTATTTTTGTTCCACTGCTATTTGCTTCCGTCAGAAATCACTTACCACGAATCGGAACCCCGCAAAAGTAGGTAGGTATCTTTAGATGCCCAAAGGGCAGGGCTCCGTCGAATAACAATGGAACAACAAGCAGTGGGTCCACGAGTCCGGAACCTGTTTCTGTACATCATCTCTGTATCTGTGTGTCGGTCTGCCTGTCTGTTACATCGTAACTTAGAACTTAAAATAATCTAGCCAATGACATGTGCTTGTTGTTGTTGGGTGTGGTATGACATGTCATAAGCATACATAGTTATCGCGGGAGCAAAAACAAATCTATTAAAGAACATATATCACAGAATATATATTTAGTATAAACGCAATATTCTGCCTATTTATACATTGTAAGCCTCTAAAAAGTTCTTCATATCTTGCACAATATTTTCACTGGAAACGGTCAATCAAACTTGTCTGCACTGCGTATACGCTTACCTAAATGTCAACGTGTCAACTTGAATAATATTTATTTTTCAGTATTAATCCAGTATTTTTCTCCAAAACTAGTTTTAACTTTTTAAATGTATGTATTTTTTTGTTTGTTTTTTTTTGTTTTTTTTTGTACAATCAAATCAATCAGGAATGACAAATGTCTAAAGTAGCATGAAAAGTGACTGAAGATGGTGACGTTAGGATTGCGTAGATAATCTTTTTAAATATGTTCTACTGATCAAGTCAAGTACGGCGGTAAGATAATTAGAAAGAAAATTGATTCATTTTGAACTCGAAGGTAAACGTTTCTCGATACGAGTGTCACCTTTGTTATTGCCTATTTGTAATAATCTTTCAATAGTGTCAAATTGGCTTTGCTCCCGCGATAACAACGCATGGTCATAATTGACTGCAGAGCGTAGGTACATAAAGGATTTGAATTTGAATTTTTACCATTATTTTATTTTTATTTTTTACTTTTAAATACATTGTGTTGCAGGCATTTCATCGCTTTCGTAATTTGCACGAATCTCTTCGGGTCGTGTATCTGTTACCATCTGTTTCTAGGGAAGACCATCAAACAACTAATGGAGAACACCGCCTACTTTGAGATTTCAGGAAGTGGTAAAGACAATTTAGGCCAGTCTATAACGACATCAAACATCGCTAACGCGAATCTAACTGCGGTTTTTTATATGTTGTTAGGTCCCTAGTATTCGAAAATCTAAGAAATTTTGACACTTGTTTCAGTTTCTTAAAAATAAACTACCCTAAGGATGCGTTCTTCAAACATCTTTGCACTTTAATAATGATAACTAAATTTACTACAATATGATCGTATTTTCAGCATACAATGTTCATTGGTTGCGGAGATACAGTGAGTCAAAGATGAGCATTTTTTTTTCAAAAAGTGGATATTTTGTGGTAGGGTCTTTTTCCAAGACTCGTACTGGCTGAACTAATTGCCCCTAGGTAAAATCATAAAAAAAAAGAAATTTGTAGGGAATTTCATCAGCTTCAATTTAATACCAAAGTGGTGCCTCTAGCTTTATAGCTTCTTCAAAAATGTAAAAAATAGTAAAATATCAGATTTTGATTAAATGATTAAAACATTGTACTTAATAATGTATGTACTCGTATGTATTGCTTAATAAAACCAGAGTGTAAATTTGACTATTAGGATATAATACATGGGCTCAAAACAAATAAACGTAAACATAAAAATCTAACATAATCATTAATTTAAACTATAAAATAATACAATTCCACGGTCAAGCAAAAACAGTTTAGACTATCGCCCTGTTGGAAGGACCAGGTCTCATCCAGCCTAGATCAGTGGGGGAGTTGTGGAGCAGGGATAATATTTAAGAGGTGGAACCGGGTCGGCATATCATAGGACGATAGGGATGACGTTGTTGCAATTTCACCCGCGGCAAAAAGGAATATCTAATAGAGCACTTGAGCCCAGGCTTTTCGCAAGTACACGACCCTAAGCAACCTCTTTTTGCATTTGCAAGTCACCATTTTAAGCAGGGTTTGAGGAGCGGGCTCTGCGCACATTACCCATCTTTGACTTACTGTATCTCCGCAAGCAATGGACATAGTGCGCTCCGGTTGCTGAAATGGTAGCAAATTTAGTTATCTTTATTAAAGTACCGAACAAAGATACTTAAAAACGCTTTCTTACGGTGGTTTTTTCGAAAATACTGAACCAAGTGCCATAATTTCGCAGTTCTTCGTGCGCAATAGCGGTAGCACAGTGGTTTCAGGGTTGCAAACTTGGATGTTAACTACTCTCAAGACACCCAACAATATATAAAAAAACTAGTTACATGCGGGGTTGCGATGTTTGCCTTTTTTGTGTTGATATAGACAGGCCTAATCATCATGACTCGTTTGATTAGTTTTTAGGTTTCCGTACAAAAAAAGCAAAATTAAACCCTTATAGGATCACTCGTGCGTCTGTCTATCCGTCCGTCTGTCACAGCCAATTTGCTCCGAAACTACTGGAGTGATTGAGTTGAAATTTGGTATACATGTGTGAATTGATGACCCAAACACAGATGTGCAAAGTAATTTGTTTCTTTAAACAAATTTCGAAATAAAATAAAAAGTTTTGTAAACTTCACTGTATCATATATTATATCAAATGAAAGTGCACAATATGAGGATCTTAAATATATCTTTGTTACTGACGTAACATAAATACCTAGTTTTGATTTTATTCATGAAAGAAGACGAAAATGGACCATTCCCCAAATAAAACGTAACACTCGTGGAATTCTTTACAGCCCGTCCCAGGCCTCAATAGAAAATGACAAATATGCTCTCGGAAGTTAATTTGAATTTCAAAGAAACTCTTCTCTAAGAGGTCATTTTCTTTAGAGCCAAGTCATGTGTAATTGATAGGAAACTCAACCTTGTTGCTGTAGAATGAGAGATTGACTTTGGAACTGAGGTCGGTGACAAATTTAATTCCTTGACTGTACGAGTAGCGTATGAGACGAAAAACGAACGTGACCAAACACGAATTGGTGTGACATTGTCCCCTGATATTTATTTATTTATATTTATTATTATACCTGAAATTAAGACATGAGGCGGGACTATTGTCTACTATTTCTTTCAGTGGCTTGTTGTGTGGTTGCGGAAAACCGTTGGATTCCAGCCATTAGCCAATTATATTCGTTGTTTTGAAATCAAGCGCGTCACTGGTAGATTACGTGAGTCTTCGTTACACGTCATCTACCAGTGACGTGATTGTTTTAAAAACGAAAGGAATAGAAATGCTGGTCTGTTGCTGGCTGTCATTCTGAAAATATCTGTCCAATTTTTTTTTTTTTGTAAATTTCCTTATCGTTGATTTTGGTTCGCAAACCCAGAGCAGTTTTGTGGGACAACTTGTAACATTGATGAAGAACTGGCATTTAATAAAATAACAGTGAAAAATATGGTTCCAAAGGAGTAAGCGGTCAAGATCACACCAAGCCATTGAAGAGGATGCTCGACATCTTCAAGGGTCATAACGACTATGAATGGAAGACTTGGACGACAGGACAGGATTCACCGTACAACGTTGCTTATACATACTTGACATTGGCAAAATTACTTTATTATGTAGACGCCATTAAATAAATAAATAATAATAATAGACATGCTAGTTAGCGTAATGCATCTTGGCTCCGCTTGGCCTCCGGGTACTCGTGGTATCCTCGGGGGAGGCCTATGTCCTGCAGAGGACATCTTTCGGCTGAAATGATGATGAACTCGATTTCCTTCTGTTGCAGGTTACGGAACCCTGAGGTTCTACGTTACAGTCTTAGTTTTACCATTCATATTCCTCTGCTTAATACCCACTCTTAAGTATCTTGCGCCTTTTGCTATGTTGGGGCTTATGGTTGTGGGTACGTTGTTTTATTATTATTGTGTACAGTTTAAAAGGAGAGAGAGAAAGAAAGAAAGACAACGTTTATTCAGCCACTACAGATTTAAATAACTATACAAAAACAGGTGGTGAAAAGGCCACTGCTCAGCGACGTCACGAATGACTTCGCGACGCTGATATTCTGCCAGGAACCGAAGATCTTAACCTCCTGAGGTTCCTTGTACCAATAATACTACAAAATACAGCCATACAAAATCAAGAATATATATCTAAGGCAAAGAAAGTTCCTTTTGTTTTTATGACTAATGACTTTGTCATTCGTAATAGAGTCAGATTCCATTGATACATTTTGTTGCATGGTGCGCCGTAGGAGGTGATAATTTACGTAACGGGACGGTGGAACGGGATGGAGGAAATGATAACAGAGGGCCCTGCCAAGATGCATTACGGTAACCAGCGTTTCTATTCGTTCCGTTTTTAAACCAATCGCGACACTGGTAGATGACGTGATACGAAAAGTCACGTGATCTACCAGTGATGCGACCGGTTTTAACACGAAACGAATAGAAACGCTATTCAGCGTAATACATCTTGGCAGGGCCCTCGGGCGTGCTCGTAGTCGTATGAGTTACGTCAAGGGACAGGGTAACAAACATTTTAGGCATATTAATAGAGTTGGTGGTTGAGGTACCCTTCAAGTACGGAGTACTTGTACTTCGGGACTTAAGTAGTCGGTGAGGTGAGGACAGAGACAATCTTTGTATGGTCTTCTATGAGCATACGGCACATAGCTAAGACCTTTAGGAGAATCCGGGCAATGGTCTACCATTACTAGATAAAAGTTTAAAGTCTTGCTGAAGAGAAGTAATAGAAACTTTATTATGCAATACTCTTTTTGAAATGATATATCCATTATCAATGAGTCCCTGTAGGGTTCTTATCGCAACAAGAAGCCTACAAGAACTCTTTGGTTTTATAGACTTGCTGGTAGATAATAGAGCCAGCTAGCAGGCCAGTTCTTGGGCTGTTGCAATTTACCATTCAGATGACATAATCAATCGAACTCTTTTCAGCCATCAGCCATCAGTTTCTAATAAATATTTCTAATACTACCTATACCATCACAATGAGTTACAATTACCGTTCCTACTCGGTACGTTAATCTCCAATTCGAAATTAAGCACTAGTCTTAATTTCGAATTGGGGATTAACGTTACAATAATACTTTTATATAACACAAGATTTAAGAAAATAAATAACACTGGAGTGCTACCGAGTAGGTACGGTAATTGTAACTCATTGTGATGGTATAGGTAGTATTAGAAATATTTATTAGAAACTGATGGCTGATGGCTGAAAAGAGTTCGATTGATTATGTCATCTGAATGGTAAATTGCAACAGCCCAAGAACTGGCCTGCTAGCTAGCTCTATTATCTACCCTTACCATGCGTTACAATTACTGTACTCGCTAGAGAATCGAATGCTCTGGCCCTCGCAGACCTCGCAGTATTATGGTAGAGTGCGAGTCGAACCGGCACTTCGCCGGTTTGTTATTAGCTTATTTTATGATTAAACGCAGTGTAGCTTACGGTTCTTTTTTCTCAGTCTTCTATGTCTCGATGGCTGTTTACTATGGACTGGCTAATAATCCAAAATTTGAAGGAATGGTTCCTATCACGACCTTGGAGCAACAGGTTCACTTCATCGGGATGGCGGTGCTGTCCATGTCCTGCGCTGGCTTGCTGCTGCCTGTCGAAAACAATATGCAGGAACCGCACAAGTTTAAAGAGGTCATTATTTACAGTGAGTATCAGTTGTGAGATTTTAAGCCGGGTCACTAGTTGCACTTAAAGTCGTGATGTTCACGCGGCTCGCGAGCCGGTTTTCCACCAGAAGCACGTTACAGTTACAGCTCGCTAGTGAGTACAAGGCTTTGATTAAGTTACAAAAATACCAGGGCATGAGGGTACAACGTGAATGTGAGGTTTCTGTAACATTCTTGCATAAACCAGAATTTATTATACATAAAACCTCCCTTTATTCACTTTTCATGAAAACCGCATTAAAGCCGTCGCGTAGATTGAAGATCTTAGCTAGGGAATGCAAACCGGTTAATCGGTTAACCGATTAACCGATTTTAATCGAAAATTTATGCCAAAAAACGTAACCGGTTAAAATATGAAATTAACCGATTAACCGGTTAATAGAAGTGATCTGCAAAAAGCTTCATTTGTTAAGTTTTTACTAGAAAGACGACACAAATTATGTTGCACTGCACTGCACTGCACCGGGCGGTTACACGTTTATGAGTGAAAGAGAGAATGCTCTACGCGCTACGAAAAACAAGGCTAACCGATTAATGGTCTCTTTCTAAAACACCGTTATAATCTGCTAACCTCCCTAGAGCGAGCGATATGTTCGCAAAAGGGTTTTTATGGCCCCAGAGCTCAGATGATAACGTCAGAGGTATAGCTAGTGTACCCTTCACACTTGATGCAAATAGACGCGTACCTGGAGTGTTAGTTTGTTGGTTTGCTAGTGGTTAGTGGTTACATAAGCAGTTAAGCGCGTGTTATTTTGATGACTTTTTGTTATTAAATTGATTTTTTACAAGCGAATATTACGAGGAAAACTATTTTTTATATTATACTACTCCATAAGTAACATTCTATTATACTGTTGTTGATTTTTCAAGATACTGAATGTCCTAAATGTGTATAAATGAAACTTAGTATACTGGTGGTCTAAATACTGATCTCTAATCTAACATTTAAGAAATAATTATATCGCTAATTAAAGCGTTTTCACATAATAAATATGTCTGATTTATTTACACGTCTTTGTTCACAAGTTTTCATGTTAAATAACCTAAAGGAAACCATTATTTTTAAGCAAAAAAAACAATCGGTTAATAACCGGTTATTAATCGATTAATCGATAAATTTCATCTTAACCGGTAAATTAACCGATGCTACATTTAATCGGTTAATTGCATTCCCTAATCTTAGCGTACAGTCAACTAATTTGATTTCTAGGCCACTATGGACTATGTTAAAGTGACGTTCACAACCAAAACGTAAGAGACTTTCTATGATTTGGTTTACAACGTCACGTTGACAAAGTCCATATAGTGGCCTAGGAATCAAATTGGTTGACTGTAGGTACATACAGGGGGACAGACGGCGGGAAGCGACTTTTTAATATATAAGTACATTAAGATAAACATCAAGATAACTGTAGCAAAAGTGAGAATGAGAAATATAAAAAAAAAGATTCCATGAATCTTAATAGTTTGTAATAAACCTACCGCCAAACAGCAGAGTTCGCATTGTTGTGTTCCGGTTTGGGGATAAGACAGCCGGTGTAATGACTAGCATAGAGGCATTCCATCTTAGTCCTCAGGGTTGGCAACGCATTTGCAGTCTTATGCTAATGTCTATGGGTCACAGTTTCCACTTACCATCAGGTGGCCTGTGTGCTCGGTTGCCTTCTCTATGCCATAAAAAAAAAAAAAAACGCACTCAAAAAAGCAAAAAATAACTTCTTTTCAAACGGTAATAGATCAGTCAAACTGGGGGAACCGAGTCATATCTACTAATAAATGATACTTTTTCTTTTCAGGTCACATTTTGATAATAGGCTTTATATTTCTTAGCTCCTTCTTCGGGTATGTCGCGTACCGTGAAGCGTGCATGGAGCCACTTACTATGGATTTTCCTGCCTCTACGTAAGCGAAGTTTCTATTTTTTTATGGTTTGTTTGGCAATACATGTATTTCTATTCTATTCTATTCTATTCAAATGTTTTGAGTCCCTGAATTAGTATTATAAACAGAGATCGGACAAATAGGCGTCATTACTCGCAATAATATGGACATGACTCCAATTTTAATTAAACTTATTAAATTACATTAACTGATTTCTTACCTGAACTTTAATCTTGATGCTTTGCAGGATAGTAATAAATTAATAATACAAAGACGTCAGGAGCGGTCATTTATAAGTAGTAACATAAATACATAATTTTGGTCCCTTAACATCCGTGGATTGCGAAAGGAGCTTTTCACCTCATAAGTTTATTTTAGCCGTGAAAAGGAATAAGTAAACTAACCACGGAAAAATTATAAAAAATACTGTTTATTTGCTTTAATAAATCTAAACAATAACAAGTCTTTGTATCATATTTTAATTTATTATTACTGTCTTGCAAAAGATCAAAATTATTTTTAGGGTAAGTAATCAATTAATGTAACTTAATTTGTTTAATTAAAATCTAGTGGTCATGTCCACATTATTGCGAGTAATGACGCCCATTTGTTCGATCTCTGATTATAAAAGAGTTTTTAGAAGGAATAACTTGTCCTTGAAATGGTTTAAAAGTGTTACATTAAGGTACATGCCAAAAACAGATGAAACGAGAATTGGGGAATTCTGCCGTAAAATATTGCCCTGCTAAGCCTATAAACATTATCCCAGATGCAATTGTCATAATAGATTCAATCTTTTTTTTAATAGTTATGAGATTGTGTTTACCTATACTGCTATTTGCCTTAGCAGGGCAGTATTCGTAACGTCCAAATAGGAATTAAGAATAAGCCCGAGAAGGACCTTTGATCAACTTTGGTTCATCTCATCTTCTCGTCTCGTCTCATTATTTTTTAGTCTCATTCCCTATTACTTTGCGTCGTTTTCATTTTAAGTCTCATTCGTTGTTCGTCACGTTAGTTTTTCGTCGCGTCTACGTCTACACTTAATATTATAAAGAGGAAAGATTGGTATGTTTGTAACGAATAAACTCAAAAACGATTGGACCTATTTAAAAAGTTCTTTTACCATTACAATGCTACATTATCCCTAGGCGTAGGCTATGTTTTATTCTACTGTGCAAACGGAGTTGCGGGCAACAGCTGGTTTTGTTGAGAGTCACTTAATGTTGGAAGCAGTGATCGGAGATTTTCCAGCATTTTTGGTGGTTGACAGTAGTGGCAAATATTAAATTGGTTCATCCAAGAATCAAATAAAATCAAAGCCATGTAGAACTAAGTGATAATGTAGATTTGTTTGGGAATTAAATAACAATTTGACAAAAAAACCCGATTCAAGTCTCGTCTTGAAGAAACCCTGTTTTTTCTATCTACCTCTACTTTTAAGTTTTATGTTATGTATTGTTTGTATATTTTTTGAAATGCGCAGCAAAGTGTGAAAAAAAGACTGAATTCTTTAAACAAATCGACAATTAAGAAAATATTTTTTATGTAGAGAAATGAAGGGTTAATTTATTTATTATTTCTTAGGATTAACTGATTAAGTAAAAAGTGTGCTGTTTCATTTTAAACGACAACATGATATTGCATTATTTTAAACGTCAATCATATTATACACCTCGACAACCCAGGTCACTGTCGTATGGGGCCATAAAAATGTAAGATGAATTGCAAACTAAGACTGAAATAGAGTCTGTCGAACAACGGAGACTTGAGAGGTAGATACAGCGAGAGAGAAGAATAGCGATAGAGACTAAAAAAATTAAAACGACGGTGAAAGTGGCCATTAGCGAATGAGACTAGCGAGTGAGTGTGACATCATAAAATCTTGAAAACTTGAACGATTAGGACTTATGACGATGCTGAACTGTTTTTTTTCCCCAGATTAAGCACTATATTAAAAGTATGCCTCGGAGTAATGATTTACGTGACACACGCGTTAAATTTCTTCTTGCCGTTCAATACGCTCTTCTACTACGTCAAGAAATTTCTCAAGCCAGCCCAGTTTTATAAATACGAGTTCATATGTAGAGGGCTCTTTGTGACTGTCCTTTGGGGTTTTGCTCTGATACTTCCCAGTGCAGACTCATTGCTGTATTTTGTGAGTATTAGCATTAACGAACTCTACTATACTTATTAGCAGGGTCGAACTTTTAGTGCCGATGACGTCACTTACAGCACAGCTTATACACAGGAGCAAAAATACCGGGTCAGAGTGCGTTTTTCATACAAACCAGACTATTTCGAAGCCAGGGGTTGTTTTGAGTGAGGTTTAATAGTGGACACTCTGAGGTTCTATAGAGGAGGTCAAAAGTTATTAAGATACCTAACTGATCGCACAATCAGTTAACACCACAGCGGGAGTGGAGCGGGACACTTGGATTTCCTTACATTTTATTGCCATTTTAGATGTTTTTCTGAACATGCACAATTCCAGCGTTAACCGCCTATTCATTCAGTTGGGTATCCTAGGTACTCTGGAAGTCCTGTATCGATGCTCGGGGTATCCATCATCAGATTTCACTAAAAGCATTCCCTGGCGAGGAACAAAGGCTTCGAAACAGCCTCTTTAGTATGAAAAATGCATTCTGACCCGTTTTTTTTGCACCTGAGTACTCCATAACTCCTAACTAACCTAACTACTTAACTAACTCCATAACTAATTATGGAGTTGGCGAGCATTTCGGTATATGATTTTCACTTGTTTCACATCGAGGTGGAATGTAGTTTAGATCACTATGAATTGATTTGGTCCAGTCAATTACGGTCTTATGTCGTTGCGTTTACGCGTTACAGCGGATTGAAGTTGCTTAAAAAATGGGGGTGTTAAATTATTTGTTCATGGATACTGACCTTGAAATGGACAGTAGACATAATCGAGTAAAATTATCATTACAAAAACTGCTCTTAGGTATAAATAAATATCAGGGTACAATGTGACAAATTGACCTAGACCCAAACTAAGCTTTAGGCTTGTATGTTGTAACGATTTGCATTCTAGCACTAATGTTTTAAATGATAACCGCCAAATTGACATTTAAAAATTATATTGACGCTATTTGCCATTTTATTGCTTGTCCCCGCCTGCAATGCCTCTTCCACTATTCATACCTCGCATGTTAAAATCAGGCAAGCCGTTTAGGTAGCAGATCGTGCCCAGAAATAGACATACATACATGCATACATACTCTCGAAAAACATAACCCTCTTGAAAAATATGATGTTACTGTGATCCGTACTTAGATTGCGTTGAAGCTTTTTAGCTCTGAGATTTTTTCCACTTTTTATGTTATATTATTTAACCTGCTAAATAAGAGAATCCTGTGTGCAAAATTATAACAAAAGTTTGACCTCTCCTTATTTATTCAAAGCGTTATATAGTATAGATTGGTATTACCCAAGTAACATTTCATTCGGGCCTAGGTTTTAAAAAATACCTTTAGGTTCTATAAGGGTCGTAAAATGGTTAATGCTTGTATTTTTTTCGCGGGGCTTCTGTCGAGCTATCGAACATTGGCTGCCGAATTGAGAATGCACGCCTTAAACTCACCGGTTCGTACCTATAAGCTGCACCGCGTTTACGCGTTCACATGTTCGCCCAAAGAGATTAAAATGTCTTTGCGAACGCCGTTTTTACTAAGAGAATAACACCCCAAAGGGCCCTGCTAAGATGCACTAGGCCAACTAGCGTTTCTATTCGTTTCGTTTTCAAACCAACCGCGTCACGGTAGATGATGGTGATGACTTTTCGGATCACCACTCCGTTGTTATGCGCTGACTTTGTACTTTTTTTAGCTGAGTTCGATATGCATTTGCCAGACGGCTTTAATCTTCCCTAACATCATAACCCTCCTCGTCTGCTGGGAGCGGCCTGGCCTGGGCAAGTACGGATGGCGACTATGGAGATCTGTAGTGTTCATCACCATTGGCCTCTTTGTTCTCTTCGCCGAGATTATTGTCTACTTCTACGATCTGCTGGTCAGTATATTCTATTCTGTCTCTTAAGTGGACTCTATGCTGCCACGCCCACACAATAATCAAAACTAAAAATATATATGCGTTAACAGGGGAACCTCATTAAATAGTTGAGCACTTGTAACTTTTATTCTGGTAAACTATATTTTTCCTAAATATTGTGGTTTTAAAGTTAACTTTATAAGTCATCCCTTTTGATTCTTGTGTGGGCGCGGCAGCATGGTTCCCACTGTTTAAGCAATTTTTTTTAATTATAAATATTTGTGCCGTAATGTGTGCCGAATTGTGTTTGTGCAGAAACTGTTCTCGCATAATTTGATGTCGCCGAATTCTATCACGCATATCCTATTGTAGCCGAATTGGTTTTACGCAAATTTTCTGAATGCCGAATATTAATTAGTAGGTACTAATTAGGCAGAAAATGACTTAAAATGAGTTTTGCAGATTGTTAGTTTTTACATAAGCTTATTACACCGAATTAATAAATTGGGTTTCCTGTAGTAGGCATAGATCCCTCAAACTATGGATGTATTACCAAACCAACAAATTGGGATAACCATACACCTGTTTTTGTAAATGTTTTTGTTTTATTCATTAATATTATTTAATATTAACATAACCTAATAAAGACCTAAGCGAGGAGAGTTGCCTTATGTCCTGCTTCCTGCAATGCGATACAATGGGCGGTGTCGACGGGGCTTCGCACCTGGACACAACTCTAACCTAACCTAAACAATTTTTTTTTTCTAATTGCCCTAACCTACGCCTAACGTAACGTACGAGTAACTATGCAAAATTTGAGAAAGTATGTTTTTCCATTTACTATTATTAATAATCAAGAAATAGTGCTATTATTGTTTCGGCCATATATTCGGACAGTATTTTGGGCTATCAAAATTCCGTTATATTACAATAATATTATCATTATGAAATATTATGCTAACATACTATTCGGGTAAACAACCATTCGGATAATATAGCTTTATGCCAAATAAAATTTTGGCAAGTCTAAGATTCGGCGTAAATAAATTATGCGAAACTTGATGCCAAATATGTTTCGTACATTAAAAATTATGCCAAATAGATGGCACCCATTTGATAAATCATCGTTGGACATACGGAGTACGAAGATTCAACCAAAGCATGCGAAAAGTCATGTCATGGTTGAAAAATAAAACTACTTATGGAGGATTTTGTTTCTAATCGGGTTTTTAATTTTAACAGTCTCATTTATTACAAAGTTTAATATATCCAAAGATCCGACACACCCAGTCGCTATGGTAAAGGAGATCCAGATCGTGGAGCACTACATACTTAGTTTATTATATTATTGTGGCCTCTTAGGGCTCATTGTGCTTATTTCATAACGACTTAAATAATTGATTTCTATAATAACCTGTTACCAATACGTCTAGATTAAAAAAAAGGGTATTGTATCGCCTAACCCTCTTAGGCCCGTATTAATAAACTAATCTCGACTCTAATGCTCGTCTTGAGATGCGTCAAAAATGACAGTGTTCTATGGTTTGGCGTTTACTTTGACGTATCTTGTGACGGGCCTCACAGTCAATATGAGTTTATTAATACGGCCCTTAGACGCTAATAACGCCGCGAACCGAAGAAACGAAGCGAAACATCGAAATTTCGCAGCGGTTCGCCGACATTTCGCGGGTCGCGGCGTCAGTGGGAAAACAGCTTATATCAAATTAATCAAATATGACTAAAATTCGTAACATCTTTATCCCAAAATACCTTAATCTAAATTGCTTATCACAAAACGCAAAAAAAATGAACAGGTTGATTAAACTACCTTCATGACGGCTTAAGGTACAGTGACGTAATTTAATTCCTATACCACTATGGACTATGTCAAAGTGACGTAATCAATCAAAACGTAAGATACTTCTTATGATTTTATTTACAGTGTCACTTTGACATAGTCCAAAGTGGTACAGGATTTAAATTCCTTAACTGTACTATGAACAAAAAAAACTCATTATTTATTTATTTGACATTTTAAAACAGCTATTTTGTCTTTCAGAGGTTTCGGGTTTGAGTAATTCTAAGATTAAGTTAGGTAGTCGTTAATTTGGGCATTTGTGTAAACAATTTTAAGAATTAAAAGTATTATAGATTTCCAAGTGTTTTGGAATTTCTATACCTAAGTGTAGTGTAGGACCTAGTCTTTTTAAGTACATACGTACTCAGACGTCAGGATAAGGATTGTTTATTTTATCGACAGGTCCAGCGACACGACGACGGGACGAAATCTAATAGCTTCATGTTCTTCAACCGGCAAGTAAAATTTGGAGACATTGCAATAAAATGAAGAAAAAGTGAATTCTGCATTTGGATCAAAGATCACTAAACATACGATCAGGTAACGCCAAATATAACACTATATTGTGGAATAATTATTACAATTTTCCAATACTCAAATACATTACAAATAGAGTCAATTATGGTATCGATATTTCGTTTTGGAATCACTATGTTTTTAGGGATCTACTTGTAGTAGGGAAGCCCACGATGCTAAATCCCCAGCCACACCGGATGCGTGCGCGTAGACGTGACGTGCGCGTTCGCTTTCCACTGAATTTTCATACGACATGTCACTATACAACGCAGTGGAAAGAGCACGCGCAAGCGTCCGATGTGGCTCGGCCTTTAACACTCACGGTCACGGATCGATTTTGGCACGGCGCTGCCCTATTCGGTTTGATGGAGAGGTCGTGAATGCCAAGCTTTAAAAATAGGAAAAATAAAAGATTGGTTAGAGCGCGTCTAATTTTCGAAGAAGATCCCCGAAAGAAGCTCCCATTCAAAATACTGACGAGTTAGACGTTACGAAATCTCAAGGCGGCTCTTAGAAAATAAAAAAAAAAGCTATCTTGAAATACCTACTCGAGGACATCAGATTATTATACAGGCGGTTCAGCTTTGATGTCCTAATCGTGCTGACCCTTAATCTGACGATTATTTGAAGGGACTTTATTAACCTGACGATTTGAAAAAATATTATACAAGTTTTTCCTGCCAACTGTACTTTTTACTACACTACCTATCAAGAACAAACTAACGAACTCAAACTCGGTAGGTCTCCGTTAAAGACACTGGAGATACTAAGCTATTGCCACCTCTCGACTCCATCATGAGATCAGCTCTAGACAACAATATTTCAATGTTCAGGTTTGCGAGTGACGAGAATGACGATTTTTTTGGCAACCCTAGACGCACGACCCCTACAAGTTCTACGCAAAGGAGACTATTATTTTAATAAACAAAAAATATACGCGTCATTGGATTTAAAAAAATTGGTCGACCATGACAAAACAAAGTCGTGTTTTATGATGTAGGTACAGATCTAAAGGATCATTGATTTGATAGTGATCATTCATGACCGTAACACATACATCTTTAAATTAAATAAAGACCGTAAAAAAACCCTTCTTTAATATTTTGACATATTCTACAAGTTCAAATCCCGGTTAAGGCAGACGAATTTACGGTTAGCTGTCTATTTTGCGTAGAACTTGCTATTTCCAATATTTAATGTAGTACCGTCCATGTGGCGTTCGCTGCATGTATAGAGGGCTTAAATTTACACTTTAGTACCTTGTCTATTTAAGGTAATGTTTAAACTTCCATGCATGAAATGACACAGCGATTAAAGTGACAAGCTACTAAAGTGTACACATATTTATGAACTCTACTACTCACGAGGGTGCAAGGAATCTCCCATAGTTACTGCCAAGGGTTCTGGTTTTGCTACAAATTGGAATCGCCTAGCGAGTTGGTGGTAGTCAAAGTGCCTACGCCGTGCTCTAGTAAATCCTAAAATATCTTACTAGTCACGAACGTAGTGGCTTAAGGAGTCCATTAGTGCTCGTCCTGGGTTCGAACCCCAGTGGTCGCCATGTTGGTAATTTACTAACTTAAATACATTATTTACGGTTCCGATTCTATTATATTTAACTAAAAACATCACCTGCATATTCAATGAGGGCTGCGATTCTTCACGGTATAACCTTATTGCTTGAGACGTGATTCCGTCTTGTCAAACGTTTTGATAGCTCTTATTACAGGTGTAGTGCATAATTATAAGGAATTCCTTTCCTTCGTATTTTCACGGAAACGTACGAACGTGTCATGCTACTTCAGTCATCCTCAGTACTTTTTGTACTGTGACCGACTGAAACAGCAAGACGCGTTCGTACGTTTCCGTGAAAATACGAAGGAAAACAATTATGCACTACATCTGTACTTGACAGTAATGGTGGCCGAGTTGAAAAAATATGATAAGTCAAAAGTAATATTGTTTACCTAAAGATGGTTATTTTTTTAAGAATAAATTGAAAACTAGATAAGAATAAGAAATAATATCTTTTTGTTTACAGAACCCAGTACGCAACTTACAGAATAATTAATTACTTACATATAATTTATTTTTTAAATTTATACAAACTTTTTTTTATTTTTTATTTGCGGTCACACAGGATAAATATTGTTATAAAAATCATCTATCAATGGATTTTTACTGAATTCTGTTTTACATAACCTTTTACTTGATCTAAATAAAACAAAGGTAATCGCAAACGCATTTTATTTTTATATTCACTGTCAAATCAAAAGGGAAATATATTGTATATATAACAAGTAGGTAAGATTTTTTCCCTAGGCAGGCACTTGTACGTATATTTTTTTAGGATCCTGAAGCGAGTTTACAATGTTACGCTACCGCGTAGCTCCTATTTCTGGGTGTTTTAGCCCTCCGGGCCTGCTGAAGATCTAAATTAACCTAAATCTACCTCCTATTTATGACACTTATATTGAGTTTTGCCGTTTAGTTGTCCCACTCTGTTATCAAGACTAAACTAATGGTAATGAGTCCCAACACGGAGAGTTGCTGTAGCGAAGAATGAGAAGATTCTGTCGCCACCTTTCCAGGGTGTCATGAAGATCGCCTAATCTTGTAGGATGATGCAATAGTATAAAATCTTCAGAACCCATAACCCCCATCCCAAAACACCTCCGTTAAAAAAATCTCTAACTTAGTTTTAACTTAATGACTGTTGAATAAGTTAAACCCAGAGCTAACTCAAACCCTAAGTGTTAACATAAAGTAATCTGACGTTGCGTTTCCTGATCGTGCATCTAACGGGCGGACGGAGGATTGGGAATCCTGCGGCCGCCTAAACGGGAGAACAATTTTCTCTCCCGGCCCTTCAGCATTGGCTGGCTGACACCTGCCGGCTACGTTGAAATAGAAGAGGTCACGAAAGGGGCAGCGCAAGGAGACGAGAGAAGGAGGATATCGGTTAAGAGATGACAGCTTTCGGTTTCTATCTAATTCAGGGGGTTGCAGGGATAATCGTTAGGTTCCTGTTCGGGGCAAACATTTTTTTTAAAACCCTTTCTGTAACTATCACATATTTACTGAGGATGTGTGAGTGAGCATTGCTTGATTCAAATGAAACAATGGCATATACAAACGCATTTTATTTGCATCTCAAGCGTCGGCCGTTTAAATCAAAAGTGAAAGGAAGCCAAATAGTATGAAATAATATTACAATTCAAGTACTTATTCCTTTAGACATTCACTGAAAAAGAATGTATTCAAAAACGAGCAATAACCCTAAAATCATTTTTGAAAAAGGTTGAAATAGGGGTCAGATAGAAACAGACACAAATACATATAACAAAGAGATCTCATAATGATCCATTGGCTCAGGGCGACTTTATCTACAGTCCTACTTCGTCACCTTCCTAACTCGTCCACAATGCCATGTCGTCAGCATGTAATTCCTAAATTGTCACCTTCCTAACTCGGCCACATTTTTATATCGTCAATTTCCTATCTTGTCCACATTACTATATTGTCCATAGTGCTAAGTCGTCCACATTCCTATATCGTCCACAGCGCAAACTGAAGTTGGCCACACAATATTGAAGAAGTTGACTACACAATAGAAATGTGGACGAGTTAGCACTGTGGACTATATAGGAATGTGGACGAGCTAGGAAGGTGACAATATAGGAAAGTAGACAAGTTAGGAAGGTGACAATATAGGAATGCCGACGAATTGGAATAGTGGGCCATATAGCATTTTGGACGGGACGGATTAGGTCTTTGGACGCAATCGCCCTGAGCCGATCCAATGTCAGTAGAGGTACGGCATTTCGTTTCAATACAAGTATTCAATTCATTCGCGATAAATGGATTCAACCAAACCTTTGTAGTAAGATATTTATTATTTTCAATATTCTAGTAACTCACCTAATACATTCTATTTTTTATACAGGTAAAGATATTTATAATATTTGTTGTCTTGGCTTTCAGTCATTAGTTGTAGGTGGTTGCATATTGAGCGTAGCGTCACTTCTTTGGAGTTATTGAATTCTCGGTCGTCTTTGAACGTGTTGGCCACGTCCAGGAAGCTCTGGGCGGTGACGTCGCCCGGGTTGTCTTCCTTTAAATGCCTAAAATTATAGTTAGTAATTATTTTGAGCCAATACCTACTAGAATCGTTAAGCAATAAGAATGAAGGGCCATGCCAGGATAAGCTAAGTGAATCTGCCCCGAGCGGGTTTTCATATTGAGCATATTTCGTTTTTTTTTACAAAAAACTATAAAGTTTGGGTGCTGAAAGGACGATAAGCAAAATTCTCCCCACCAACCAACAAAGATGAAACATATGCCAGTTTATAGACTTTGGCACCATGATGTATTTTTACTATGGCGACGATCACCATATGTATGGGGTTTTTTGGAAAATCATAATCGTATCGTATAGAGTTTGTTTGAAAATGAACACATATATATATATATATATATATATATATATATATATATATGTATAGATGATTTGCCTTGCTTGGCTATTGTTTTCATTAAAAAAATCCCATTGATCTTGCTATAAGTATTTTGTCTTTTTTTGGGTCCTAACAAACATATACTTAACCATGCATCCCGTTACTGTTGGAGGGTGGGGACGGGGTCCATACAAAATTGCCCATCACCCTTTTCAATAGTTGTAACTGAGAATACCAAATCATCAAAAAAAAAAGCCAAAACTCGCTGGGGGCAGTTTCACTTAGCTTATCCTGGCATGGCCTTTCTTTCGGGGCCGCGATTTTAGGCGATAAAACCTTATCGTGTTTGACCTGTTATCGTATTGTCAACGTTTTGTTAGCTCTTATTTACTTATATATATAGTAATGCGTATTGCTGCCAAGTAAATAAGAGATCCAAACAACTACTAGGCGGTATTCTTTTAAAAACGGCTTCTTCTCGATTGATCAATCGAGCGAGCGCTCTTTAAGCTACCTCTTAGATGTGAAGGAACGCTCTAAAATTAATAAGCCCATCGAGTTGAAAAGAGAGTTGAAAATAACATGCTGAGAGATGGTTCCTGATTCTGATCGATATTTGAAAATAAATTAGCTCTTTTTTTTCCAAAGATACATGTATAATTGAAGAATTCTCTGAACTCTTTTTGTTTTTGTTAGCACTATACAATGCATCGCGTAGTAGGCTCGAACGCATGCCATGCAACACAACAAGGCGGCGTTGCGCTAATATTATTTTTCGAGAAGCATTTTTGGTATTATACAGAAATACTGTCCTACCTCAAGCAATCCTTAATGTAGTCAAAATGGTTCAAGAAACAAGTGCACGACTCATTTTGCACCTGCGGGCTCTTCGGACCAGCGCTGTCCAGAACCTCATTCCTCGACGATTGCCTCAAGTTCTTCTCCCTCCTGGCACACACCGTGTCTTCTGTAAACTTCTTCAGATACAGTTTCCGTATTAACGTCGACGTGGTCACAGGCATTTGCTTGTTAATGTCATCTTCTAGTGTTCGCCTGTTGTATTCTTTGTGGTAGCGATCTATGGCTACTTCGCGTTTGACCTCGGTTAGGATCGCTTCGAAGTCGTGGGTGTCGGCCAGATCGTTTATTTTGCTGCACAGTGATTGTATGAACCAGGAGCCGTAGAGTTCGTTTCTGAAACAATGTTTGAGGCTTTAGAAGCTTTCCTTTGGGGCAGCGCAGCGCTACGGATTTGCTGCCCTGTCTTCGTTAGACTAAGTGCGGAGCACCAATAAAAAAAAGGCGATCATACGTTGGTGATATCAGATATCAAGCTATCTAATTTCCGGCAAGCTATCAAATTTTCGAGGACGCATTACGGAATTTACGTATGCTTTGCGTCGTGGTACCGCGAAGCAGAAGCGATAGCACAATTACTGCCCAAAGTGTTTTAAACCTTTTTCCACTTGCTATAGAAGGTAACTAAACTAGAGATTTAGAACCTTACAACCTAACGATTTAGTCCTGTCTTCACCTGTGGGAAGGTTTTCCGATGTAAGAGCTGTGGAGGATCAGCATGTCGGCCTCTACAGGCAGTGTGTAGGCCTCGACCTCTTCATCGATGTCCTTTCTCACTCGGCCAGCGTAGTGGACCGGTACTCCAGCTGTTTGTTTTGTGCCACGACAAGCCTGGAGAGAAAGGATGGAGCGATAAACACCGTAGATCCTCCTCGTAGTGGGACCTAAGTATGTCGGTGAGGTGAGGACAGAGACTATCTTTGTATGCTCTTCTTAATTCAACCCCGATCAGGAGCTTACGACACATCTAAGATCTTTAGGAAAATCTGGGCAATAGTCTACTAATACTTACTTGATCAGTCTTGCTGAAGAGACGTAATAGGAACTTGATTTTGCAATAGGTACTCTTTTTAGAAGCTCTATGATAAAGCTGATTAGTGCTTGAATTTTGAGAATTTAGGTGGACTAAGAACTTGGTTGAGTTAGTAGTATAAGGCGGTCCTTTTAGCTGTCATGGCTGCATCAGCTGTTCCAACTGTTGCAGCGTTGTGATAGACGCAATCCTTTTGAGAGGGATTCGACACAAGGTATAATGGCCAATATTTGAGTGATGAGTTTTGGTTGTTTTGTTTGTATCTAAGTCTAAATCCAGAGTCTCAAGCTCAGTTTGATTCTAGATCAATTTGAGGAACGTTTGCTTCCGGTTGACTGAGGAGAGGCCCCAACGACGTCCACTGCTATGAGTTTACCTGGATTATAAATATGATGGGTTTGGTGACCAGCAGGGGCTGGTCCAGAAAGTGGTTGATGAGTTCGATCTCGCAGTAAGGCGCGTCGCGCGCGCGCAGCCGGCCTTGCCGCGACCCGTGCGTCAAAATGACGACCGCCACACAACCGTAGTCGGTGAAGTCCGACTTTGCAACTACGGACAAATACACTCGTTAAAGATCTTGGACACGTCGATCCATCGGTTCTCTGCCGTTTCCTGGAATTTCATAGGCAATACCTAATCTCATTTGCCCGAATGTAATTTGCCATAATTTTATATTCCATAACGATTCATATGCCATAATGATCTTTTACCATATTTTCATTTGCCATAACGATACGTCATTATCCCTATTTAATTTATTATTATTATGTAATTTTCTCTATTTTCCAATGTTCTAAAATCGTATGCCTGAAAATTCAGACGCCATAATACGTTTATGCGATTCAACACTCTGAATGAGTAATATTGCTGGTGGTATCCCGCCATTTTCCATAAATGTTTTATTAAATACCTGACGACCTTTTTTTCCGCTCTAGATCCTTCACAAGAGATGAAAGACGTACTTACTGCGACGTGACTTTTTTTCGCCTATGTTCCTTTGCAAAAGTTGAAGGTACTACTGCGACTTTTTTTTTTTAACAAAAAGGAACTAGTGCTAGATTTTATTTGTCCGCGCAATAGTCCCTTCGAAGGAACACCTAAATAAACTACCGCGAATAATCCCATTTGTTTTGTTTCTTATCACTCTTATCAGGCATTCAAAACAAACGTCACATTTGATAAATACATAAATGAACTTCATAAGTTTGATTAGGTCACACGGGGATTTCCTAAACACGAGCGACAGTGACATCTAGTGTCAATCAGCGGTGAACCGATCTACCGATATTTCATCGTATTGTCCGTTAAGCTGTCGTACCGTCAACGTCATAAATAAGTGATCATTTATGTACCTTGTCGCTTTCAATCGTTTCACAATTTTGTATGATATTTCAAACATGACGTTAAAGTGGCAAGGTACAAAGAAGGCGGTTAACTGCAATGTAGAAGTCAAAGCATTATAATACTCTATTGTCAACCACATTAAAATTAAAATCTTTATACTATTATTACTATGCAGTTAGCACCTTCTTTGTTAGGACGAGATAGGTAGCTCTTAATTCAAGCTCAAGCAAATAAGAGCTAAGTATACTTACCTACAATCAATGTTTAAAAAAACAAGAAGCTGCCTTCAAAAACGCAAAAAATAATTTATTTGGTTAAAATATTGACCTATACCTACCACACAACTCGGAAGTATACTCTATCAAACAAAAAAATATTTTTTGAAATCGGACCATAATTTCCGGAGAAATAGGGCAATATACAAAAAAAAACATACGGTGGAACATAGAAACTCCTCCTTTTTTGAAGTCGGTTAAAAATTATTGGACTCTTTGGACTTACTCGAGAATTAAGGAATACCTCCACTACCCCTGCAGCTAGAGCTGAGGGCCCTGCCAAGATGCCTGCCTGCATCAATGGTAGATCACGTGACTTTTCGTATCACGTCATCAACCAGTGATGCGATTGGATTAATAACGAAACTATCTGACGTAGCAGTGGCAAGTATCTCGGTGACCCGTAGAGGAAGAATATTAAAGGTGGTAAATTAGTAAATGAAACAATCTTTAAAATAGAATTGTGGTTTTAAATAAAAGAAATTGAAAAATAATATAGAAAGACACCCCCGTGTCTTGTGTTAACGAAAGATAATCCGAGAGTGATCAAATGGATCGATATAAAAAATGGATCACAAACAATTTTGAATTTAGAAAGATTAAAACGAAATGAAAGAGTGGCCAGGAACGTAAAAAAGGGGGTTGTAACAACCTCGTTATCGTTACAACTAAACGAAACGCTAATTAGCGTAGTGAATCTTGGCAGGGCCCTCTGGATCGACGGCTAGATCCCACTTGGGTATCGTTGCCTCCAGAAATCCATTTTTGTTGTAAATCTTGAACACTCGAACAACATGACTCATTGTATATCCCGACCACGCTATCATCAATCAAGAACGAGATAAAATTCCATAGAATACATTTAAACATTCTTGAGTGCAGTCAGTGTTATCTACACCCTTCTAGATTCCCAAAAATAGAATTCTTGGTGTCATTTCATCGCCATTTTCTTTCGGTATTTATACATTGTTTTGATGACATGAAGAAGCAAACTAGTACACGCCACCCAAGATGCCCCCTAGATAAGAGGCATGACGTCCACGTTAGCAATTTACGTAAACTGAAAAAGTAAGTATATATTGGGTTGACGTTAGCTGACCACTAGTGACGACATATCGCGTCGGCCGCTTACCTCAGTTTTGAAAAATCCCTTGTTCTAACAATACGAATAATTCTTACTCCTACTAAAATTATAAATGCGATAGTTTGTCTGTGTTACTTTGTTACTCCTTCACGCTGCAACGGCTGGATAGATCTGAATAAAAATTGAAATGGAAATAGCTTACCTATACCCTGGATTAACACATAGGCAATCCCGGAATATTTAAAAGTTCCCGAGGGAATAACGATAATCGAAATCTACGCGGACGAAGTCGCGGGCAGAAACTAAGGTTCTTCTTCTTCTTCTTTTATTGATGGCAGTCCACCGCGGTATTTGGCAGTGATTTCGCCAATGTCAGGTGTGTAGAGTAAATCAATAAACAGAATACTTAAAACAAAAGGCGAAACTGTAGTGTTTTAAACAAAGCCCGGATGACGGGAGAAATTATGTGTTGACGTCTCAATAGTGCGAGGACACACATTTTATAAGTCGATGTCGATAAAAAGCACGATTTACTGGACGGGGACTGTATGTCAGAAATATTATAGTTGTAAACAAAATTAAAATGAACTGCTTGTATTTTTTTAATATTGTAGGTATATAATTTTCGTAATAGGTATACAATTAGCATTTTTTTTAATTTTCCGGTTTTAAACTCCTACCTTGTGCCTTGGTTATAAAATCCATTTAAGCCAACTAAAGGACCGTTCTAAATCTACTGTAGTAATCGGGGCAAATTTAAATAATTCATAGTGGTTACGAATTACTTCTGTACCACGCAGTTCCACTTCTTTTCTAGATATTTTGTATTTAAGATTTATGATTTGAAACCCCAAAATTTTTCTTCAACACATTCTGATATTTATTGTGAATGACTTTACCTTGAGGATTTTAACGTAATCTTGCCAAGTGCACTTGATAATCGATAGAATAGTCGAAATTAAATAAGCACTAGGAAAAGTGCATTTTTGCTCCCGTCATCCGGGCTTCGGTTATAAATCGTACTGTTGATGACTTCTTTTCGGATGATTCCGGTAACCTTCGGGGAGGGAAGATGGCCGATCTAACAACCGGCTTTTACTTTTGATACAGGTAAATTACATTTACTTACTGATTATACTCTCGCTCAGTTGACATTGGTTGAAATTGGCGTAAACGCGTTGAACCGCCATTAATAAAAAAGAAGAAGAAAATTTATCAGGCGGGCCCTATAACTTTAGCATTATGCATCTTTTATAGTCCTCCGAGATCTCTAGGTCGTAAGACATCTTTTTCTGGCCAATTCAATCTAGCCTAGCCACGTAAACTGCACTTATAGCTCGTTCTTTAAATGTTAACACATCACATTGACTATATAACAACGCTGGCCGAGATTTTGAATTCAGTTACAAATATAATTACATACATTCCTCTATCTCCTTGATCAGCTGGAGTTTGGTTCTGTCTTTCCGCTCAACAAACTCAAATCCAAACTTTTCGAACGTCGTCTTCAACGCTTCTACGTCTCTCTCGGTCCCCAGTCTCTTCTCATAACCATCTACGTTCTCGTGGTTGAAGACTATCATCACATTCTTTTCAAATTTATCTAATTCATAAGTAGAGCTAAACTTAGATAAAGCTCTAGTGTTATAAACTTGATCTATTGGACTTGGACAGTCTTCGATCTCTCTATCCTCTGATTCTTCAACTGGCTTTTGTAAGAAGTCTGGAACATATTCAGTCTCTGGTGACGTCACATTGACTTTAGGAGGTGTTTTCATGACACCATCCTGAACTATGACGTCATGGACGTCACTCAATCTCTCGTCGGATTGGAAATCCTTTGTAGTTTCCGCCCCAAAGTTTTTAATTCGTCTGTAGCCGAGTGGAAATTGTCTGCGCCGTCTACGCGACGCGAGAACTTCTTCACTGTCACTGTAATGCGTATTGTCGATACTGTCCTGACTACCCGAAGAATTCGACATTTTAATTTATTTTTGCACGACTGCACTTGTTTTATGGGACACGTTGCGAGAACTGAGCATTTCACAATACATATAAATCGGCTTCAGTTTAATATCTTATCTGAAGTATAGATAGATAATACGCATCGCTGGTGGATTAGACCTGAAACTGTCGGTAATGTTTACGGTGGTAGGTAAATGGTAATTAACGTTATCGATCAGCAAAAATGAATGCTACCGTGGGAGTCTTTTTACCACCAATCAAAATAACCAGTTCTCCATAGCATCGTCTACTAATTGCAACCCGTCATAAAGACCGCTAAAACACCAAAATATACATAGGTTGCGTATTATTTTGATGTTTATCTAGTAAGTAAATACTGGTCAAGTGCGATTCTGACTTGAACCTCGGGCACCGACCGAGGGTTCCGCGCCTTAATAAAATATTAGAAATCCAATAAAGCACTACTGCTGCTTGCCCTGTCTTCATGTTTTAGTAGCCCCACCACACGGATCATATCTATCACTCTTTAAAATGTACTTTTGTCTTTACCTAATACAAAATTAATCCTGATTGTTTTAGAGCAATTATCATCTTTTATTTTTCCCGTAATGTTTAGATTTTTCCCATAGTAAGTATATGTATTTTTTTGGATTTCTTATCTATTAGTAGTTTCTGAAACAATGGGTATATTGGTCCTTTCTATTTGTAACCAAATGACAGCGTCTTTAAAAAACCGGCCAAGTGCGAGTCGTACTTGCACACGAAGGTTTTTATTATTATTTGTTGTAATATACCAATGATATTACAGAGTTCTTGTTTATATGTAATATCATTGGTCAATACACGTTCTGTTATAATGTCATTTGTCTATCTATTACGGTTTATGCCAGATGGGCGGCGGCGTGACGGACAGCGGAGGCTTAGTACCTAATAGGGGACCCTGTGGATACGGAACCCTAAAAATATCGCAGGTTTTGGCAGACCGTGTATGTAGTATCGCAAAACCAATGTATGAGAGGTCGAGGAGGAGGGGCCTATTGCACTCAGCACTAATTATAGTTTTTAATGCCGGTTTAATAGATTTCAGTGAGATCGGTTTTCTCCTTAATGTCACATTTGATTGCTCACAAAATGCTTCAGAGAAACCTGCGCCATCGAATTCATATCTATTCTGACACAATAATGTACTTTTTATATCAATCAATAAAAGTTTTACATGTAAAACAAATGACCTGTGCTGCCCCCTTGCGGCCACTGTTGGAATTTTGGAAGTTTCCAAATTTGCTTTTTGAGGCATCTTGTCGATCCGGCGCGCCCACACAAACAATAAACTCACATTACATATATATAAAGGTAGATATAAAAAATCATAAGCGATGCAATAATAAATATTTAGATATATTATTTATTATGACGATTTATTACCTCTAGCAACTTAAAAGTAATTTCAAATCAAATGGAACGGCCGCGGCCGATTGACATGACACTGACAATCACAATCAGTTTGTTTTGTTGTGATTACTTATTTATTTCTGCGTTATTTCTGAGGTTCAATCAGCAGTTTCAAATAAAATGAATGAAACAAAACTAAGCAGCGATGAAGTGCCAGGGAAATTCGCAGATTGGCTGCTGTCCATGGGATGTCCGCCGGAAAAAGTGCCCCCTGTGGAAAAAATCTCGCAGTACGTTTTGATATTTCTAATTCTACAAGCTAACGTGAAGAACCAGAATTTATTGACAGAATTTAAATGTTTTGATTAGTTTCACAGTAGTGAATGGGGATTCACGTAAAATTGTCTGTATTTTTGTTTTGAGGTTTGGCAGTGTTGTTTGGATCTTGTGCAGGGTCCGTCCGCAATCCGCATCGCTACTATATACCAACTTAACATAAATAACTTCCCCCAAGCAGTAGTTTTCGCATTGTTGTGCGTGTGTGAAGATAAGGCAACCGGGGAACTGACTAGCATAGATGTATTCCATCGTAGTCCTTAGGGTTGGCAACACATTTGTAGTCTTAGGGCTGTAAACAGAATTATCTTTATCCTGCCTGAGATGCCCATCTCAAGACACATCAAGACTTCTTTCTTTAAATGGTGGTCCACTGCGGTATGCGCTGTGTGAGTAAAGAGAATATTATCAAAAGAAAAAAGGTCTTATAAACTCATTTCTGACATGTCTTAAGATGGACATCTCAGGCCAAGATAGTTTATTAATATGGATCTTAGGATTGTCTATAGGTCTCAGAACCCGCTTACTATCAGGTAGCCTGTCATGGCCTGCGTGTTGGTTTACCTCTCCATAAAGTCATATACTAACTGAATAATTTGCATATTTCAGAATGTGCCGTGGAACATACTATTTAGTATGGCGGAGCCTCATGGAACAGGTTGAGTCCAAGGATACCATAAGACAAAAGAGACTTCAAGTATTTGCTGATGATGTGCGCAGATGTAAGAAGAAAAATCTGTTTACAGAGGTATGTTACTCCATGACATGAGTACTACAGTTCAATTAATCTATTATGATCCCTGCAACATGTTATAATGTAGTTTTAAAATAAATGCATTGAATAAAAACATAGTGACAAGCCAATACATTTATATAGCCACTAGTTAACTGCGCATGGATCCACATCCCAGCAGTTAAATGGCATGCATTGCTAGCATCCACATTCTGACATAATATAAAAGGTTAATCACCTCTTTTTTATATAGTAACTGTGATAAAATATGGCTATAAATGGGTTCATTCTAAATTGACAATAATAGTAGGTACACTACTCCCTCTTATTCATAAATGTGCAATAGTTAATGTGTGCAAAATATGATTAACCTTATCTGTCATTGTGAAATTTGAATTTCACAGAGAGACAATACTTTAACTGAAGTAGGTTTATGTTCTGTTAATGAACAGGTGCTTAAGGTATTATACATATTTCACGCATTAAAAATATTAGTAATAGAGTTTGTTTTGTAACCCGCACCAGTTCATTATTTGTTATTATTTTGAGCACTACTTATAAAAAAAACGATTATTGACGGCCTCCGCTTCTAATTAATTGTTTGACTGGTTAAATGCCTAAGTTTAAACACTAACCTAACCTAACATTAGCTGTTGCCCGCAACTTCGTCCGCATAGAAGTTATTTGTTGCTATTCCTTAAGGTGTTCTATTTATCAGCATAAAAAATAGTGAAAGCATAACAAACAGGCAAAGTTACTTTCACATTTACAACATTGGTATGAATGGTTGATTTCACATGTTTTATTATTATTCCAGCAAGACACAAATGTGTTATTACCCCCAGAGCTGTCTCTGTGGCGGCAGCAGGTTGAGGTACGGAGGAAGGTGGCCGAAGCAGAGGCAAGGGTGGCTGAAGCCAGGCGCGACCTTAACGATGTTATGGACAAAGTCTCAAGCAAGCGTGAGTACAAAAATAAAATTGCTTATAAAAAATGAGGTCTATCAGCAGCTATATTGATGCAGACGGTAGAAAGTACAGATGTGTGCATAATTGCTTTGCTTCGTATTTTCACGGAAACGTACGAACGTGTCATGCTACTTCGTAAAGTAACGTGTCAACCTCAGTACTTTTTGTACTGTGACCGACTGAAATTCAAAACGCGGGTTCATTAACTGCTCTTTCTACCTAAGCAGACATAATGCTTTTCTCAAAGGGAAGGGAAACAGCAGGGAAGGCCCCTGCTGCTGCTGCTGTGTTCAGTGGAGTAGGTGACGGCAAGTAAACCGTCCGTCGCGTCATTGAAGGTCTTCATTTTAGCGCCATAGCACCTGAAGGTTGCACTGGGGCATTCATGGGCATTTCTCTAGATTCAAAAAAGACCAAAGCAACAATGGACCTTACTCAGCTGAAATTATTACACTTTGTTTTTCTGCCGCCAGTGGCGCACCGCGATCTGGTTCGGCAACGGGTGCAAGGCTTGCACCGCCGCGGCTGGCTGCTGCAGCTCCTGGCTGAAGAGCTGAGGGCCAAGAAGCAGAGCCTTGCGGAGACACAGACAATTGCCAAAGACATGTGCTGCGTGCAGGAGCTGACTGATGTACAGGTATTTGAACCACTGTTTATTTTATCGTACGGGGGCCGTATTAAGGGTAAAACACAGGTCAATTGCGAGTTGGACTCGCGCGCTGAGGGTTCCGTACCGCCACACAGTAGGTAATATTATACTTCGGTTTGAATGTTATATCTTTGCGACCCCAACCCATACTCGACCAGTATTTGCTCCTTTTTTTTAGGGCAAGTTTGCTTTGACGTCCTTGTATGTTTTACCGTTGTTACAATACAACAATGGTAAAAATACGTTCACTAACCTAACCTAACCTAACCTAACCTAACCTAACCTAGCCTTATCTAAAGTCGAGTTTATAAATATGTGTACACAGTAGATACCTTGTCTATTTAATGTCATGTATAAAATGCCTTATATGAGTTGTCACAGCGATTAAAGTGACAAGGTACTGAATCGTACACTTATTTATGAGCTCGACTGTAGACAGAAGAAATTTTAAAAAGATAATGGTTCCATAGTCATGTAAATTATGTAAACAAAGACATCATGACCAAAAAACAAGGAAAAATTGGGTACACCAAAACGTTGGCGAAGAGGCTCCTAGCTCAGAAAAGTTTTAAGAATTTGTGACGCTGATTTACTGCCTGTACCAAATGAAGAGCATATTTCTATGGGGTACAGATCCCACTTACTTAAAACAATAATTATTATTTATGACACCAAACTCTGTTCTAACGTGATAAAAATCTGCTCTCCTCTCCGAGCCGGGTCTGTGTGAAACTGTGAACGGACCCTTACCATCAGGTGGCCGTTTGCCTTCCTCAATCCATAATAAAAGGTCTATTTGCGTGAAACTGTCTCCTGTTTTCTTAACTTCCGACGCAAAAAGAGGGGGTGTAATTAATTTGACCGCTATTTATGTGTCTGTCTGTGGCGCAGTAGCTATTAAGCGGGTGAACCGATTTGGATGCGGTTTTTTTTATTTGAAAGCAGGTTTTCTAGCGCTGGTTCTTAGCTAGATTTTACTGAAAGAAGGGGTCACCATTATATCGGGGGTTTTTGTATATCTAATATTTACATAATAGGGATGTGTCCTGGGTATAAAGATAATAATTCTTAGTAGTCCGTCAGTAACTTCATCAACAAAATATTGAACACGCATTTTTTGTTTTATCAAATCATTCAAATATAAATATCAAAGTTCGGGAGTGGTCTCGTGACATCACGACGTGGTATAAAGTGTGCCACGGTGTGACGTCACGCGAATCTTTTCCGCACTTTATCTTAGATATTTTTTGGTTAATTTCCAAAAGAAAAATATGTGTTCAATATTTTTTGATTGTGTGAATTACGGACTAAGTAGAATTGTTTGGGACACTAGACTATTGTTTGGCAGCCTCGCCTGGACCGGTGCCTGCAGGTGCAGGCGCTGCGCCGGCAGCCCGCGGCGGGCGTGGCGTCCTCCACCATGATCGGGCTCAACCCCAGCGCCTCCGTCGTGCACAATGGCGACGTTGATGGTAAGCTGTCTTAGAACCGATTAAGTGGGTTGCAAGGTTAAACACACATCTCGTCTGATTTTTACGATTTTTGAATATGTTGTATTAGATAAGATATTATTCAACATGGGGCCCAAAAATATAAATAGAGACGCAGATGTGACAGTTATTTTTGAGCCCTATGGTGATTTTTGGATAATATATTATTTCTGGTGACTACCACCCTCATCGTCACTTAACATCACGTGAGACTGAGCTCAAACGCAAAGCCTGTTGGTAAGTGTAAGTGTTCCTTACCAAGAAAATATTTAAAAACAAATGAAAACCTTGTTTCTTACAATAACTAAAAAAAATTGAAAAATCGTGGAAACCTGCCTTGGTTTAAAAAGTTAAGAAACGTTACCGCCCGAAGCAATATTGTGTATGGAACACAGACCTTGATCTAAAATAATCTAAATAGATAACGTAAACACCTCAATCTGTATGAAAACCCACCGTGTCACTTTTTTTCTACCTATTGTGACGTCACAAGAGCGAATTAGTGATAGGGATTCCCCGTTGTCCGCGCGAAATCGATTCAAAGGCGCCGCCGTCCGCGCCGCGCGGTTCGTGTCAGTCAGTAGGTACAGTCAGCGTCATATAGTTGGTAGCATCCAAAGTAGCCAAATAGTTCGTTACACGTCATTATTACCGTAGTAACAAGGGCGTGTAACGAACTATTTGGCTACTTTGGATGCTACCAACTATATGACGCTGACTGTACCTACGCGGTCAGTCTTTGTAAACTTGAAAATCTAACTCAACACCAACATGGGCACTAAGAATATTTATAATATTCTATATATAGTTTTTAACCTTCGATTTAAATAAACAAGTAAATTTAAGTTACTTACACAAACAAGATGCCTTGTTAAATATTTAAGCATAGAAGATTTTTGGTAGCAGTACTGTTATTGCACTTGTAATTATTCAGGTCTTAATAACATTTAGTACGATATATAAATTATAGTTCTGAAAAACGATAGTTGCAATTTAAGTTAAGTTTATTTAAATTAAGTCTAAGGATATTGGCTTATCTTTTTTTTTGGCTGATAAAAAAAATCGTCAATTGTTTCTTGGAAACCAATTTCTCTGCCCTGTCGCTGCCATCCTCTTCTCTCTTTTCTCTTCCTATTTTAAGTTGGGATTAATTGGAAACCTACAATTAATATGTTATTCAGACAGAAACATTATTACAACAAAAATAATTTACATAAGAATTCTTGGTAACGACTCAACTAAGGTTTACCTGATGTACAGTGAAGTATTGTTAAAAACGTGCCTTATATTTTAAGGGGATTTAAAAACTTAGTGCTGACGCATCGTTATAAAGCTTTACAATTTTTGTATGCACGCCAAACTGTTTCTTTTCAAATCCTTATTATATGTAAAAGTCGTTTATAACAGAAATAAATTATACATGCATTCAAACCTTTGTTTAATAGTTAACGATAAGTGTAACTGAAAATAAAATTGGTTAAGAACTTTTTAATACTAATTATAGTAATTATGTGACTATTACTGTATAAGCAAAAATTAATAAAGCTACTACCGTCGTCCCGCTCCGGTCAGTGCAATTTTTTCATAACTATATCTTTATCAATTTTTGCTTCCCTGGCGGTTTATTTGTCCCAAAAACACAATTTATTTATTTATAGATGAACATATATCGCAGCTCGCGCAATGCCGCGGCGACGCTTTATGGTCGGAGCTATACGCGCGCCGCGCGGCTCTGCTCGCCTCGCTCACTAACAAGTCGGACGTTGTTCCTGACAACGGGTAAGCGAACTTGAACTCTATTCCGCTTTAAACGTTTTATGATGTTACAGTACGGTTGTTGCAAACTGGACTCTAGGTTCATAAAACAATATGGAATATGCATAGATAATTCAAATCGCATTTCTCAACAAAATATGAATATACAAGAATTTTAAATTGCTAATTAGACAGAGAGATCCAATAGGCATTGTGACGTCATGTTACTAGTCGGCCATATAAACTCCATGTTAAAAATTGTTTTTCTAGAAAAAGATAGGTGACAAATATTTGATGGCTATTTTATAGATATTCAAAAAATAAGAATTAAACTGTTTGTTACATGAATCAGGTTTTATTGAAGCTGTATAAAGTCATGTTTTTTTCCTATTAGTGACCAAGGACGGGCAACGCAACGAAGGTAGCAAACTGTCGATATACAGCACTTGTTTATCGATATTTGGGATGATACGACACGACCTCCGATGCTTCAATATATGTGCTATCAAACGAGCGATTGAGCAATATCGGGGGTCGAAAGTGTTTGTCCAGTGTCTTGGGAGGAGCCATCTGACGAAGTTGACCACAGCCAGTGGACAAATTGTTACTTGTAAGTCGGGAGTTCTTTCGGAAATAGAGGACTTCTACAACCGTTTATACGTCTCCCACGCATCTCCACCTTTTCCCTAAAATGAGGAGCCCCATTAACCACGTCACTTTACTGAGGACTTGCCAGAGATAGCCCTAAATGAAATCGAGATGGCTCTTTGAAAAACGGAAAAGCTCCCGGAGAGGACGGTGTTACAACTGAGCTCCTAAAAGCAGGAGGCACGTCTCGACTGTACAGATAGCATTATTTGGTAGAATTATTTGAATTTGATGCTGAAATCAAAGCGGGCGCAAACTATGTATGTTCATCACACGTTTCTGCTCGGAAGCTCATAAAGCTATCCCTTTTGGAGAACCTGCTGAATTCGTTCTGATCGTCTCCCCCCAGACCCAGCTTCCAGTCCGTCCTGAGTGGCACGGCGGCGCTGCAGTGCTCGCTGGCGCTTGAAGCCCTGAAGTGCCGCGAGATGGCGCGCCTGACGCAGGGGAAACTCGCCGACGCCGTCAACGAGTTGAATGTAAATAACCTTGTCAAACGAGCTACCATTAGTTTGGCCTTTGTACTAGATTACTTTCTCCATGAGATAGAAAAAAAAACTCGCCTACCGAGGGTTCCGTATTTAAAATAATATGCTTGGTAACCGCAAACGAAAGTACTTTTTTTTTATGAATTTTATTTTCTATGCAATAAGGTCTATTTGACTAGCCTAATTTGGTTGTTATTTCTCAAAAACTGTAAATAATGAACACTTTATTTTCGCATAAAATATAAGTACACGTCAGGCTTTTTCAGATTTTTTGATTATTAAACTATGCAGATAAGGGGGGGTAATTATTTGTACATTTTTAGCTATTAATCAAAAAGTACTACAAAGAAAAATGAAAAAAATATGATTTGAAATGTTCATTGAGTCCTTTCATATGACGCCCTATTTGTTATAATCAAACCACTTTCATTTTTCAACCCCCTTTTCTAGACCCCTTTTGTTTTATTTATATAAAATTAATTTAGTTTTTCTTTGTTGTATAACTGTGTCAAATTTCAAGTTGATAGCAGTTGTAGTTGTTGAGAAAACGTGCTGTGATATACAGACAGATAGACGGACAACGAACTCTTACCATAACGGTTCCTTTTTTACCATTTTGGTACGGAACCCTAAAAACTAACGTACGTGTGCTGCTAGCATGGGGGCAGGGCTCTCAAGAGGAATCTCACAATACGTGCCGTTGAGGAGTACTACTTTCTGCAACTCGACCTTGACCCAGCCACCTAGCAAGAGTTTCCTAATTGTTATTTAGGCTAGGGAATTCATGTTTCCCATATAAAATCACCTTAATAGTACATTGCAGTTCAAATGCGGTCCGTCAGTACCGGCCCTAACATACAAGTGGGTACAGTCAACAGCATAAATACGTGATCGTTTATGTACCTTGTGGCTTTCAATCGTTTTATAATTTTGTATGAGATTTCAAACATGGCGTTTAAATACTCAAATACTCAAACATTTGTTGCGTTCCACAATGTGTTGGCAGTTGACAGGCTAAAACTTAAGCTATTACAGTAATAAACATACAGGGTGACAGGAAATTCGCCGTATTCCTTGAAAGGGGTTATTCTACAGCTCATTTGTAATGATTTAAGTCCAGTCAACCAGGGGTCAAAACTCATTGGTTTTCGAGTTATTGACGTTTTTAGTTTTTTTTTTATATTCTCTTTTCGACCTAAAACTAGTAATTTTGTAAAAACTTCGTCATTTAGAAATAAAAAAAAGTATTTTTCAAATAGCCAATGAACCACTGATTACGAAAAATAAAAAAAATGACAAAAAAATGCAAAGTTTTGCAAATAAAAGGCTTTGAAGTTAGAAGTTCTAGCAATTATTTTCCAAATTTTGTAACATATTTTAGCATAATTAAAAAAAAAAGTAACTTAAGTGACAAGGTACAACATTAATGATCACTTATTTATCCTGTTGACTGTACCCACTTGTCTGTTAGGGCCGGTACAGACGGACCGCATTTGAACTGCAATCCAGCTCAGCATTTGATGTAATTGCAGTTGATGTAACTGCATACGAGCTGCGCAGTTTGCTTGCAGTTAGCGTGCAGTCTACCTGAGCGGACTGCGCTGTTCAGTCAAGCCGGACGCTCTTCTGTAATTTGTGATTTGTTATAATGAGGTTAATCCAACGTTACTCCAGACGCAGCTAACAAGCGAGTCCTGCGAGCTGCTAGTGCTCCGCTGCGAGCGGTCCCGCACTCAAGCGCGCGTGGCCGCTCTCAAGAGCGCTCTCGGCGAGCTGTCGGCGCGCGCCGGGCCCTTCCGCCTCCACGCGCCGCCCGCCCCGCGCCGCGGCGCGCGCGCACACATCGACAAGATCGACAAGGCTATCGTTAGTACTGCGCCACTATACCTTATCCACGGAAACCAGTTAGGTTAGGGTAGTCAGTGGCGTGACTATAGGTTGTCAGAGCGTGTCTAATTAAATAAATAAATAAATAAATAAATAAATAAATGATTATAAGGCTACCCAATTCAAGATGACGTGTAGTTTTAGGACTAATTATGAATTAAGTTAGTCATGCGCGCCTATGCAAGGTTCCATTATTAATATTTTAAACTTAGTACTATGAAATATTATTATTTGGATAAACACGCTCAGAGCGGATTATTTTGATATAAGAAAATTATTGAGTAATTTCGTTACTTTTTGAATTTCCTGCTGTGTAAAAAAATACACGTGATGTCTTTTCTGACCCCCAGCCCCCTCCATAAACAATCAAATGATTTCTGGACGAGCCCTTGCTATAGTCACGCCACAGGATGACTTTTACAATGCAAAACAAATACGAACTTATCCGACAAACTATGATGTCGTATAATAATGTTTATTCGTTATAGTTGGTGTCAATTGAAATGGGCAAAGATGTAAACAAAGTAATGTTTGACATATAACCTCAAATTCCTAAAAAACAGGAAATAAAGAAAGACGAGATCAAGAGCGTGGTGGCGGCGCTGGGTGCGACAGAGAGGAAGATACAGAGCGTTCGCGAGTGCCTCGTCGCGATATTCAACGGGTTCAAGGACGCGCCTAGCGGAGACGGCAACAGTGGGAGAGGTAATTCAATACAGGTTACCTTTTAATACTAACATATTTTATGAAAAAGGATACAAACTGAAAAAGGCTGTACCAATGAAGAAATTACCAAACTAACCACCTGCCACATATAATATGTATACCGTAAAACCGGATCACTGCCGCTAAGGGTATCCTCGTCCGCTATTGGATGTACATGATGAAGGCAATTTAGTTTGTGAACTTAAAGTTAATTTTTATTTGCTTCAATATAGAAAATTTCATTTTAAAGCAATAGTAATTGAATTTTATTTCATTGTTGTAAGATTAAAATTCCCATCTACAAAATTCTCCCAGTTCAGTCTCTCAGGATATAAGCCGCTATAGTTGGGTCAATCTTGAATGATTAACACGTGTTCTTCGACTTTTATAAAGTACTGCTTTAATACCAACCTTACGATCACGTTCAGGAATTTAAACGATTAATCTTTTAGCTTTATTTGTATTCCTTGCTTGCAAGTAAAGCAAGGGTTTGAAATAACCAAATATGGTTGTTTCAGTGATACTCAACACTGAATAATCACTATTTTTATGCATTTCGTTCTCAGGATGTTAGGTTATTTTCGTCATTCTACGTACGTTAATATATAACGTTACGTTATATTAGTTTTTTTTTGAACTTTTTATGGTTGCATGAGCTTGGTTTAAGTGTAAACTATGAAAACAATTTTAAATTAAAATCATTAAATAAGTGGTTTTTATTTTTATTTTGGGTTCAAGCCGAAAAAATCTTGATAATAGATGTTAGATGGTTAGCTCCTCTATCGCCTCTTGTCTTGAATACGTCGAGTTAACATTAACCCTGTATATAATTTAATATCGAGCAGGTGCCCAGTTGGAACTCTCCAACGACACTATAGCGTCCCTTCGTCAGTTCTATGAGAAACGCCGAGACGCACATCGCAACAAGATGGAGCTCAGCATGGAGTTTGATACTTCCGAATGCTCCTTCAGTCAACTAGCAGGTATTTTATTATGTAATTATTTTCAACATGATCGGATATTTTTGGGTTATTGTCAATATGTTAACAAAAGAATGTAAGTGCCACGAAGATACGCTCTTTTGCTGGTGGACTTGGGATATTTTTTGTGTGGTAACGGCTTCGGAACCCTACACTGAGCATGGTTAGACACGCTAAAATAAACAGCATTAAACAGTGTTATTAATTATTAAATGTGTCGATTTATTATTAGTGGGAAAGCACTGAGGGTGCAAGATTTTATAATAATGTTTGTGTTTTAGATGCAAGCAATGCGACATTCATCGACGAGCTGCGGGTATATCTAAAGAAATTCAACTTGGAGAAGAATAGGAAGCTTGTTTTAGAAAGGTTTGGTTATCATTAAATCCTATCCAATTACAATATCGCATAGCAATCTCACAAGTGTAATGAATGAGTGAAACTAAATAAATTGATTACAGGGGTCGATCATAACATAAACACAAAATATTCAACAATTTGACTACTTGCATCACTTTGAGATAGTTCCAGTGTCCCAGAAATACATTCGGTTGACTATAGTCGGTGACAATTAAAATTGGCAAAGATGTAAACAAACCAATGTGCCAAACAGACACTGACTATACAGGTGACAGGAAATTCGCCGTATTCCTTGAAAGGGGTTATTCAACAGCTCATTTGTGATGATTTAAGTCCAGTCAACCAGGGGTCAAAACTCATTGGTTTTCACGTTTTTAGTTTTTTTTTTAAATGCCCGCCTTTCGACCCTAAACTAGTAATTTTGTAAAAACTTCGTCATTTAGAAATGAACAAAAGTATATTTTTCGAATAGCCAATGAACCACCGATTACGAAAAATAAAAAAAATGCCAAATTTTGCAAATAAAACGATTTGAAGTTAGAAGTTCAAGTAATTATTTTCCAAATTTTGTAACATTTTAAAGCATAATTTAAAAAAAAAGTATGACACTTCGCGTACAGTCGCGATCTTTAATTTAGGATCCACTTCCCGGAACATTTGTTTAAATCACTCATTCGCAATAAAGGCGAAAACGCTAAATCAATTTATTCGAAATACAGATAAGGCATTATTATGATTAAATGGCTATTCATTTCAAAAAGGTTATCACATCGAATAATCTCCGACTTATATCTTAAAGAGACATGTGTCAGTGTCAAAGAAAATAATTTGAAGAAATTTAAATCTTTAAATAAAAATGCTTGCAGTAAATCGGGAACAGTTAAGAGTTCAAATAATCCAATTACGCGAAGAAGGGTTAGGGATACGTGAAATAGCACGACAATGTAACGTAACCAGAGCGACAGTTCGTCGATGGGCTCGAAGGTATGAAACGGAAGGGAATTCCGATGACCGGCGGCAAAACAACCGTCGCCCTCATGCCGTATCCTAAGAACAACGGCACCTCATGCGAAATCAGTATGAAATAGATGGTTTCACGCCTACGAAGCATTTTGCAGAGATGTTTGACGTCCACCTGTTAACAATTAGAAGACATCTACATAGTATGGAACTGCATCACAGGCGACCGGCACGAAAGATCGCATTAACAGAAAATCACAAGACAATCCGTCTTAACTTGATTATTTAGACTTTGACTGGGGCTCGACTGCCTTTACAGATGAAAAAACGTTTAAGTCTTCGCAAACAGGCAGGTTACATCTGTGGCAAATTAACGACACGCGTTACACGCAAGACCACGTTATTGCTAACCATGCGTCCGGTCATATCACTGCCAACATTTCGGGCTGGATGAGTTCAGATGGTGTCGGAGAACTGGTCAACTTGCGTCCCAAAGCGACTGCTCAATCTTAACTCGATCTCTTAAATGAAAGTGTGCTGCCGACCTTGAGAATTTATTACCCTGAGCAAGAAACACCAGTAATAAATTTTGTGCAAGATAATGCTCCAATTCACACGGCACGGATTGTTCGGAGCTGGTTCTCCGAACACCCTCAATTAAGAGTTATCCCCTTTCCGGCCAAGTCTGCAGATTTAAATCCCATAGAGAACTTATGGGCCTTGATGGTGCAAAGGTGGAGCAATCGAAATGAAAGGAACAGGGCAGCACTCGTAGAGCACTGCCATTCGATTTGGGAAGGTTTCTGTGGGACTGACATATGCGAGCGATTGGTTGGATCCATGCGTGAACGTCTCTTGGCTGTCATTGACAATAACGGTGGATACAGGCGATACCATAACTTGAAAAACTCATTTATTTGGAATGTTACTTTGTTTATTTCTTTTTGTCGTAGGTTATTTTGTCAAAAAGAACTTGTTTTCTTTTTTCGTTTTAATGGTATTTTATGTAGTAAAAATATTGATTGCAAAAATTGATGTAATTTTTTTAAAATGCCGAATGCTCCATGCTGACCTACTTTTTATTTTAATTGAATTCGCTACTTAGTGCACACAACACAATCTATTCAAATCATATATCAAAAGCCACAAATTGAAATATATAACTAGTTGAGAAGTTAAGTAGCCATCTGTCAGAAACTGTTCCCGCTCTCTACTTCTATCAAACTGTCGGAAAAAATCGGAAAGGATCGTTCCTCTCCGTTACGTCGGATTTGCATAGCTAAGAGCAGTTGCCCCTAGTAATACATAAACAACAACGCGATTACCAACATTACCAACTGAAATCATATAATAATATCTTAGTAGCTCTTAAAGGTATAAGTTTGCCAGACGAAATTCGACCTTAGATGGGTCCTAAATTAAAGTTCGTGACTGTACAAATTCCAGGAATAATTTGCTTAATTCATAAGCTTTCTAAAAAGGTACAATTTATGACACTTTAATATTAATTTTATTTAAAATTTTACAATTAACAATAATAGCAGAAATGTTTGCGGTTATAAGCTCCATCGTTTCAACCAAAAAACACGGGAAGCGTTGTAGTAAAATGAATTTAGAACACAGTTCTCTTTTTTAAATTCAGCTATAGGCATAGTGTCCTATTTTTAAATAAATTTTCTTTTTAAAAAGCTAAGGTGCGTTCCATTTTTAAATATAGAGCTCAAATCGTTCTCTTTTTTAAATTCAGCTAATGTCTTACGACGTTCTATTTTTAAATAATTTTGCTTTTTAAAAACATAAAGTGCGTTCCATTTTCAAATTCCGAGCACCTCAAAGTTTTTGAGTGACCTACGTAATCAGTTAGTTTCAACTTTCTTTTCAATTCGGACGATATTGATAATTAAGCTTCTTTCTCAAATGGCTGCTTACCAATTCGAAGAATACGCAGATATCGTTTATTGTTATGGACTCTGCGATGGAGACGCCGCTGCAGCTAGAAGAGAATACCAACGTCGTTACCCTAACCGCCGTTTACCTCACGTAAGTGTGTTTGGTTCATCGTACTGTCTTATTCGGGAAAGAGGATCAGTTCAACGCCGCCAAGCTGACGCTAGAAGACCTCGAAATGATCCTGCTGAAGAAGAAGAAATCCTTCAGTGTTTCCAGGCAGACGGCACTACTTCGACGAGAAATGTGGCTAACCAGCTCGGTATATCGCACTGGAAGGTGTGGTTTACACTGCACTCAGCTCGGCAGTACCCGTGTCATTACACTCCAGTACACGCTATTGAAGAGGGAGACCCAGCGAGAAGGATAGATTTTTGCAGATTCTTAATTAATGCAGATATCGAAGATCCCGAGTACCTGAAGAGAATTTTGTGGACAGATGAATCCAATTTCGACCGTAACGGGATAACAAACTACCACAATCTGCACTTTTGGGCTCCCAAAGGTCAAAACCCAAAAAAATCAAGAGAAGTCGTGCACGACAATTTGATCGGACCTTTCTTACTGCCAGCACGATTGACCGGCATCGCACATGAAAAAAAATTGAGGGATGAGCTACCGACGCTACTTAAAGATGTGCCGCTTGCGTTTGCGTAAAGTTTATTTGATAGTGAAACTGTTTTTTTCCTCATTTTATCCTAACCTTGCTTAATCACTTATCAAAGTTTCACTTAAGACTTAAGACAGAAACTGAATGCAAATTCGAGACACAAATAAATTAAATAAATTAAACTAATGACCCTTTGTTTGTGTCACCAAAGGCAATCTGCTGTGCCTTCTACACCAAGAAGATAAGTTAAGATAAGAAACAGAAGACAAAGTAAGCCCTCGGAGAATCTAAAACGACACAAACAAACCCATTAGAGTCAAGTAAGCTAAGTAGTCTTCTAGCTGTTCTGCTATTATTATTATTAATTGTACTTTTTTTGTATTAAAATGTCATAAATTGTACCTTTTTAGAAAGCTTATGAATTAAGCAAATTATTCCTGTAATTTGTACGCGAAGTCTCGTACTTTTTTTTTAGCTCTGCTTTAAAATGTCACAAAATTTGGAAAATAATTGCTAGATCTTCTAACTTCAAATCCTTTTATTTGCAAAAATTGCATTTTTTGTCATTTTATTTTTATTTTTTGTAATAAGTGGTTCATTGGCTATTCGAAAAATACTTTTGCTTATTTCTAAATGACGAAGTTTTTACAAAATTACTAGTTTTAGGTCGAAATTCGGAGTCGAGTTCGGTATTTTTAAAAATAAAATAATAACGTGAATAACTCGAAAACCAATGAGTTTTGACCCCTGCTTAACTGGACTTAAATTATTACAAAATGAGCTGTAGAATAACCCCTTTCAAGGAATGCGGCGAATTTCCTGTCACCCTGTATACATGTTCTCACTGTTCTAACCCTAAATTTGCAGTGGGGAAAAAATTTGGGTGTTCGAAACCCTTCAGTCGTCGGTCAGTCGGGTGCACGGCGGCTGGCGCGCCGCCGACGCGGGCTGCGCCCTGCTCGGCGCCGCCGCGCCCGCGCCCCGCTGCCTCGCCGCGCTCGCCCGCCGCGCGCGCGCCCGCGACCGCCTGCGGGCCGCGCGGGGGCGGCGGGGGGACCTGGAGCCTGCTCTTGGTCAGTGGCAGACACTCACTCATACTATACATACAACTGCACTCCTTAGTCAAGGACGACGCGGGCTGCGCCCTGCTCGGCGCCGCCGCGCCCGCGCCCCGCTGCCTCGCCGCGCTCGCCCGCCGCGCGCGCGCCCGCGACCGCCTGCGGGCCGCGCGGGGGCGGCGGGGGGACCTGGAGCCTGCTCTTGGTCAGTGGCAGACACTCACTCATACTATACATACAACTGCACTCCTTAGTCAAGGACGACGCGGGCTGCGCCCTGCTCGGCGCCGCCGCGCCCGCGCCCCGCTGCCTCGCCGCGCTCGCCCGCCGCGCGCGCGCCCGCGACCGCCTGCGGGCCGCGCGGGGGCGGCGGGGGGACCTGGAGCCTGCTCTTGGTCAGTGGCAGACACTCACTCATACTATACATACAACTGCACTCCTTAGTCAAGGACGACGCGGGCTGCGCCCTGCTCGGCGCCGCCGCGCCCGCGCCCCGCTGCCTCGCCGCGCTCGCCCGCCGCGCGCGCGCCCGCGACCGCCTGCGGGCCGCGCGGGGGCGGCGGGGGGACCTGGAGCCTGCTCTTGGTCAGTGGCAGACACTCACTCATACCTGCAGAATATCCTCATGGCTGCAGTTGTATTTCGTAAATAAAGCAATGAAAATTTTAGGAACTGCTATTTCTATATTTTTTTTCAAGAGTTGATGTTTTTTACGAGGAAATTGTTGATTTAACCAAAAAAAAGAAGTAAGACTAAATAAAAAAAATAAAAATGAATGGATTTTATATTATGACTTATTTATATCTGCTCCAGATATAATCAAGAACACAGATGAAGAGGATCGCATCATAGACAAAATAAAGAAACGCCTCGACGAAAATCTACGCAGTCTGCAGAAAACCAGCAAGACTCTAGACCAAGGGAAGGAAAACCTCGGTCTATGGTCGGACAATAAGATCAAAAACCACATTTCCCTCCAAAGAACTGTCGATGGGAAACCCTATAAAGCTTACGAAGCGTATTATCTGGAAAGCCTTAATTTTTAAGCTATTGTATTTTTTTATTTAGGTATAATGAAATAAATATTTTTTACTTGTCTCCTGCTTTTACTTAGTTTTATACGTAGTGTTTGTATGTATGTTACCTTAATACTTTATTGTACAGACAAAAGGGTCTGGAGGTTCAGGCACTACCATATAACTTGTAAGGTAATTCCCGAACCTCCCGACTGCCCAATGTTCCCCTACCTCCCCTCAGTAAAGAGTATGCAATGGATCTGAATAGGTATAGCAGGTATTTACTACTTAATCGAAAGATGTCCTTGATTTTCCCACGTCCCAATAGTCCCATTGAGCTGTTCCATTATGAGGGCTTCTCAAAAATCTGGAACTACTGGCCTGTGGAGAGATGTTGCTTCCCTCTGTGTCGAATATTACCAGCCGCTGACGTACAACTCTTACCAAACTATCATTTCACGCACCTTATGTGGAACTGTGATGTGGAATCGAGGCCCGACTTGAAAATTGCAGTTCGAAGTTACGTTAGCTCCATTCCTTTCACTCGATTTAGTCTTTAAATGACAATAAAATACGGACGCCAAGAGAGCCTCAGCTCTTGGCGTCCGTATTTCCGAACCAATACTACTTAGGCTCGCTCGGGCCACACGGCGCTGCTTCTCTGCGTGGAGGCGCGGACTGCACGACACGACTTCAGTGTTAGGCAGACAACGGGGGGTGCACAGGGTCTCTATTCAACAGTAAAAACCAAACCGTTTATGACCTGTTAACGTTTTGATCGCTATTATTGACAGTAATGGCGGCCGAGTTAAAATCAATACCATAACAGGACTGGTCAAATACGATTTGGATTTTACGGCTTACCGCATTATGCTTCCACTCCTGATCCCAGTGAGGTCATACAAAGTTTAGAGTTCATTAAGCTCTGTAAACGTTTTTTATGATCACACAGTGGAAGCATAATGGAATAAGCCGATTTTACCGCCTAGAATAGAGGCGCAGTGCTTAGACAGACCAAGGGGTAAGGCACTGCACTAGACTGTATTTTAGGTTGTAGCTACCTGCTGGAGCGCAGAGAGAGATAGTCGAAGGATTTCATAAAATTAAAGTATATACCTATAGGTACAGAATAGTTAGAAGAGTCGTCAATGTTTCTCTTGATGCGTAATGCTTGCTAGATAGTCGTACTGTGACGTGTTTTTTTTAAACAAAGAAGTAGTTCTCATATTAGGTTATTATTTAGTGTGAGATTGATCTCATAATACGTTATTATGTAGTAGGTTAGGCGGCCAAAACTATAGTCTCTCGTACACACATAATGACGATTAAGTCGTTCTGTCGATTTTTCATCCACAAGTTTAAAAACCGGCAAAGTGCGTGTAGGATTGAGTACAATTAGGTTGTACTAAATATACCCGCCCGCATCCCCTCTGTTGCAGATTTATCAATATATTGGGTTGGGTGGTATTAAATACACGTTATAATAAACATTATCATCAAATTTAAAGTTCATAGGTCAATGGAAAGTTGAAAAATTCTTCGCAACAAAATTTTGTAAACTACCTACTGTCTTTGCCACCAAATACATCTCATTTGTTTGTTAACCAATATTTTTTGAAAACAAAATAACATTATTTATCTTCTCACAACGATACCCCACTCGTTACCACACTCTTTATCTGTATGGGAACGATTTTTATGGCCTTATGTCAATAAGATTCTAGAATGAAGTAGCTTCAACCCTTTGGGTGTAAAACCTGTGTGACAAACAACGGATGGACAGACGGATTCGTGAGTGACAGCAATCGGGTGCCCTTTGGACCCTTCGGGTACAGAACTTTAAAAAGGAACAAGTTAGTTCTCTCTAAAAATGTCTGAGTACGGCGTTATTTTTCTTGTCACGACACGACGCCTGCCGCTCGACGGGACCCGCACGCGTCGCTAACGTCCCGCCGCAGACGGCAACGGCAGCTGCAGGCGTCTGTCTTACTATTATTGTATTATATTTTGTATTATATTTGTATTATATTATCTCAGATGTATTCAAGAGGTATTTTTTACGGTACCTAGTCTGTTTTTAACAATAAACAAAAAGAAATGGCGTGCCGTGTACTATAATCAAACAAATGACATTCTAACACAAACAATGGTGTGATAAACAAAAATAAAATGAATAATCAACAAAACCGTTATCACGTCTTGGGTGACAATCCTAATGGTAATATAGTGCTGGGCAAAGTTGCAAGCAGTACGCCCGGAATACGCATATAGCATTGCCCACCGCCATAACTCAGAAATTAATAGAGAAACAGTGTTGAATCTTTGTCTGTAGCGATTACTTACTATAAAGTTATAACACCCAGAAGTACATACCTGTTGGGACGTCAAAGTGAATTTACTAGACTAGTTTTTTCGATCTTTTTGGCCCACCAAAATACACTACCATCTTCGAAGCCGACTGACGAGTGACTAAAGTATGGTAGGGGGTCCGCTGATGGTCGGTGTGGTCAGCAATATGTTTATCTTTCTACCAAATATTGAAAATAAGGTGTGTGTTTGATATTTTTGGTTTTATTTCGGTTGTATTTAAAAGTGACGGCTTGGGCAAAGTTATGTTCAAAGGGCAAAGTTGTACGGTTTTACGGAATCGTCTTGGGTAATTATTTTTTGATGGACGGCTTTTGTGCAGCGTTTACATAGGTAGATCGGTCACCAAATACGAGCTCAAATTACAACCGAACTTTAACTTAATTACATCTAACAGAGCTTGGTTCAGAATCTGATAATTAGCTGTTAGATCTCATTGGTTTCAAAAATACCGATGAAATGAAGGAGCGCTTTATTTAAATCATGTCCTTCTCAAGACGCAGCAGAGGATAATCACAGCTTTCTATGAGTTGACGACTACACGTTTACTTTGAAACGGGTCCATAGTATTTATCTACATCCATGGCATAACTTCCCTATAATATGTTCAGAAACAATAAGTAAATGACCAAATGACCTATTTTTAGTAAACCTGTATCTGTGGTTGCATCGTAATGTTTAATCACATTCAAATTTACACATGTTCAGAAAAGAAATCATATTTGGTTGTGATTATTAGTCGATTTGTATTTCGTTTAGTGAGAAATTCTTGATATTTTTTTTTAAATCGATTCGTACAATTGTCTTTGGTGACAAAATGCTCCACCACCGCTGCCTTCAACGCTTCATCATTAGAAAATCGATGTCCAGGAAGATCCTTTTTAAGGTTGGGAAACAAAAAGTAATCGCTGGGGGCCAAGTCTGGACTGTACGGCGGGTGAGTAATAGTTTCGAAACCAGATTCAAGAACAGCAGCCTTGGCAACATGAGCAGTATGCACAGGGGCGTTGTCATGAAGAAGCAGCACTCTGGTCAATTTTCCCCTCTTCTCTTTGATTGCTTCCCGTAACTGGCGTAAAATGTTAGCGTAGAACTCTCCTGTAATATTTAAACCCTTTTATTTATAATCTATTAATAATAATACGAGTATTATTAATTGAGTACAATTTTCAGATATATCTCGTAAACTTTAATATTCAGGATTTCGTTCGAGCACAGCTTTTATAAATAATACTCGATATCGATAAAATGATGTTTCTATCACTAGCCAGATTACGATAGTGTTTTGTTTTGCCCTGAAAAATCCGGGGTCTGGTTATGATAGACTACGATTGGCCTTTCACGATGAAGCCCCATCTCGTGCCACTGTTTACAATTGGTTTAATGAGTTTAAACGTGGTCGCAATAATCTCACCGATGATCTACGTGAGGGCCGGCCTTCTACGGCAACGACTGAAGATTACATCAGTGATGTGCGGCGTATGATAGAGACTGATAAAAGAGTGACCTATCAGCTGATTCGTACAAGCTTGGGCATCGGTATGAGTCAAGTGCACAAAATCCTCCATGAACATTTAGCTGTCAGGAAGCTTTGTGCCCGGTGGATACCTCATAATTTGACCGAAGCCCAAAAACTCGTCGTGTTGATTGGTGCCGTGAAATGGTTTTAATATTTAACGGAGGTGACTCAAATGCTGTGTTCGACATACTTACGGGTGCCGAAAGCTGGATTTACTGTTATGATCCCGAAACCAAAAGACAGTCTGCTCAGTGGGTGTTTCCTTCCGAGGAGTTGCCAACTAAAGTGAAGAGAGGTCGAAGCGTGGGAAAAAAGATGGTAGCCTCGTTCTTCGGAAGGACAGGTCATTACGCGACAATTGTTTTAGAGGATCGAAAAACAGTTACTGCAGAGTGGTACACTAACAACTGTTTGCCACTTGTCTTGGAAAAAATTCGGGAGAAACGACCTCGCAGTGGGATCCTCCTTCACCACGACAACGCCTCGTCACACACCGCCAGGCGAACGATCGACTATTTGGCGACGTCAGACGTGGAATTACTGGGTCACCCGCCGTATAGCCCGGACCTCGCAACTTGCGATTTTTATTTATTCCCGAAAATAAAAGAAAAACTTCGAGGAAAACGTTTTATGGACGCCGAGGAAGCTGTGGCTGCGTTTCAAAAGGCCCTCGAATCGAAGAGACCCCTAAGGACGAGTGGGCAAAGTGCTTTTGTCAGTTCAGTGGTTCCATTGGATGCAGCGATGTATTGACGTCAATGGACACTTTTGAAAAGATGTAATAAAGCTAATAACTTGCTAGTTTAATCAGTTTTTGATTTTCTAAGAACTTTCAGTTTGACCCTCGTAAGGTCGGAACAACAATACTAGCAACGCGCGTATGCTTCTGAAACGGTGTCAACATTTGTAGTACCCATCTCGCACTAACTTTGGACATGATGACAAGATGATCATTGATAATATCATGTAGCAACACTCAGCAACAGAAATATTGTTTTTTTGTGCTATAGACCTAACCTTCACTCGACCATCTTTCAGTATAATTTTCTCCACTTTTTGAATGTTTTCTGGTGAAGTAGCTTCGACAGGCCGACTACGTCCAGGGTCATGTTTTATGCTCTCCCTCCCACGCTTAAATTCATTTGATCACTTTTGGACAGTAGATAATGAAGGAGCGGACTCACGGTAAACTAAATCCATTTCATCTTTAATAGACGTTTGATTTTTTCCCTGTTTAGTCAAGAATTTTATCACTGCTCGATGTTCCAATTTAATTACGATCACGTTTGTTCAGCAGTAGCAGAAAAACAAAAGAACGTGTGGGCTTAAATTTTTTTTTTTTTTTACTATCAATGAATGACTCTTAGCGGCCAGTACTAAGAAGTTTACTAAAAAGGTTTGCAAGATACCAATACCGAGAATTTATTGAAGGCCCCTCGTAAACATTAGAAGTACCTACCTACCTAACCTACAGTGTGACATATGACGACTGTCCGTCCGCGCTGTGTCGGGCGCGCCCTCCCGCCCGACACAGCGCCGCACATTTATTTGTTTCGAACTTTCGAATAGTTCCGAAGAACAGAAAATAAGATAAGATAAGATAAGATTGATTTATTTGTAATAATCATACATAGTCATTTTTACATTAATAATATTATATTCAATAGCATAATAAACTAGTTATCATTATAAATTTAATTGCATTATGTCATTGGATTAATTAACTAAGTTACATTTGTGAATACATTTATTAAGTTACTATGTCATTTGGTACTTAAATTATTTAACACATTTACTTACTCAACTGTCAAAAAATTCTGTGATAGAGTAAAAGGCTTTTTGGCGGCAAAATGCCTTTAATTTACATTTGAAGATGCGGTCAGTTTTTGAGGCCTTAATCGACTCAGGAAAATGGTTATAAATAAAATTATCTACAACTTGAAAATGTAGGTCATATTGTACATATTGTAGAAAATTTATGATGTGTATGTTTTGTATGCGACTGTACGCATATTTAGGCATTAAAACACTCGTGTGATCTTATTATGAAACTCGCCTTTCGGCTCGTTTCATAAAACCACACACCATTAATGCCTCTCATTATGCTCCAGTCACATAAATAATAATTATGGTTATGTGCCGCCGCCGCCGCGCGCCGCGCCATGTAGGTAGTATGTTGCGCTATTCATATTTGTTTAGAACGCATCCAAAACGTAGCGTTTATGACGTCACCTCGCGGCGGTTGGAACATTCAAAATTGACAGTTGCTGTTGGTCAATTCATCGAGCAACGAACATGCATACCTACCTACAATTCATTTGTTCATCCAAGTTGTATTTTTAATTACTATAAATTATAATACATATTTATAATGTGGCTGGATGCGGCCACCAGTAGCAGCCACTAGTAGGTAGTGGCTAGAATACATTGTTCTTGTGTTTGCGTTGCGCGAATCGCCGACAAAACAATAAACAAGCCCACTATAGTGGCGAGCACGGACGACTCCCGACCCGCCCCGCAGCTTGTGCCTCGGACGCGGCCACTCAAACGCTCAGTTTGCTAAGATGCTATACAAAATGTATAAAAAAAAGCTTGTGACGGCCACAAGTGCCTTCGCTTTGGTCGCCACTAGAGGCCAAATGTGCGACTTCTCTTAAGAAGGATTTTTTGTAGACTTACAGTCGAATGCAAGAATATGTACTTATGGAAAAAATCCTCTCATAAAATATGTTAGGTACGAAATTCTTATTACACAGGAATAAGGTGCATACTTTTACACTTGAATGTAAGTACATACATAACATATATAACATAACTAAGACTGAATTAATTTTAATTGGATTTAAAAGTGACAAATAGAGTAAAGTCGCTTTATTTTAAGTATACTTTGGATTTGTAACGTTAAAAGCTAGCGGATGTGTAATTTGTTTTAGGTTTGTATTTTGTGTTAATAGGTGTTCAAAGTTCTTTTCTGTTAGTGATTTGTCCTTTTTATGCCTTTGTGTTGCACAGTGATAGAAGACTTGGACTTATTTCGCGTATCTGGTATCTTACTTCTCGTTTCAAGTGAACTCGCAGTGGTACAGAGGTTAAAACTATCTTGACCTCTGTCCTACATATGGGAGGGAGCGCCGGGCTCTCGCGGTGAGCTGTAATATTCTCGCCCGTCGCTTTGTGCGTTGTCCGAGTGATGTTAAGATCAGCTTATTTAAAGCTTACTGCCAATGTTTTTACACTTGCCAGCTCTGGGTTAACTTTAGTAAGCACTCGTTCAACGCGCTAAGGGTGCAGTATAATAATGCTTTTCGCATTCTGCTGAAATTGCGAAGGGGATGTTTGCGAACGCGGAGATCCCGGAATTCTTCGCCATACTGAGGTCGAGTTCGGACGCTTGTTGGCAGAGGTTACGAGCCTCAAAAAATGAACTACTGACGCTGATATCTGAGGATTTCAGTGACATATTTAAAAAGTATTTATTGGCTCAAGCTGCACCGGTCGGAGAACGGACAATTGTAAATGTGTACATTATAAAATCTAACTTATTAGTCTCATTTTGCTGAACTGTTAACTGGTATGTAAACGTTGTACTGTAACGTAAACGTTGAAAGTATTTTTTTAATATGTTATTTACTTTATGTAATGTAAACTCTTTATTGTACAAAAATATAAATATTACAATATTGTTACTAAACCAATGTAGGTACAAAGGCGAACTTATCCCTAAATGGGATCTCTTCCAGCTAACCCTGAAGTAGATGAGTAAGGACAATGCATAGGGTTGGACACATACAAGTTTTGCACAAAAGTAGCAAAAAGAGATGATGATACTATAAATAAATAAATATAAAACAAATAAACTAATATATAAACTTACATATATAATACACATAAATTTAACTAATATATAAACTTATATATATTAATATGCATATATACCTAAATAATAACCATAATTCTTAAAGGAGCTTAGCTTCATGACTCATCCAACCACAACGTTTTTAAATTTCTCTTAAGAGAGACCACTGAAGGGGATTGTCTTAAGGACAACGGAAGTTCATTCCACAGTAGTTTTTTAATTTAATGTGATTATTTAATATTGTATGGGTTTTTTGCCTCTAAATAAACAAATTTATATTATTATTATTATATCACCGTACAACGTTGCCCCCAATCTTCCTAGAGAAGATTTGATTGTATTGTATTGCTATATTGTTTTATAGATACTTATAAATACTTGACACTGGCGAAATCACTTCATTGTGGAAACGCCATATCCCCGCGGTAGTAGCTGTCGAAGACAACGCGAGGCAAAAAAAAAAGTATAATTTGAATTAAAGGCTTACCTAGACTTGGCTTGCTTTAGATTTGGTAATTAAACCCCGACGAAGCACAAAAATCGTATTGAATGCTGCGTGATTTAAAACACCGAGAACAATCAAATGGGACGGCGGCTCGCACACACAATAGGACCCAGATCCCAGACCCGAAGGAACAATAGAAGGGGACAATCGATAGAAATCTATTTGTATTGATAAAACATGTAGGTAATTGAGGTAAGGAAGGAGAGATCTGGGAGTCCTGGGACCTCTCTCAAACGTTCTAAGTGGAGAATTTTGTTTAGGTGGGACCCCGGCCGCGGGGGATGGTTCGGGGGAGAAGACCGGTGGGGCCAGACCCGGCAAATCCCTACTAATTCCATGCTTTAACAATATCCATCAAAAAAGAAAATGCCTACAGACTGGTCTAAAACGTGAATTTTCAAAATAAGTAGGTACAAGTGTGTTGTGACCCGTTTCAAGAAAAATATGCTTGCAGTCGTCAATGTCATTAAAAATGTCATTTGTAACTTTTAGAAAACTCAACCATATTTTTGTAGAATGTCAGATTGACTTTGAACCTGAGATGGTTCCCAAAACTCCCAAATTTAAGTTCTCGACTATACCTAGTTAAGGAGTAAGGACTTGAATAAACAACCGTAACCTTTCCACTTTATCACGAGAGTTCAATACAACAGCACACCAACTTATTTTACGGCCACTAATGGTCTAGTTTTCAGGGTTCCGTGGCAGAGGGCAGCCCAACGGGACCCTATTAACATGCCTACGCTATCCGTCCATCCGTCATTGCCAACAGAGCTGTATCTTTAGAACCGTATAGATAGCGAGATTGTTTTTTTTCTTCAGAATATGCGGTGGATTTACTAACAAACAAAAAATTAAAGAAATTTGAATAATAAATGGGATACGTCCAAAGAACGGTTTATTTCAATGTACTTAGGTATTTTTATTTTTGTTGTATCGTAAAAACGGTAAAACATACAAGCGTCAAATTTGTTATGATTGTAGTGTTATAGTGCTAACCCTGAAGAGAAATAACAAATACTAAAAAAAATGTCAAGCGTGAGTCGGGCTCACTCGCGCTAACTCGATTCCAAATCGAATTCAAATCGGAGTATAATAATAGGTACTATCGAACCAACGGAACCCTGACCCACCATGGAACCTTGTCACAATGATTGACGTACGATTGTCGTATAGCTTCGTATGACAGTCCTAACGTCAATCACTGTGACAAGGTTCTATGGTGGGTCAGGGTTCCGTTGGTTCGATAGTACCTACTGTGCGGCGGTACGGAACCCACGTTGCGCGAGTCCTACTCGCATTTGACCAGTTTTTCTACAAATTGTTTTTTTCCGGTAACTCGATAAGATAGGACTTTGAACGGCCGGCTCTCGGACTACTATAGTAAGCAGAGTCATGAGTCATGAATGATGTTGGTTAAATAACAACAATGGTTTATTATAGCTACTTTTAACGGTTTTAATCACTTAATTCGAAATGTCAGATGCCGTCCCCCTCACTCGTCATTTGAATCCAAATCGACAAAAAGGATGGAGAAAATGTAACATCGAACTTCGATTTTCAAAGGGCCCTTTCGAGCTAGGTATAAACCGCTTATTCCTGCCTCCCCCACCCACTTGGGTCCGATCGATGCTCACCGTTCTAGACCGAAATAGCCTTACTGGTGGAAATGGTTCGGGTAAGGTGACTACCGCATGGCGTTTGGACCAAATTAGACATCATAATTAAATACGTAAATGTAGTACTAAGGGCGAAACAACTACGTTTATTATACAGGTTGTCCCATAAATAGCACGTCACAGTGACATCGGAGATTCCCCAGCCTCAGACGAACCGAACCAACCTAACATGACCTCAGTAAAAGTTGCACCGTTTTCGAGTTATACCAATTTAAAGATTTTTCCAATTTCTCTCCTCTTTTAACATTGCAAGTGCCCGCATTTACTGGGATAACTTTAGAATTTAGTTTTTTTTATTTGTACGCTTTCATGAATAGTTGATTAAGATGATAGAAGCATTATTATGTCAATAACTAATGTAAAAGTTGGAAAAATACTGTAATGAACTTGACTTAAATTATCATCAACATATTAATTTCAACTTTGAACACCTGCCATGACTTTTTTTTACTAGAAACGAAATGAGCAAATAACTTTAAAAACATGCGTATGTTATGCCAATTCTAAAATGGTATGACACATGATACCATAATGCAAAAAAGTAGGAATTCGAATCACATTTGATTGACCAAGGTTCAAAGATAATGGTTTAACTTTCATTAGTTTTTACAATAAATGTTCGAATTGTTTCCCTGCGACTCTAAGGCACAAATGGCATCTTCGGATAAAATTTCATTTTAATTTTCGTAAACTGGTTTCGGATATGTCTCGGGCTGCATCGAAGACACGTTCGACAGTTCCTCTTCGTTACTTATTAGTTTTGAATAATTTTTGTCTTTCAAACATCCCCAATAAAAAAAACCAGTGGGTTTAGATCCGGGGAACGCGGTGGCCATAAAATTGATCCCATTCGCCCAATCCATCTGTCAGGATACTTGTTGTTTAGGTGCTCACGGACTGAGCGAGCGTAGTGTGCCGGGCAGCCATCTTGCTGGAACCACATCCTTTGCCTCAATGCCAACGGCGTGTCCTCTAATAAAATAGGCAGATCGTTTTCCAAAAAACTGCAGATAATTCTGGCCATACAGAATCGGCGGCAACTCGACCGGTCCTATTATTTGGCCGTTAAAAATTCCGGTCCACAAATTAATTTTAAATTGGTATTGTGACCGGTCTTCTCTCGATTCGTGTGGGTTAGTTATTTGCCAACTGTGGATGTTATGCAAGTTAACGTACCCATCCCTTTTGCAGGCCGATTCGTCGCTCCATAATACTTCATTAAAGAAGTTCGGGTTTTCCCTCCATTTCTGTATCATTTTTCGACAGAATTGAATACGCTGCGTGTAATCTGTCGGAAGAAGCGTTTGAACACGATGAATGTGGTAAGGGTGGTATTTGTGCCGCTTCAAAATTCGTTGTGCCGACGATTTAGTAACGCCAGTACGGCGTTCGATTATTCGCACGAGTAGTCGTTTCAGTTCAATAAAATTAATCAGAGTCCAGAGAAATGCCAAGTCGATTTAGTTCAGGAACACCACAGGAAAACAGAGACGCAGTGAACATGGTGATAAGTAATGACATAAGTCAAATCAATAAAAATAAAAAGTAACTAAAAAGTCTGCTATTAAAACGAGGCTTAATATTAAAGCACGAAACGCAAACTACTTTGGGTCACAGCCACAGGGCACCCACTGCAATAAATTAATAACTACCATACAATTCTTTACATAATAAACTTGCAAAGCGGCTAATAGCCTTTCATTTGTTAGTTTGGTTTCGGGATCCTTATTAGGAAAAGTGAGTCGAATTCCTACTTTTTTGCATTATGATATCATGCGTCATACTATTTTAGAATTGGCATAACATAGGTACGCATGTTTTTAAAGTTATTTGCTCATTTCGTTTCTAGTAAAAAAAAGTCATGGCAGGTGTTCAAAGTTGAAATTAATATGTTGATGATAATTTAAGTCAAGTTCATTACAGTATTTTTCCAACTTTTACATTAGTTATTGACATAATAATGCTTCTATCATCTTAATCAACTATTCATGAAAGCGTACAAATAAAAAAAACTAAATTCTAAAGTTATCCCAGTAAATGCGGGCACTTGCAATGTTAAAAGAGGAGAGAAATTGGAAAATTCTTTAAATTGGTATAACTCGAAAACGGTGCAACTTTTACTGAGGTCATGTTAGGTTGGTTCGGTTCGTCTGAGGCTGGGGAATCTCCGGTGTCACTGTGACGTGCTATTTATGGGACACCCTGTATACGCTTTCACAGCTAAAGCGCTGAACCGATACTAATGAAATTTTGTATGGATATAGCTTGAATGGGTCCATATTTTGTTCTCCTACCGATTTGAAGACGGATTCATCACTCTTTAGAATTTTTAACTGGGTGTTATCAACCCAATGGGACCCTGACCCACCATAAGACGGTGTCACAGTGATATTATGAAACAATTTGTTTGCGGGTGGTAGGACCCTGTGCAGGGTCCGTCCGGATCGCTACCACCATCTTATCCATTAACCTACCGCCAAGCAGCAGTGTTCGCATTGTTGTGTTCCGGTTTGGGGATAAGACAGCCGGTGTAATGACTAGCGTAGAGGCATTCCATCTTAGTCCTCTGGGTTGGCAACGCATTTGCAGTCTTATGCTAATGTCTATGGGTCACAGTTTCCACTTACCATCAGGTGGCCTGTGTGCTCGGTTGCCTTCTCTATGCCATAAAAAAAAAAAGATACTTCTTACAACTTGAATAATTACGTCACTGTGACACAGTTCTATGGTGGGTCAGGGCTCCATTAGGCTGATAGTACATGTTTTTATTGAACGACAAGCAGCGAAGTAATACGACGTGGCTCAGACGCCCCACAGAGTCTTATTTTTTGTTTTATTTTTTCTTTGCCCCGCGGCGACTTGAACAGCTACTACCGCGGGAATATGGCGTTTCCAGTATGATGTGATTTCGCCAGTGTCAAGTATGTATAAGTATAAATCAATATAGTAATAAAACACAATCCAATCTTCTCTAGGAAGATTGGTGGCAACGTTGTACGGTGATATGTAGGACAGAGGCCAAGATAGTTTTAACCTCTGTACCACTGCGAGTCCACTTGAAACGAGAAGTAAGATGCCAGGATACACGAAATAAGTCCAAGTCTTCTATCACTGTGTAAAAAAGAACGTTGAACACCTAAATATACACAAAAATAAAAAATAAAACAAATTACACATCCGCCATCTTTTGACGTTGCAAATGGCCTCCCCCACAGAGTCTTTGTGGCATATGAAGTTTGACGGCAATTTTTTGCCGACGTTTGGCGTCAGTGTGATGAATTTTTTGGGCTTTGGCGCCCAAAAGGCCTTTTCCACTGATTGATATAATCGGAGTAATAGATGAATTAACGAGAGCATGGAATTGCATATGTAGTAGTATTGTATGTTTACAGGCATTATATATTTGAATTTTCTATTTTCTCGTACTATCAGCATAAAAAGAGGTTTGTTATATATTGAAGAAGTAAATACCAAAATAATGTCAGTGTCAAATTGTGAATATTATTTACGTTGTGCATATATTTTGTGTCAGCCCGTACGACTAAGTGTAAGGAACATAATTTTCAAAAAATAGGTCATCGTGAGTGATTTTGGTCCGATTAAGAGTCAAAGTAAGCAAATTATTTTTAACTGTTATAAATATTTTGAACTTGAACTGAAGAAAAATTTAAATTCCCCTTACACCGCTGCCCAGTTAGTTTAAAAGCTACAGGTGTTGTCTCTCTACTGTTTATAACCTTGTGTCTGAGAGCAATAGTGAGAAATTCGCATCAACAAAGAAATTCACCTCCCCGAGAAATAAAAAGTTACGTACTTGTCCGTCATCAGCAGTAGACGATTTTGATCAGGAAATCATCCGGAGAACTATATAGGTATACAATTTTCATCTGCCCCATAAGCAATTTCCAACCTTAAAGGCACTCCACTCTGTGTTAAAATTCGATATAGATTACAAATTTGGCATTTCCACCTTACGAAAACAAATACAAAAATTAGAATTTAAATGGAAAAAGACCGAGGACAACCGAAAAATATTAATGGAAAGACACAAAAAAGCTAAGAATAAATTATCTTACCAAAATTGCGGAATATCGGTCTAAAGATAGACCACTAGTTTATACTGATGCTACATCCACACTTCACATGTGTCCGGAGAGGCTTGGACCGATGGAACAGAATTTGGTGTAAAAAAACAAATCAGTACAGGCCAGCGGTTAATAATAGTGCACGCAGGAGGAAAAGATGGTTTTATTCCCAACGCTTTGTAAATGTTTAAGGCAAACCAAAAAACGGGAGATTACCATGACCAGATGAACTTTGTCAACTACGAAAAATGGTTAAAAGAAAAATTAATACCGAATAGCGTACTTATCGTAGATAATGCGTCCTATCACAACAAACTTTTGAATCGTGCTCCAACGTCAAATTTTCTTAAACAAGAAATGATGGATTGGTTGGCAGAACACAACATTTCATATAGCCCGTTGATGTACAAAACCAGTTTGTATGATTTAATTAAACAAAATAAAGAGCGGTTTCGTTAGTACCACATAGATGCAATTTTAAAAGAACATGGCCACTCCTTTTTACGATTGCCACCGTATCACCCGACATTCAATCCGATCGAAAATATTTGGTCCATAGTAAAAGGATATGCAGCGAAAAGAAACGTTTATTTAAACATGCAAGGCATTATGAGTTTAGTAACTGAACGAATGAATACTTTTACTGCTGAGAACTGGGAAAATATTTGTCGCCCTGTCGAAAGTGAAGAAAATAAATATCGATGTCAGGAAGGGGAAATGGATCGAATTTCAGACAATCTTATTATCAATACTTGTGACAGCTTAGATGAAGATCATGATAGCGACTAAAAGCAAAAAACAGAGGACTACTACTTATTCCATTTCTTAAGGGTAAGTAATTTTATTAAATTAAGAGAAAATTATTTTCCTTTTGTTGCAAACGGTACAACCACTACAAATGCAATTCCATTTTCTCGATAATTCATCAACAATAGAGATAGAAAAAAATGGAGTGATAAATAATTATTTTCACCTCGGCAGCTCAAACAAGCGAGAGGCAAAGTAGCTTTTTAATTATTATTTTTAAATGCCGTGAGCAGTGCGGGGGCTACTCACAACATTCGAAAAAATTGAACTTCACTTTGTTCTGTCACTTTCACTTCGATGGGAAAAAAGCGAGAGATAGAAACAACTTGATTCGAAGTTCGATTTTCCAATTCCACACATAGTAGGCCCAAAAAGAAACGCACGTTCGGATGCACACATTACCGTAAAATTGCAAATAAAACTATCTGTTAAAGTTTGAAATGTGTTTATTATAACTATTTTATACAGTACAATCATTTTTTTTATTTTGAAGACAAAATTAATGAAAAATAAGAAGTTTATCATGTATCTACATAATTTTGTTATCGTTTTAACAATCTTTAATTTCGTGACATAAACCGCGGGGGCAGGTTTTTTTGTTAGTTAGGCGGTTGTTTTTTTTAAAGCCACAGACTACCTACATAAAGCTGTATAAAGTTGTGTTTGCACTACGGCATTATCAAGTTGAGTGACAGGTTTTATCTGTTTCATGTTTATTTTTTCCACTTTTTATTTTATTAGTATTTTGCAAAAATGCTTGTGATTGATGCATATGCGATCGTGTCGTTATTTAGTCGTGTATTCACCAAATGGTCACAACGGAAGACCTGCGTTGGCCCTGCCAGCTTCACGCTGTGTTGTTCTCGCTGCTGAGGTGAAAAGTTGTATGTCTCACTCGAGACCAAAGTTTTTTACGTCTCGTATCTTAATAATAATAAAATCCTTCGCTTACTCGGGATTCAAAATCATCACCCGCAGCAAAAACCAACTTTGCTCTCTTGTTGAACAAATAACTATTTCATTTCTCATGCTCTTAAAATGCTACTTAAATCTCTGCGAATCGGGACTAAAGCTCCTTATTAATCTCTAGGGATTAAAGTACCTATATTTTTTTTGATTTACTTTGGAAACCCCTAAACAACCAATCACGGTGTTTGTGAATGGAGGATTATCGCCATTTTCAGTGATTGTGTATGGACCATATTTTTGGGTGTCGAAATAACCTCAAAATGACAACTGTGCAAATATATTTAAAAAATGTTAAAAAAATATGTAATGTGGTGTGAAAATAAAAGTTTAACCCGCTTTTGTAGTACAAATATGGCCTGAATGTCAGCCCGTTTTACCCATAACAAAATTGCATAACTCATAACATAACACTATGAAAATAACTATGATAATACACCAGTCTCGCCTTGGCTTCAACCGCCGTCATTGCTCTCTTCAATATATTGACGAAAATAATGATAACTACCATCAATATTTTATGTCAAAATCAGCGACCACCGGGACCTCGGGGTGGTTCTATGTTGGGTCAGGGTACCGATGGGCTGATAGTAGGTACCTACATTGAACACGTATGCAAAATGACTGGTTTATCCAATGCCATGATTACAAAATTGTCTTAGTTTCAGTAAAGGGGCTTCTAAACGGGCCATGTTTTGCTGCAATTTGTGGCCGGCAACTAGTGCTATCTTACTCTTACTTCGTATGTTAGAGCAAGATGCGTATAGTTGCCGGCCACACATTCCCGTGAAAATGTTGCTCGTTTAGAAGCCCCCTAAGACTTACTTAGCAAAACGTCTAGGTCGTGAAATGCACAAGTAGGCAGAATGACTTAATTGTGTAAGGCCTCATTGTATTAAGGATTTGTAATCAAAAGGTCTTGTTTGTTTATTGTCTTAGGTATAAAGGCGTGTCCGCTGCGCCAAAAAACTAACCAAACATGTTAGCATAATATGTTACAAAACATGTTTAGGTACAACTGCACGTCCATTGCGACTTTGGAGTGGAGGTCATAACATTTTACTTTTCTTTTGACAGCTGTCATACCAGTACAATTTGTCAAATTATGGGCCGCTCCCCGGCCGCTCCTTTACCAATTGAATAAAATACAGCGTCTTTAATTTATTCCACTTCATGGCAAATCATTATAAATTAAATAATTAATGCCCTATTTGACAGTTTTTCACTCAAACTCAAAACTTTCCAAACTTCAAAATATGGCCCCCTCCCCCGCAGACGAACGCGGGGAATGTTTTCCATCCGTGACGGAAAACATGTTTCGGTGTTTTTAAACAAAAAACGTTTAAAAACATCGAAAACAAGGTGCAGCGGACGCGGCAAAGTAAAATGAGCAGTGGATGAAACGGGGAGGCCATTTTCAACGTTAGAAGATCGCGGATGTGTAATTTGTTTTAGTTTTGTATTTTTGTGTATTTAGGTGTTCAACGTTATTTTCTGTTAGTGATTTGTCCTTTTTATGCCTTTGTGTTGCACAGTGATAAAAGACTTGGACTTATTTCGTGTATCTGGCATATTACTTCTCGTTTCCCGCGGTAGATGTTGAAGTCACCGCGGGGCAAAGAAAAAAAAGAAGATAAAAGTGGATGAAACGTCATAATTGCTAAACGACTACGTTGTATGAAAAACGGAGCATTTTGTGAAACTTTTTCAAAAATTGTAATCTCTGATCAATGATCATCCTTAAAACACTTTCGTCATTTGAAGTAGGTACCTACTATGGAGGTGATAATAAAATAATGTGTTGTCATTATACAACCTGGAGAAATTACTACTTAACATTTTTTTTATACTTTACGTTTTAACTACATACTTACTTTTTATACTATAAAGACATTCTACAATATTGAACGTGAAGATTATCCAAACCATTTACCTATTAAAACATTACCTATGAGATTAAATTTAGTCGTTTTACAGCCAAGTCATTCCGTCTTCTATGGCTAAGACATTTTGCTACCCGGACAAATATACAAGTAAGGTGCTCTGCTCGCCGAGGCCAAATGCACGTAAGGCCTTCAGGACCGAACCGGTTTCAGACCCCCGGTCCAATCATTAGACCGTATTATTCTCCCCAGGTAAACGTCGTAGAAAGATACAACGAGAGTTTATTCACTACCCTAAGTATACTCGCAGACAACGAAGGTCGTTGTTGGGCTAAAATGCTACCCAAAGTTGCCCTTTACAATTCATGTATAAACTTGGCTACATCATTTACTCGTAGGTATAGTAGAAACTATTTAAAATCACCATTTCCACTTGAGAACTTATCTGCTATGAATGGCATTGTTATCTTTTGTTAAACTCAAACGCTAATAACGTGTACAAAATGAAATGCATTAATAACAAAAGATGGAATATTAATTACAACTTTAAGCACTTGAGAATAAGGTTCAAATTGGAATAGGATACACTTCACATAGAACCTTTTGGACATGACATATAATAAGGACCACCTGGTGTAGCATTTAGCAAGTGTTAGTCATTTCTAAAAGGTTCTATGTCAATTGTGAGTGAGTTCGTAATTTCCAATTTGAACCTTATTCTTAAGACGGTAAAATTCTAATTCATATTCCATCTTTTGTTATTATTGCATTTCATTTTGTACAGGTAATTAGAGGTTGGATTTAACAAAAGATAACAATGCCATTCATCGCAGGTAAGTTCTCAAGTGGAAATGATGATTTTAAATAGTTTGTACTATACCTATTCCGAATTACTTAATGTATGGACACGAGGTACTCCGTTAATGAGCGCAATTATTCAGACTGTGGACCCAGGTGTGGAACGCAGTCGGAATGAACGCGAAAATTGTCTTGGAACTCTCCAAGAAGTCTACGCTAAATTGTCAAATATGCTTATTTTGGGATTTAACCGGAATTCTAATCAGTTTAACAAAAAAAGGGTTCAAATTCGTTTCAGAACAGGCATTTGGCGACGGAACACATGTATTATAATTATTATGCATACATTTACGTTCACTTTACCGCTCGGAATTTTATGAAGTGTCCAAAAATTTTCAGCCGCAGTGTAGTCAAGGAATTTGGCGTACCTTTTTGACTCTTATTGTCACTGTGACAAGAGTGAAAAAGGTACGCGAATACATTTCCTTGACCGTACCTTACGAACTGTTTATACTTTGTTAAGTGAAATTACATAGATACATACATTTTCATACATTTGCTACTTGCCACTTGACACCGAATGTATGAACTTCACACTTGCACTTAACAAAGTGTAAACAGGGCCTTATATCGTAATAAATTTAAAAATGAATACTTAATGTTTGGATTCAATCTCTTATCATTTTTCACCATTCTTTTGTCTGGTTTCACGTGTTGCGCCCGCGCGCAGATACGTTTGTTCAACTGTTTTGATTCGGTTTCTCAGAACTACGCATTTTTTCGGTTTATCTTTATTTATCATTAGGGCTCGGAATTTTGAGGGCAGCTTTCGACAAGTTATACGGAGAGAACACCGCTGTTTATCGATGTTATCTACAGATCATTAGTCTTTTTATTTATTTACATATGTATTTATTAAAATAAAACCTAAAAAAATCCGATAATACGTACTCTTTTCAGCGGTCTATGATGAGCAATGTTCGAAATATCGGAAAGCTATAAAATAACATTTTCTGTTTTATTAAGGGTAGGCAAACAAGCCACCTAACGCTAAGTGGTCTCAGGGGGATCTATTCTCAAATTATAAAATATAAGGGTTTTCGTAATCAGTATTTATTTCAATAAAGCAATTTAAACGGATTAAACTTTCCGATATTTCGAACTTTTTTCAACATCGACCGCCACAAAGAGACGCATCGGAAAAATTGAGATTTTATTTAATTAAAACATAAATTTAAAAAAAAAACTCGATGTGTCGATAACATCGACATCGTTCTCTCCCTACAACTTGTCAAAAGCCGCCCCCAAAATTCCGGGCCCTATTTAACTCATTTAAGGTATATCAGTGGATCGTTGTTGGTACCGCGTAGCCTATGAGCACATAGTTTGCCAGAGTTTAAGAGATGGAAAATTATGATAGATCTTTTTTTCCTCTCTGTGCTTTATTTCTGTACGTCTCACGTAAGTGGATCTTTTCATTGTTCCGACATTTGAATCTATTAACCTTGACGGTTGGTATTTAACGGTTTTGAACTATATCCCGTCATCTTATATGTTCTAACCTTTTGACTTTTATGGTTAAAACTGATTGCGGCCTTGATCCGTACGGATGTGGATTGATTCGTGAATTCTGGGACTACACCGGTAGTGTCTTTTTTTTTAAATTTCGTTCTGTTTCAGCAGCGGACATAAACTCCGGATTAGACCTGTGTTGGCTATCCTAGCCCTTGTATAGTCCGTAACGATCTTAGGTTAGGTTAGGTTAGTTCTTACATTTAGGTTGGGTCCGTTATTGTTAAGGCTACGTTTGTTTAGGATTACTTACTACATTTGTTAATGCATTATTAATGTGTACGTTTGGGTTTAGCCGTTAAAGTACCCTTACCATGAGTTACAACTTCCGTACTAGCGAATCGATTGCTCTGTCCGTTACAGTATTTAGACTCACCTTATAGAGTGCGAGGGACAGAGCATTCAACTCGCTAGCGAGTACGGTAATTATAACTCATGGTGAGGGTAAACTTAGGGTTTGTGGGTAATTATCTCAACCACATTTTTTGAGCGGCGGACGTGATAATTGGGGTGTAAAGTACATGTATTGGAAAACTATTTATTTTATAAATAATCTTACTCAAAGTACCATATTGAGCCAAAGTTAAAATTATTATTAACTTATTATATTTATCGTAAAAAAATATTTTCAATCCAAAATCAATTTTGGTGTCGTGTCCTGTACTTCCCGCATATACCTACTGATATGTCGTGGTACAAACTTATTAAGCCTCAACTAGACTTATATTTTAGTTATCTGTATTCCTTATTAGTTGAGGTATTTTAAAATGTATCAATTATTGCATTTGCAAGTAAAAGGAAACTGGGAGCAGTGTAAATAAAACTGTCCAAGCGAAATAGTTAATTTTGGTGGTGAATATTGAAATTGATTTTATGAGCGAACGAAACGTGATTTAACAAACAAATATAGCGTCAGATGTTCGTTCAGTTTCACTCCAGCAATAGACGGTGAAAGATTTGTACCATCTTTCTGCGTCTTCCCGCTAAGCACATAGGTAAGTATCTAATTTTGGTGGTATGAAATACACTTTATTAATCGTGATAACTTAGATAAGTCATTATTTCGCAAAAAGTTTTGTTGTGTGATAGTTTTTTCAAGTATGTTTATGGTGTCTTTTTAACTGTAACGAGTTAAGTTTTTGTTAAACTAAAACATTTGTTTTTAATTTAAAAAAAATGTTAAATTTTAAAATTTGGTGGTACTATTTTGGTGGCTTTTGCGAAACACCAAAATTATCAAAATTTCTGGTCTCCACCAACATTATTTAAACAACAAATAATCATTATTTATTATATTAGAAACTTACGTTTTGGATTTTCATAAATAACAAGGAAGATTCCCTAACGATTATATTTTAATTAGCCCGATATGTTATTATTGATCGTGAGTTTTTCTAAGAAAAGTAATTTTGGTGGATAATAACAATTTTGGTGGTACATAATTAGTAAAATCGTTATATCTTAAAAAACACTTGGTATAATAAAGGGCCATTTTAACTCTGTTTTTATAATGACTAATGACGTCACTTAGACGTTTAATTGTAAACCCTACTAAGAAAATAAAAAATACCACCAAAATTAGGTTAATTTGACGCTTGTTGAAATTCACCCTTGTATGGTTGCTGCATTGACAACACTAGCTTCTGGCCGCGACTGCGTCCGCGTAAAGAATGATGGGCAAATTGGCCCAAATAACCAATACAAATGTCATGCATACAACGTGAAAGCTAGTTACATAAGCTTCATTTTCTAATATGGGGACAAACTACGAAAACCCTCGAGAAGAGAGTTATCAGCCTTCATATATTCATACACACACAACGTTTATTACTAGCTGTGCCCCGCATGCGTTACAATGCTATTTCCCGAATATCCGACTCCCGCTTAAACGATTTTACTATTTACAACAATTACAGCAAATAGTGGGATCAATAAGCTCACATAAGTTATACTTATATTGACGATTGGGCTGGGTTCCATACATTTTTGCCCATCATTCTTTCGATTACTGTTAATCCCTTGGGGAACTTTAAATTTTCCAGGATGAAAAGTAGTTAGCCTATGTGTTAATTCTGGGTATAAGCTATATCCATTCTAAATTTCTTCCAAATCAAGTCCTTACAAGTTACGATACAACGTGAAGGAGTAACGACAAACAAACGCGTAAGTAGGTACACAAACTTTCACATTCATAATATTACTAGCCACTCGCCCTCGCTTCGCTTCGGTTTACGTGTGTTTTCTGTAACACCCGTAAGTACATAATCAAAAACCGCATCTAAATCCGTTGCGTAGTTTTAAAGATCTAAGCATACATAGATAGGGTCAGACAGACAGCGGGAACTGACTTTGTTTTATATTATTTAGTGATAGTGATAGTGACAGAAGTAACAGATAACAGAATACAAGTACCCAATCCCATACAGCAAAAGCGTGCCGTCCTAAAGTAGGCAATTCTGTAGGCAATTTTAGTCCCGTAGTCACACCAGTAGATGGCGTATCTGAGCCACCACTACTATGACGCTGGCAGCCTACCTATTCGTTTTATTGAGATATTACCAGATGGCGTTGACTTCAAAAAATATATTTGACTTTAAAATTGAGGCATCTAGAAAATTGTTGTACTTAGTAGGAGATCCGAATAGAAGAAGATTTCCACCGGGCTGTTTATTCGATAAAACGTATTTTATAGCAAATTTGCCAATACTAAAAACATTGTTCTCTTTTTAATGTAACTGTAGGAACCTATCTTCCTAAATGAAAAGAGATGACAGAAAAAGTCAGCCAGTGCAATTATGGCAATTATTTTCTAATTTTACGCGGACATAAATACATACCTACCTATTGCGGCAGAGGCACCCATATTGTATTGAGATGGTCTTTGTCACTCACCTAGGGTGGGGTATCAGCAATTTTTAGGTCGATATAATCCTACTTCAGTAGTAGTAGTAGTAGTAGTAGTAGTAGTCCTATCTGAAGTAGGATTACAGAATAGGCTACAGAATTGCCTACTTTAGGACGGCACGCTTTTGCTGTATGGGATTGGGTATCTGTACTTGTATTCTGTTATCTGTGGTATTGGATATGTATTCGATGTCGGAATGCATAACCGATTGGACATTACAGCTCCATCTAGTCCAGATTAGAGAAGTCATTGATCGCGGTGGATCTTTATCCACCGCGATGTGTGCACCGCGACCAAAAAGTGAGCGGAAAAAAAACGCGGATTTCAAAGTCAACCGGGTCAAGGTTTACCGGATTTTTTTATCAAAATTTGTTTTAATCTATAAATGCCGGGCAAGGATACAATCATTTTATTCAATTTTAAGAATAAGAAAGAAAGAAAATTTCGTAGGTATTTCGACTAGACTCAAGTCGGCGGCGGCGTGGGTTCCACGACGAGGCCATACTAAGTATAAACTTAAGTACATTTTATTTTTGTTACGTTACAACGTGACGAAACCACACCGGCGTGGCGCACGGCGCACACGTCTATCAGAATATGAACTTATAGTTTCGCCGTGTCCGTCCGTCCGTCCGTCCGCAGCCTAGCTCACAGACTTTAGTTCTAGAAAGCTGTAATACATATTACTCACGCCAACAAAGTAGTAAAATGAAATCCTGTTTTTTTTTTTGTACACATATCGTGGGGATGTTTGTTTTTTCGTTTACTCCAATAGTGCGGGCTGTCGTAGGAAAGGTCTTAAAAAAAAATTGCGGTTTAGTGCAAGCTTTAAAGCGCTTATTTTTGTTAGAGTCAAGTAAGTATATCCTTTAGCAGCTTTTAAGCTGTGACATCCTTTAGCAGCTCTGAAAGCATGCGACGACGTGCATAACAGCTGAAAGCATGCGATGAGCCGATGACATACCTACTTTAGCAGCTCTGAAAGCATGCGACGACGTGCATGCATAGCAGCTGAAAGCATGCGATGGCATCCTTTAGCGGTGAAAGCATGTGACAGCATACTCTAACCAGCAATGCGTATAGTGTGTTTAAAATCGTCCAGCTAAATGGGATTCGTTGCTGACCGATGTAAGTCCACCCTAAACATCCATCACTATTTGACAATGTATTTGCGAGTGAGACAGATGTTTTATCCACAGCGAGTATCAATGTTGTGTAAACTGTCATTATCCGACTACGACGAATTCAAAGCATTTAAATAGGAGAGCTAGCTACGGAAATCCCTCTAGTTGGTGTGCCATACTATCATTATTATTAAGTCGGGCGCCTGGCAGCTGTTTAGTGGTGGTGGTGGTAGAGGGATTTCGTTGCTTTATAAATTGCAAACATATTTCCGTCACCTGGCACCTGGGATTATAGATAGATACTATACTATAGAAAGAGAGCTTGATTTTGTTTTATATTTTGTAACTCTTTAGTTTATTTAATACTAGCTATGTTATATCTCGATTAATATATTTTATTTAGTTTTTAGGGTTCCGTAGTCAAACTAGGAACCCTTATAGTTTCGCCATGTCCGTCCATTCGTCCGTCCGTCCGTCCGCAACCTAGATCAGAGACCCTTAGTACTAGAAAGCTGTAATTTGGCATGAATATACATATAAGTTAAGTCACGACAAAAAAGTGGTAAAACAAAATCTTGTTTTTTTACAATATTTTTTGTTTAGTGAATGTGCGTGGTTACGAGTGTGTATGTGTATGGCTGTTTAGTTGAGTGTGCGCACAAGCGCGCGCGTCTGTGTTTGTGTGTGTGTCTGTGTGTGCGTGTGTGTGTGTGTGTGTGTGTGTGTGTGTGTGTGTGTGTGTGTGTGTGTGTGTGTGTGTGTGTGTGTGTGTGTGTGTGTGTGTGTGTGTGTGTGTGTGTGTGTGTGTGTGTGTGTGTGCGCGTGCGTGCGTGCGCGTGTGTGTGTGTGTGCGTGTGCGTGTGTGTGTTTGTGTATTTAGTAGCAAGTATCTTAATACATGTATACGACTAATTACCTACCCGTATCTATTTATATCTTATCTGCGCATGTCAATATTTGAGTAACGGCAACTATACCAACTTACATAGATAGCATAAGTCATAACAAAGTCATAACACTCATAACACATCAATACCATCATCTATAAATAACAACCAATTAGAATACACCACGTGTGCTTACTTACGCGTGCTTTGTTTCGCTCGCCACTCGCTATAATATAATCATTTCTCTTATCGCAGCAAATGCCAATTACTCAGTGGCACGATAACTACATCCGACCGGATCGAATCGAATTCCATTAATTCTGAAACTCATTGTGTTATTTGTGTTCATAATCCCTACCTATAGGAGGGAGCGAGATGGCGCGAAAACCGGTCGAAACCGGTCTGACCCCGACTACGCATGCACAGAAGGTTTTTTTATTAGGTCGGTGGCGTTGTGCCGTTGTGGCTGTGGCTCTAAATATAAATACATAAAGGTACCTGGTTCATTATAGAAATAGGGACCTAGGGTATGCACCATAAATGTTTTAAGTACCTACTTATTTATTTTATATTTATTTATAGTAGGTACCTATGATTATTGTCAAGTGTCTATACCTAATTAGGTAAGTATAATAATGAATTTTATAAGCAAATAGGTAGATAGGTAGGTATATTATAAATAAAAGTAGGTAAATAAGTAGGTACGGTTTATTTAAGTAGATAGGTATACTAGTACCTACCTACTTACCTATTAACTTGATTTACGGTTTCCTAACTTTGATTATCAATATTATCATTTACCTATCATAATCAAAATAACAAGGTACTTACTACTTACCTATCAGGATTATGGATTACTTAACTACCTACGTGCATTCTTAAAGGTTGATTGTCATTATGAACAGCGATGTAATAAATTCTACGAGGCGACAATACCATTAATTATTCAAATAAAATGAGGTCATGCGCACGAAACCGGTTCGTCGCTCAATCGTCAGAATCGTGCTCAGTCATTCGATTCCCTCAGTGCTGCACGATAATAGCGACGAATTATTATTACTTGTGCGCTCAAAACTGCTCGAGTCGGCGCACCACTGCGAAGCGAGGTCACGCCGACCCGATTCGAGCCAAGCCGATAATAATACCCGCCCCTACTACCTCGGCTCGCCTCACCGCGCTCTACTCTATAGATATTTACGTCGCATACCCGTCTCGTCTATAGAAAGTATAACGCGAGATGGAGTAACGTGTTGCGATGAGAGCGAAAGAGACAAAATACGTTAGCGTCAGTCTACGTGCTAGGAATTGCCAGCCAGCCAATACTGTTCTGGCATAGCATACAGGCTGCTTGGCATCTGCGTCGTTCCGTCCGTACCGAGCAAGCCGCTGAGAGTTTTGCTCATCGTATCTAATCAACATCTTGTACTCAAGAGTGGTTTCAAGTTAAGATTGGATTGATAAACAATCACACTGCTGATTATAGTCAAATTGTTCACCAATTAGTTAAAGTATTCAGGCATATTGCCGATTGCAACAAAAATAGTTCATCGTCGTTCACTTGTTTTGGTTCGGATCGGTTCGTTCAGTTCAGTTCCGTGTGCTCGGCATTTTGACAAGTGCTCGTTTATTTAGCCAGCCATTTTGTATTTCACAGGAGGTAAGAAAGAAACAGTGACAGAAAATACGCGGAAATTAACTTTCGTGTTTATTTAAATGTTGTTGTGACCGCAAAGTAGACAAAAACTTGTACGATTAACTGATTTCACATGTCTCAAGTGTCTTAATATTTGTGTTGTGTAGAATTCTGGAGCAGACGCCGACTTGAAGTGTTTGAAGTGCGGGATTCGATTTAACGCGTCTTTAGTAAAACTTGCAAGTTAATGCGAGGAAATACTATTATTTGGAGTTGAAATGAGAGTGAGTATTTGTGTAATATTACGATATCGATGTTTTGTTTGTGTACGGGCGGCACGGCATGTTATTGTTGCTTTACACTTTTTGTACATTGTTTTTAAAAGGCATGTGCCTAAACCTATACCTACTTAAATATTTTAATCCTATTTTATTCATATTAGTATAGTACCTGTTCAATAATTAATCAGTTTATTAAAAATCAAAGGTATAATTTGTATAATTACATGTATAATTTGTTTTTTTTACTCTAGTAAAAGTTACAAATCCTAAACCTTACAAATTTTAAAGCTAACAAAGTTCAAGTTTGTTTTAGCCCAAATGTTTATACCCAAATTCTTGGATAGTAAATTTGAGGATTTTGATAATATTGGAATTTACCTTTCTTATTTAGAAACTACAAAATTAGCCATTTCAAAAATTTGTATGTATATACCTATTATTTTTGTTGCACTTTTTTTTTTAATATGGGCTTTTGTCAAATAATTGTGTAATGTTGTTTACAGGCAAATCATGGCAACAAAGTTTGAACCTGATTACCCGTTGTCACCAACTAACAATGAGTCAGGTTTGTTTTATTTTTGCTTCCCTTTTTTTATTTTATTCTTTAATCTTTCACAATTTATTTAGTTGGCAAAAATGTTTATTACATTTTCATTAAACTTACTTGGCTCATAAATGAGAGGACCTAATTATTTGAGATAAATTTCAAAGTCAAGCCCTGTTGGCGAAAACTTACTTTAATTAATATAGTCAGTTATTGCTTGTGTGAATATGTAGTATTTTTTGCTTAGTTTTATATTTTGCAGACAAACTTCCCAAACTCTTATAAGATTTATTTTGCAAAAACTATGAGATAACATTTAGACTACTTAAATAAAGCTCAGATATAGATTTTAGAGTGTGAATGTAAACATTATAGCTAAGATCTGCATAGCCAAAGAGAGAATGGTTTTATATGTTTTTTTTTGTTTGGATTGGTGTTGTGTTCACTATTACTGTAAAGCTTTAAAAAGTGTTAAATATCCTTCTTTGATTGGTCGTTATAAATTAAGAGGTACTTGTTTGTTATGAAATACAGCTCAACATGAATTTTGGAATTTAATTCTAATTATATTATATTTTTGTTGAGACAATTCATATTTTGTGCATCTGCAAGGTAGCCATTAATATTTTTTTTTCCTGTTAAAGGAGACCAGGGAAAAGACACTTTTGTTTCAATTTAAATTATAAAAAAATCTTTTATCTGTTACCTAGTATTCATTAATTTGCAGTGATATTAGTTCAAATGAATGGAATATAAATCATTGTAAAACAGCAGATGGCCATGGATTCAAGAAATATTATTCACTGGCAAATCAATTTGGAAATTACCTAATATCTTTCCCTTGGTCTCTTTTACACTAAGAAAAAAAAGGGAATTTATATGCCAAGTTTATTTGAGTCATTATTTCTCTATTTTGGTGATTTATGTTATGTGACAAGGCAACTTTACCCGGAGAAAGACATTTTCATGATAAAACTATGTCTTTTTTTTTTATTTTTTTTTTTTATGGCATAGTGAAGGCAACCTAGCACACAGGCCACCTGATGGTAAGTGGAAACTGTGACCCATAGACATTAGCATAAGACTGCAAATGTGTTGCCAACCCAGAGGACTAAGATGGAATGCCTCTATGCTAGTCATTATACCGGCTGTCTTATCCCCAAACCGGAACACAACAATGCGAACACTGCTGTTTGGCGGTAGGTTAATGGATAAGATGGTGGTAGCGATCCGGACGGACCCTGCACAGGGTCCTACCACCCGCAAAAAATAACGATAAAACAATATCAATAAATAACGATAAACCATCATCATCTATGTACTTACAAATAACTGTAAATATACAAATAAATTACTATTAACAAAATTTATTTTAGTGCGGCAATTAACGTTTTTTTGAACGATAGGTTTATAGGATTAGACATTGACAATATTCTAGATTTTGAATATTAGTTGAAAACAAGTTTATAGGAAGAAGATATTACAGAAAACAATTGTATAGATTTTAAATAATATGTGTTATATTACACATTCTAAATGTACAATTACTAAACGTTACAGATACTGACTTTTATAACCAAGGAATGATCAAAGCAAGTTATTTTATAACATTCAAATTAACATAGCTAATATTTGAAAACATTAAGACACAATTCCGGCTAAGGGTTAATGCATCCCTTTTTTTTTGCGCCCTTTTATAGTAGGTTATTTAAGTACCCAAATTATAAAAGGAAGCATTAAAATAGTTTTAGAACGTTTTATTCCTTAAAAATCTTTAAATGACGCATTTACCCCTTTGTCGGAATTACCCCATCCGTCCATAATAAATGTTATTCAATTATGAGCGTTTTGTGTTTTTGTTCTATGATCTGAAAAGGGATGTCGAATGTTGCAAATGTTGCAATAACAATTTAAGCCTTTCTGGAGGAGCAGCTATTTATTCCAAACATTTATTTAAACAAGTTAAAAAGTAACTCTTCAAAGAATAGGTCAATATTTTTTAAATTAAATATATTTTATTATTAAAACGCTTTAACTGAGTCTAAAGGTTGCACCCGCGATAATAGAATCGCCGCAAGGCTATTGATTAATGTACATGGTAAAGACAGGCCATGAGAAAGACATTTTGCATTTTGACGACGCGTTTAGCTTAGTTGGTAGTGACTTGCTAGCGGTCCCGGGTTCCATTTCGTAGGTATATGGGCGAATATTTGTGTGATAAGCACGAGTAATTTGTTCCTGCGTCTTGGTCGTTACTTAAATACCTATGTATTTCTCTGTATAAGTATGTTTATCGTTTTCTAGTACCCACAGTACAAGCCTAGCGCTTAGTTTAGGTTAGGACTAGGTCAATTTGTATGTGATAGTCACCTGGTAAAAAAATTGTTTGAAGTTTTACATTATGCCAAACTAAAAATATATAAGTAATAAAATTGACTACCCACCCAGTACCCATGTAGAAGATGTTGTGTATTATGTGTATTTTTAGTAGTTTTAGTTTTCTTACGTTTAAAAGAAAGTGTTTTGATTGTACATACAAAAAAAATACCTAATAAATTTTCTTTTAAAATAGATTAAAACAGGCTGAAATTGTTAGATGGCATCAGTAAGCAGAGATAGGCATTAATCGATTATTTTTTAATCAACTAATTAATCGTCACAAAATGAATTACAATTAATTTCATAGCGATTAAATTAATCGACGGAGTATTCGAATAAAGATTGATCAATCGTCATTTTATAATATTATTCATATGTTTGTGTTGTGTCTGTAACAGATTTAAAACAAATTATGAAAAACTATACATATTTCATGGAACTAAAAACAAAATAATTAAACTACTTTTAATTCGTATATGCGAAACGGACTGTTAAATAGTGTTTGACAAGAACCTCGATTTTCGAACAAATCGATTCGCAGATATGATTTCAATCGATGATATTAATCATTGCGTTTTATTTTACCACATAAAAACACCTATACCAATTTTACTATACTATGGCAATATAGTTCTCGCGTGATGTTAGTCGATTTATATTACCTTAATTTATAGTAGGTACGTAAATTAAATTAAGTTAACTTTATAAGAGAATACACGATTACATTTCCTTTATAAACCTGTTTATAAATTAGCAGCATCACTAAATTTGCCAAGTGTCATCTGTCACAGGTACAATAATATAATCGAATAAATTTCACGATTAAATATCGATTAAAAATTGGAACACGCACTTTACAAAAATTATAAAATCTTGTCATGTGTTGGAAAATCATTCTAGTAGGTATGGTGTGTGATATAAACTTGTTCCAGTAACACAATATGGTTTTTACCGTGTAGCACTATAGGCCCTAGAGTCTAGGGTCTCGTAGATAAGGGCTTAAGGCTTACATGAAGTAGATACACGTAGATAATTGGAAAGAGAAAGATGCATGAAAGAGCGAGAAAACCACTTTACTTACCCGTCTTATCAGTTGTTTACTAGTTGGTTTCTATTCGCAAATCGTCGGTGAAACTGCAAAACAGCGTAAATTACTTTTTTAATGACGAGCAAAATGCATCGTTTTTATAAGACGTTAAGGTTTATTTTGCTCTATAAAAAATTTGTTGGTTACGCAGTTTTGCAATATCACCGTGGAAATGCATTAATTATACCTGCCGCAAACCAAATTGCCACACTAGGTCATAAAATCCCGAGGCGGGGCATAGATTTAGAGATGCGCGCGTGCCATCCGTTGTATCGATGAAGTTAAGTCATATTTTTGGTAGAGATATTAAAATTGATTTACATTTAAAATAAATAAAATTAGAGAAAACGTAAGAATATTTACATTTGAATTGCATTTTGCTTGAGTGATATTTGTGTATTTTAAAATTGATTTTTACTTAATGTCTATTCAAATGTGAGAATTTACGTGTGACGAAGATGAAGATGATGATGAGATTTTTAATTAATGTTTTTTAAGTTAATTTACTTTGTTGGGTTTCGCATTTTATATATCGTGATAATTCAGTTTAAAAAAATAAAAAATGTTTTGTGATATTTAATGAGTACTTACTCAGTATCGATAGTGACTACTAGTCTACTAGTCCCTACGCGCATCCGCGAGACCCAATCACAAGGCAGGGAACGGTTAAGCGATACGCGCTGTCTCGCTCTAACATTTTATGACCCAGTGTGCCACTTTACGTTAAGACAACCGGTGAAATGAATAGAATAGAGGCATTCCATCTCCGTCCTCAGGGTTGGCAACGCATTTGAGGTCTTAGGATTGCAGTTTTGAGATTGTAGTCTTGACCCATAGACATTTGAAATTAAATGTCTATGGGTCTCAGATCCCACTTACCATCAGGTGGCCAGAGGTGCTCGCGTGCCTTTCATTACCATAAAAAATAAATAAAATTAACTTATTTATTCCTAATATTAATCGACAGAAAAACAATATATCAATTAATCAATTAAAGATTTAGTCGCTGGTAATTAATCGACAATTAATTTAATCAATCGAAACAGGTCGATAAAGGACGACTAGAACTACCGAATTCACCCCCATTTATGTTCAGTGATTTTTACTAATTTGGGAGATATTGATCATTTTAATCTGAATTTTTGTTATTTTCCCTTATGTCCAAGTCACGAAAACTCATTAATTTAATGTTTCATGTTATAAGTTTTTCAGTGGTGTCTTAGATAATTAAAATAATTTCAATCACATCATCGTTTCTCTCCCCTTAAACCTTGTCCGGTATTTACGGTTTTTGACTATATTGTAGATATTATGAAAAACCATGTCTGTACGTTCTCCTTTTCAATTAAATATTTCTTAGAATGAAATAAATTAAAAATAAACCGAAACGCACTTGTTGCCTTTTGAATGTTGTAGTTATCATAATAACTACAACATTCAAAAGGCGTGAAAATCAGACTTTATTTAGAGGGTGAGAATCGATATTGCCCTGAGGAAAGCTTGTATATATTTTTTTTACAGCTACGATTTAAGCGGCGCTTCACAATCCTCTTTCCATTCCTAAAAAAAACGATTTTTTCTTCTCGCTCTTGTCAATATCATGTATTTGCAGTAAAACTATTAGCAATGCATTTACCGTAAAAACGATTACTAATAAATTTATAGTAAAAAGTATTAGTAAAGCATTTGCAGTAAAAAAAATTAGTAATGCATTTACAGTAAAAAACTATTAGAAAAGCATTTACAGTAAAAACTATTAGTAATTAATCTACAGCAAAAACTATTAGTAATGCATTTACAGCAAAAACTGTTATTTATTTATGTTCTTGTAATTTTCAGATGAAGACGAACAAGAACAAGAGGAACAAGTAGATTCCCCCACCCAAGACAAGCCGCAAGTTCCTAAGGCGTCAAATGTCCAGGATATCCTAAAACGTCTCCAGTCTTCTGGAGCGCTCATAAAAAAGCCCAAGCAAGAGTACCGCTGTTACACCTGTGACGAAGACTTCTCTGACTTTGACGACCTCCATAAACACTTGATCCAGCACGTGTCCCTGCCCTCTGTGGTTCTAGACAAACTGCCGTCCGACGACGAATATGCGCCCTCCGGCGACGAATGGTCAGATGAGGACTCTCCACCACCCAAACAAGAACCCCAAAAAACTCCCCAAAAGTTAGACATATCGCAAATACTCAAAAAGACTGGGCTCTCTATCAAAAAACCTGGTGAAAATGCTTCTAATAGTTCAGATTCAGCATTAAGCAAGTTAAGCGGACTCGGTTTCACTATTAAGAAAAGTACAACACCCATAAAAGAAGAAAAACCAGAGCAAACACCTAGTGACGTCATAAAAAAGTTGGGTAGTCTTGGTGGTATTAAATTGAAATTAAAGTCTGATGGGAGTTCTAATTCATTCAAGGTTGTTAATGGTCTTAGAGATTTTAAGACTTCTGACGACGAAGGAGAAGAAAGCGGCCACGATGAAATGAAGGAGGAACAGAAAGGAGACTCTGAAGAGGATCCAGATGATCAAGACCAACAGGAAGCGTCAGGAGATGAGCAAGAAATGGAAAGCCAAAGCCCTCCAGTTAACACTAAACCTAATAATATTAAGTCGTACATAAACAAAAAGGTTATTAATATTAGTAAGATCATTCCTCCTAAAGTTGAGAATCCATCGCCAGTTAAAGTACAGCCAGCTAAACCTAATACTGGTCGACCTGCAATCAAACAAACACCTAAACGAGGTGCAAATATACCTATGGCAGTACGGGAATCACAGCAAAAAGAAAAGCAAGAAAAGGAAACTACGGAAAAACCTGCAGCGGAAAGACGGGAGTCCCAATCGCAAAGCAGTGCAGAAAATGTAGTAGTGAAACAAGAAGTTGAAGATATGGCAGTTCATGCTTCAAATGTGCCTATGTTTAGTGGTCAAATCAAATCTGAAAGGAGCTCACCAACCCCAGAGTCCACGCCAATAATTGCTACAGTTAAGTCAGAGCCGGGATCAGCAGATGGAGCTGCTAACGCGCCGACGCCTGCTGTTATTTCTGCCAGCCGATCTGATACTCCATTGTTACCCGTAGCAAAGAAGGAAGATACTGGAGTAACTATTATTGAGATAAATGGAGATTCTAATGATGAAGATGATGATTGTTGTGTAGTCTCCGCGACCCCAGCTCCTGATGTAAAGCCGGTGATTCCTAAGACTGAAGATATACCATCTTCATATCCTCCAGCGTATCCAACTACACAACCAAGCTACAACTCAACCCCAGTTTTGGCGTCATCTCTATCCATGCCTGGAGGGGCATCTACTGAAAAACAACATAGTTTCAATTGGAATGCTCCTGATTCTAAACCACCTATAGATATGCTTGAAAAAAGCGCGGATGAAATTTTTGAAAGTCTTTTGTCTAGTGCTACAAAGAAAGAACACTCTTCGATGTCAGATGCGAGTGAGTACATATCTTTAGACACATTAGGGCCACATCACTCTTGCGATATTTGCAATACTCGGTTCACGAGTATGTCGTTGCTTGATGACCATATTAGAGCGACGGGTCACACCAAGAGTATTATTGCGCCGTCTTCAACGCTTATGCCCTACAACCCAGGCTCTGCAAGTAGTCTTTTGTCTAGGTTACTTCCCGTAACTCAATTAGCAGAACAAGTCGGCAAGCTTTCCACTATGAACACTGGTCCTGGGTTTTCGCATCAGCAGAATGTTATGATAAACATCCAAGCCTATCCAGGAGCTGGCGGTGTCATTGTTCCTTCCCAGTCTGGCTATAACCCTTACCCTGGCGGACAGAACATGCATCCGGGCTATCAGCAGATGCCGGGAAACAACATGTACGCAGGAGCGCCTGGTCAAGCTATGCCGGGCCAATACCCCGGGCAACACTACGTCGGTACAGCAGGATACGGTCAGCCGTATCCGTCTGGTATGCCCAAGCCCGGTTATCCTCAGGGAATGCCTCCCAACTCATACAGCTCAGTTTCTTCCCCATACTCGACAGCGTCGCCACTCCAGGGTATGCAGCAGGCAGTTTATGGACAGTCTCCATCAGGGCAGCCACAGATGGGGCAAATGGGTCCTCCCGGGTCTTCACCTAGTCATCTTTACGCTCAAGCGCCCAGTCCTGGAGGTACTATGAAGCCGCCAATAAGCACTGCCAGTGGAATTAGGATACAAAATGTGCAGACTTTTCCTCCCGGGCAGGTGGTAGGTGGGCAGCAGGTCCATCCAGGTCAGCAAATCGCCCCCGGTACAGGCCCAGGTGCTCAAATGCCCTCGCCTAACCAAATAAGAATGGCTTCGGGCGCGAACGTAACAGGTACTCGACCGCGCATGGCTTCGACTCGTGGCGCCAGGCCATCCATTAGGCCGGGCATTCAAGTTCACGGGCAGGTGCGAGGCGGCAAAGCGAGTGGACCCCGCATGCCTATGAAGAGACCCGCGGGTATGGCCGGAGGCCCGGGCCAAAAGCGGCGAAACGACATGCTGCTACCGGGCAAGCACGATAATGAAGATTGTCAGGTCATGGCCATGCAGAAGCAACGAGATGGCCTGCCTTTGATCCACAGCGTGCAAGGAGCCAAAGATAAACTAAATCTCGGTAGTCAGATCTCAATAACCAAGAAAACTGTAAATAAGGAAGCCAACGCCATGGCCAACGTGTTGGCGTCTCGCGGTATCAGCATCAAGCAGAAGCAGAAGAGCCGGTCGCCCACTCCAGAGCGGCCGGTGCCCCACATCCCGAACTTGGGCTCGGGCGTTAGTATAAAGCACACATCTAAATCTAGTAGTTTCTCCATCCCGGAAGCGAAGGTCGGCGCCAATATGCTGTCATGCAAGATCTGTAACAAGATGTTTTTGACCCATAGTACCTTAGCCTCACACATGGCGGCAGCGCATCCTCAGAGAGGGTTCAAATGCGACGAGTGCCCTGCGGCTTACCCTAAATCATTGCAACTTCAGCACCACAAGAGAGTGTTTCACAACATGACCGGTTCAAACCGAGAGCTAGGTTTGCCCGTGGTGGACCTATCGCAAGAAGAGAACCTTCAGCGGCTGAGTAGTCTAGGTATTTACAGTTTTATTCCCCTCGCTAACCGGGAGCAAGCGAATGGGTGCTTCGGTATCCCGGTGATTTCGGTGCACAATCTTAATAACGGGTTAACTAGCAGCCTGCAAGCGCTCGGAGCCGACGGCTTGTTGAGCTTAGGACCCTTAAAACCCCTACCAAACACGTAAAATAAAATTAGATAAGTAGATATTTTTTAATTTAAATGATCCGCCAATACATGAGATAGTCTAGAGCTCGCTTAAGTTACAATTTACATTGAATGAGCCACGTTTGAATGCTAAGACACTTGTTCTTTCTTTGTGGTCAGTGAGTACTTTGTACCGATAAGCAATATGATTCTGCTTATGATGAACTCGGAAACCTTTTAGTTTCTGGTGGGATTGTTTTTCAAATTGTTATATTGTTTTGGCCTGAAAAAATTGAGACTGGCAACTCTAGTAAGTATTTAAGAGTTCCTATAATACATGCTTATATATATTACGTTATCTTATGTCGCGTAATGTAAGCTGCGTATTTAACTATTAAAAACTTCGTTAAAGATAACGTTGCAACTGAAAAACAAATCATTAATGAACGGCACAGTTTCTTTGCAATCTTACAGCAATATTGTTCACTACGTTCACGTAACAATTATATTTTTATTTGATCCAGGGGCTTTTATAGTCGACTAAATACTCGTACAAGTTTACATCTATACCAGTGTCAGTGTAAGAGCGTTGCATTACAAGCGTAGCCACCACATTACATTACAACCATAGGCAGCATTTTCATATTTTGTAATGGTTTGCAGAAGCCAGGTAAATTTAATTGTGGCCGCGTCTCAGACCAACGCCGGACAGTGCGATCATGTCTATAAGACGAAATGCATGGTTTGGCCTGTAAAATAATATATTTACGCATATAGCTTATTTCAATCTTTGTTGAGGGTGAAACCAGTCCTTATTAGATATAAATTACCGCCATTTTGCATGCATTTCGATTTGAAGCAGCAGTTGTGAAGTCGGTGTAATATATTTTTAATGTACTTTAAAACCACAGTACTATTTATGTATGTGTATGTAATAGTAGTTTATGTGACTGGTGCATAATCAGAGGCATTAATACATGAGTGTGGGTTTAAGAAAAAGAAGGCGAGTTTCATAATAAGACCACACGAGTGTTTTAATGCTTAATTATGTGTATAGGCGCATACATAACTTTATCCATAATTATCATAAGTTTTTTTACAATATATGAGAATCCTGTAGCTGAGATTACCCAGTATCGGTTACCAATAATTTGATGTAAACCTTAAGATGCATCCACATCGATAACCGATACTTTTATGACATGCAATACTTTAATGTTAACATTAAAATACAACCACAGATACAGGTTTCTTATTAAAGGCCATTTGCTTATCGGTTCTGAGCATATTGTAGGACAGTTTGATATGGATGTAGATAAAATACATTGTACAAACAGAAAAACAACAAAATAGACATTATTAGTTATTTTTATCGCTTTCACACTTTCACTCTGGCATAACAACCACGCTGAAAGAGAGACGGCAACAGACTAGGTATATTGAGAGCCATTGTATGTTGGCCTTCCTCATGAAACGGACTGTCAAATGCTAATAGGACTCGCGCCTTAAGTACTGAGATTATAATAATTGTGCGTTCAATTTTACACATAATTATGTTGAGAACTACATTCACATCAACAACCGAAATTTCAAATTTTAATTTGTAATGGTGTGCACTGGGGCCTCTGTTTATGAAAACAATATGAAATAATTGTTCCTTTGGATTGTTTTGATGAATTTTTAAGTTTGCAATGAAACATCCCGTGTGGGTTATATATGTTATTTGTAAAAATCAGTAGTACAATTGTGTCTAAAGGTAGTAACTTGATATATGTATATGCTATTTCTAGGGTCTTGTTGGGCAACAAGTAAAACTGGGTCCTTACGTTCTTAGTAATGTTATTATTCAATTGAACGTGTTAATAAATTTATTGGTTCGATTGTAAAACCATTTGACCCTGAGACTGTCTCATTGACCAGTTGTTGTTAAAATAATTAAATCTACAACTTATTATAATGGAGCGGCATCAATAACACAATGTAAGTAACTATCTGTTAAGATCAGCATATTTTTATACTGAGAATTAAGAAACTTTTGTTACTTTTGTACTGGAAGCCAATTAATTATACCTAAAGGTTAGGTTATTGCCACCACCACCTACCACTAATAAAAATCAGAACTCACCGCCAGGGAACCCGCAGCAGCGCGAATTATTTCAGCTGCAGTGGTAATGCTGCCCCTATGTTTAAATATTAACAATGTAGTTAACTTCACTCGTTGATGGAGCATCAGTATTTTATTTAAGTAATGTATCAAATAAAGATCTGACAATCTGAATGTAATCTGAACAAGAAGCATTCTGGCCGGTGTTACTTTGGCTGTTGTATATGCAATAAACATTTGAATTGCTTTAGTAAAGTTTTAATTATGATTTATTATAACATTTTGACTTTTGATTTTGCTAAAATACTTTGGAATTATGTAGCGTACCACATTATTCTACTTGTTCAAAGGCATATAGATCATCCGAAGTTAATTGTTCCTGTTAGTAATTTGTACTTAGTGGCAATTTAATTCCAGGACGAGTATCTACAGAAGCGCGGCATTAATGTTTGTGCATTTAACTACGTAATTGACAACTGTTTTTTTTTAAACAACTAATTTCATGTGTATTTAACTAGTTAGCATTATTTTTTTTTGCAATTTAAAGCAAAACAGACACATTACAAACACCACTTTTAAAAGTTACAAATCCTAAAAGTTTGTGTACCTATACGTGTGTTTATATGTGAAAATGAAGTTCTTAAATAACAAAAAACTGCTTGCACTTGATTGATATAATTAAACATATTTGGTCAGCACAATGACGTCAACTCCTAGAACCATATCATTTGTAAAATGTTAGCGAACAAGAGCAAATGCAAAATTTTTTGTTAATGACGACGCAGCTTTGAAGACATTGTTATGCATTCTTTTGCTCGAATTTTCTCGTCAAGTTTATTCAAGTCCTTTATAATTATAAGGTATATAACACTTGAGAAATACCTAATGTAGTTAGAGAGGGTTAATTAATAATATTATGTTGGGGCCACACTTTTCCTTCCTTCGTTTATCGTGAATAAGCCAGACTTAAAAACGTATCAAAAACAATATTTCATAAAGTAATTTCTTCTATCAATTTATTAGATTTCCACGTATTTTAGGTACATTTTTTACTAGAAATTAAAAAAACAGCAAGTTTCCAAAGTAACGTATACAAAAAGGCCCAGCCCAGCAAGCAGGTGTGGATCCAACATCATAAAAATGTTTATTTTTCTTTTTAGAAATAAAATTGAAGTTTATTGTATTATAAGAGAAAATATGATTTAACTAATTAATAATGATAAGCTAAGTACATAGATCATAAGTATAGAAGTTTGTAATTTTGAGTTGAAAGAAAGAATATGCGAATAACGTATTGAATTATAGACATTACTATAGTTCGAAAATAAATATATTTATGAATAACGTCATCGGTCCCCTTTTTTATTTTGTAAGCCATATAACAATAAATAATGGTACCTACCTACAGGAGCCTTATCCTACTTTGTATTTTTACTTATTATGTGCGCATACCATACATCGTTTTTATCGTATTGTCAACATTATAATAGCTCCTTGTTAACTTGAAGGTATCGGTTGCAGAGTTAAAAAAAAACAATACTATGAATATACGTGTAAATAGAATACGGTTGTGTGATGCTGATGTATAATCCGTCCTAGCCTTCACTAAACTCCAAATAGATCTAAAGGTCTACGACTATTCGTATAGGTAAAAAGCCACTAAGAAACTCAAGTAAAACCCCACTTGCATGTAGTTTGTATACAAAACGAATATGGATTTTACGTCAAATTCCAAACGCTGTATACATACAGATGTGCATTACAATTCAAATACAACATAGAGGAGGGGTTTTACGTAGGCTTTTTTACCTTTAGGTTATAAACACCCATACAGTTGGAATTCATTTTGACATTGGGGTATGAGTGATACTTGTCGTTGACATGGCGTAAAAAGGGGGTAATATATGACCTACTTCTATCGAATGATAGAACTGTTTAATCCGTTTCGTCACGTATAGGCCACTTCCTAAAACGACCACATCGCAGAAAGACCACTTCCCATAATGACCATTCCTATAAAGACCGGTTCCCAAATTGACCACTTCCCAGAAGGACCATTTCCCAAAACGAGCAATTCTCAAGACACCCACTTCCCAAATTGACCACATTCCTATAATGGCGGTTTCCCAAAATGACTACTTTTCTAAACGACCACATGTCTCAAAGACCACTTCCCGTAATGACCATTCCTATAAAGACCGGTTCTCAAATTGACCACTTCCCAGAAGGACCATTTTTCCAAAATAGTCAATTCACAAGTCTCCCAACTCCCAAATTGACCACAACCAAAACCAACCTCTCAACGGATGATCCGTAGTCACACCAATTGGCCACACTGGTGTGACTATGGTTCATTTTATTTATCCGTTGTCACACGAACACATAAATAGGAGGAAGGTTTAGGTTAGGTTCGTTTTTATATCAGGCCCGGAGGGCCAGAACAACCCAGAAATAGGAGCTCCGCGCAAAACGTTACAAGATATCGAAAAACTTGACTGAGTAAAACTTGTAGCAAATTTAATTAGTTTTCATCAGTATTGAGTGGTCTCTAACTAAAACTTAAAGCTTTGGACCAACACCTAACTAGCCCCTGAAAATTTTTGGTGCTTTTGTCTAGTGTGTCCACATAAACACCTAAAGCTACCGTACTGTAGGACTACGTGAGGACTGCAGATAGTTACCAGTAGGCATAAGGACTGGTCTTGATAGATGTAGTCGTTCTAAAAAGTGGGCAATATGAAAGTAGTCGTTTTGGGAAATGATCAATTCGGGAACCGGTCTTTATAGGAATGGTCATTATGGGAGGTGGTCTTTCAGATATGTGGTCGTTTTGGGAAGTGATCAGTGCATGTTCTGGACGTTACGAGACTGGTCATTCTACGAAGTAGGCAATATGAAAGTAGTCGTTTTGGGATATGGTCCTTCTGGGAAGTGGTCGATTTGGGAACTGGTCTTTATAGGAATAGTCATTATGGGAAGTGGTCTTTCTGTGATGTGGTCGTTTTAGGAAGTGGCCTATACGTGACGAAACGGTTTAATCTATGTGGAACTAACAATAGAAATGGTGGAAATAGCCTCAAAAGGTTTGTGCCGTGTATACAACTTGAACTATGCTGGTTGTCTAATTTGGTTATTCTACGCAAACGCAGCACCAAGGCTTTAATTACAGTAGTGTATAATCCACGATACCTACGACATTCCTCCCCACTACTTTATTATTAAACCCCAACAGATAAACAACGCAATAAACAGTATTTAGTTCTGGGATATCCTCTATAAGCGTGATTAAAGGTCAAACATTCTGAATCGGCAAAATTACCCTTCTTGCAGCCCCATGAAGTTTCGATACATTCTACAGAAACCGTGTCGTGTGTGACAACATACAATGTCTACGTACTTTTTTATAACTAAGTTATTATTTAGCTGTTTAGTTTAGGGCAAGTATTTTTATCTAGATAGTCCCCGACCTTATAGTACCTAAGTTTAGACATCAACGACTTTATCAAAGTGACTTGTTCCTACTGGAAATGGTAACTGTAAAACTACTGCAATTTTATTATTATTTGTATTTAAGTCTTGATTTTTAATAACATAAATAATATTGTCACAAAAAAAATGTGACGCTACTGTCAAAATACTCATTTCTTTAAATACGAATCTTAAGGAATCACGGGAGTTTAGGTTAGAATGAGAGGATAGAACGAATGGCTTTTTTTTGTAACACGAATATAGTCTGTATGTCAGCAGCTTTTCCCCAAAGCTGAATTCAATACTACAACACTGAAAATAAAACTAATAAACCAAGCGAGCTGTCTCAACATTGGTAAGTTGCCTGATTTTCCTAACAGCATAAGCTGCCGAACTTAATTTACCTGTTAGTACTGCTATATGGAACTCCATTGCAAGGTTTTGTCTATAGTTATCCCTAAGAAAAGCGCCTTAGCTCAGTACCATTTACAAACACTCATCACTCAGAAATATACTAACACACTTAGTTGTCTTAGCATTGAGTAGCAAATTGTTACTAGTAAAACCAATTAAGTACTTGACCTAGCGTACTGTAATCGACGGATTTTCGGTCTAGCTTGACAATTAATGATGTATTCATCAGCAAATAGCACAATATAACAAAGGTTAAGTACCTATCAACCGTGGTTGGTAAGTCATGAATATAAAACAAAAATAAGAAAGGGCCTAATATAGAGCCCTGAGGCAATTTAACAGCTGCTCCAATGGACTGTTTGATTTACCACAACCCCACAACCGTTTGTTTTATCACTACGATATATGAAGACAACATTGAAAGAATTATTTGACAGACCATAATGTTCCAATTTTAATATAAGATCTACGCAATCCAAAGCTTTGGACAGGTCACGAAAAAATCCTATTGCATCACAAGATTTCTCCCAAATATTGTATATATTTAATGAGTACAGATGCTGCATGATGTTGTGGATCGTCCTCTGGTGAAGCTCAAGTGATTACTGCGTTAAGCAGTTTATTTCTATTAAAGTGACCTAACATATCTTTTAACGTTTGATGGTAAACCCAAGTTTGTGAAGCGGCAATTACATCGAGTCGTCCGCCGCATATTGCATAAGGCGACCGCAACAGCGTTTGAAACAAATTCGGCGACTGCATTAGGTGAACAAAGGGAAAAAATCGTCATAGGTAAGTATAATTTTCATTTCTTTATTACTACTACTTATTAAATTCTGAGTTTGGACACGTTTTCCTGCTCAACTACGCATGCATATATTTATGTTTTATTTCATGTTAGATTCATTGTTTTATAGGTATAAAAGCTAGGTTAAGTTTTATCATTGTAAAAAATCGTAACCAATATTTAAAAACCGACTGACTGTTGAGTTTCTTGCGGCGTTTCTTCTCAACAGTCCGGTCCTGTTTGATAAGTCGTTAAAAAGTAAAAAAGTTTTTTTTTAAACAATTTACATTTATTTCTCAACATAGTCTCCTTTGAGGGCCAAACACTTGTTCCAGCGAGTTTCCAATATTTTTATCCCCTCCTAAAAATACGTTTTGTCAAGGTCTTCAAAATAGGCGCGTTTACACCTGTGATTCATCCTCATTCGTCAAATTTTTTTGCCCTCCAAGCCATCTTTTCAGATTTGGGAATAGGTAATAATCGCACGGAGCTAATTCCGGCGAATACGGAGCATGCGGAACCAGCTCGAAGCCCAACTCGTGGATTTTGGCCATTGCAATAGTTGACGTGTGCACCGGGGCATTGTCTTGATGAAAGAGGACTTTCTTGGGGGACAATTTTGGTCGTTTTTCCAACAATTCACTCGGCGGTCGTCGAGCACAATATTATGGACTTCTTCAACATCCTCAGTAGTGACTTCGATTGGGCGACCAGGGCGTGGAGCATCAGATGTGCTGTGCTTTAGTGCCATAAACAGAATCAAGTACAGTTTTTAATGAGGCAAAAAAAAAAAATGTGTTCGTAACAAAATGTTTATACAATGGTTATACTGACAAAATCTTGTTTTTTTTTTGCTGAATTTTTGAGTCTATAAAGATCGTGCCTGCCAGTGTTAATGCCATTTACCAGAAAAAAGGTTTTACAAATTGATTTTAAAAGGACTTATCAAACAGCCCTCGTATATAGGGTTCTATAAGATGGTTTTGAAATAAAACCTGTTTTTTTTTTATTTTTTTTTTGGAAAAAAAAAACAGTTTTGCAAAATGATAACTTTGTGAATTGAACCAGTATGAAATAATGTTTAGCATGTGATTGGATAGGTACCGCAAGCAGCTGGCGCATATTGAGACACTTGCGCAGGTTATATCACACTTTAAACAACGGCATAGTGTGCAGGTCAAGCAACATAAATGTTTAAGCTACCGACGAACTGTTAAAGACTGACAGCTTGCCACTTAAAATGGGTAGCAATTAAAGAGCAGTTAAGCCCCCTGTATTTCTATTGTGCCATACCATTTTTCCTTCAGGTGTCAAGCATTTGTTCAACAATTAAATAAATAAATAAATAAATAAATATCAGGGGACAATGTTACACCGATTGATCTGGTCCCAAACTAAGCTCTAGGCTTGTACTATGGGTACTAGACAACGATATAAATACTTATAGAGAAATGTATACTTAAATACATAGAAAACATCCATGACCCAGGAACAAATATTCGCGCTCATCACACAAATATGTGCCCTTACCGGGATTTGAACCCAGGACCGCTAGCTTCGTAGGCAGGGTCACTACCAACTAGGCCAGCACGTCGTCACAAAGTCACAAAGTCAATTGAAAGTGTAAAATCGATATTTATAACTGTCATCAACCCACATCCTCCCACTAAATTAGAGGGAAACTGGATGGCGAATAAAACCAATAATTTTCTCAATAAATGTATTTCCTTAGTTCATGATAGATAAAGCTTTTGTGAAATTATGTATACATACGGCACAACGTGCAGACAACCGAAACAGTCACAGATTAATTCCAAGTTGATTTGTGCTTTATAAATGCAAGGAAAAGGGCTTTTAAAGAACCAAATTCATCTAGAATATTCTAGAGCATAACTATAAAATGCTTTTGGAATGTCATTAAGTAATTGTGACGATTTCGTTACCAAAATGGGGTTTGGGGCTGGGAGTTCTTAGCCTAATTGACTTTACTTAACTAGTGTTTGGCTGAAAGTTGAACCAGAGTGCTAGGGGGGGGTTACTCGAGACCGATGAGCTCGACGTCGAAGATGAGGGTGGCATTGGGAGGGATGACCCCAGGGTGGCCCTGCTTGCCGTAGCCGTAGTCAGGGGTGCAGGTCAGCTTGGCACGCTCGCCCACTGACATCTGAAATGAACACATTAAAATAAGCTACTAGTAAATACAGGAGATGCATGTGGGAGTGATTGCTATACTGTTAAACCTGCATTACCCGTGTTTTTATGGCAAATAATAGAAAACTTCCAAGACTCAAACAAATACTTTTCTTTTTCTTAGTCATATGAAAGAAAAGGACTACTACTTCAAATTTAAATTTAAATATAGAACCAGATAAACTAAATGACATTGCATAAACTATGAGTACCTAGATACACATTCATTTGAGTGTGTTGTAAATACAGGCTTTTGTTTAACCTTTGCTCCTCAGCCATCGTGTTTCACTCTAGTTGGCTTGCATTGTGCACCAGTTGCAATGTACTTCATACTTGCTCTTGAAGACTGGTACTTAGATTAGTATTTCTTGTCTAGTTGGCATGTCCACAGGTAACAAATAATATCGACTATGTTTTTTCAAGGGCACTGAACACAAATAAAGTTGCACAAAACTAATCTCTTAACTTGTAATAGTTTGTAATATGGGTACTGGGACAGTTATATACTAGTATGTTCATATTAGTAAAGATAAATAAATAGAAAACATTTGGGTCAGGTCAGAGTTAATTCACAAAATTTTAATTTTTTTTTTTTTTTTTTTTTTTTTTTTTTTTTTTTTTTTTTTTTTTTTTTTTTTTTTTTTTTTTGGTAATCGCCTGAGGGGCCAAAGACAAAAGTCCTTGCTTTTGTTTGCTTTTTAAGAAAAAGGGGGCAGAGGTGAAAATCCCTTCCGGAGACCTGGGAATGGAGGGCCCAGGTACTGCCGGGCTCGCACCGGCTAAAAACACCAATGCCCCTATTACCAACTAGAATTTAGACTCCCGCGGATACTACCCCAGCCAGTGCTGAAAGGCCGGAGGAGAAAGTCGTTCCTCCGTTTACTTATCCGCGGGGTTAGGGGGGATAGGAATGGGGGTTGGGATGGGGGGGAGACTTATAGCTATGTGAGTCGCGGAGTGGAAATCCTGACGCATGCATGCTTACAGACTACGGGCTTCCTTTCTTTTGCCCGACAATGGAAGGGTTGGGTCGGAGATCTTTTAGGACCACTTGTGTGGCTGTTGATACCATCTTTATGGGTGGGGCTACCCTTTTTGAGGCTTTCTCTTTTGCCTGGAGATACTATTTTTGCGCGGGTCTCCTTGCGCTGCCCTCTTTTGTGACCTCTTCCGTTGCAACTTAGCCTATACATTTTTTAATGGGAGGGCCGGTGTCAATTTGACGGGGGACCAGTGAATCGCGCGCGGAACCTTACCCCAGCCAGTGCTGAAGGGCCGGGAGAGAAAGTCATTCTCCCGTTTAGGAGGCTGCAGGATTCCCCATCCCCCGTCCTACCGACACCCGTTAGGTGTTCGGGAGGTGCGTGCGTCAGGAATATATCTAACTCTAACCTTAAGTGTATGTTATACACGGAAAGTTAGAGCTAGCTCTGGGTTAACATAGATGTAATACAAAGAAAGATAAAACAGAGGTTATTAGAGATGGGGGTAAGGGTTTGGAAGATTTTACTTATTGCATCATCCCACAAGATTAGGGGTGCGTTGGGTTGGGATTGGTGAACAGGATACGGCGAAGGGGGGAGGTTTGAAGTGGGGGTACGAGTAGGAGTACGAAGGTTTAGGGAGACCTGGGGGGTTGTTTCGGCGTGGGATCCTGCCCGGGTCCTGTGGCCGAAGGGTTTTCGTGGTGTCAGATTTCAGCGTAGCGTTTTACACAATAGTCCGGGCTCCGAACTATTTGTTCCTTAAACACGCTACGCGTACCACTTTTTCTATAAAACCCTTCGTGCTTTCGCGGTTGGCTTCTGTTCCCAGCAGGGCTTTCCAGCTTGAGCTATCTGGAGAAACTTTGACTCCGGTCTTTTGTTCAAGTTCGAACCTTTCCACGCCAAAACGCGGGCATTCGCAGACAATGTGCCAGATGTCCTCATCAAGGGTCGGGTCGCAGACACACGAAGGTGAATCTTTGATCTTAAAACGGTGGAGATAGGCGGCGAAGCCTCCGTGACCAGTAAACGCTTGAACCAAGAAGTTTGTGAGTTTGAGTTTCTTTAATATGCTGTTCGCGTCTCTCACAGTTGTAAAAAACTTCTTGGTTGTCGCACCTGTCCCGGATGCCCCGTAGCGAACCTGCCACTGTTCGAGCGTGTTTTGTCTTATCGACCTCTTGGCGTAGGACACCGGCACCATGTCATATTGGGGGGCGGTCTTTTTCCTAAGGGCTGCTTGCTTTGCCAGTTCGTCTGCTCTCTCGTTTCCTGGCGTTCCAACGTGAGCTCGCAGCCAATAGAACCTGAGATCGGTCCCCGTTGCTCCGAAATTGAAATTTTAATATTGCATTTCTAATTGTAGAGCTGTCACTGATCAAAATGTTTACAATTGTTGTGTTATTGTTTTCAAAAAAGTGTAAAGTTGAGGACTAAAATTAACAACAGTAAATTAACTATAAATGGTGGTATCTCAGACAAAGCGCCTATAGCAAGTGCAACCATGTTACTAATGGGTGAGGATTCAATCCACTTTCTGTACTGAATTTGAGATACCACCCATTGGCATATGAGGGCAGTACACAAATGTATGAACAATGTCCCCGACAAAACCAAGAATTACTGATGTTAATTTTAGTTTTGAATTATGCACTTTTTTTTAAATTGGTCACAATAAAGGTGCCATTACTTTTATTCACATATTAGATAAAACTTTATAGAGGAGCCTGAGTCTTAATACAATGATCAATTTCATACCTTGGCAACACCCTCATCCCAGCCCTTGATGACCTCTCCCTTTCCAATCTTGAACTTGAAAGGCTTTCCACGGTCGCGGGACGAGTCAAACTTCTGCCCATTGGTCAGTGTGCCTGTGTAGTGGACCACCACAGTTTGCCCCTTCTTGGGGTATGTTGCCTCTGCAATTCATGAAATAACTGCTTTTAGGACTTAATAAAAACAAATAAAGCCAAGAGGCCTAGACTAGAGTATTAAGTGTATTTCTGGATACATTGGTTTCAAAATGCTCAATCACCAACCATGAGGCTGGTCATAATATATATATTTGGAATTCCCCATTTTTAGATGTGCCAATCAAACTGCAAAATTTAATTATAAAATAACATTCAATTAGATAACATTACACGCATAGAATTTTGTCACTTTAAGACATGTGAAGTGCATACAACATAGTAACAGAAATGCAATTGGCCTTAATTTTAATGCAATGCTTGGAATTCTATGGTTAGTGCTAACAGTATAGAATAATAAATTTTCCAAATAGGTATGTTTGACCTAGAAAGTCCTTTACCACTTTTGGTAATTCAAACAAATAAAGAGTCGAAAAGTGGTAAAGGAGTTTCTCGGTAGACTGTAATAAATTCTGAAAAGGGTAGCTAGCTGTAGTGTGAACCTGTAGTAAAAATACGATAACTGTCATGTCATGTGTTTCGGCTTTAGTTCTCGTGAGATTCGTAATAAAGGCAATTTTCATCGTGAAGGAGAACATAAATAGCATTCTCAGATTCAGTCTAATAATAAGTAAACTAAGAAAAAATAACTTGATGCCTACTAACTCATTAGCTTAATTAATGCGCTAGTACAATGTCGTCATGGCCTATTTGACTTAACGTCGAACGCATAACCTACGTCAAGATCAAACGAAACGATAACTAGGGCTATGAACATCTAAATATACGATACTTAGGTATTATCCTGCGGCGCACCCTAGCGTAAGACTTAATGAAGCGTGAAAAACGAGGAAAAAAATGATTAAGGAGAAGCACGCACCAACTATAATTAGCTGTGTTAAAAACAGCGTGATTTTTCAAATATGGCATTAGCATAGGATAGCGTGTAGGTTAGCCGTAGGACCGCAGCGTCTTAAACACAACGTTTGAACTATAACTACATATTTCATAGTGATACATTGCTATCTCAGAAATATTTAATAGTAAATAATCAATTATCCTTCAGAACTAATGGTCGCTAATTAAGATGTTAGAGAGTAATTAATAACGCAGATTCCACATAATCTAATGAATGTTTGATAGAAGGTAAATAAAATAAGGTAATAATTTGCTTACCGTCGCCAGGAGTGATGGTGTCGACGGTAACTCCCATGATTGTTGTTCTATTTACAAATCAATTACTCGTTTCGGAAACCACGCGACGCCGACGCACGCACCGCTCTCCCTAGTCTCCCTTAATAAACGCCGCTGTTCACACAGATAACAACAAATTTAGTCCAATAAAATGACAATTCACAGCAGAAAAAAAGTCTATAACGATTAAACATGGCGCTGTTCTTAATGCTTTTGATTGGCCGATCGTTATGACAAAAGACCATAGATGTTATTTTGTCAAGTTGGTGGCAAGACCTTTATAACGTTACGAAAAATAACGATATATTTCAGCATCGTTCACACCAAACGTATTTTACGCCGCCGACAGTGAATTTTAATTTTGTGGTTTCGTGGCAACAACTATTCTAATCTCAGAAAAAGGAAGTAGTTACTTAAGTTAATTAGTTTCTCCGATTTTGTCCGAAAGCATACATCATAATAAGTTATAAAGCGTTTGGGTAAAAGTGTTGTCATTTGTAAAAGTCATACATTTTCAAGGTGAGCGGCCCTTCGTAAAAGTGGTAAATTATGATAGAATTATTCAAAATAAACATATTTGGTTTCGTAATGTAATACTGTAAAGTGCATCGGAGCCAAGATATTTAAATATTCATACCTGGGCGTACTTTTAGTACAAAGAACTGAATACTGAAATCTTTAATTTCTCGCTCCGTATTTTTAAAAGCCAAAAATTATATTTATTTAGAGCGTATTTAGAGGTCCCCTAAATATCTATGTAAAATAAAAATAAAAACTAATAAAAAAGGAAAGTTTTCTTCATACAAACTTACCGAATGCCCATTGGCTTATAACATTATTGAGGTGATCGTAACAGACACACGATTTGCTATACCTACGAATGCCAAGTTAATGGGATCCGCGAAATATGTAATTATTGAAATACATAACCACTCCTACTACCTACTTAGTAGCTCAATCATAACGGTAACTGCTTGGACAAAAATATTCAATTAAGTAGGTACCTACTGGCTAGGGATCAATGGAGCTCTGCTTTCGCGAAGTTCCGGTATTCTAGGTAAGGAATGCTTAAGATAACTTGAAAACTATTAAGGTTTCAGCAGAAATTAGCTTTCGGTGAAATTGAATTCGGTGAAATGATACATTCGATGAAGTGTTTGTCGATATGTCAAGGGGATCTCGATTTGGCGCTTTGGGCTTGCTGAAGCACGACCGACCATGCGGCATTCTGGCGTAGTTGGCTACGAAGTTAGCGGTCCTGGGTTCAAATCCCGGTAAGATTTTTGGTCCTGAGTCATGGATGTTTTCTATGTATTCAAGAGGATTGAAAATACGATTACAAAATACGATACCTAACGTCTCTCTCCCCTTAAACCGAGTCCGATTTTTATGAGTTTTGAATATCTTGTAGATAGAGAAACTACGTCTGTACGTTTTCTTTTCCAAGAAAATATTTATGAAAAAAATAGTTACCTAGTTTTTCATAATAACTACAACATATTCAAAAATCGTGAAAGTTGGACTACATTTAGGGCCTACGCTAGCTGACGCGGATTATCCGTAACGGACGCCCGTCTTATAAGAAATGGTATGAACACCGCTAACTGGCGCGGGCGCGTGCGACGGACTTTAATCCGCGTGGCCCGCGGCGGGTGTCCGGCGCGGTACCCGCGAGCGTGAGTACGCGGCGGGCGTCCGCGTCAGCTAGCGAAGGCCCTTAGGGGGTGGGAAACGTTACCTGCCGAAGCTAATTTAGTACGTTTTTTTTTTGACCGATACGCGATTTAAGTAAGTAAGTAAGTAATATCTTCTTAAGCGGTTCACAATCCTCTTAAGTATATATTTCTCTACATAAGTATCTATATCGTTGTCTAGTACCCATAGTACAAGCCTAGAGCTTAGTTTGGCACTAGGTGACATTATCCCCCTGATATTTATTTATTTTTTATTTGGGTCAAAACCTGCTTGTCCAAAAGGTTCGACTAGCCAGCCAGTAGGTATAACTAATTTGATTTTTTTTATCCTAAAGTTAAAATATCGAACTTTCATCTTTTTAGTGTTAGGACTTTGTGCAAGGTCCGTCCGGATCGGTACCACATGTTATCCCTTAACCTACCGCCTAGCAACACTTCACATTATTGTGTTCCGGTGTGTGGATAAAACAACCGTTTAAATTACTAGCATAGAAGCGGGTGTGTAATGTTTAGTATAAAAACAAATGGTCTAATTCTAATGTTCATTTTACATAACACGAATTATATAATTATGATCTCTAAAATAAACAAACCATATAATAATCATGATGCATAAAACGAAATGCATAATTCCAAAAACTATAATGTTCATAAATTAAAAAATAAATATTTCTATCAGCTTTCATTAGGTACTATTAATGTGGTCACAGTTCTAACCTAACCTCACCTATTTAGAAGAAATTGACTAAAAATGCATAATAACAAGAAAATTATTAGTTATACTAAATGAGTGTTATGTTATTCGATAGTATGCTAGACGAAATTATACAATTGGTCTGTATGCGAAACGTCCATAATGCTTTTCGTGGTTAGTTAAATGAAATTATACAAAATGTTTTTATACTGATTGAAGCGCACCCCTTGAGAATGCCTTTGTCTACGGGGTACAGATCCCACTTACCATCAGGTGGCCTGCGCTCGTTTGCAATCTCCATACCATCAAAAAAATATACCTACAGCGCCTACCGGGTGACTGCGGGGTCGTGATCCTAACTTAATTTTCCCAACTGAGTAAATGGTTACTTTGGTTTTTGAAACAATTAAAGTTTTGCATTTTATTAAAACAATATTATATTTACCTAATTGTTACTAAAATTATGGTCACTTAACATTTTCATGTTAAAAATTTAAACCTTTTTTGAATATCGAAGGAATTGAGTATGTGAGTAGGGTCATGACCCTATCATGATCGAATAAAATTCATTCAATGTTTATTTGAATAAAATACAAAGTAATTTTTTTAACGCTTTTAAATGTTTTACGTTATGTTCCTAATGGTGTAGTGAGTAGGTACTTTGTTGCTACACGACCCCGCAGTCACCCTCTATAAGTGGTAGGGCTGAGTGGATTAAACTGATTATTCCCCTCCGTTTAAAAGGCAACATATCCTGAAGACAGTATCTCTTAGTAGATCAATATTTTAAAATTCCATTGTTCCAAGGAAACAAGGATTCATTAACGATTACTTTAGTTCTAGATTGTTCAAATGAGGTTTGTCAAGTTTTTACATAGAGTTTATAGTCTGTCTAATGAAAGCTGAACCTGAAAAAACATGGCAAATTCAAAAAACCCTCATATGCTATTACAGATAAACGATTTTGATACTTTTCTTATTTTGTTTATTTCGTTGTGGTGGGCGATTAGGGAGAGAAAACGCGTACTTCTATTCTATTCCTACTTTGATCGGTAACACCATATGAAGGATTCCGGTTTTTTGCAGGTTAAGTTTTCATTAGATAGATTCTATTACCTTTATAGAGGGTCTTACAGGTTTTTCCAAAAAATATCGGAAAATCTTAGCATTGAAGTAAATCGACCGAGAATAAATAAAACACATGTGTACAAATATAAACATTTTATAACAAATATCGTATTTTAACATGTAGTGCCAGGCTTTGGAATTAACTTAGCCATTTGTCTAAATAAATTTATAAATCCAACTTATCTTTAACATCCTGCAATAAACAATGACACCAAAATACAATTTGCTTTTTATTGGAATTATATATTACTTAACAGACATTTAAAAGCAGTTATTCTTAGAGCTTATCAAAAATCTTTGGATTTTGACATTATGACAGTAATACGCACGTAACGCCGTTTTCATTTCTTAAGTAGGTATGTAATGCAAATTATTGTAATATTGATTCAGCGGCCACTGGTAGTTTTCTGCTAATGGTTTAGATGACCTCCAAATACACATTAATATACAAAACTTAACCCGTTACATAATATCGGAGCGGAGATATTAAAGATTCATGTGTTAAGTTTCATGGCAGTAATAGTACGCCCAGCTAGGTAAATATTTAAATATCTCGGCTCCGGATGCACTTGACCGTATTACATAACGTAACAAAATATGTTTAATCTGAAAGATCTATCATAACTTAATACTTTTACGAATGACCGCTCACCTTAAAAATTAAAGATGTTTACAAAATAATGACTTTTACCCAAACCTTGCTATACACATAGACCGGCCGATAACCTGACACTGCATAACCATGAAGTTTCTGAATATTGACATTGTTGGCAGAGTCAAACAATGCTGTTATTACCATTCCTTCACACGCAACAAATAAGTCTGACATTGTAGCACTATAAATCACATAAACTTTGACTTTTACCTGAATCAATTACCTACCCTCATTACGGCCTAAACTTAAAACGTCAATGTAGTCGATCCAAAGATGTTTCATACGCTGGCCACTGAGAGTTACCCATGCTTAATGTAGGTACCTAATGTTCTATACTTAGGTTAAAGTTGGCGTTTTGTGCATTAATTAATTACCTTATTAACTAGCGTTAAAGCTAACTATATTTTCGATCACAACGTCTATTTTAACACAGATAACAATTATTTCGAGCATGCAGCGCCATCTACGGGCTAGTTAGTTAATGATCTTCCTGCGAATTCCAGATGGCCAAGACTAAATTTACAATGAGTGCGTTACTATTTACAATTCGCATCCATGGCAGTCTCGGCCAATCAGAAGCAGTGACAAGAAGTGTACCTCGCGTTTTGTAGTAGCTAGTTTATCGCGTGCAATGCCTCATTGTGAATTTACTTTTAAGCATAATTTGATTGCACTGTATTGGATACCGATGTGGCCAAAATTCAAATAAAAATGTATATTTCTTGATGATGTATTTTTGAATCCACATTGAACTGTCTAAAAGTTTAATAATTACTAATGTGTCAGTATAATTGATAAAGACGTCTTTTTTGCTTTTAATCGGAACAGAGGAGCGCCAATGACCAAAATGTTGCTCTCCTAAAAAGTTTTTGCTTATTATAAATAAAGTGTTACCAGGAAAGGAAGAAAGTGATAGGTGTGTCAGGTTCTACATTAAAAAAGTTTTCATGTAGGTAGCAATATTTGAGTAACCATTACGATTGTAGAGCCTTTCGCGTGCACTCGTTCGACCGACCGAGCGCCGTTTTTAAGAGCATAACACCCCTGACACCTTTGTTGAAGCTATTAAAGATTTTACTGTCAAGTGGAGCTGTGAGTGGGCTAAAGCAAAGTTGATTAAAGGCCTTTGTATAAGAAGTTTTGTTGCTTTTTCGGACTAGACTGTTTCACTGTACTTTTCCTGTTAATCTCATCTTAATATATTAAACCGTCCAATAAATACTTTATAAATAGACATTCTAAACATTCATATAAATATATCAGAAACTGAATAGTTATATTATAGCAGTATTAACAGACAATTAACATATCCACAAACAACAATTTACACGTTGTTTGTACTAATTCTACATCCATATATTTACAAACACGTATTTTTTAAGCCAACTAAACCATAAACCAAAGCCTGGAAAAAGGGTTTTTTTTCCCAGAGACGTGTCGATGACAGTCGAAGTGCACCGGCCGTCTCATTCTGTTAAATAATTCGAAGAAGATATGCTGGTTAACTGTCACCGCGAAAAGATTACCTGTTTAAAGTGTCTAGACGTTAGTCGAACTTTAGCGTACCGTCTGTGAATTATTTAAAAGAATATATACTCCACCATGTCCGCAGATATCAGCGACACGGTATTCTATTTTTTTAAGCCCATCTTGCTTCTATATCGTAATCGTATTGCTGAAGTTGTTCTTGTACACATGACAATTAGGGTTGCCAAAATGACAACAATATGAAAAAGAACGCTTGACAATGACACTTAATCGATTTAGAAAAAAGTATACACATTTATGCACTACTTTAAATTTTCATTTCAGTTACAAAATTGTCGAAGATTTTAATAGTATTCGTGTATATTAAAAGCATTGTTTAAAGTAATGTACATTGACTTCTAACAAACATACGCCGACCGTAGTAAACGCAGTAATAGTAATTAGCGCGCCACTAGACATCCGGCGGCGTACGGTCGGCGTTTGCTTAAGGCGTGTCCGCTGCGCCAAAAACTAACAAAACATGTTAGCAAAATATGTTACAAAACATGTTTAGGTACAACTGCACGTCCATTGCGACTTTGGAATGAACAATGTATCGTTTGTCATAACATTTCACTTTTTTTGTGACAGCTGTCATCCCAGTACAATTTGTCAAATTATGCCGCTTCTTTACCAATTAAATAAAATACAGCGTCTTTTACACTCCATTGCAAATAATTATAAATTAAATAATTAATGCCCTATTTGACAGTTCTTCACTCAAACTCAATACTTTCAAAAGTCAAAACATCCCCCCTCCCCAGCAGACGAACGCGGGGAATGTTTTCCATCCGTGACGGAAAACCTGTTTCTGTGCTTTTAAACAAAAAACATTTGGCCACGCCCCTTTTCTTTTCGAAAAAATGTTAGATGATTAAAAACATCGAAAACACGGCGCAGCGGACGCGGCTTTAATAAGACTACGCCGAGAGTCCAGTGCCGCCCTCTAAAATATTATTGTGATTTAAATAAACCAAAGTATTGTCTTGAAATCGAAGGATGGTTGTTTTATTGTTGTAAACATGATTACTTAATTTATGACATAACTTAGTAACAGTTGAACTATGAGTGAATGTGTTTTCCGTTAAGTTGACTACACGAAGATCAAAGGTTATTAAACTTTATTATATAATATTTTATACGTTGTGTATTCATTTGTACAACAAAAAACCAGCCTTCGATTTCAAGACACTCGATACTTTAGTTAATAAACACTATAACAGCAATTAGGGCGCTACTGGACGACCAGCGTAGTCTTAACGAAAGAGAACGGAAATATGATTAGTATGGACTTGTGCCTTTCAAATTTACTAGGTGATTCTATGTAAAAACGTTTAAATGTGTATGATATGTAGGGATACCTTTTCAATGATATTTTATGTATGTAAAATCTACTCTCCTACTAAACGATTATGAAAATAGTATGTAGCGATATCGATCTTACATATTTGGCATTTGATTTGGCTTTAAAATTGTAAATCGCGAGACAGTTAAAAACTTGCACTGATATTAAAACGAATCGCTAGGAAATTTTTAAATTTGATTTATTAATACTACCAAACTGTGCATTTAAATTATCGTACTGAAAACCACCTTTGAGCATCACCGCCCGTTAAATTTCGTTATAAATTACTATTCTATTACTATTTCCACTCATTGTATTACAAACCCTGATTACACGTACCTAGTTAGAAGTGCTCTTGGGCTTTAACGCCATACATTCAATTACATAATTATAATTATTTAAAAGTCACCATCTTGCTAGAATGCGGTTCACAACGATGAACGCTAAGCGATATAAAGTTCAAGTGGCGTAATTAATATTAAATGAAGTATTAAACAAAATATTTAAAAAAAAACGTTATAGATACGGCATAAGTAGAATTTCATGATTCATTGTTGTTTATAAACCGCTAACATAATACACGGCATTGTAATTATAATAGCCAATGAATACATCAAATGGATATTCAATCACGTCAAAATTTAAATGATCTTTCATTGCTGTAATAAAGGACTTTTGTCCTCTTTATTTGTGTGGTATGCATTAGCAAGCAAAACATTCGCGCAACATAAAGAGTTTTTATAAACGATGCTTATTTATTAAATAACATACATAAGTGTTACAGCTGGGGCTCGCGTTATAGAGGTACAAGGGCTGCTTTGACCACGCGGCAGCCTAATTGGTAGCGTAGTGACCTCTGTCCGCAAAGCTAGCGGTCCCGGGTCGACCCGAGATCGAGTACAAAATTCTGATGTTTTTATGTACTTATTTATTTTCTATTTACGTTTGTATATCGTTGTTTACTCCCCATATTACAAGCCTAGAGCTTTTTTTGGGAGGAAGTAAATTTTACCGCCACACTATGGCAATACTGATAAATTATTACGCAGAAGTAATAGGAAATCTTGACTTTTTACACATATCGCATTTTAACTTTATAAAATTTGTCCCGTCTCGTACAACAAAAACCACGACACAATACTTTTGAATAACCTAGTTCTTTATAAGAAACACCCATAAAATTCAGACGGCATTTGGACTGAATTATTGCAGCATACTATTATAATCTACCATGACTAGAAAAAAACACGTGGAGCCAAGAGTATTTATCTTTTCTTCTCTCTTATAATAATTTAATATCTTGACTCAATGAATTCATATTTGCATGTATAATTATAGCAAATGCAATTGATTAAAATAAATTGCTAGTGAGATGTTTTGTGTTTTAGGCTCTTGGTAGCTATTTTCACATTTTCCATGCACTTCCTACCACACCACATGCACTAAATGTACTCTTTATTAGGTACATAGTAGTTATAGATATCGCCATTATTACCAGTGATTAAGAAGGTGCCGGTTAAGGTGGATTTATAATGTAGAAATGCGAGCGAGAAAATCGCGCGTAATTCTATCTCAATCTATCAGAAATAACGATGAGAGTGAGTGGTGTTGCCAGTTTAGACCTGTAAAGTTGTAACTTGTAGCTTTATAAAACGTGCCCCACGACGAGACTGACATGGCGTCACTGTGACGTACTCAGTCTCCCGCAGACTCCGAACCCGCAAGTGGTCAATTATTTAAAATACCGAATTGTTTTATTTTAATATCGGGGAATCAGTGCTATTTAGTAGGATGTAGTTTGTAAGAAATCTGAAAGATGGTGCTGTTGTTCCTTGGCCAAACATATGTGACATAGTTGTCCGCTTTCTTGTCTGTCTAGTTATATAAATCAATGGCTTCTGACTATCGAGACGGAATTACGCGCGATATTAAATTATCAGGTAGTATTTTTTGCTCTGACAAGCCCAACTAGGCTGCATTTCACTAGAAAATTCGTTTAGAAATCGGGACGGAGTGGCGGGCGCGAACGCGCGCGCTTACGGCGTAGTGACATCTTCCTCCTGATGGTGCTTGGCGAGTGCGAGCAGTATCATCGTCAGCTGCTTCCTGCTTATCTTCCCGTCGCTACTGTATTCAACGCCCTGCAGGATTGTTTCTTCAAATTCTAAAAGGTCTTGGGCGTCGTAATCCTGTAATGTTACAATAAAGAAAATTTAATTACATATAAACTTTTAATTCCCAGATAGACGTGCGAGTAAGTACGTCGTACATATGGCTCGGCGACCTTACTCGCCAGTGTGTCACCCTAAGTACGCCAACTACTAAAGGTAAACACAGGCGAAAAAAGTCGCCGAGCTTTAAGTACGCGTACTTACTGGCAAGCTATCAGGGACTTTAGAGCAAGATAAGTGCAGTAAAACTAAATCGAACCCAACAACTCAAACAAGTCTTGAATTGAATTAAAGGTTAAAGGCAAAAAGTTGTATGATATTGTAATTAGGTATAATATGTTCCTTGTAAGACCCAACATCTATTTTAGTTAGGTTGTAAAAGCAACCTAGTTAAATAAACTATAGGGTGTCTTTTGGCTTCGGTAATTTGTACTTTGTAAAGTACGCAGGGTCGGTTTTTATCAAACAGAGAGATCCTCTCCGTCACAGTTACTCTTTTACTTACAACGACAGACGAATATTTTAAGATTTGTAATTGTATAGTCGCCGTCAATAGGACTTGTGAACAATGTAAACAAATTAGTACTGTTTGACACATAACCTCAAATATTCATCAAACGAGTTTTATTAAAAATGACGTACCTATAGTGAATAGTTATATGAAAATAACTGAAATAGGAATTTTGTTTTTTTTTAGGAGAAGTAAGTTTAAAGAAAAATATACGACATTATAAGATATTATAGACTGACCTTTTTTACTAATTCTAATAAATCCTTAAGAAAACCACGCAGCTCCTCATTTTCGATTGAACCGTTGTTGTCCTGAAATCATTCGAAACATGAATGACTTTGAACTGTTCCCATTGAACGGTGAATGGTGAACATACTCACTCTGTCGTATAGAGAGAAGACCCTCTCAATGTCGTCCTTCGTCAGTTTTGTTGCTCCCTGTGGTAGGGTTGAAATATTAGATTGTCACAGATTACTAAGTTAAAAGGCAAATTAAAATTTATAAAACAAAAGAATCTAACAGTAATTAAAACAAACAAACGGGTGTTGTATTTAAAACCTATTTAGAATATAGTATACTTACTTGCTTATATCAATAATCTAAGTGTTAGTCTGTATTTACAATTTTCATCCGTTCAACGATTACTTTTGAAATTTTGCATAGGTATCATGGTTTTGCTTTGCTAATAGTTACGGTATTCACGCGAAATCATTCCTTTCCATTTTAATGATTCTAAAGCTCACCTCAGCTGTTGGGTCTATGACAATCTCAGTGTCTCACATGACGTATTTTACATCCATCACACATTAAATTATGACTTTCTGTGACGGAGTTCACAGGTGGTTAAATTATTAAGAAACCCGAATGATGTTCCTACGGATTTGTACAGTAAAGCTTAGTCAATGTCTTCACATTTGACCGATTTTGCAAAAGCGTTTTCTAAAAATGATCGTTGAATGAACAAGTACAAAATGTGCATCGAAGTACCTAAAGTGCAAAAGTACCTGAGTATTTCTATTAACAGTGACTCAGTGACTCACCTCTATCCCCTCTATGCCCTCCTAGAGTGCGGAGTGCAACCAAGCTCAGTGTTAGGTTAGGACACACAGGCAAACAAAACGACAGGATCAAGCAAGATAAAACTGGGTTAGCATAGCGGGCAAAAAGTGTTTGACGTGGCGCCATTATGGTCGATTCACAATGTAGATTGCAAGCGATAAATTCACTAATTGCTGATTAAGTGTCAAATAATAATAAGTTATTTGTTTTATATAAAAAGAACTCGTTACAAGTTGTCTCGCAGTAATAGTGATTTTGTGTGACTGCTTACAATTAAAAAATAACGCGCTATTTACGATTTGTAGTAGCGCTTTTCTCGCTTGATAATCGGCGTTGTAGTGTGAATCCACCTCAAATCTATAGCGATTGGTAAAATGATCAATACAGAATATATACTCCGAGAAACGCAGCCGTTTTTCAAAACATCTTTTTGCCAAACTATACCTACCTAGTATTTGTTTTGTGTATTTCAAAGTATCGTTAGCAATAGCCTGGTTCTTAACAGCTATGTATGTAAATTGTAATAAAAATAGGTAAATGCCCATTTTATATGCTTAAGTAACTTACAAATAAATATGTGATGATTTTAATAGTCAACATGTAAAATGCATTAAATCAAAAATGTTTAGATGGCCAGAACATTATACTTCTACAATATTTCAGACGTCCATGTTCAAATAAATAACTCGCCAAAGTAAAATGCATCACTGGCACCGACTGTATGGGTAAATAAAACATTTGCGATGGATTCAACTCGTTACGTAAAGTTTGAAGATTGTGTGGCTGCGGTGTAATTTTTAACCAATTAGTTAATATTAATGTAAACTTGAAAATGTATTAATGGAATGTGTGGTGTGAAAATGAAAACGAAGGAAGAATGAGAAAGATGCGTGATAATAATAATTTCATAAGACAAGTTAATCTAATTATTTAAATTATCTAACTATATAAATGTAATAAATAATTATAATCATTCAAAACTGGTTTTTAATCATTCTGTACTAAATTAAATTGTCCTATGTTTTTTTTACAAAATTGACGTTTTGATTTTGTAGCAAAACTATCCATGCATAATTCCCAAGTGGAAGTGATAACATTGAAAGTCATTCCTTAATTCTATTTGTAGCAAAACAGCATTATTGCCAATCCATAGTGTTAGAAACTGTGCTCTTTATTAAAAGTACATAGCGTTCATTATTTTTATACATTTGGGTAAACCACACACGCACGTTCCTCCGTGAATGCAAAGATGAGGGTCGATCGAGTATGGAAATTCTATTGCGCTGGTAATGGAATTTTCATATACATAACATATGTGAGTCATTTCCATATATAAATGGGCTATCTTCGTTGGGTTAAAAGGGTCGATATGGTGGGGTTTCAATATGAACCTCTCCCGCATATTATATGTTTATTTAAATCAACAAAGGAAAGTTCCATAAATATAGGAACCGGGAAGATAAAACAGTAGTGTTGTTAATTAAAAAGGAAAGGTTTTTTTCCCTCCCGCTTGGACTAAGTTAGGCGTTTTGTTGAAAGATTTAGATGTTTTTATTACCCTAAGAGAATTTTACCCGCTCCATCGAGCTGGAAAACTTTTAACATTAGGTACACAATTTCATACTAAATCGACCCTTAAAAATAAAACAAATAAACAACAAAAAGACTGCACACATATTTATATCATGTTTAAAACATTTTGAACGCCATATCAAATACAAAATGTGTCACGCCAAACATGTTTGCTATGCTGTGAAAATTACGACTTAATTAAAACGAAACAGAGTCTCTTTTTTTCAATCTTGAACTGGCTATGGGCGGCTATGGCTACGCTCAGTAGCACGACTTTCAGTTGTCGGCCAGAGCAATCTGTGGCGTTCAAAATGTTAATAATAACAAGTACACTGCAGATCGCGTCAAACTTTAGGGCCCATACAAGACTTTTGAATTTAAAATATTAGTTTTGTTACCTCTTTTTTAAATGGCAAGGAGAAGACAAAATATGCACACAGGCCACCGAATACTCTGTGTCTTTGCGATGTTTGTTAAATTGTAAAGCAAGGAAACTTGTTGCACAAAGTTAATAATCAATTTCGTTTGACATCATTTTTTTATTTTTTTATTTACGTCGTTACGATAGGGTTCTATTTGGTGTGTCAATTGTAAAAATCCACAATCGTGCGTGTTATCGTGTGTAGGCAGGCCATAAAGTTTAATGAAACCTGTATTTTAGGTTTTTTATTGCATTGATTGAATTAAAATTTAGAAAGTTATTTTATACAGTAACATATTACCTAAGTAGGTACATTCTAATAAACTGTCTAACTGTATACATAATTCATCAGGGACAAGATGGCCTCCATTGGTTGTGGCGGGAAACGTACCTTGAACACCTGTCTGCACAGGAAATTCTCCTTGACGGGAAGCAGTCTGTGGACAAAAACAAAGTGTCTGTAGCCTATTGTCTATGATCGCCTAGTTTGAGTAAGAACTAAAACATTTGTCTTTATTGCTAAATATACACTAATAAACTCAAATGGTAGAAATTCTCTTAGGATTTAAATTTATTCCGTCACTTCGAAATAGTTCCTTAATGGCCTACAAATCCGTTTGGTTGACACTTTTACATAGGTGGTGGCGCCGTTGTCATGTGTCTAATATTCGCAAGCTGCGATCGTTTTGGTTTTTTCTTCCACCTGGTTTGCACCCGGAAATTACTTACTTAGCCATTTCAGACAGCTGTAGTCGGCCATCCTTGTTAGAGTCAAATACTTGGAGCTGAAAAAAAACATAAAATAATCTGTCACCAATTTTTATATACAATTTGTGCTAAAAAAAATTAGCCGATTTTTTTCCATTAAATTGTCTTTATTAAAAAAGATGACGTTACGTTGAAAAACCACTGACTTAATGGAATTGAACTTTATTATTATTTATTGTACGCGATTAAACTGTATCATAAATAAAGTAGTATTTATTATAATGGTACCTAGTTATCGCGTGCAGTCTTCATGGAGAATCTACGTTCAGGAGTTTGGAATGCGCATATAATCAATTATTTTACCATCACGTTACAACTAAGTATAGGAGACAAAGAAACTCATTTCCTATTTTTTTACTATATTCGTATAATTTTAAGGTAAATTATTGTTTGCCTGGAATGTTTTATAACACTTACTTATATTGTATTAGGTATATTTTATAAAATATATCATATTTTTTGTCATTACCATGGTGTCAGTATACTCTATAAGTTTATCTTCGGACACATCGTTGATTTTCTTCGCTTCCTTTAGCAAATCTCGGAGGAAATTCTGAAAACAATAGAAACATCAATATAAATAGAAATCGTCGAAATACATAGATGTACACGAGCATAACTTCCGAAGAACCGCACCAAATTGTTTTTTTTGTGGTGTTCGTTGATTATTGTCAGGACAAGTTTGTATGACAGAAAAAAAACTACCGGGAAATTCGGAAATTAAGTGTAACACGCGAATGTTTTTAATGAGAAAAGTAGACTTCTTCAGAATAATCCTAAATTAATAAAATGTCAATGTTACGAGTATTCTCGGCCATTGTGTGAACATCACGAATAAGTTTTGTGATAACTAAACAAGTATCGTGTATGAGATAAACGCACCCATGGACACTAATATCCTCGTAATTATGTTTTGGTTAGCTATATACATATTGTAAGGATATGTATAGTCTGTGAACATGAGTTCCAATTGACAACAGAAACTTTTTTAAAAGAGGTTCTGAAAAAATCTGAGATAAAAATAATAATTATTATGAGTTATGAGTGTTTGCTACGCCCGCTTTGGACTAGTGGTCGGAATGACGTCACTTTGTTTGTGACTGTGTTACGTAGCACTAGCTGTGATGCAAAAAAAGAACATGAGGCGTTTAAGCTCCTTAGCCATTAGCAGAAAATAATTTATTTTCTCAGTAAATAATTAGTATGCTTATGAGACAAACCTCTATAAGCATGTTTTTTTTCAGAAAACCTTTTGAAAAAGTTCCTTTTGTCAATTATTGCTCAGTAATTAATAACCTTTGACTAGTTGTCAAATTTATATAACCGCTAACCTTTCCCCAGCCGGGGAACGAGACGTTAACACGCTTTTTGCGTCGGCTCCGACGCGGGCGGGTTCCAAATTGCGCTGTCACCCGTCGAGAGTTTAATAATTAATGCTATAAGCGGGGCTTTAATAAAATCCGGCTAAACGTAAAGGGATTAGTCGCCAAGGAAGACCGGCTCGTCACGTAACGTGATAGTTCAAGAAAAATAAGTCACGTTAACATTAGTACCTACCAAAAAAAAGCAGGAAATAATACAGATTAATTGAGAACCTCTTCCTCATTACCTAGGGTATGTATAGTTAACAAACGATTAGTTTTTTATTTATTAACTTTATTTCGGCGCAAAAAGTGTTCTTAAAAAACGACATGAATTAAAAATATTTTACTCGCGTTTCCTAAAGCCTTTGTCGCATGTTTGGTAGAAAAAGGGCAACAATGACACAAGTGCGATTATGCCCTTGTCCTACCGAAGGTACATGTGAAATGGTACAACTCGAATTATTTATTTTATGGTATCGATAGACAAACGATTTCACACTTTATATTATATATGAGAAGTTTCTAAAAAAGGGTATTTTTTGGTAGGTCTACGTTAAGTATTAATAAACTGATCTCAACTCTAATGCTCGTCTCGAGATGCGTCAAAAATGACAGTGTTCTATGGTTTGGCGTTTACTTTGACGTGTCTTGTGACGGGCCTCACAGTCGAGATAAGTTTTTTAAGTCGAGAGACTTACTAAGAAATCCTGTCATCACCTTCCGACTCCATCATTAGATCAGCTCTTAGATACAATAATATTTCATTGCAGCGGATTTACATATAATATGTATAATATGTATATTATTGGCTATGGAGAGGGCTATGCTCGGGGTTTCTCTGCGTGATAGAATAAAAAATGATGATATCCGCAGTAGAACTAAGATTACTGACATAGCCCGAAGAATAGCTAAACTGAAGTGGCAGTGGGCGGAGCACATTGCTCGCAGGACTGATGGCCGATGGGCTCGCAGGACTGATGCTCGCAGGACGAGCTGTGGGTAGGCCTCCAACAAGATGGAGTGACGACCTCGTCAGGATCGGGGGACCGCGGTGCATGCGAAAAGCACAAGACCGGTCTGAGTGGAAAGCCTTGGGGGAGGCCTATGTCCAGCAGTGGACGTCTTTCGGCTGACATGATGATGTATATTATGTATTCCAAATTTCGAACCTCTACGATAAAAGAAGTGGTTTAATATACTTGCAAGATTTGACGTAGACAAACTCATACATTCATTGCAAGTTACATAGAATATATTCAATTGTTGCAGTATAATTGCGTCCTGGCGTCAGTCCCAAGAGGTTCTTCGGACAAAGCCCCAACACGTAGTTATTCCACGTCATATGTATTGTGGGATCGCAGTCATTATTTCTGAAACGGACGTCGTTAGGTCGGCCGCTGTAATTGTAGACAGCATACATATGTATATGTCTATAAATAACATGAAAGGTTTTCGTGACTGATGGAGTCATATGTACACCGCTGGATATATAAATTAAATTGTTGGAGGAATTTTCCGTGAGTACCTTTGTCGAGGGCACGATGAAGACTCTGTTAACTAATAATCTTTTCTTTAATAAACGCGCAATAGCTAAAGTGTGCTTGAAATATGCTCTGTTCTTATCTGTCATTATGACATTTTCAGTTGAAAGGGACAATGCATGCTTAACTAAAATAGGTTTAAACTGCATTTATGAATAAAGGCGATAATACTCACTTACTCGTCACTACAAACAACGAACTGGACAAAATGTATACATAAGGTAAGGTAAGGTATCTATTTAAGTATCTATGTCTGTGTATGTACCGATAGTACAAAACTTGAGCTTAGTTTGGGAACTGTATAGGTAGATTTGTGTGAGATTGTGCCTGATCATTTATTAATGACCAATTAATTTACCTTGAGCTCATCGGCTTCTATGTACCCACTGCCATCTGTGTCGTATTCGCGCCATATCTGAAACCGCAACGACATCGCTACTATAATAATATAAAATAAGTTGAGTATTAGCTAATACCTAACACAATTAAATACATAATGTAAATCTTCATAAAACGACTAACAAAGGTGAATAATCGGTATAGGCAAAGCTAACGCCACAAACTGACTTATTCATCGAAATAATTAGTGAGATAGACATAGGTAGTTTTAAGTTACGTGTCTATTTCTGTCTCACTTACCAAGGTGACATTAGATGGTACAGTCCGTGAGCACTTAGGTGCTTCAGCTTTTTACTTCTTTCTCACTCGCTCTTAATAAGAGCGTATGAGAGCGAGTGAGAGACAAGTACAAACCCGAAGCTCCTTCTAAGAGCTGTCGCACAGAACGATCAGCCCAATGGAACCTTGACCCACCATAGAACCGTGTCACAGTGACGTTATAAAACAATTTGTTTGACACTTCTTACGACTTCAATCGTTACGTCAATATGACACATTTCTATGGTAGGTCAGGATTCCATTGGGCAGATAACACATCAGTTCACATCAGTACTCACTTTCATGAACTCGACGCTTGACTCCAAGGGGTTGTCGAACCTGAAGAGCAGCAGGAAGTTCTCCTCCATCGGCAGCAGCTGCGCCAGCTGGAACAACGTGGCAACGACATAGTTTACGGCTCAATTTCTGGCGGGCTTAAGCTGGGCATTCACGCCGTTTTTCTCGGCGACAGATGGAGTGTATGTGATGTATGTATATGTATGTAAACACTTGATATTACAAAACAAAAGCAATACAATGAAGATTCGCAATCATGACGACGCCGTTTGGCTTGGTGCGGGGGCGTGGCGTGTTTCAACACTTTCTACGTTGAATTCCGACATTCGCGCTGGTTTTCTGTCCATTTAGAAATCCAACGGACCGCGCCAAGTACCTACTTTTAAACGCTACAGTTTGTTGGAGCGGTCGTGAATGACCAGATCTTGTGGACTTTTTTCTAATGGGAAAGAGATGGCAAACGAGCAAAAGCCATCTGGGCCTCTATTCTACTCTACTGGGTACAATAAAACAATATTGCCTCTGACATTGCCAATCGGTTTTTTTTATCCAGGGTATAAACTCTCCGTTTCAAATTTTATCCCATTCCGGTGCTTTCATTCAGGTGCCTTGAAGTAAAATGCCTTTATGCTAGTAATTTCACTTATAGTGGTCGACCGATAAGAAGTCAATCCTTCCATGGCCCAACTATGAAGTTTCTAAACATTGACAATATTGACAGCAGTAAAACAATGCTGTCACTACTACCAGGTAGTGACGTGGCTGCTTACCCGTATTAGAACATACTAAACGAAAACAGCTGTTCGGTTAGTGGGTGCAATGAAGCAAGCCTACCTCTCGAATGTCGATCTTGCCGTCCTGGTTGTCGTCATAGGCCTCCATGAAGCAGGCCTTCAGTTCCACCAGCATCGAGTCAGACACCGCCTAAAACAATACAAAGTTAATGTTAATACAATGAATATTATACAGGATGTCAGAGACGGCAGCGTGTAAGTAAATCCGGATTCACATTTTGTCTGATGTGTCGTGTCGTGATTGTTATAGCGCACAACTAGGCTTTAGAGGAACGCAACGCTTAGCCGTTCCTTTTTTTAGAAAGGAAGCGTTTGCATCTTGTCTGGACTCTCGTTCACATCTATATGACGTGTTAAGACGCTTTTGAATATCTAGTTAAGGGGTTATAACGCTAACGGATGATATTTCGTCAGAAAAATGTGAACGTAACCATATTCAATGTATAAAACCGATACTGTTCTGATGCGTCACGACATAACACATCAGACAAATGTAAACACAGTAAAACTGTGCGGGTGGTATCACTTGGGAATAACTCAAAAAGAATTATAACCTCCAGCAGTTCTACGGCGTAGCTTGCGTAGCATCGCGTGGCGTAGAAGGCTTGTATTCGTAGCAAACCACCTAAAGGTAAGGTATGGTACAGGCAAAATAACAAATGTAAACCCACTTTGGGCTCTGCGACAATATATTTAAGGACCGTTTTACGTAAATCTCACAAGGGACTAGCGAAAATCTCAAGTTTTTGACGAAGTTCCAATAGGGTGCCAACGAGATCCTATAGGTATTACTGAGCTTCCGTTGTGTTTGTCAGTCTGCCTGTCAGTGGGCTGTATCTCGTGAACCGTCATAGATAGACAGTTGACATTCTCAGAGGATGTATTTCGATTGCCGATATAGCGAAAAAAAGTTCAGAATTAAAGGGATGGTATGGATAAAGAATAGTACGGAACGCTTCGTGTGCGTTTTTTTTCTTTGTTTCCAAGAGCCTTAATATTAAAAGAACCACTGGTACACGTGTAGTGAATAATAATTTCCCATCGTTTTTTGTCGGATAAGTTCGTATTTATCTTGCTTTCTCAGTTGGCTTATTGATGGGTACTGAAACTAATTGTGAAAGCTAGATAAATACAAACAAAAACACTACTGTCACTACACCTGTACTTACTAAAGTGGTGGGGATGAAGACAATACAGCAATACTGGCTAGTTATCTAAGAGACCGAAAGCAATATGTCCAGTTGTCTGGTTACTCGTCTGAGGAGTATTACACTCGATCTGGCGGCCCGACTCTGTTTGTCATGATGATTAACGATCTGCCTGCAGTGATCAGCAATGCCAAGTGTCTGCTTTTCGCTGATGATTTGAAATTGTTTTATGCTGTTGGCACTCCTTCAGATTGTGAGGTCTTGCAAAAAGATATTGACGCGGTCATGAGATGGGCTAAGATCAATAAGTTGCTGTTCAATGTGAGTAAATGCAAAGTTATGACCTTCACCAGATCCAAAATCCCAATCTTAACCACTTACTGTTTGGAAGGTAATGCGTTAGCTAGAGTACAGGACATACGTGACCTAGGTTTGCTCCTTGATGATAAACTTGATTTTCACCGTCATATTGTCGCGACGAGGAACAGCGCAAGCAAGGCCTTAGGGTTTATCATGCGAACTGCTGCTTCGTTTAAAGGTACTAGAGTACCCATTGTCTTGTTTAACGCTTTTGTGCGTAGTAAACTCGAGTACAATGCTATGATCTGGGATCCAGTAGAAGCAAATTATACCTTGCTATTAGAGAGAATCCAGCGAAAGTTCGCGAGGTACCTCTATAAAAAAATGTACGGGTACTATCCATTTTTGTATCCCTCGCTTTTTGTGACGGGCATGGTCGGACTGCCCACTTTATCTTGCAGACGAAAAACGCAGCTCTTAATGCACTATTGCTTATTACTGCAACACAAATTGGACAATCCATCAGCTCTCGAGCGACTCCGTTTCTTCGTTCCTGACCACTACCTACGGGCAGGAGTTCGCCGTCGACATCCCCTTTTTGCGGCTCTTGAGAGTTGCCGTACGCGTCGCGCTCGGAACTCGCCGACTGCCAGAGCGATTGATTTGTTAAATGCGCTCACATCGGGGGTCCAAGATGCTGACGTATTTACTGATAAGTGGTCATTGTTAGTTTTTAATATTGATAGATTCTTATGTATGTGTTGTTAGTATATAAGTAGTATTTTATGGTTTTAAATTGTATTAGCATAGTAGGTGATTTGGTATGCACTGTAAGCCTATTATTGTGAAATAAATAAATAAATAAATAAATAAATAAATAAATAGAACAATTAGGTCAATTAGTTTAGTTTAGTTTAGTTTATTTATTTGTCAATGTAATATTACAATATTAGTTGCATTGCATGTCAAACAATACGAAATTACATTGAGATCGTCAAAACATAAATATTAATAATCAAAGAATAGAATACAATAATAATTCATAAATTAAAACAATAAAAGTTAAACATCTAATAATGGTCATTCGTCCGATGTCAAAATATGTACAATGAGTAATAAATGTCAACAAAATAATAAATTTACATTTCCATTTTCATATATTCATCCACGGAGTATAACGGATTATTCAATAAAAGGTTTCTCAGCTGATGTTTAAATGCTTCGTCGGTTTGTAAATTTTCAAGTTTGGCGGGTAGACGCTCGTAGTGCGTGGGACCGATGACACGCGGGTTCTTACCCTTAATAAATAATTATTCAGAACATACGTCACGTGCTTATATGATATAGGGTGAGGCATGACCCTTACTAATTTTAGTCGTGCCTCACCCTATGTATTTAAAATCATAAATCGTTAAAATACTGCCCGCAACTCCGTCCATGTAGAAGTCGTTAGTCGCTATTCCCTCGAGAACTGACTAATTTCCGGGATAATAAGTACACTATATCCTTCCCCGAGCTTCAAACTGTCCACATATCAAGTTTTATTAAACTCCGTTCAGCGGTTTGGCTGTGAAAGCGTGACAAACAATAGTACATTGTGTGTATCACAGGCAGTAAGGGGATTACTAACTCGAGTCATTAAAAGCCCTCCGCCTTCGGCGTCGGGCTTCTAACACTCTCGTTAGTAATTCCCTTCATACTACCCTTGATGCACACAATGGTTTTCATCACATTTGCGAGGAAAAAAACAAAGAGAAAACACTTCAACTCTGCAAAATATAAAGAAATAACTTTTGACGGACGGGAACGTAAATGGAAACGATATTTTTTTTGTGACCACAGATACTGCGTTTAGTTTCGACCTGGATTCGAGCCAGATTTAGCCAATTTGATAAAAATTTATAATTACTAAAATTAATGATAAATGTTGATATAAACTTGAAATAGGTATAAAAATAATGAAGTTTAATGAAGCATATAGGTTTTGTGTAATGTAAGTTAGTCTATAGCTAATTTTTAAAGATGAAATTAGAAACCGATTTAATTTTTGGCTGAAAATTAAACCTCCTTAGTCAGAAATTATGTACGAAAGAGTTGCAAATTTTAAAAAGAAAGTCATTACTCCCTAGGGATGACAAACTCGCCATAATTCCCGCGGGAACAATTTAGGCCATTGTCCTTCTGTATACAGGCATGGAATAACACCATATACGAGCAAGTGTGATGAAAACAGAGTTACTTTCACTTTTAGGTACAACTGGCTTCTGCTAGACTTCGTCCACATAGATGTCTGTTAGCTTGTCGCATATTTGTAGGTATATATTTAGTATAATATGTATATATATTTAATTATTAAATATGTATGTATATTTATTTATAATATATTGTAGACTCGTAATTCTTCTAAATTTAATTTAGTAAAGGGAAAGTATTGTCTTTTTATTGCACCTACCTACTTTTTTGATTTCTGTTTCACCTTAAGGTTGACTGGTAGAGAATGCTTGTAGCATTAAGTTCGCCTTTTGTACACTATGTTATTTTTGTGCAATAAAGTATTTAAATAAATAAATTGTGACAGTCATTATCCGATCGGGAATTTTCAAATTTCCCGGGATGAGAAGTAGCCTATAAGTTAATCTAGTGTATACAGCCGTTGCAGCGGGAAGGAGTAACAAACTAACACATAAACTTTCACATTTATAATACAGATATGTATGGGAAGCTAACCACCCACATTCCACTCAATAATCTGGTCTGGTCTTTAAATATTACACTACTAACTCTATTAACTTTCAATTATGATTACAGATAATTACTAATAAAGGTCGAATTCCCTAAAACCGATTGCCTAAAGTAACAGTAATTGAACAAGTTTATAAAAAGGTAGTAATTAAAGTCCGAAGGCAAATAACAGTAAAACGCCGAGTTAATTGATACTGTCACTAGCAAATTAAAACTTTTCGAACGTTGGAACAGATTGGAAATAATTGGATTAAATGGAGGTTATCTAGTTATATTGAATAAACGTTTTACTTGTTTTCGAGGTAGTTTCGTATTGTAAGGTTATATGACTTATATGTATAGTTTACGTATAGTTTTGATGTATGATTAGACAATAAAAGGAATGTGATTGATTCATGTTGTGACAAGATGTCAAATGCGAGAAACCGGTGCGTTGGTATGAGTATGACAGAAGGTGTTTTATCCTCTTTGAGAAGGTCCACGGAGGACATCGAAGTACGAACAGGTAAAGGAGTTTGTATTGGAAATGTTTATCAGAACTGATTGGAATTATGTAGAAAACATTTAAAAAAAATATATTTGTGGAACATAATGTAGTTTATTTTGGGTTACTAATGTCTTGCACAATTTTTTTTGGCATAATTCATCATTTCGCACAATTATCATTTGGCATAAAGTCTTTTTTTCTGAAACCGTGTACTTTTCAGGATTGACATAAAATAAACCTAACCTAACCTATTGGGTTCTATGCAATGGTATTTTAAATAATCCTGAAAAGTACACGGTTTCAGAAAAAAAGACTTTATGCCAAATGATGATTGTGCGAAATGATGAATTATGCCAAAAAAAGTTATGCCAGATGAAGGGAACCCGTTTATTTTAGTATGATCGATATGAGATTGTACTCATACGTCTACTTATCTATCTGTTTGTTGTTCCCATTAATGTGATTGTAATGAACTTCAGAGTACGGAGATCGCTGGAATACTTTTCGCAACACTACCAACTGACTAGTTTGGCCCACTAATTAGTCACCCAATAAAAATGTTACTAGAACCTTGTCATTGTGACTGCCGTTGTTACTGTCATACCTTTCATTTGAAAAGCATTAAACTGCTTATTTTCGCTGTAGTACTGTACCTAGTTAGGAATAGGATATTGTTGACTTACGAATAGTCAAGAATAATAAATAACATACCTTCAGTACTAGGCAGATAAGCACGACCATGAAGTTTCTGACTATTGACATAGTTGACAGGAGAAAACAATGCAAAACTTATTTGTTGCGTGTGAAGGAATAGTAATAACAGCTGTCAATATTATCTAGATTCAGAAACTTCATGGTTGTGCAATGTCAGGCTTGACTTCTTATCGGCCTGGCACTATAAAGTACGGCCAATGAGACGAGATAGAATGTAAACAAACTGACCATTACTGAGTTATATTGCGATAGCGAGCGATTATTTATATCTGTCCTTTGTCCTTATTTCTCGTAAGCAATAATATCTTCCGTTGCTCGATGACGGCTGTCGTTGCGTGGTCCGTGGTATACAAGAAAGTTGCTAGTACAGAAGTTGTCAACATTAGGGCCGCCATTTTGTATTGCGTCCGAAGTGAAAATATTTCAAATAAAAATGTTTTAAACTCCTAAAAGCTTGTTTACATTCTTTATCTCGTCTAGTTGGCTTTACTATAGTGGTGGTTAAAGTATCAAATAGTAAGCCAATTGAAAACAGGAAGGTTTTTAAATGGTGTTCTGACGAAATTCACTCTGATAGAGTTTTGTCTCAAAAGCATACTATTTTATTTATTACTAGCTGTCTTCTTTTCATACAAATCTTGTACTGATAATTACTCAAAAAAAAGTAATTATTCAAATCGGTCAAGCCATTCCCGAGTTACGCCGAGACCAAGGGAAACAAAGGATTCATTTATATTTATATCTGTAGATTATCTATTGAGAAAGTATATAAACAAATGTCTGCTAATTGCTAAAGAGGTTAAACACGATAATATGGTCTTTTCTACGTCACAGCCATGCTAGACCCAAAAAAAACAAAAATAGTTACAAACTAAATGACGTCATTCCGACCACTAGTCCAAACACTGCTAACATGTTTCTCTATATAAATAATAATAATAAAAAGTATGCTTTTGAGACAAACTTTTAAGTAAGTACTTAAATATGATTTCTATCAGAACGCCTTTCAAAAAAGACTAGTGTGAAACGGGTTTAATCCAAATATCAGGATGATTTTTGTATACCTACCACATACAGCGAACATTGTTCCTAATCCAAGATTCGTTTTTTTCAGTTAAAATTGCCATTTTATTCCAGTTGCAACTTCGCGCTCCCTTCATTGTTGTCCATTCTGAATAGGAAGCAATTTCAAACTTGGAACGTCGTGCTGTCGCCGCGTTCTCATTTCAAATTTAAACTTATAATATTCAAATTGTGTTCTGGAACACGATTCGGATTAGTTCGCCGTGTTTTGATTGGCCGATACGCTGACCAATTTGTATTTAGGATTGTGCATCTACAAGTTCTATAAGACTATAAAATATGTACTTAGAAAAAAAATATTGTTTGTGTATAACACGATAATGTTCTTAAATAGGTGTGTTGTTTTTTTATAACAACCTTTAATGTATCTAAAATAATTTATTGTACAAACGACAAAATAGAGAAAAACACAAAAGGTATTACAGAAACACAGGGCGAACTTCTCACTTTACACTTTAAGGCGTCTCTACCAGTTAACCTCTGAGCGATTGTGAAATGTTTGAAAACATAAAATAGCGAAACGTTTAAAATTAATAGGTACTAGATAGTTCATAATTACATTAACACTGAATAATGAATTTAAATTACAAGATTGCATAGATTGTAGTCTTGAGATTTCAAATGTATAGGTCTCGGATCGCACTTAACTTCAGGTGACCGGTGCTCGCATGCCTTCTTATTGCCATAAAAAACAAGCCAATTGAGCTGGGATCGGGATTCAGACACGTGCCGTATGCACACGTTCTGTAGTCCAGTTTATCAAGTAGGTATGGAACACGTGACCGTTTTTTAAATAAAAAGCATTGTAGAACTGCCTTATAACGTTATATCACGGCATGTTGGTATCCCTGGCATGGAAAAGGCTACGTTATGCTTTATTACATAAACGCATATCATTCTGAAAATCCAAACCAATAAAGTAAAATTGCGGGTAGACGTAGCGCGAGGGACCGCTGCGAAAATATTCCACCACGTAATGTTTTTGTAATCATTCTGATGTTGCTTAACCGAAATTGTGACATTGAATTTATGACACTTGTTACAATGTTATGAGAAATGTTTATTTAAGATTCGATAGCATGTAAATTGGTTAGAGAAATGGAACAAAATACAAATTTGTTGATATTGAACATTCAAGTTTTTTTTTTTTTTTGATATTAATATTTATTTGATATCACATAAAATATACATTCAAGTTAGTTTTGAAATATATAATGGAATTTATAAAATGCTATAAGTACTCTGATTTTTCTAAGATGAGTAATTTCAATCACTTACTATACTCACAAGGTATGTGTTTAAAAATAGGCGATTAATTATTTAAATTCCTGAACGGGGTCGCTAGGTTGAACCGGTACCGATGTATTATTCATGTAGAGTTAAAGAAATTAGTGTAATAAGTGTTTATATGAGCTGTCATAGGCACCATCTTACAAAAATCAGATTATAAGGATATGTTTTATTTATTTATTTAACCTTTATTGCACAAAATAATACACTTAATATACAAAGGGCAAACTTAATGTCGTAAGGCATTCTCTACAAGTTTACCTTTGGGCAAAGCAGAGATTGTTATGTTGACGGTTCGCTGAAAGACTTTAATAGATCTAGACATTCGACATTCTCCGAGGAGTCCGAGGATTACCACAATGATTGGTTTGCTGCCATTGCTATTTCTACATTCGTTATAAAACATTGGTAAACAATGAACTGTAGAGAGCCGATCTATAAAATACCTTGCAATGTAACGCAAACTACAACGAGTGCTCGGTGTATAGACTTTTGGCATCTCGCCATGCACGCAGCATGAAGTAAATTGTCAGGCCTATAGGGCACTGGAAATCTATCATGACATACAATAGTAACTATACGTACACATTTTGAAAAGTTAGTGAACTCAGAATATAAGTAGTAATTTTAGTGGTGGAAGGACCTTGTGCAAGCTCCGCCCGGATCGCTACCGCCATCTTATACTCAAAACTGCCGCCAAGCAGCAGTGTTCGCATCGTGGTGTTCCGGACTGGGGATAAGACAATCGACGAAATGACTAGCATAGAGGCATTTCATATTAGTCCTCAGGGTTGGTAACGCATTTGTGATCTTAAGATTGTAATCTTCAGATGCATATCGATGTGGGACAGATCCCACTTACCATCAGCACAGATTATATAATCAGGCCTGTGTACTCGTTAGCCATCTCAATGCCATAAAAAAAGGAATTAAGTATAAAAAAATTTTTTGGCAATTAAAGCATTTGTGAAAAAAAACTTCCGACTCGCGATAGGTGACCAGAAATACCTACATATTTGTACATTTTATATAATTGATTAGTAAATTTGACAGGACGGAGACAGAACATGGGCACTGGTCCCACTGCCGGCGAGGAAACGATTAGCTATCGACTAATTTCTCGCTCAAGAAACGAACAAAAGATATAAATACATCCCCTGTCAGTAAAAGAGACACATATATTAACAGTTGATCGCTGGCTGTTCACACGGCCGTCGGGAGCCCTTTCCACTAATTTGTCGAAACAAAAAATATAGATCCCGTGTCAATAAAACAGAATACAAACCTCCTATTATTTTCCACCTATATCTATGTTAATGTGACATGCAATAAAAAAGAATAATTTGAATTTGGAATTACAGACAAATATAAATATTCGCTGGCTGTTCACATTTCCGGCAGAACTCCCTTAGTAGGAGATCGGAATAGGAGACGATTTGCACCGGCTGTTTATTAGATAAAAAGTATTTTATATCAAATTTAATATGCTAATAATATATGGCGAATAGGTACGCTGAAAATTTTCAGTCCAGAGTATAATGAAATAAAAAAATAAAAAAACTTTGTTTATATGCATACGTTAGGTTGACTATTTTTTTCCCGTCAAACTATTGGGTAGGCAGGTATAAACAGGTAAGTCGGTACTAATTATTTGCACTTTTGATTAGTATGTAATTTGTGTATTAAACAAGCATTTGGAATTTAAAAAAAGTTCATTTTTATTAAAAAAGTAAAGATATAAATACTGGACTGAAAAAATTCAGCCTATCTATTCGCCACATATTATTTAGCGTATTAAATTTAATATTTAATTCTTTTCATCGAATAAAAAGCCCGGTGCAAATCGTCTGCTGTTCGAAAATTAGACCATCTCTCTCTAACAAAAAAATTAGATCCCGTTAAAGAGACATAGGTATATATGAATAGTTGACCGCTGGCTCTCCTCGTTCCCACTCATCGTCGGCGGTGGAACAAATGCTTAAAGAGATATTTCAATCAACTATAACACCCCGGACGGAGTTGCCAAGCACTCAAGGCAAAGGTCGGATTTCGCTTATCTATAGCAATTTATCTATTAAGCCGGGTTAACGAGGTTCCCAGTCCAACGCAGCTACCGAAAAGGTCGAAAAGCCTAAAGGGATCGGGCCCAAAAACCTTTGAACACGTACGACAGTAATCTGGGCAGGGTTCGCCGATATATATCAATGTTTTCTGTTTTTTAAATGGTTTTTTTTTCAAAAAATTACTTCAGTTTCTGTTACCGCACTCAAGTTTCGGGGAATCACCTAGGTTCGATAGTATTATTAGCTTCATATTGAATTTTAAACCTTATCACCACGGTCGGTTTAAGATTCATAATAAACGGTAGTACTGAGACATTTAAATTCATGTTTCATTCAAAGGATATTTTGATCTTTATAGTAAAAATAAAACCGTTCCGTTGATATTTATCCGATGTAGGTATATCGGACATAATTATATCAAATATCAAATAAGCGGATATTTATAATAAATATCGGGTTTCTTCGAGCCCTGAATCTGGGCTTCTTCCACTTTGTGTTACACAATCGTTATCAAGTTGTTGTCGTGATGTTAGTTTAAGTGAACATGACAGGAGCCCTAATCTATTCATTCTAAGACTTAATTAATTTCGACATGTTATTGTGTGTCAACGTTTTGATAGATCCTATTTACTCTACAGTAATGGCGGCCGACTTGAAAGTAACACGATAAGAGAACCGTATCGTAAATTATGATTATAAATGAGGTTAAAAAAAGTGATATAGATTCTCTGTAAATCCTACTAACATTATAAAAGAGAAATTTTGTGTGTTTGTTTGTGAAGGAGTAACATACAAACACAAACGTTCGCGCTGTAACAACGGCTCGATGGACTTGGGTGAAATTTGAAACGGAGATAGCTTATTCCCTGGACTAACACATAGGCTATTTTTCATGCTGCCAAAACAAAAAAAACATAAAAAATAATAAATATTAGGAGCCGAGGACTTACTATTAATATTTATACTCTGGTTCTACATTAAATAAATGAAATAATAATTTGTTTTCCTGATGTGCACAAACAACCGATATCTATAGATATAGGCCAGTAATGGAAAAGATAATTTACATACAAATAGATGTTAAGTCATGTTTTTCAAGGGAATTCTGTGGAATAATTATCAATACTTAGTAGATAGTTCATTAGCGCTTTGTTCTAATTTGTCACAGATAATGAAATGAGAAGGTGGATTAAGATTTTAACGCTTAGGTCTCGTATGCATCTAAAAACCGGGCAAGAGTAAGTCAGACCATGCTCGAAGTAGGGTTCCGAAGCCGTTCCTAAAAACACAAAAAAAAAACTAAAAACATCATGTATGATTTAATTTTCTATTTAAATATTTTTGTATATTTTTGGTAAGTAGGTATAAACATTTCAGTCGCATGTATCTCAAGAACCAACGAAGTCTCCTTCGTATAAGATATTTTTTAGCTTTTTGGTACTTGTAGCTTTGTAGTATGTACCAAGAGTCTCTGAGAAACCGCGGACGGACGGACAAACGGACATGGTGAAACTACGAGGGTTCCTAGGTAGTTTGAATTTGTGAAAATAACCGTTTTAGGTTAATTTAACCGAAAAAACATTAAAAGTTTCAAGGTGTAATGTTCTAACGGGTCCATATTGGGTCATATAACATTTGTAGTCCGAATGTATCGTTGTTACTCATAAAGTATTTCAAGTCAAAACAGTTTTTTTTTGTTAAACAGTTTTTATATCAGGGTTTTTATAAAACAAAGCTAACCTAACCTAACCTCATTTACCAACTAGATATTTCAAAAATCCTGAAATAAAAACGGTTTCAGGAATAAATACTTTATGAATTGTGATGATTATGAGTAACAATACATTCGGATATTTTGTTTTACATTAAATAAATTATATTTTTTTATAAAATAATATTATCATTGGACCCGATTCTACGAGCACATCGCTTAAATAGCCTAAAACTAAATTGTCTAATTTTTAGACATAGTTTAGACGGCAGATTTCACAAGAGCTATTCCAGAATGTCAATGTAAAGTTCTTCTTCTTCTTCTTTGCCCCGCGGCGACTTCAACAGCTACTACCGCGGGGATATGGCTTTTCCACAATGAAGTGATTTCGCCAGTGTCAAGTATATATAAGTATAAATCAATATAGCAACAAAATACAATCCAATCTTCTCCAGGAAGATTGGGGGCAACGTTGTAGGGTGATATGTAGGACAGAGGTCAAGATAGTTTTAACCTCTGCAGTTGCACCACTGCGAGTCCACTTAAAACGAGAAGTAAGATGCCAGATACACGAAATAACTCCAAATCTTCTTTTACTGTGCAAAACAAAGGCATATAAAGTACAAATCACTAACAAAAAATAACTTTGAACACCTAAATACACAAAAATAAAAACTAAAACAAATTACACATCCGCCATCTTTTAACGTTGCAAATGTCCCAATGTAAAGTTGAACAGACCGCCTATAATAAGAAGCGTCAGATTCAAATTAGAGCTGTCATTTGATTATGACAGCTGCTCGTAGAATAGCAATGTGTTTTAGCGACCCCTAAATAAAATAAGGAAGTTTAGAGGCCACTGTAGAATCGGGTCAAATGGGTATTTAAATTGACTGAGGAATCGAGATAAATAAGAACGAATGTCACTAAATCTGTACTATAAACCCAACTCCCATGTGTTGTTACTGTCGTCTACATATCTGAATAACCATGTATAAGCAGGTAAGTAAATAAATCATTTATTCTCAACAATAACACAAGACCAAAAAAAAAACTATATGTTACTGGCATAGCAAATTTAGTCATTGAAGCATACCTAGTCAGCCTATGCAGTGCCGGGTTTATTTAGGCAGTATGTAAAATATGTTATCTATGGTTTATGTGTTACCTAGGACGGGTAAAGAATATGGCATCCCGCCTTTTGGCAGAAATGTGTTTGGCCGAATGTATCGTTTCCCAACTGTTTCACTTGCCAACCCACTTTTTTTTCTGTAACTGTAAATATTTCAGAATTTCTTTCAGTAGGTACCATCGTGTGGAACCCTATAGCTTAGGTTAGGTTTGTTTTATAAACATTATGAAATATTTACATTTACAGAAATAAAAGCGTGTTGGCAAATGAAACGGTTGGGAAACGATACATTCGGCCAAACATATTTCAGCCAAAAGGTAGAGAACCAAAGAATATATTGAGCCAAACCACCCAAGTGGGTCAATGTGTAGAGTTCAGAAACTATAGAAGTGAGGGTAAGTTGTTCTCAGGAGGAGGAGGTGGATAAAAAAAAAACGTAAGTCCAATACACTATTAAGCTATGGTGTGTGTTATGCCAAATACGTTTCGTACAAAAGGAATTATACCAAACAAACGGAACTGAAAGTGTATATTTACCGAAAGCTATTTCCAGCTGAAGTCTTGTTGTTTTTAGGAAGTCATGAGCGTGGATTACGTGCGTTTCGTTAACATGAATGTAAGTACCACAAACATTTTACTACCGCGGAATGTATATCGATAAAATGAATATTCTACAAATGGACATAGCGGTTCTACTAGAGGACGCCAGCGTCTACGTACCTACGTAGAATTATTTTTCAGCTATTTTCCTATTTTTCCCCGTTGGACTTAAGTATTACATTAAGTAGAAAAAATATGTTTATTTTGAATATATTTATCGTAATTTACCACTTTTTAGAATGGCCGCTCAGCTTAAAAAACTATGTCTTTTACAAATGACAACTCTGTTAGACGAACCCCTTTTATGCAAGTTTAAATAGTTACTAAAACAATTCTAAAAATGGATCATAAAAATTGAATGCGAAACAAAACGCCATTGTTGATATCCATATTAAGCATCACCATGTTAAACCCATAACAAGTAGATGAATACTAAGCATCTTTTTGTGATTTGTAAATATGGTATTTTGAATACATTATTAGTCTCAAAATATTTTGTGCCTTTAATGTACGTCATTTAAATTGTTACTATATTACTTTTAACGATTTAATATACAAATTAGGATGTCAAGTGTCCCGAAAATGGCAATATCCGGAGATGATATCCGGAGTGACTGTAACCATGGTAATAACAATGCTATAATGGTTATTAAAACAGTTATTACTATGGCAATGCTCATATTGCTCATTATAGAACAGTTTTCACGCTTTGGTTATATTATACATATTCCGATTTATAGTACGCGAGTAACTGGTATTTCTGATGCTAATAATTATTTATCCTTCATATATTTAAACGTTTTCCCTAAAAGTGACACCTCTGTTTATCTGTGACTGCATTAGTCATTCAGTGCGCCAACCATCTGTTCTACGAATCAGTGATAAGGCAATCTTATCAGTGGAAAGACATCGTATAAAACTATCCTAAGATACTCTATTAATATCATTGACTTTAATATTTTGCTGTTGACGGTATCTCATAACAATTATAAGGTAAGTTTAGTCAATTTTTAGGTTTTTTAGGGCTTTTCGGCACATTGTTTAATCTGAATTCAAATAAAGTTTGTGAATTGTCCGAGATTTGGGATCCCATGCGCCGCGCCACAAATTTAGAAAATTTCGGCTTTGGATCGAATGTTGTGAAAAAATATATAATATGTGGCACACATACTTAGTGGCAAATTTCACATCAATTATTTAGACGATGGCGTATTTTTATCTCAGAAAATTATACGGTTCCCGAGGGAACTACGAGTTAACACTAAAACGGCTACGGGTACAATTCGTACCTAAAGCTATTTAGTAACCGTACAAGGGTTCATAATTCCGAAGAGAAATAATTCTGATCGCAATTTTTTGATATTTTTTACATTTCTCATAGTTCTAATCTAACCTAAGTACTTACTCGTAGGTATAACAATTAAATTATGCATTTTATATAAAGTAGTTCCATCAAATAGCTTTAATAATTAATCATAATCACTAATTTAATTTATTAAAAAATCGTAAAAATAAATATTTGGATTAGATTTTTTAACTTTTGGAAACAGGACAGACATCCTTTGTTTCTGTAACTGTGTATGATCCTAATACAACCGTGATACCAAAAAAGGCGGCAAATGGCAAAGTAATAGTACCTAAAAGCAGTTTAAATTTAATATCGTTACTAATAGAGTACAGAATGCTTCGACAACATTGTTGCTTTTGGTTTTTGGTTTAGCCTGTGTTAGTGTCCCATGGCAAAGGCCTTTAGTATTACGGAAGTATATAACTGTGTACCATTTGCAACCCAGATGAAAGCCGTATTCTGCCTGCTGGTGCTGACCGCTGCGGTGGCCGTCCAGAGCGCCGTGGTCAACTCCTCCGCGAGGGCCAACCTCAACGTCGGAGCCATCACCATCGGCGACCGCCTGCTCTCCAGGTATGTCACCGTCCATTTTTCCCACTAACCTCAAGCAGGTACTTTTCGCACTTGGATATTACGAGAGTTCTTATCTTAAATCTTTCTCTTTATATAATGGCTCTTTATCTTTATCTTATTTAAGGACGACCGCACTGCTGCTTAACGGTGCGTATATTGCGGTGCGTCAAATACGGCGCTATGTTGTTACTATGGCCCCGTCTTTTGTTTACGCAACGACACCGTATTGCACGCAGCGGTGGGGTTGCACCTGCACATGACATTAATGGCGGCCAAGTTAAAAACAATACAATGACATGTCAAATGCAATGGTTTTATCTAAAAGTAGAGACGTCGTGTTTTTCGTCGCGGAGCTAAATCTTACGAGGGTTAATACTTTAAAGTTTATACAGTGCTAGCTATCGCCCGCGACTACGTCCGCGCAGAAAAAAAAAGTCAGGAAAATGTAGGATCCTAATGGTGAAAGAATTTTTGAAATCGGTCCATAAGTTTCGGAGCGTATTCATTGCAAACAAACAGACAAATAAACACTCAAATATTTCCTCTTTATAATATTACTAGCTGGTGACCGCGACTCCGTTCTCATAGAAGTAGGTTATCGCTATTCCCTCGGGAACTGTTCATATTTCCGGGATAAAAAGTAGCCTATATCTTATAACAGGACCAAACCTATATGTGTGCCAAGTTTCATCCTGATCCGTATGGTGGTTGAAGCGTGAAAGACGGATAAACATACACACTTTCACATTTATAATATTAGTATTAGTATATGGATTGTAGACTAACTGTTGCCCTCCACTCCGCCCGTGTAGAAGTCGTTTATCGCGGGTAAAAAGTACCTCCCCGGGGTTTAAGCTCTTTCCGTACCAAGGTTCATTGAAATCGATTTGGCAGTTTAGCCATGAAATTATAACAGACAGACACCGTGGATCGGGACTTTGTGAAACGCGTTTTAACGAACGCTTTCATCGAACGGCATTTCTCGCCGCATGAGTTTTTTTTTTCGGTAGTCATAATCTAACCTACGTAATTGATGTTTAGGATATGAAAAAGTCATGGTTTCAGGAGGAATAAACATCGACAGAATTAAATTCGATGAAATAAAATTCGTTAAATGGGTTACCATTGGAAACACTTTTAAAATAATTTATTTATACAAAACTTTCTGAATGATTATTTTCAAATACCTATTCAATCATATTTAATAATAATAAGTGAAGACGTTAGGACGTAACAAGACAAAGCCATTGAGCCGAACATTTGACAAGAATTCAAGGGCCATAAAAACCATTAGCAAATGGCTCGGCCGGGAGAGGCGGGCTCAAACTTAATTAGGGGTCGCTTCATATAAAAGGAACCTCCAATTTTTGTTGAGGAAAAACCGCAGAAACATGAGTAGGTATTATATTCAGTGATCGGCGACCGCAGCTTTTTATGTCACTTTAACGTCAAACTTTATAACTATAGAGATATTGGCAGAGTGCAAAGCGGGTGGAGGGGGTAGCCTAAACGATCACAGCGCTCGCTACGGCTAAAATTGTCATTTTTGTCGCTGACTTGAGCTGTCAAATCCATATTGCAGTAAACATTTTCTAATCGTTTTTGAGATAAAAATATGGTCCTGGTAAGATGTGTTGTTGTGAATTGTAATAACACCAAGAAGAATAGCGACTGTAAATTTTACCAATTTCCAAGACCATTGTGGAAACGAGACCAAAGAAATAAGTGGATATTTGCCGTAAGAAAAAAACGAAACCCCGTTTTAGTCACGAGTAGGCTCATTTCTCACTAAAAACAACAATTTTAATATTATTGGCAATAATGTTACTGACTACCATTGTCCAAAATTGTGTAATATAGTAAAATAACACAAGATTTCATTAATATTTTTCACAATATTTACTTACTTCTTGTTTGACAGCGGTGACAATATTGTCCATAATGGCCGCCTGTCACGTGGCGCTGTCGTCGCGCTCGGTCCCAATAGAGACAATTAACATTTTTTTTGGATCCTTTTAACATTGAGGATATAAAGGGAATGACCTTCCAACAACAACAGATGTGAGAGGTGTGTAGTCGTAAACAGATATTTCATCGTTTAAAACATGTTAAAACCCGGATGATAAAACTGCATACATTTTAAATGTATTATATAAATTTTGTGCACAATTTAAATAATACATTAGAAATGTGTGTGTGTGATATACAATGTGTGGCCCAAAACCGGGGCGAAAAATTAAAACGTAGATTCTACTCCTCAAACTAGACAACTTTTGTTTAGCAACTTTTTAAAATCATAAAGTTTTTAGATTGTTCATTTTTCAAACAAAGTAAATAGTATAATCAATGTACTTAAAACTCCGTCTAATTGACATCGCCTGTCAGTCTAGTCACTCTACAGACATAACCAATTTCATAGTACATTGCGTGTTCGAATTAACTTTATAATGTAATAAAATTCAAACCGCAAGTTTTTTTTCAAAGTCGTCAAACAAACGTTGCGTAGTTTGAGGAGTAGAATCTACGTTTTAATTTTTCGCCCCGGTTTTGGGCCACACATTGTAGAATCATATCCATCAAAATAAATTACCGTTTTTTCAAACGTTTACTCCTTAAACAAAGTGAAAACTAGAAAAGGAAAACAGTTATATCTTCTATAATTATTTAAAACATATTGATTTTAAATAATTGCGAATCCGAATTTGACTGCTATTATTCTAATTGAAAAATAACTTGGTCAACATTTATTTTTTGGGGCAAGCTTCTGTCGCCTACTATATTTTGTTTATCAATAACAAACTAATAAGTCCCATCACGGTGGGTCTGCGTCCCTTGGGATTCCATCATCAGACGAGCTCTTAGATACCATAATATTGCATTGTCATTGGGTTTACACATGTGGTTAAAATTTCAGCCCATTCAATTAACGGAACTGGTTGCAAGATTTGACGTAACCTGACACCCATACAAATATTGGTAGTTAAAAAATAAAAGCATTTAAAAAACGGAGCATAGCCAGAGAAATCAAGCGTTCAAAACGTTGAAATGTCAACCCCTTTATCCACACAGAAACCCTAATTCCAATTACTATTCTTTTAATTTTCCTAATTGGTTTTGCGTATTGACAATTGATTTTCAATTCCAGATCATATCTGTACCGTCCACCGGCCGCCAACACATACCAGACCGAAGACTTCGTGTACCGAGGCAACGCTACTACCAGAATCTCTGCCATCCAAGCTACGGAGATGGGCTATACCCAATTCGCCAACATTTGGCTCCTCGCGGGGGGTCTGAATCAGGCGAACGTGACCCTCAGGGCCCAGACGCAGAGGGGGGGTGGGTACTACTACCTCATCGATATCTGGGGACGATAAAATAGGGTCTCGATTCCAGTATAATGGAAAGTATTTTTGAGCATTTAAAGCATTTAGGAAATGGCCGGAATTATACATAAAGAGAAAGATGCAATTTTTGGAAATATTTAATGTGTGTTTAAGAGAATAAAAATCTTGATATTACAAATCTGATTTTATTTTAGAATACCTTTATTATACTGTCCCCTAAAACCAAAATGCAGTATGAGAATATCGACTTCATAATCTATATTGCCTTTTTTTTGGAATGTAGTATAGGTAAAGTCAATAGCACTAATATCTATTGATACGAACATCGCATCAAATATAATTATGTATCCTTATTATAATAAACTGCGAAAGTTTGTTTGTACGGGTGTTTGTTACTCTTTCACGCTGCAACGGCTGAACGGATTTGGATGAAATTTGAAATGGAGATAGCTCATACCCTGGATTAACACAGGCTATTTCATCCCGGAAAAATTAAAAGGTCCCGAGGTAATAACGATATTCGAAATCTACGCGGACGAAGTCGCGGGCAGAAACTAGTTATGTATACATATTTAGTTATTACCAGAGGCATAGGATCGTGTAATTTTTTTTGGCAACTTGGTGACGTATGGGGACAATATAGGTATAGTAAAAAAACAAATTAGCAAGTAGAGCTTTGAGATTAGTTTTGTCCGCATAGAAAGGGTTTATTATTATTTCCCCGTTTTATTTTAAGTAGGTAAATAATATGTGGGTCCTACGCAGTAGGCGTAGCCAAAATGCAAACGCTGCTGGCTTGAACTAGCTTTCTGTTTTCTATCGATTCGAAATCTCTCATCAGCGGGGCTAGACAAGTTGCCATCCAATACGAACGCTATCGCTTGGTGATCACCTGTCACTTACAAAAATGTATGGAATTGACGTAAGTCACGTGATATATCACTCGTTAGAACTGACACGCTGTTATTGTGATCACTATCACTCGCGCTAATCGAATAGTGATAGTTTTAACGTTTTGTCCGTCGTTACGCGGTACTATTTTGACAGGTTGAATTCAAACCGAGCACTATCACGATATAAACGTCGATATCTAAGGGAAACTTGGCTAGCTTTTTCATTTTTGACAACGCAAAGCGATAGGTAGGAGGTAGCGCTTGTATTCGATGGCAACATGACTAGCCTAGCTTACGTCAGTCCTATAATCTTGTCGATTTTCGAAAATTGCTAGCTTCTCGTTATGCGTCTTCACTATGCTCCCTGACTATGCATTTTGGGACTCAGTGAAGCGAGTCAGTAGTTCATTTTTACTTTATTTTGCTCCGTCAAGGTTTGAGGTTAAGTTTATAAAATCGATAGCCTTAAAATAGAAATGAACTGTTTCACCTAATAATAGATATGAACGTGTTTGCAGTTAGCACACGTTCGTTCTTTTAGTGCTTTAACTTTATGTTCTTTACCCATATAATCAATAAAAATACCGTATTTGCATACTAACGTTTATTTATTATTGAATGTCTTAAAATTATCTTTAACCTGAAAGCAAATTGTTTTATATAGGTAATCAATAAACAACTTTATTATCAAATTTAACTTCGAAATACCTTTTCCCTTTCTCTTCTGCTAATCAATTAAAGTGTAAGTAGGATAAACTAACGAAGTTTCAAGATTCTTGTTTCGGAGTTGTCAAGAAGTATCGATTAATATCTGCTTTTAAAGAGGCTTTCAAAAGTTACAGCAGAGTTACACAACATAATTTTCAAATAAAAACCCAAACGTCCGTAACACAAAATTATAATTGTAACTTTATATTCAAGGCTGACCACTTGTTCTTAATTACGCTTTAAGAGATAAAACAGCAAATGGTACTTGTTAAAATGGCGTGACAGTTATAAAAATACATTTTAGAAGATCATAACGATTAATATTTCATTTATAACTGCTGATCGAAATATACAAATCACTTTTACAGCTGACTTTCACTATAACAAAGTAAAAAACACAAACACTTCTGTTGTTCCAACCTGGGGTACACGATGCTTGACTAACCGGACAAATGAAACAAGAGCTATATTTACAAATCAAAACTATATTGTATACCTAATTCAAATAATAGCATTATAATTTTTCTCTACTACATTATATTGATTGATATGCTGACTGCAGAGGAAATATTTAGTGTTCTCTTATTATCCATCACTAATTATCACATATTTAATTGGTGTTGTCTTGTGTTTTCAAACACTCTCCTAAGACTAAATGCATGACCTCACTTATTGTTTCATTTCACATCAATTTCATAGCACATTCCATTGAACCTCGCATGTCCAGTTGCACAATTACTTCCAACAAACGCAGCGTAAGATGTGATCCCGATGATCCCCAAGCTCTTGTTAAAACTCTCGGTATTGAATGTTTTCTCCATCTTTTCCAATTTCTCTCCTGATTCTGCAGTCGGCAAGGGAAATACCAATGGGTTTGTCGGTCCTCTGTATAAAGGTCTGTAGTTATAGAAAAACCTTTGTGGAGCGGCGGCAGTGAGCTGAATAATCAGCACAAACACTAGTGTTCTCATTATCATCTTTATTGACATGTTTCTTTATCGGAAAGTTCTTCTTTCTTTTAAATTTCGTGGTTATCTTGATTATTCATTTCTTCTTTGTATTTTGAATTTATTTAATTTAATATTTTACCCTTGCCAGTTTTGTATTGTCACTTGCTACTGTGAACATTGGAATGACAGTTCTTTAGAATTGTGCTTTAATAAAGGCAACGTAATTACTAACCAGTAAGTTAATAGTTTTAATAGTGTTTAATGACCTTCACTAATGACTTATTGAGTAAATAATTATACTATTATAGACTGAGCGGAAGGTCTCTATTCGTTTTATTTAAATATACTTTATTTCGTCAGACCCAAGAGTACCCCTGGGTCTTTATGTCTTCCCTATGTCATAATAGTTCCAGAAATTCTATGTTTCTTATTCTGTGTTTCACTCATATTAAAGTTAAAAACTGGCCTTGACATGATAAGACGTACAAAAAGGTTAGTTACATCGACCGTGGTCACGAATTAACTAGGACCAGCGTCAGCGTCTTCGTTGTCGTCCATTGAAGTTGATTTGTGTCCCTTACAATCCTAACCTATCTTTTAAGTCTTATAACTCAGTCGATCCACGAACTCACACAAGTGACATAAAATTTTCTACGGTTCCTCTTACGCTGGATTACAGATGTTCGCTTAGTGCATCGCCGTCGTTTTAGGCCGGATAAAGAAGGACGTCCGATATAAATGAAGCCGGCGGGTTCAGCCAGGGTTCCGGAATGCTTTGTGACCACTTAACTCGTTAGATACTCCATCAATCTAGCGTAGCAACAAGTGGCGTCTATGCAGGCGGTACGAGCAGCAAAAACATCAGTTTATCTCCTTGCTATTATCTTAGAAGAAAGAACTGAAACGTATGTACTATAGAGAGGTGCGCTAGTTGATTCAAACATGCAACGTAAAACTGTTGATCGCACAACTTCCCCTGCCTTATGTAAGTAATTAGGCATCCATGTCTGCGTTCTGTGACCTCATGTAGGAAACAGCTTGGTACCTAGATTTAATAATGCTGGGAATTGATAAAAAAACACAAGCAGAGCCGCACGGATACTTTTACACGTCAAAAATAGGCTACCTTACCTTATTTCAACCTTTGACTATTACATTCTGATACTGCCTAGATCTATATAAAACGCGGGATTGAAGTGTTTAATTTTAATTTAGTGCTGAAGACTTTCAAAAACATAAGGATGAGCTCAGCAGGAGTTTTCTAAGTTAGCTTTTCTTGCACTTGATTGCTGAATAATGTTTAGGTACCTACTCAAAATTTAAAGAGCTGACTACTAACCTTCAGTTAATAAGAGGCACCAAAAGAAGAAGGAGGTACTCAAGTAAACCGTTTGTTATCAGTTATTCATACGTCATGGATTGAATGCTGTTCAATGGAACCAGTTTCTCTGTGTTCTTTTATTATGACTGGTCGCTGAGTTTATTACCAACGGTGTACAGTTAAATATTCTTGCTTGCATCGAAAGCAAATTAAATTTTATTTTCGAGTCAATAACGAATAAAAAATACCTATGGAGAGGGTTCCGTACATTTATGACACAGTACAAAATGTCACTTTTGAAATCCTCACAGTAAGACGCGAGTATTCGCGCTATCTAGTGGTGTTTTTGTGAACTATTTTTTCGTAATTGAACGTGTTATGTATATTGACTTTACAACTTTATTTTCAATTGATAGATATAGGATTGCCTGTAATCTACAAGCAATGATCTATTTTATTTTTTAATTTTTTCGAAATTTTAGGTTTATTCGTTTCGGAGATCAGGGTTGGGGCTCACTTTTCGTCTTCTTCCATCAATAAAATCAAAACTATTTGTTTTACAATAATAACAAAACTCTTTTTGAAATCCTCATAACGAGCACTTTCATTTGATATAGAACCCAGTAAGGTTTGCAAAACTATTTTTCTAAATTAAAAAAAAACAATTTACATATGTGTATCAAATTCCAACTCAATTGGACCAGTAGTTTCGGAGCAAATTGGCTGTGACAGACGGGCAGACGCACGAGTGATCCTATAAGGGTTCCGTTTTTCATTTTTGTACTTCATAGCTTAAAAAAATATTTTTGCAATCGAAGGGAATACGCAAAGAAAAGCGAATAATTGCAGATACGGACGAAGTTACAATGAAACTGCTGACCGTATTTATTTTACATACTTAGTTGATAGTTCTGTTAATCATTTATTGTGTTCATAGCATAGCGAAACGCATACTGATGGCGACCTGATTATAATTAATGAATATTATTATAAAGCAGCTGTCATTAGCCAAGGTATGCGTGGTCAGGTATTAGATAACTTCGCTTCTGTCATTACAATGATTGGGATAGATCATATAGTTTAGAAAACTTGCACAATTCGCCTAGCAAAAGGTTGGGAATCCGGAATTTAATAAGAATCCAAGTTTTCATTTTTTCAAAGAAAATGTTGATGTTTGTTTTAGTTTTTAATTATTATACTATTACTCTTGAGTTTGACGGGAAAGATGTAATCTAAAGAAATCACCTTGGCAAGGTTGCAATGAAACAATGTGTTAATAAAAAAGATAAAAAGATAAAACTCATTAATATATTAAAATAGGTGGGACTCACCAATGTTGCGGCACTGGATTGGGCTACACGTCTCTCAGGTGCGTAGCCTATGTTCAGTGCTGCTGCCTTGGATATTTATAAGGTAGTTTGTAAGTTTTATCTCTAATGTAGGCACTAACTTTATCAATAAGTTCTTACTTTTACTAATACATATATGGATGCGTAATCCGAAATAAAGATTATTATTATTTTATTATTAATTCAGTAAGTAGACCGCACGGGCACTTTTACACGTCATGAATTTACCAGCGCTTCCCAAGAGGAGACCCCTGCTGAGAAGAAACGCCGCAAGAAACTCAGCAGTCAGTCATTTTTTAAACATATTTCAAATTACAGTGGTACTAAGCATTATATAAAGCTAAAAATATTAAATTAAATACTAGTAAATATCAAATAACATGTGTAGTTCAGCAGGAAAACATGCCAAAAATCTTGGGAGAGAGATAGAGGGAGAAAAAAAAACCAAACCTATTGTGTATATAAGACGGTGCAAGACGACCAAATAAAAGTTGCGATATGTTTTCCTACATCAACGGTGTCCCCTAGACTAGATAAAGTATTTTTGCATTTGAACAAATTATAATCGACTAAGTTTCGGGTTTAGGCGATGCATTTTTGTCTGTTACATAATCCTCGACCCTGTTAGGTTTCATAACCTAATATTATTAACGTCAAACAGTATTCTTTTTAGATTGTTAGACTTAAATCGAGTTGATCGTTGTGAAATAAAACAATTGACAGATGTAAAATAAGACAAAACAGTTTCCAATGCGTCCAATTTACTGTAACATCATTAATCAAAAATCAAAACATCTATTCTTCGTTATAACGTCAGTGTCGCGAGACATTCCAATAAGTCTTAAACTGTTTTCCTAATCATCGCAATACTGTTCAGAGTGGCAGGTGTACTCATCGATGTAGACTGATATTTAGCATAACAAAGTGGTATTTAGCATAATGGACGAGACGGGCTTCGGGGCGCGACCGGGTTTTGTAAACAGACCAATAACAACAACGTTTAAATTTGAGATTTAAAATATGTTTACAGTTTTGTTTTGTTTTATTAAGGTTATAATTTTAAATTGTGTAAATATCTGTGTTTCTATGAATCTGTGTAAGTGTATCTGTGTATCTATTTGCATTTGTATCTGTGTGTTTATTAAAATTAACCCAAGACAGTCTATATAGAATAGTTGCCAAACGATAATCGACTTCTGCATGGACAGAGTCGTGTCACGGGTAAAAGCTAAAAATGTAAATCAAAATTTTCAACCCAATAATGAATGATGAGACAAGCGATCATGTTTTATTACATTTTTTATACTATTTCTATTACACCGTAGGATTCCATTTATAAACTGTTTCAAATATTATAAGGGTATTATACATTTATTTTATCGAAAAAAAAACATCAAGGCATTTCTCGCCGCATGAGTCAATTATTTTTGGTGGTGACAAGTCTAAATTAACATATATTTTTTTCCGTTGGAGAAATGCCTTTACGCATTCCTCCTCTCGTCCGGAGCTGGATATGACGGACTCCAGAGCAGAAGGCTCAGACTACCGTCTAAAAAACCAACGGGATGCCGTCTCCGTCATGTTGGGGCGCCACTGGATCACTTCGTAGTACTCGACGATGACGCCCTGACGGTGTTCTCGGCTATTGGATGCCTCCGCTAGTCTGAGGCATCCTCAGTCAAATGGCCCGTTAGAGAGAGCACAAGTTTCCCCGACCCTTGCGCTCGGGCACCTCTATGGCGGAGGGAGCAGGTGCGCGTAGCGCCGCCACGCTCTTCCCTGCCTCTTCTGCAGAGCAGAGCAGCGTTAGGGTCCTCCTCACGCGCTCGCTCAGCGGCTTCCTTTTGACCGATTACGGATTCACAAAAGGAAGCCATATTGTCCCAGCACCTTTCGCTGCTAAGCATGGCGTGGATAATGGTTGGCAGCGACAGGTCACCGCCAACCTCGGCAATTAAGTTTGTCGTTGTTGCCCCCAGGCCGGGCACTCCAGTCTAACCTAACCTAACCTAACCTACGTAATTAATGTTCAACATATCCTGAAAACGTCGTGGTTCTAGCAGAAAATCGATTTTAAAGTGGAATTCGTTACCCTGGGAACAGACATATGGTCTGAGTTTGTTTAACGTATATTCCATAACAAGCTCACAAATCAGAGCCCGTAGACTATTCTCATTAGATTCATAAAGCTATTTACGTAAAATAACCGATACTAATGGCCAGATACGTTATGATATTTGATATCGATTCTCGATTATGTCCAGTATAACATAAAGAGAGACCTCGCTCGATTATATTTCAATTTGAATATTTATTATTAGACCTGTCCTGCCTGCCTGCTTCTAAGTAGGTATATTTTATTATATTTTAACAAGCGTTGTAAGACTTGTCAGACTTCGATTGAGTTTGCGTGTAATTTGGACGTTCGTCATTTAGTTATATCGCTGATAATTCCAGAATGAAATGATTGTCGTGACAATCACAATATAATTCAAGTCATCACAGTCATTATTGCCTCGGCGGTATTTTGTTTATTATTTAAAAAAATGACGTTAGTTATAAATGTTATAATCCATCATCTTATTATGATTAGAATGTTGTACCAGCTATTATATTTTTTTTTTCTAAGTAATGTCACATATTTTAACGTATATCGTTTTTAAGGGACTTAATGCGATCATTACGCACAGCAAAAAACACCTTCATAACCGCACATTTTCTAAAAACCAACAACCCAAAAAAACGAACAAATGAGTTATCCAGGACTTTTCCTGGCGCTTGGCCGCGGGAAAGGTTCAACAAAAAAAGCAATAAATCTCGTCCAGTCCAATTAGGTTTGAGTCCGGGTCAGCCCGAGCTCGAGGAATGCAGGCGGAGTAAATAATGATTTGTGACTCTTGGCCTGAGTCCAGCGGGGTGGAACATTGAAGATTTTCTTGCTTTCGTACCTGCTAAGAGGCTTATAGGTAACTAATACATTGGGTCGACGAGAATCTCTTGCAAAAAATTCATATAAGAAATTCTCGGTAACCTCTAAAATAATTTTTATTGATGAATGTAGAAGAAGCGCAAGTTGTTTGTTTAGACCAGTGCACTTGGCGTTCCAGAGTGTCTTCCTACCCCATTGGGAGACAGGCGTGAAGGTGTGTGTGTGTATTCTTAATTTTTGTTTGAAATGAGAACATGAATGCTTCCAGATGTTTCACAGAATGTTCTAAGTTATTTGTTGAAAACATTTCCAAACGGGAATGTTCTGTAACTTGCGCTGTTCATTGGATGTAGTAACAAACATGGGATCCCCTCATCATCCTCATTTGATCGAATGTATAATTTTGTCGAAAGCTTATTCCTGTTGAACCCTTATTGCTTTTAGGTTATCTTAAGCATGAGTTACGTAGTTAAGGTTAGGGTAGACCTATGTTCACCAAAAAATTATAACTCCTGCACGTGTAAATGCCTGACCATGAAATGAAAATTCGGCGAAGCAAAACACTCTATGAAATGAGTATCAGTGCTTAAACCGACTAACATAATTTCACCAACAAGTACTTACGAGACGGCAAAATCATTCGTAAATATTGCCTTTTAAGAAATCTTGGAATTTACACACATTTTATTTATGTGTAAAAATTTACGTTAACTTATATTCATGGAAAAAGCAAAATCATTTTCAGATAACGTGCCATATATAAAATACTTTCACAAAGTTTCGAGGACGCTGAAGCTTGTGATTTTATGAAGCGTTTATTACTTTAATAATTGTGAAGATAAGAACTTTTATGTAATAGAATTTACTTACGATATGTGATAATTTTCCAGCAGTAGATAACAAAAAAAAAAAAAAAATGACAATACAATGACGATCTCTTCTCCGACGGTTAATTTTTACAGATACACAGACACGCGACATATACACTTATAACATTCCTTTTATTTGTGGACGTTAAAAAAGCGCTGTCGGCCTCACCGAGATTGTAAATTGTTGCCGTGCCTGAAAAATACCCAATTTATACATAGGGCCAAGCGAAATTGATTGTTTGGGCCGTGTATAACTCCATAAATTGCGTATTTTTCAGCCTCAAAAATGCATTACTTTATCTAAGATTCAAGCTCAAACAATTTTATGGTTTAGGGTAAAGACACCAGTGGTCAGCTAGAGACCTGAAGTCGGCCTATGCCTATACTTTGTATGGGTGGGAAGAGTACGAAAGATATATGTCCGACTCTTCGCACTCATATAAGTTCGACTAATTGAAATTGAAAACATTTATTTCAGACCATAATGGTCTCTGGCTGACCACTGGTGACTTTAACTACATAACGTTTAAAAAACTTTACCTACTACTCATGAGGTCGACAGCGATAAACAAGTAACAAAGATAAATTTCACCCCTCGAAGTGGCGATTGAAACGTTCCAGAAATACCCAGAAGTATCTCAGAATGTTTGCCAGCGCGGCGACGGGGCTAGAATTACATTGCGTATCAACTTCCAGTGGAGTCAACAGGAGGGGCTTATTTTATTTTCTTGAGTACCCCAGAGTACCCCTGGTGCAGTAAGTGGGGAATTTCATCGTGTTATTTGTGAACGGGATGACAGTGTAGCAAAAAGTGATAAATTCGTTGTTTTAAATAAAAACAAGGACCGGACATGGCTGTCGTGTGCACACACAGAGATAGGTCCATAAGGCTTAAAAACGATGACGCGCTCTAGTCTCCTTTGTTGAAAATGACCTAAGTTAGCGGTCCTAAGATCATATTAGTTCCTGAGTCTTAGATGTTTTCTATGTAAATCTCTATACAACTAGGTGGGTACAAGTAGGTATGTTTATCTTTATTAAGCACGTGAAAGAAATACGGTAACTTAGTGAATTCTACTAAAAGCTAAGGATCTTAGACATCTATAAAACTGTACGGAATTGATAAAGGCAAATGCAAGTCAGCACAAGACAATCACAAACTAAAAAAAAATGGGTACCGCTTATAAAAAGGCCCTTTACCCTATCCAATGAAACTAGACGAAATCATGTTTGGAATCTACTTTTTACGTTAATATTTAGCGGCCGCACATATTCAGTTAACGATGATTAAGTTCAAAAAAGGAACGATTTAATTTTCTCTAAAATATATCTACGTAATGAAGCAGTATTTTGAATGTACGCAGAAGTATCACGGCCATTGATGACCTTTGTTTTATAAACACAGCTTAACTAAAAAAACTAACAATGTAAACAAATCCAGAAAGTCGATTTTAACCTATGCTCATCTAGTCATTGGATGGGTTTACAATTTTGCATGCTTATGCGATTTTGATGACCATACCAACCGACACTGTACTATCAAGCTGGTGTGATGATGTTAATTTTACAGACATCCTAACTCGTATCTCATATACTTAACCCATACATTTGTAATTCAAAAGGGAACAAATATACGTTCCTACACATGGTTTAATTAAATCAAACACATTATAACGAAACAGCGCGTATCGGACCCTGAAGTTGGTAATACGTAAGGAAGTTAGGAACTAGTTGCTGTATCAGCTGAGCCAATAGCACCGGCCGTGACCTGAGGCGCACTACACAGCTTTTAAACAGTAAGACTAAACTAGTACAGTACCTTCAGCTTCATAGCGTTCGGCTGTCTATCGCTGTTTCACTTGCACTCGCTACTGACAGTATTGTCACTCGTGTTTCATCGAACAACGAAGATGCTATTAAAGAACTAGTAATGAAAAAGGACCAATTATGGACACTTGTTTCTTATATAACAAAAGGTATAGGTTAGTCAATTATTTTGTGACAATCAATTTATAACCTTACAAACTTTGAATTTTGAGTCAAGTGTCCATTATTGGTGACTTCAGTTAAAAGTGTCCAACATTGGTGCCGTCACCGTAGTATTGTAAAAATTAAGCTATTTAGAATAAGTATGTACCTGGGAGGCTAGCCAAGATGCATAACGCTAAGTTAGCGAATTATCGACAGCATGTATACCTACGATTGACCGAAGCGGATGTCAGATCGTGTCGACCGCTTATGTCAACTCCATACATTTCAAGCCGATAGAAAACAGAAACATTAGCAGCGTTTGCATCTTAGCAAACTTCCTTAACATGATAAATTGACGGATCTAGTTCTGAACCCAGGTAAAATCTATTCCTTTATTTTTATCGAAATCGAGGAGACGTTTCTGAGACAGTGAATATGAAGGGACTTTCGATTGAGAAAGCGAGGGAAGTTTGTCTGGATCGTCGCAAATGGAATGAAGTGGTCTCTTTCTCTACGGGAAAGAGGCGTGATTGCATGTATGTAATATTTAGATAGTTTATAATATACGCTGCTAACTTGCCTCGTACAGAGACTCACAAGTCTAAATACCGTATAATGTGTTTGGTGAGCGTGAACATTTGCATTTTGCAGCAGCTAAAGGTGTAGCGAGTGTGAATGGCTAGACTTAATTGATAATTAATGATGTACGAGTTCCGGGCGGCAGTGATGATGCAAAACAACCGCCACTGCGCTGATTGAAACCGTTTATTGAACTGAACTTAACAATACTTTCATATGACCTACATAATAATACATTAATCTATGCTTATGTTACGGTACGGTTCTCCGCACAGGAGTTTACAACTTTTGAAACAATCGTTTTGTTTGTAATAAACCGGATACGTAAGAAAATCACATGTTAAATAAATGGTTAATAACCATTTTTCTTTAATTCGAAATCCATGGGGTGCCTTCCATATTAGGGTAGGTTATAACGGGGTAATTCGTTTTTCAACAATAGGTACATACTTAAGTTTAACAATTACACTGTAAATGAGTTAACAATAAGCCTAGGCCTGGCCTGTGTCGCGAGTTTTATTTCTCTATAAACAGTTTTTACTTTTTTACATATTATTTTAGTCAACATGGGGGTAGGCGCAGAACGCGCAGCAAAGCGTCAAGCGCCGGGACCAAGATATTCATAATACAGAGTGAATAACATGTTTGCTGTCCACACCCGGTTGATAAAATTGACGTATACTAACTTGCTTTTTTAATAATTATACTTTATTTGTGTGTGTGTTAAAGTATTAATTTATAAAATTATAATATTAATTCTTGTATTATATTTCACAACTATTTATCAAAATATTTTGCGATGCCATACTGTGTTGTGAACGAGTACTGCAGGAAAGTTAAAGTTTAAATTGCGGGGAGCAGGACGGGGCCAAATTTGCGGCGCATCGTGATTTTACGACTTCATCCGCAAACTGGCCGGATTATGAGTTGTTGAATGGTGCCAAAAAGCCAGGCGGTGAAAGAGATAGAGCTATACGCGTTATATAACTCTGTCTCTTTCACACTCTGGAACTATCAGTTTCCCTATTAATCATTTTCAATACTCTTCAACACTTTTACACATTTCATTATATATGTTTGTTCATAAGTATAAGAACCAGTTCACGGAATCACAAGCAATGTACTCACGTAAGGTTAGACCGCAATATAAATATAGACTATATAAACCAGCCGTAAAGCTGGCGTTGACTTCCAAAAATACCTATGTTATGTGTATTACTATATATAATAAACTGCCGGATGTCTTTAAAGACTATAATTTAAAGGCATTTAGAAAACTTGTGATGCAATGGTTAACTGAAAAATGTTTTTATAATGTAAGTGAGTTCTTTGATAAGTAAGTAGTTAATGTTTATTGGCTTCTGTAATAAAATGAATTAATCTTAAAATTGAAATTAATTATAAATGCACTTAATTATAAATTTGTACGCCAGTTTGTTGGCATAATGTGGCGATGGATGTATAGTTTTAAGACCTTTGTAAACCCACCATTAACAAATAAAATGTTTCATTTCATTTCATTTCATTTCATTTCATTTCATTTCATTTCATTTCATTTCATTATGTAATTGGTAGGTTTTTAACCACGTATGATGACGCGTTACCCCGTTTGGCAGACATCTGAAGTAGCCCCCAGTTTGAAGGCCCCCAAGTCCTATTGGTTCGGAATTACAGACGCCGAGAGCTGATCCCACATAGATAAGATACGTGGCAAAAAGGCTCTCGAATATTAATAAATTTTGTGTTACTCACGTTTTAGTTAAGGGTTAAGGTTAATTAAAAATTTGCATGTCGTATTGTCGACGGGATGCCTGATCTGTAAAAATATTAAACTAATTTTAAGACCTTATGGTGGATTTCCAACTATCAAGATGGTGTTGATGGAATGATATAATATGAATGTTAAAATTTCATCATCAATTACACGTTAACACTTTCCTTGGGTTTACGGCGAAAGATATATCGACACCCAATATGAATAACATCGTAACTTTAGTTACAGGTTAATTCAAATATATGTTATATGAATTCAGCAAGAAAAGATTTGTATGTTCTCTCTTTGAACTGTATTTCTATGACAATAAGAACTATTTTTATAACATGGAATAGTTTCATTGTAATTGAAAAAGTACGAGATTTCGATTAAAGTAAAATAGTAGATGAAGTTACACTACACAAAAGTTTTGGTAACAAGAGTTTCTATGCGTTGAAATCATTGCAACTTTGTGTACAATGTTATTCATTTGAAATTTTGGAGTATTTATACTTTGACCATAATGTAATTTTAATCTTTGGTACAATGCCGCAGGGGCCATTCTTAGATTTAATGTTTTAGTGTATATATAGATTTAGTCTTATTTAATATTAGTTATTTTTACAATGTAATTAAATATAATGTACTTATATAATTTATGAGATATTTTGTGTTGTATTCAAATAAAATGTAAATGGCAAAAAATATTTGAATATTATTTTAAATTACAATGTTTTTCTTTTAAAGTGTTATCATTGTAAATAAAGATGCGGTGTTGATATTAGGATTAAGTTTTTAGTGCGTCGTTTGAATATAATTGTATCATCATATCCAATTTTATTGTTAGTGAGGATCAATTTTATTCGTAAACATAACCGCTATTACTGTCAGGTTTGTACTCAGTGAGAGTTGTGCTCCAGAGTGATAGTGACTGTTTGTGGGTGAATTATTGATTATTGTGATAATGAAGTCTCGTGGGAGGCTTATCGTGAGTCTCCTTGCCAAAACAGATGTCTCAGCTGTTGCGGAAGTAATAGGTAAGTTATAAATATAGGTATTGTCTTATTTTATAACCTCAACCTTTCAATTGTTTTGCTTAGTTAATGAAACGAAACGATTATTTGTGAGCATTGAATCAGTCTACGATTATCTGATTCACAGAAAGTACAGATTTTCCCAATGATGACGAGACTTCAAATCAAATGGAGATCTATACCAAACGCAACAGAGGTCAATTTGAGTTACACAGCGGTTGGTTTTATTATTGTTACATAATTAATACAATTATTATGGTGACTAGTAATACCTTATTCATATCTACCCATCTTTACATTTTTAGGTGATGAATTAATTGATTTTAAAAGAAAACTAAGACGGGGTTATCGTCCCATTCATTACGCCTGTTCAGAAGATATAGGTAGTAGGTAATGATGGTGACTTTTCAGCTGACGAAGTATCAGACGAATATCTACCTCCTTAGCTACAAAGCCCAAGAGTCGAGTCCGGTTCGTGAAAGTTGGAGTTTAATAATAAGTAATAATAACCATTCATTTATTACTAAATTAATAAACTAAATAATTATAAAAATATTACTAAACTAAATTTCAATCACACTACTCACAAGCGAGGTACCTACTTAAAATTAAAAATAGATGATTAATTATTTAAAATATTGAGCAGCGTCGCTAGTTTAGGTATGTATAAATATAAAATGTTTATTTGAGCTATAATAAGGATCGTCTTAGATTATTTGAACTATAGGCAGACCACTTACTTACTTACCAAAACATCTTGATTCATCAATAAATTTTTAGAAGTTAGGTAAAAAACTATTTCGTTTTATGGTTTTATCTATTCAAATGTTTTTTTTAGATTCTGTTTGCACTGATGTTCTCAGTCAAGTACAAACACCAGCAGATGAGGATAATATAGAAATAAATTCGTTAATGACCTAGAGATTCTTCCTAGTGATTTGGGCATAGTTTAGGTAAACTATCCTTTCCTAGAACTACTTAGTAATGTATCTTCGCTAATTGTTTATTGAACGTTCTACTTGTTTCCTTTAATAGATTTTGATGATGCTTCAGTTGAAATCCTTGAAGATAATAGTATTGGGCTGAAAATAAGTATATCTAATAATAATGTAGCTCCAGCTATGACTGAAACCTTGCACCAAGAGCTGGCTGTGTCTGACATACTCACCAATCACGATCCTTCGTTCTTTCTGCAAAGACGGGAACCTGAGATACCAATAAATCCAAGTTCTATCGGCTCCTCGCATAAAAATATGTCCCTGCCTAGTAGCTCTCGTAATTTAGAAGCTCCAGATACGACTGAAACTTTGCACCAATCGCCGGCAATATCCGACATACCTACTCACTCTTGAAGTTAGGTCGCGCAGCCCGGAACGGCGTGTACCAGAGGTACCAACAGATCCATGTTCCATCGGCTCCTCGCATCAAAATGTGTCCCTGCCTAGTACATCCAGCAGTCATGAAATGAATATGACAAAGAAGAGAGTATATCCAAAAAAAACATCTTCGGGTAGAAAAAGGCAACGAGATCCACAAAATTGGAAAATTAATAAATTGAAAACACTTCGAAATTCAGGTTTAGAATATACTAACAAAAAAGGAAAATTACTCAAAGAGAGAATGTTGGGACCTGTATGTAATACAGAAAAATATTGCAAAAGAAAATGTCACACAAATATTACTATTGATCACCAAAACAAAATATTTACACTATTTTAGGCAATGGGTAATCATGACAAACAAGTTGAGTATTTATCAAGATTTATAACTAGAGTACAACGTAAAACAGTACAACTGGACAACATTCATTCTAGACGTCACTGTACTTATGAGTATTATTTACCTGCTCTTGGAGAAAAAGTAAGAGTATGTAAAAAAATGTTTTTAGACACATTCAATATTACAGATATGTGGATAACCACGATGTTCAAAAAAATGGACGAAAATAGTGAAGAAGTCATTCCAAACGATAGGCGTGGTAAGCATCGCAATAGATAGAGGCAATGCAATAAATGAAAAAACTAAGATTTCGGTACGCCGCGCCAGCACATTAATTCAATTCCTGACAAAGAATCACATTGGAATCACAAAGGATTTAAGCAGCTTATGCTCCAGTGGTGCAATTCCGGAACAATACAGAAGTTTTTATATAAACTTGCCATACTCAGACACCGCCCATATTAATAATTCTGACATTGAAGACTAAACTAAGAGATAAAAACTAAAATATCATGTTTCTCCTTTATTAACTTACGATGTATTTTCATCCAAATGTAACATTCATACAACTTGTAATTTTGCTTACAATAATATACGTCCAAGATTTACCTTTTGTTACTTGAATTCGTCATTGTAAAATAACATACAATTATATTCACGAAAAAAAACTTTAATTTATTTACATGACACCATTGTTACAATAGTTACAATGCTTTTCATATTAAAAGTGCCTAAAATCCGTACATTGTAACATTGCAAAAATCATTCTTGCAGTGGTTTTATCAAAATGACATCACAATCATTTGAAAGACTAATTAGAATTGGTATCATCAAACTTACAATTGCACAGAACAACTGAAGCTAAAAATAAATAATTAAGTTTGCAAAAAAATTAAAATGGCTGTGTTGAAATCCATGTCAAAATGAAATACAATGTTATTCATATTGGGTGTCGATATTCAGCTTTGAGACAAAGTTTAGTTTAATAAAAACGGAACTGAGCATGAGGCGCTCCGACCTAAAAGGGACTCCCAAGGGCCATAAAACATCAATAGGCAAGTAAACAAGCCCATAAGACCTAAAACTAGAACGGAGTCCTGACCTAAAATGGTTATTTGTTATACAAGGGGGAAAGTCGTACTTTACCTGCGAGTGTTCATTTGAAACACGAGCTGGCGAAAGGATTCTATGATTGACCACGAGCGAAGCGAGCGGTTCAAAAATGGAATCCTGAGCGTAATGAGTGTTTCAACACACGAGACGTAAAGTAACTTTTCACCCGTGTATAACACAAAACTTTTCACCTCAGTATAGCGAGGAAAATTTGCGGATGCGTTTTGTTCGCACATCGACTTATTTGGACTGTCAGAACATTTTAACAAAATGAAGGTTAATATTGAATGCTGATATTTATGAATTAAAATAAAGTTGTGAGACTGTATTCAGTGTTTTTTACTCGATGCAATTCATTAATTGTTATGTTAAAAATTCAGCACTTTAACGTTTTAGGTTTGGTTAGTTGTCAAATATCACCTAAGCTGCCTTCAAATGTCAAAACTCTTTCTTCACATGTGGATAAAAAGCGATTTTCTCAATAGATATCAAATAAACAAAAAGGGCTTTCCGAGCTAGTGAGATGAAAACATAATTCCTGCAACCTTAACAATAAGGTAATAAGGTCTGCTTTTGGTTAGTGTTCTCATGTACAGCCGGCTGCAGAGAAAAGGATACCCCCCTGGTAAACAAATCAAACTGTTTAAAAATTTCGACGAATTTCGTTGAAGACAAGATGGTCGAGTGGCTAGTCTGTCGGACTAGTGTTTCGAGGATTGCTGGATCATATCCATCTTGGGGATATTTACTTTTTGCATTTTTATATTTTTAATTATGCTATGTTATCTATTTTAAAGTATTAATTGTTAAGTATTTTAGGTAAGTATGTAAAAAAAAATAGGCATATTGTGAAAAATATACGTTTATTTATTTAAGTATATGCTATCTGCGTTACTTAAGTTAAATTATAACATAATAATAATTATGAAATCATAACCTTTTTTTATTTTCAAATAGCTTAACTACGGATTTACAGATTAATCATTATAACGAGAAAAATACATTGGGAGTTCCTAATTATAATATTAAATTTGTAGGGCTTTAAAATATCGTTACAATTATATCTATGCCTAATTTTATGTTATGCGTAACCGTTATTTCTTCATTAACTTTTTACTGACATTTCATAAAATATTAGACAAGACAAGTGTTAAAGAACGGTTTGCTTATAGATATTCTTAGGAATATAATTACTTACTTACATTATATTATGTAGTTTATTAAAACTGCGAACTTGAATTGTGTGTGTGAATCACTGAGAAAGAACCAACATGCTAATCTATAAATATAGTATAGCAATTTACATCTTTCTGTTATCATCACTTATCACAATTTGTTATAATTATTTTAAGACAACTTTAAATAGCGGTGTATAGGCAACGCGTGGGGTCAGACGGTGTGTCACCTACACTTGAATGAAGAAGGAGAATTATGAATTGATAATACCAAACTTTGTTTTTTTTAAATTAACTATAGGATAAGGAACCGTCAACTCGTGCCCACTTTTGTATATTTTTTAATTTTCAATTAACAATATATCCGCGTTAGTTAAAAATTAAAAAATAAACCAAAGTGGGCACTATACTACAAATGCCAAATATAATGCAAATACGAGTAAATGCTACTCGTGTATATTAATATCGAAGAGGATAGCCGTTACTTTCTATCACTTCCTGAAGCCGATTTGGCATACTTAAAACCATTTTGTTGCACGCATCACTACTTCGCATTAATTCCCAAGTTCTTTGGACCTCTTGGTCCAGATTTTTTTTTGTTTTTATTTCACTGGAATCCCAGTTTAAAACCATCTGACCCCACAAATTCTCTATCGGATTTAGGTCCGGACTTTTTGACGGCCAGTCCAAAACCGTTATTTCTTCTTGGGAAGACAGCCATTCCTGAACAAGGCGGGAGCGATGCACAGAACAATTATCCTGCACCAGGTAAATTTGGCCTACAGGATACGCAACACGCACTGACGGCAGCATCACGTCCTTCAACACCTCCAGGTATCGCTCGCTGTTCATGCGGCCGCCTATTTCCACCAGCTCGCCTGGGCCCATGGAAGACATCCATCCCCAGTAACCTGAAAACAGTCATCTTATATAATCTACTGTAACATGTAATATACGTAAAAGTCAATAGAATAGAATATATATGTATATAAAGTCTTAAACATAATATTATTTAAATGTTATTTACCTAGTGTTAATCGCCCGCTTGTCCTGAGGTCTAAAACGTTTTTAGGGTTAAACCTCTCCCCAGTTCTTCTCCATAAATTTTTTTGGCCATCCTTATCCGACTTAAAACATTTTTCGTCAGTAAATATGACTATTTCGTTTGCCCAATCGAAATTTAAATACTGAGTGGCAAAGTTTACTCTGTCGATGCGATGTGTCTCAGTAAGCTTAATTTTACTGGCCGGTTTGTAATTATGAATACCCGCAGCATGCAGGTGTCGCCGAACTGTGCTAAGCGACACTCCATAAGTCTCAGCAGTTGAGCGTGTCGTTTTGAAGGGTGCCTCTGAGTGAACTTGCACTATGTTATGGTGTCGCTCCGATTCCTCGGTGTAAGCAACCGGGCGAGGGCCTTGGCGGGCACAGTTCACTTCACCTGTCGCTTGATACCTTTGTATCCACCTACGAACTGTATTTTTCTGCAGATATAAAAAAAAACATAAATTATTAGCAAACCAAATAAATAATCATATAGGTATAATCTCAGTAGGTATTCATATAGGTTAAATAAATAAATAAATTAAATAAATAAGCTATCGTGTAACTCTTACCGTTATTCCCATATCTCGTGCTATTTTCTTTATCGATTGCTGCTGTTCCCACAGAACAACAATCTTAGCCTTCAAAAAAGTAGTTAATCGAACCATTATAAGGATTATTAAATCGGATAATATTAGCTAGCGGAGAGATTCACACAGCGGATCGGCACAAATCGTAATAATTTGTGAAGTCATTATAAAGTTACCCGCAATCACAAAACAATAAATGCGGCAAACAATGTCGAGTAAGCAAACTAATTATTCAAATTTCAACTTTAAGTCTCTGTTTAATACAGCAGTAATCTTCGATGCCTTTATGAAATAAAATGACGGTAGATGCAACAATCAGTAACAACGATGAAAGCATATCTATCATACTAATTTCAACCTAAATAATAAATTGACGAGTGGAACATGGTGGAAGTTGCAATTTAAACCATAACGTATAAAAGATTAGATCGTTATCAAAATTGTTCGATTTAAGGAGTAATGCAATTCAAATTTTTGCCAAGATCGTCAACGGAGTCGATAGCCTAGTGGTATAAGGCGTCGCGTCGTAAGCTAATCGGCTAGCAGCGGCTGGAGAAGCGGGTTCGTATCCTCAATCGCACATATGAAATGAAATGTCTTTTTGAAGTTATAATTGGTATTCGGTTCGACCAGAAGCCAAATAGCAAAATAAAGAAAATTATAATATTTGAGTGGTATCGGTGGATGCTCGGGCAGAGGTGGGTGCGGGGCGGGGGAAGCTAGCCGCTCACGGCGAACGTCACGTGACGTTCGCCGTTGTGCGATAATCTTTAAAGTATTGGGGGGTCCCTTTTCTCTGACGCTGACTGCAATCAACTGCAGAAGTGCGTAGATATTTGAGGTTAAGACCACAGAGCTGGCAGCTTCCTCGGGCAACGCATTAGCATTGCTAAACAACGGGTAAAGCTGCTGCCAGTATCTGTGGCACTTTGTCTCAAGGGCCGTTTGTAATTCTTATAAGGTTTTAGTAAAATTTCAAAATGGCAGATTAAGAAGAACACACATCAAAAATATCTAAAAAATCAAAATTGCAAAAACTTCAAAAAAAAGTTGTAAATTGTTAAACATTGAAATACCTAATGTTTTATAGACTGTGATACTAAAACCAGCAGGATTTAAGGATTGCTTTTATAGGGTACCGTAACCAACGGGTACCCAAAGGGGCCCTATTTCTAAGCCTCCTATCCGTCCGTCTGTCTGTCACCGGGCTGTATTTCATGAACCGTAATAGGTAGACAGTTAAAAGGTTTACAGAGCGTGTATTGCCATTGCCGCTATAATAACAAGTGATAAAATACAATAAATTTAACCCTAAACAAGAATGCTACAGAATCCTTCATGTGCGAATCCGATTCGAACTTGACAGGTTTTTCTAAAAAAAAATATAGGATTTTCCCAACATGCTTATTTGATTTAGGACGAATCAAATACCTAAGTATATAAAATGTTGCCAAAATTTGCCAGACGATTAATGACCCCATTTGCTCAACTTTTGCTGCTGACTGTACGTAGTGTACCTGCCTGCCCGTAATGTATTTGTTTTTGTCTGGGAGCGTATTAGTTTATAAAGTTTCGCTGGAGATGGAAAGATTTTCTTAACCTTTGGTGCTGAAGGTTAATTGGTTTACTTGTTTTTGTATAGTTTGCGGAGTTGTGTAACAGCGTTGTATAAGTTTATGAATTATTGTGGGTAGAGGAGATTTCTTGACACCCGTATGAAGGAGTCATGATTGTCTTAAGTGTTGGATAATATACTATTGCTAGTGACTGTAGCTATGAACTATACTGACCAATCTGTCCTTGTCCGACTAATAATACTTCATCATGTCAGCCGAAAGACGTCCACTGCTGGACATAGGCCTGCAAGGCTTTCCACTCAGACCGGTGTTGTGCTTTTCGCATCCACCGCGGTCCCGCGATCCTGACGAGGTCGTCACTCCATCTTGTTGGAGGCCTACCTACAGCTCGTCTTCCGGTCCGCGGACGCCACTCCAGAACCTTCTGACTGACTGGTTTTCGAGGTAATAAAGATAGATAAAATACTTTTACTCCGACAGAAACGTGAGTAAAAACTAGCATTGATGTAATAAAAAGAAAGCTTTAAAAACCGTACTGCATTTTTTGATATTGGCATAAACTAAACAAACCCAAAAAAAAAAATTGCCCATGTAAGTTGACTTCCACAACCACGACAAATATAAAGACACCTCATATGTTAAAATCTATCAAATCATTTAGGCTGCAGATCATGCCAAAGAAATATATACATACACTCGAAAAACATAACCCCTTCGGACGCAGTCGAGTAAAACGCTTTTAAAATCTTAGGACAGTCAGCAACACAAACATGTCCTGAAACTGTAGGTTATGTAATTTTTTCTTTGATAGAAGACTGGTAGAGAATGCCATTAGGCCTTAAGTCCGCCGTAATCTACATTATAGACGTTTATTAAATGCAATGTCAGCCTAAAAGGTTATGCGAAAAGATAAATATGCGTAAAAAAATATGCGTTCCTAGGGGATTCCTATTAATACGGCTACGCTGTCCGTCCGTCCGTTCGTCCGTCCGTCCTAACTATAAAGAACTGTATCTTTGGAAACGTAATAGATAACGGGTTGTTTTTTTTCCAGAATATGTATTATTACGGCGAATTTACTCACAAATATAAAATATTAAAGAAAGTGAAATAATATTACAAGAAACGGTTTTATTCAACATGTTTTTATTTTTGTTGTATCGTAAAAATGGTAAAAAGAAAAACAGAAAATACTAAAAATGGCCAAGTGTGAGTTGGGCTTGCGCTGATTCAATTCGAAATCGGATTCAAAATTTCCAATCGGAATATAATAATACCTACTGTGCGGCGGTACGGAACCCTCGGGGCACGACTCCGTCTCGCACATGACCGGTTTTTTTTGTCAGAAGTGTCTTTAGAAACATCTTTTAAGCTCTAAGCTGTCCTTATTCAGAGCAAAATAGTCCCTTTTGTACTAACTAAAAGCCGGCACAAACACGGGAAAAGCTTTAAAACTTTACATCCAGTTTCCGCGCTACATAGAGCTTTAAAAGCTGAACAGAATGCTGTTTTATTAACCGAGAGCTTTTAGCCGGCTAAGCTGAAGGAATCTAGAAAAGTCGAGGCAAGCTTATTGTTTTGATATCCTTAAGCTGTGCACAAGCTTTACAAAGTTTTAATATCTTTTGACTCAAATTTCTAACCTTAATTTCTTCCGTTCTTTCTACGAAAAGAATATGTCCATAATGAGAATATGAATTTTAGACTATGTGGCAACATTATTTTTTAAATATGCTGTAGATATAATGAAAAACTAAGAAATCATTCAAAGAAAACAAACGGAAACGTACCAAACTATTAGTTCATAAGAACATAATCAAAAATCGTGGAAACTGCACTTGACTAAGGGTTAGGTTATCGTCCGGAGCTAAATTTGTACATACATACATACCGTCACGCCTTCATCCCAGAGAGGGGTAGGCAGAGCTACAAAATTACCAACAAATATAACCACTTGAACCTTCTGACCCCATCTGAGTGGCGTCCGCGGACCGAAAGACGAGCTGTAGGTAGGCCTCCAACAAGATGGAGTGACGACCTCGTCAGGATCGCGGGACCGCGGTGGATGCGAAAAGCACAAGACCGGTCTGAGTGGAAAGCCTTGGGGGAGGCCTATGTCCAGCAGTGGACGTCTTTCGGCTGACATGATGACAGGATGATAACCACTTGTTGTAAATTCTATAACCACATTTTGCACAGACAGGCCAAGATGTTTACCAGTGTATCTTGGTGACAGGTCGCAAGCCTATCGCCTACCAATCCTCTTAAGGTTTCACTGTATGGAGACCGGACTTGTGACCCTGCCAACGAGCTAGCGGTCCCTGGTTCAAATCCCGGTAAGGGCAGATATTTGTGTGATGAGTCTTGGATGTTTTCTATGTATGTGGATGTAATTAATAAACTCTATCTAACAGGGAAAGGTACCCAACTGTACGGCTCCGATTTTATTGATTTTGATGTATTCGTTTTAGCCGATATAACAAAACACGTGCTCATAATTTTTTCATCTTCTTAAACATTTACAATCAAACCGCTATGAAAGTTGCATTTTTTTTAAATGTCTCTATATAAGTTAGAGGGTTTAGTCACTTTTCAGTACTTTTGAGGTCAATTTCTCCCAACAGGTTGATATTGGGCCGCTAAAAAAAATACGTGTCTCTCTCTACTCTCTAACATATATCAAAATCAACAAAATCGGAGCCGGAACGTTGGGTACCTTTCCTTGTAAGTAAGTGTATTGTTTTGTAGTACGAAAGTAAGTAGGTACTAACCTAGAGCTTAGTTTGGGACTTTGTCAATATTTATTTATGTATCGTGTAGTTTTTAACTCAGCCGCGTTTACTATTAGGAAGATTTATCATAAAATTGACAATACAACAACAATAGGGTAAAAGATAATGTAGAATAGGGCCTCTTGATATATGTAGGTATATAGGTTGATTTAATGAAAGTAAGTAACTTATATTATCAAACCATTCAATTTGTGCCTGGCGATACCATTAAGATGTTTTTAGCACTATAGGTTAAATATTACAGCTTTGCACGTAGTGGCGATTTTGGAGATAACGAAAGAGCAGCGGCTTTTATAAATACGACCGTTTGAGACTGACATTTATTTTTAGACAAAGCAAAAATACATTTTTAAGAGCAATCTCTATAAACATAAGTAGGTATTAACAATTCTGAGAATGTCTAGGATATTCATTGTTATTCAGTAATTTCACTTACGCCAACGCGTGAAGGAAACGCCCACGGATTCATATCCGAGTTATATTTCGCGTTCATTTACCCATATTAGGAAAATATCTCGATTGAATAATTTAGACACAAATGGTTTGGTGGTATTTTTGTTTTAATGACGTATAAAGCCTAGTTTGTTGGCTTAGTATCCTTGCTAAATAGTACAAGAGGTCTTAAAAAGTCTTTCGGGATGGCAAAGTCGTTTAGACTCCCTCCCTTGACACTCAGTGCGGGTCTATCGTTACTGAATAGATAGAGAGGGGATCCGAGCGGCAAACATGTCGCGGGCAACTTATGCTAGTCGCGCAGGATATAAAAGCGAGTGAGAGAGAAGTGCAGTCTGCCTTATAAATGGGTGCACACTTTGGTGCTGTCTCGCTTTTACGCCTTTGATAGATTAGCGCTACTTATAAGGCCGACAGTACAGTCAAGAACTTAAATTTGGGACCCACCTTAGGTCCAAAGTCGATTTGACCACAAAGACCACTTTAATTATTGCATGATCATAGACTGCTGTCACAACACGTCCTCAACCCACGAGAGAAACTACATCAAGTTTAAGCATTGGCTTCCTGCAGCAGGATTCTTGAGTTTTATTGGGTTCGTGTTTGCGCCTGGACCCAAAGGCCCCGGGTCGTATCGGTTCGGAAATACAGACACCAAGAGCTGCTTCCGTAATATGGTCACTTTTAGCGGTGGATAAAACATCCGTCACTCTCGCACTGACCCATTTATGAGAAAGTGACAGATGTTTTATCCACGTCTATCCATATCGACAAAATCGACCATATACGGAAGCAGCTCTCGGTGTCTGTATTTCGTTCGCGGCAAACAAGTCTCGCAAAAATACCATTGGATTGCTAAGTATAAAGATGGTGGGGACGAAATTATAATTAGGTACGAGTTGTATTATGGTGCAACTGAACTAATGTATCATACAGCTTCACTGACTGTTGCTTGGAAGCTGCTGGCCTCTCACCTAACGCAATCGCAATTGAATTCAAACTTAAACCAATGTTTTCGGTTTATATGCAGACTCACCTTCGGAGTGTCAAAATGAAACCGATTGTGAGTGGGTTAGGTAATAAGCCTGCTGGTTTTATTGCTAGGTACTCACGTCTGGACTGATGTCGGTGAAATTGGCGCTCGAGACGAACTCCCGCAGGAACCCGTCCAGCTCCGTGCCCTCGATGTAGCCGTTCCCTGGTGAACAGATCTCGGTCAGTGACCCTTATATGGCAAGGAGAAGGCAAACGAGATCAACCCTAGACAAGATGCTCAACGGTAACGTAAACGTTTTTCGAAAATTGAAAAGTATATGGAATTGACATAAGCGTCTGGCAGCTCACGTCAATCCTATTTTCCATAACGACTGTAACGGTCGCCTAATGCATATGCATTGTCTAGGTTTTCTACTCGGTAACACCTAATTGATACGGCATGTACTCGTAATCTCATTGTCATCGTTATGACAGCTCTTATCTACTTGACACTAATGGCGGCTGAGTTAAAATAATCTAACAATGCTTGTAGAGAGGGAGTGGAATAAGGGTGTCCCCTCACCTGTTGCCGATTGTTTTACACCAAACTAGTCGCATTTAGCCGATAGGCCATCTCAGCGGTTGTAAACCTACATTCAGCAGTCTCATCCTCGGTAGGCCGCAGAGACACCCGATCGCCTGCGATTTGCTAACGCAGCACCTCTAAGCCTACTGTCGGCTCTCGCGTGCCCCGCTCTGCCGTCGGGACGTCAGATAGCCCTCTGTGTAAAAGTAAGCGTCTCCCCACACATATCGACGCCGAACGGCTGTCGCCAGCTCTAATCGGCTCTCATCGTAGCTACTCGGCCGTGGTCGGAACTGTTCAGCCCTCGCCGGCGCCGATCGGCGGTACTCGGCGATATGCGAACGCGTGCGGTTGGCTGCTAACAGCGTCCTTCGGATGCGAACAGCATGAGGAATATCCGGTCGATAGACGTCGTTTCGCGTCGGCCGAGCCAATTGATGTTTGTTTTGCTGTGATTGCGTAGACATAAAGAGTTTTTTGAACTGCTAACGCCGATTCCGCGTCGATAGGTGTGGGGAGACCCTAAAGCTAAAGGTAAGTGGGATCTGAGACCCATAGACATTTGCATTCTCAAGACTGCATTGCCAAATTTGCCAACCCTGAGGATTAAGATGGAATGCCTCCATGTTAGTAATTTCACCGGTTGTCTTATCCCCACACCGGAACACAACCATGCGAACGCTTTTGCATGGCAGTAGGCTAAAGGATAAGACTTGATTCGGAAGGACTTTGCACAAGGTCGGTTCACCATAAAGATTTACTATTCGATATTGAAATATTTTTGTCCCTAGTATATGTTTCTGAGTTCAGGGATCTGCCCCCGTAGGATTTAATCTGGGGGGACCACAACGCCAGCCTTTTTAACCGATTTTTAAAAAAGGAGAAGTTTTCAATTTCTCAGTAAATTTTGCTTGCCGTCGCGTATACAGTCTGATTGCCTATTCAATACATTTACTTTATGAGAGCACAGTTAATCTCATTTGCAGCCAGAAAGGTCATGTGTTACATCCATCGTGCAAAAGAGGAGGCCGACACTCACCAGCGGGCGACTATAGGCCAAAGAAGAAGAATCTAATAGATCGTTAAGCTTTAATGGATTGTTAGTCAATAAATTTTGCCCACATTTAAGTTGTTGGTGAAACGAGAAACAAATATCTAAGAAACTCTTTTTTAGGCACTTCGAGTCGCTTTTAGCGGCTGCTTCAGCCCCATCGTTGCTTAATCTAAAATTGCCTCAAATAAGACTAACTTAACTCATCATGTCAGCCGAAAGACGTCCACTGCTGGACGTAGGCCACCCCCAAGGCTATCCACTCAGACCGGTCTTGTGCTTTTCTCATCCACCGCGCTCCCGCGATCCTGACGAGGTCGTCACTTCATCTTGTTGGAGGCCTACCTACAGCTCGTCTTCTGGAAGACGAACTTAACTCAGCACTATCTAATCTTATAAAAATTGTATGAATCTATAAAGGAGCTTAGCTTCTACCGAGCCTGTTAAAGCCAAAATGCCTTAAAAGTAAGAAATTTGTCAAAATAAAGAAAGGTTTCCGATCATTATTATAACATTCTTCCATTAGAAATGGCTTTGACGAATATGACGCAAGAGGTAATAATCGACTAGGTCAATTAGGTTAAAGGTGTTGTGTCGGCCCTTGTGAAATAAATACGTGTCTAACTAAATGTGCTTCATCTAATAATAATTTAAACATTATACTATCCTATCAACATAGGTCCTTCAAAGTTGCCCGACTAAAGATTTGATTATTCGACCCTTTTGATGATTTAATTAAGTCTAAACCTAATTAAAAACGCAACTAGATTTTATTTTACTTTCGCTCGTAGGTATTACCTACGCAGAATCTGTTTGTTATTTAGTTTTTTTTTTTTTATGGCATAGAGAAGGCAAACGAGCACACAGGCCACCTGATGGTAAGTGGTAACTGTGACCCATAGACACTCGCATTCAGAAGACTGCAAGCCTAAGACTGTAAACGCGTTGCATAACATTTTGCTGAGATTAAATACCTCTTTTTTGGATTGGGTGAAAAAACAAGGCTAAACACGAGAGCTGCGTGCCATTTTGCTTTGATTATTGATTGAGTTGCAACAGATCACGGTCATATTAAATAAATAAAAAATAAATACAGAATGTGGCCCAAAACCGGGGCGAAAAAAGTAAATGGGGATTCTTTAGAACATTTCAATTAACTATCACAAGAATCTAATATTACAAAGTCTATAATTTTGGAGAAAACAGCCTACAAAGTTAAAAATCGTAGGTAATGTATTTTCCCGTCGCGATATCGTCGCTTGGTCACTTGGTACGCGGTATGTCTGTGTACAGGGTGCCATTGACAACACGCGGTAGATTTAGCGGTGTTTGCATTACATTGAATTTGCGATTAAGTTTGTTAGAAAAAAAACTGAAAGTTAAGTTTTGATTTTAATTAGGTAAGACCATTATAATGTAATTACCGGTGGTCTATAGAGCCCCTGTTTTTAATATTATCCCGGTTTTGGGCCACACACTGTATAATATCAGGGAACAAGCTAACATAAATTGCCCTAGTCCCAAATTAAGCTCTACTTGCACTATGGGAACTAGACAACGATAAATATACCTCGTTATCTTGGGGCACCGACGTCCTTTTTTTGTAGGGATTGATTTTTTATTTTATCGACCGCGTGTTTGTAGTTTATATTAAACAACCTTGCGATTGACTTTTTTGCCTTTTGAATCTCTGCTCAATTTTAATACATCTTGATTAAAAATAAGTAGATTCTGATGTAATTATTGTGGAAAAACTAACAAACACCGTGACTTTCATTTATCCCATTCTTTTTTAGTAATTGTCTTTGACTCATTCTAGGTGACATAACATTTTGTTATAACTCTAAGTACAATACAATGAACATGCAAAAATAAACCCTATTACAATGACTCAAAACTTTGTTTCCAACGTGATAAAAAATCTGCTCTGGTCCGAGCCGGTCTGTGTGAACGGACCCATACGTAATTTGGAGTTGCTCAAGAGAATCGACGCATGTAAGGTACTTTAAGTTGCAAACTCGTGGTATTGGTTAAAGGTTTAGTTTCGTACGTGAACATGCTTGTTTTGGGGCGGCTACTATTGAAAGTTGTTAGTTAGTTGGCGGGGTTCAGAGGCTTTGTGAGAAAGATAGTGTAAAGTTACTCGTGTCACGCAGTTTTGAAAGCTTTTCAAGTTCGAGACAGTCGCCCGTGGTGACACAAATTGACACAATTGGTTCAGATTTAACAATTGTTCAAGATATTTAACCATTTTAACGAGTAGTTCAATTTCAGTTATTAAACTCAAACTAAGAGCCACATTAAATTTGCTAAATATCTTTGTAATGTAGACAGTTAACATGTACAATGTTTAAGAAAACCATGTTTGTGTGTATGATTTTGTATGGCTGTAGAAACTTCAATGCGTTTGTTTTTTATTACTGTCGTTTTATTTATTTTGAAATGGACACCTTGTGCAGGGTCCGTCCCGATCGCTACCACCATCCTATCCATTAACCTACCGCCAAACAGCAGTGTTTGCATTGTTGTGTTCCGGTTTGGGGATAAGACAGCCGGTGTAATGACTAGCATAGAGGCATTCTATCTTAGTCCTCAGGGTTGGCAACGCATTTGCAGTCTTAGGCTTGCAGTCTTGTGAATGCGAATATCTATGGTTGGGTCGCAGTTTCCAATTAGCCTGTGGCTGTGTGCTCATTTGCCTTCTCTATGTCAAAAATAATAATAAAGCCCATTTAATGTAGGAAATGGGCCTTGGGCCTATTAACGAATAAAATATCAAGATTTCAAATTAATTGCCAACTAAAAGGGCTAAAATGTTACCTATCATTGGGAGCCGGTCCCACATATACGGGTGGGGGAGACGCGCGGGATGACGACACGACGACGTCACGATGGGCCGTACCGCGGGCGGACCTTTTTTATTATTTATAATTAACTAGAGGACGCCCGCGACTTCGTACGTAGAATTAGTTTCCCGCTACTCCCCTATTTGAACCCTTTGGCGGGTGAACTTCCAAAAATCCGTTCTTAGTGCTCACTTACCTTATAAAAGGAACCCCTGTACAAAAGTTCAAGTTTCTAGTTTCAGTAGTATCGGCTGTTCCTTGATATATAAGTCAGAGTCAGGTTTGCCTTTTATATATATTTGGGTTCTCTGTCGTTTCGCCAAACAACGTTACCCAAACTGATTCATTTCCCAACTGTTTCATTTGGGCAAATGCTTTTTTTTCTAAAACTGTAAATATTTCAGGATTTTTTTAAATAAACCTAACCTAACCTACTAACAGGATTTTACACAATGGTCCTGAAATAAATACTGAAATATTTACAGTTTTAGAAAAAATGCATTTGCCCAAATGAAACAGTTGGGAAATTAATCAGTTTGAGAAAAGTTTGGCGAAATGAAAGGACACCATAGATTTGACTAATTGGGTTTGTTCATATTTTTACATATACTCTAATTCGAAAACTATTTCGAGGAATAGGGTTTTAAAGCCGTTCTGCATTATTAAGTTTTCAAAATATTTATTATTTTGGATACTTCGACCAAATTATTTTTAACCTTTATTTGACTTTCTTTTTCGGCTTGAAGCACTCGTGTATGTATCGTGGGTGTATCTTACGGGGTAGGCGAAACTCGCTTGAAATAGTATGTTTTAAAACACTATTACAATCGCTTTTTATGATTACATATCATTTAATTGTTGTAATTTATTAACCCAAATTTAAAACAATCATGTCGTCCATAAAAAAGATAAGACAAAACTATTGGGTCAAATACAAAATTAATGAAAGTGGTCTCTTAAAATGACCTATTCTTTTGAATTAGAATGTAAAAACCGTGAGTTATGTTTATTGGTCTATCCCCATTGTTAGTAAACAGAAGATAACACCATCTACATAAACTACAGTCAACTATTATCTATTTTACCGTCCCAGAATCACCTATCTCTCTAAAATTATACTCCATTCTAGAACAAAAGTATATCTAAACGAAGTACGGTAGGACTAAGTAGGAGCAGGAGATGGCAAGTGATGTATACAAGGGATCTCTACATAACCTCTATTGAAACATAATTCCAAACAAACCTTCAAAGCGTTTAAACAGAATGAATAAGCAAAGTATCGGCCATAGATCGATTGGGCTTGTACACAAAACTTTGGGGATTCATTATTAAACGGCGACCTAGTTTGAGAGCCACTGTCTGATGCCATTGTTTAAGGTCTTATAGCTACTTATGGGTTATTAAGTTTAATTTATTCACGTAAGGGACCGCGCGGTGTTATTATGTACCTGCTTATTAAACTAAGTAATAGTTTCGATATAACAATGGTGTACTTATTATTTTTCGAACCTCATTAATTCTATAAGTAGGTGACAGCGGTGTGAAGTACCTTACTATCTTTTGTTTTTAGGGTTCCATTGTTAAACTAGGAACCTAGTTTCGCCATTTCCGACCGTCCGTCCCTCTATCCGTCCGCAGCCTACCTCAAGACTGTTACTTAGCACTAGAAAGCCATAGCCATATATTTAGCATGAATTCCATATATTCTATAATTAAGCCTCCGGCTATAGTCCGACATACTCTTGCCCGGTTTTTTTTTGTCTAAACCATTTCTTGTCCCAGGTACTGTTTGTGGTTTGAGTTGTTATTTATTTTGTTACGAGTACACGAATAGAATAAGTGACATAAGTTTTTTTTGTCATGCCTGTACAAAGTAATCGTTTAGGTAACTTCATTGTAACTCGAGTGTGGATTAAGGCAACGAGCCGTAAAAATGCCGTTAAATGAGTTTTATAATAGTATGACACGAGCGATAATATGATGAAAATTACGCACGCTCGCGTACAATACTTTATCTACACTCGTATCGTAAATTGTCTAGCTAACAACTTATTTCTTTCAAAATGGCAAATAATACGTTGGTTAATGGAACAAATTTGAAATTTGAACGTCATTACAGTAACGGTGGTGGCGATGTAATGACTTTACAACACTAATAATTGGCTTAATTCTACATGGTAAAACAATATGACTTTTGACATGTTATCGTGTTGTCAACGTTATGATAGCTCTTATTTACTTGACAGTAATCAATGGCGGATACCTAACATGTCAAAAGCGATATGGTTTTACCGAATATTATAGAGCCCTAGGTGTGGTAATGGCTGGCTGCATTGGACTAAGTGCTAAAAGAGGGGTAATTACACAAAAGATCCCACAGGGTCGAAGTGTATCTATCCGTAAGGACCCCACCATAAGATAAGATAAGATAAGATAAGGTGTGGTAATTGGGTTTGACACTGACGTTGAAGCAGCTGTCACTGTTGTTGCCTTTTGGTTTTTTGGTACTATCACAAAATCTAAACTCCCGCTCCTAGAAATATCTGCCAATTGTCAATTCTGCGAAGTGATAAGGTGTTCTATGAAATGAGTGTCGATAGGGGTAAACCCATTATAACATTATAAAAGTTCTTTAAACTACGAAATCCTAAAAAAAATACCTGCCGAAGTGCCAAAGTGTTTGTTATTCAAAGAAACATCATTTCCCTTTCCAACGCAAGGATCTACATTTTCCATTATTGTTTTAACCGTCTGGCCGGCCCCGGGCAGATTTACACGGCTTCACAAATCGACTATTATCGGATTGGCTGGCTCAAATAAGGGTTGGAATACACTTGTAAGTGCTCAGGTAAAACGACTATCAGAACCATCATAAAGAGAACTTTAAAAATAAAAATAAACTGTATTTTTCATAAAGAATAATCGCGTGCAAACTTTTTCTTAACTAAAGTAATCTTTACATTTTTTAAATTTTGCTTTGCTAAGGAGTGCGGAGGGGGGTGCCCATAAATTAATACATATATTAACAATAAATACTTATGATTCGTTTTGATTTATTTACTTATAATTTAATTCTTGAGTACCATCCAGTATTTATAATTTATTTTATTTTATTATGTATGTGTTTATAGCTTCTTTTTTTATTATTTTTGTTACTTAAAATGCGATCATTTGTGGCAAGAATTACGATAGCAGTATAGCTCTGTGTGAATGTTAGCTGCTTGGTGTAAACGCCCGGTCAATCACCCAAATGACTTTTTTAAATAAGCTTTCAAAAGCATTCTAAGAGGATTGTGAATAGATGCACTAATCGTATAGCTGTCAGTTTTTTTCCATATAAATCCGGGTGATAACGTTTCCTAACCCCCAAAACCCAGTCCAATTTCCACGATTTTTGAATATGTTGTAGTTAATACAAAAACTAGGTTTATATGATTCCCTGCTTCGTTTCTTTCCAAGCAATAGTTTAGGTTTAAAAACTCTAGGTTTTTAGGTTATCGCAATTTGTATGAAAATTTTTGGCTTCACAATTCTCTTAAGAAATGGTACCAATTTATAATTTTAAAAAGAATACTGGTAAAACTTAAAGTAAACAATGCGCTTATTGTCACTCTGAATATGTCACAAAATTCATAACGTCAACATATTTTTTTTTATGTTAATCTTCACATTTCCTTTCGCAAAATGTATCTTGTCTATGCTCTTAATGCCATGCCATGATTTCCAGATCGAAGCAACGTGTGCTAAATAAACAAAGTGGAATAGAGATAAATGGCGACTCCTAAGTATAAATATAACTTTATCCGATATTTCCATATGTTCTCTTCCCCGCGGCGACGACGTGTTCCGGCGAGGCGGTCTTATTCCTTTGAGCTCCGGTTAACAAAGGGTTTTGTCTTGTTTCTGATCGATGACGGACTCGGCTTAATTAAAATTTCATTTTTTAATCGAGATTATAAATGCGTTGAGCAAGGGTATTTCAGTCCGTCGAAGATATTGGCTGGCCAGGTCATCGTATGAGAACAGAGACAAAGGCTAAGGCCCGTATTAATAAACTGATCTCAACTCTAATGCTCGTCTCGAGGTGCGTCAAAAATGACAGTGTTCTATGGTTTGGCGTTTACTTTGACGTATCTTGTGACGGGTCTCACGGTCAAGATGAGTTTATTAATACGGGCCTAAGTTTCTTTTAAAGTTTAATACATTTCTCTCCAGATTTTTAACTGTCAGGGGGCCCCACAGACTTGGGAATCAAAGTAAAATGTAATGTTATTTATACAAGCGTTATAGTTAAAGTGTGCTGTAAATATGCCGTGTCCTTATCTGACGCTATGACATTTGAAATTGATTTTGATATTGATTTTGATAAAGAATACTTTACTAGAATAGGTTTAGTGTGCGCTTATGAATAAGGGGTAGCCCCCTATGAAGTAGTAGCCTTAACAAGAAGTTGTATCTCAAAATTGTGGGTGCCCCTTGAAATCTCGACAAACTTTTCATCGAATATCATTTCATCGAAAACGATTTATAGAATATTTAGTATAAATATTATCTCTTGTAATATTTTGGCTTCATCGACTATTCATTATAAATTAAAACAATTATTAGAACAACGGAACAAGGATTTTTAAATGCTTAAAAATATATTTCATAAACTATTCAAGAGACACAACAACTCAATATTACTAAAAACTAGTTTGAATTGCAACACATTGTTATGCGACAGAGTACACATAGGTGCGACGACGAGCGAAGCGAGGAGGAGTGTGTTAGGTGAACTGCGACCTAACAGCGCGCGAAGCCAAGCGAGCGAAGCCGAGCGAGCGAAGCGAGCGTGCCGCGGCAGCGGCCGGCGAGCGTCAGAACCGATTTGTTTTATTTCTAAATAATATATTGGATAATAAAGTATGAAATAAAAATCTGTCCCTTAAAGTATATATTTAATAATATTTATAAACATTAAAAATCGGTGTTTGAAAAATACATCATTTAATTGTTCGATGTAAAGAATATTCGATCAAATGAAAATAAGCGAAACGTTGACTTTGAACTGAAATTCGATTAAACGTTTGTCGATATTTCAAGGGTAAACCCAAAATTGTACTTTATTTCAGCGTCTAGAGATGTAGGTCATAAACTCTATAATAATGGTTTCACCATAAAAATAAACACTCAGACACACAGAGTCATATAGATTTCGTTCGCATTTCGCAATAACGCATTAATGTTACATATTCGAAGTTTTCAAAGGTAACATTTAAATACTAAGTTTTATTTGTACAGTCAACTCACCAGTATCAAGTCACGAGAAACAAATTACAGGGTTTCATAGTGGCTCAACTATTAAAGTTAACCTAACCTTGACCATTCACAACTTCAAGGCCAAGGTTAAGGTTACTTAAACGTCATTTATACTTAAGTCTTTAAACTTTTGTGTTGAACTGAAACTTACATTGAAAAGTCGTGAAGCTTTGAAAAGTCCCACCCCACGTTAAGTACAGCATCCGCGCGCGCGTCTTAGCGGAACAATAAAGCTATAAATAAGTGAAATGTCTCGGTTTTCTCGGGGATGGCCGGGCTCAAGGTCTCTTGTAATGGGGATTTTTACCTTAATACCCGCGTTTTAGGGTACCGCAGGAACAGCACTGATCTTTTACAAGTTTTTTTTAGTGTTGAGGTTTTCATAAAGCATCGTTCTAAGAAATAATAATTATAACCAGTCTCAGGAATGCGCTTTCACTTCATATTTAGACGAGCCTTAGCAAGCTAATGCTTCGTAAGCATTTGCTGGAACAAGGTGTTGCGTAGAATTATGTATTGTTTGACACAACATGAATTACGTTAAAAGTCTCAAGTGTTTTTTTATAGATGTATTTAAATATTTTAATTTATATATACGTATGGCATGTACTTCATTGTACTTTTATTAATTTATTAGTACGTTTTGCGTTAAGTATTGTATTTTATAAATATGATCTTTGCTTTGTTTTCTGTCTTTATTTTTCACTGCACCATTTTTTTTAGTTTTTGTTTAATTATTTGGTTGACTGGTAGAGAATACCATTAGGCATTAAATCAAATATTTTGTGCAATAAAGATTAGACGAATAAATACTAAAATAATTGCATGAACTATTCCGTATAGTAATAGATGAAACGCCATTTTGACTTGTTTTTATGCAACAAAGACATGCTAGGTAATTAATTAAGAAGCTGTATTGTCCGCATCAGTATATCAAGTATCCGTGATATCAAACTAGTAGGTACGAGAATATAATCGGTGTACCCTTGTTTTGTCGACAACTTTTTCATCGAATATTATTTCATCGACAACGATTCATCGAAACTTTAGTACTAGTAATATTGTTTGGCGTTATCTTATTTCAACTACTATTTATTTAAATTTAACTTACTTCGTGGAAATACTAATCAACGAATACTACTTAATCGCTGATTTGTTTCAAATTATCTTAATTGGTACAACTACAAAACAATGCAATTCATTTCTTCGACGTATTACTTTAATACAATTTTATATCTCCAATTGCACATTTATATATTTTTCAAATTATGTAGTGTGACATACAAATATGTATAATGAAACTAAGATTTATTGGTGTATCAAAGTAGGTTAGGTTAGGTTAGGACTGCGACATCCAAGAAAACGAACTGTTGACAGAAGTGGGTTAGGTTAGGTTAGAACTGCGACCCCCAAGAACACAAAACCATGACACATTACTATTATTACAATAACTTTTATTATTATTATCATAATATTATAATAAATTAGGAACATAGCTATAATCGCGCAGAGTGAGTGATTGCGTTTAGTTTTGATAGCAAAATATTACCAATTCAAATAATTTTATGCGGAATAAATATTATTACAAGTAAAAAAAAACAAATTAAAAAGACCCGAAATGATTAGCCATGACATGAATTTTATTGAAATATGTCAACTACTAATTAAAAGACCTCGGTTCAAATTACCTAGTATCGAGTCCACGACGCAATGACTTGTCGATGAAATGAAACGACTTGAAACGTTGTCTTTGAAATAATATTCGATTAAAAGTCTGTCGGCAATTCAATGGTAAACCATATAATCTGTGGTGATACCTTTTGATTCTTGGAACATTTCGCGCTTGACCGATTGAAATAGACACTTAAAATTGAGTCCCAAGGCCCGTCGTTGAGGTTGAGGGTCGTCATTGAGCTGACGTCACAAATTATCAAATCTGCAGCTTGGTTTGAGAGCCGGATATTTTTAACTTCCACCTAGCAAAAGGGGGGTGTTATGTGTGAATCACGAGAGATTTTCTTTTCGTTTGCATGGTTGTTTTCTTTTTCTTCATAATGTCATTGTTGAAATAATCATTGATAGTCATATTTTTACATCGCTGGCATCGAAAATCTTTCAGAATTCTTAAATATCAAACTTGAAGACAGGGCCCGGTAACGTTAGGTTTGATTTACAAAGATCCTGAAAAAGATACAGATTCTTAAAAAATACGATTTCTTTAAAAAAAAAACTAAAATACGTTATAAACAAAAATAATCATGGCAGACAATATTGTCACTTCAAATGTAGGTAGTGTAAGGATCGTCGTATGCTAGAAAATTAAATTCATGTTATTTACATATTCACAGTAAAAATAAATCATTATTGTGTTTATTTATTTATTTAAACTTTATTGCATAACACACAAAGTACAAATAAGGCATTAAAGATAAAAAAAAGATAAAATTCAGTAAGTAGGCCGCTCGGGCACTTACACGTCAAGAATCTACCAGCGCTTCCCAAGAGGAGACCACTGCTGAGAAGAAAAAACGCCGCAAGAAACTCAGCAGTCAGTCATTTTTTAAACATATTTCATATTTCATATTACAATGGTACTACTTAGTCTAGCATTATATAAAGCTACAAGTATTAAATTAAATATAATATCAAATAACAGTATTCTCTACCAGTCAACCAATACAGTGTTTGTGTATAATACTTTCTCAAATTTGTAGCACCAAATCGAAATTCCTTACTATTTACACTACTTGAAAAAAAACAAAAGCGCCTGTTTTTTTGCAAGTGCAATGGATGAACCATTTTTCTTTATAGAGTCGGCAAACGAGCACACGGGCCACCTGATGGTAAGTGCCTTTTGATGAAATGAAAATACGGCATACCTATCCTGTTTATATATTTAAACACCTTAGCAAGCACTCAATCCCAGTGCTGGAAATGTATTCTGACAAATAATACGTTTATTCGTAATAGTTACCCAAAGAGTCAGCTAAACCTCAGGGGAAATATAAATCCTTGGCCGTAAACTTTCTTAGAAAATAAAAATAGCTACGTCAAAACTCCTTCGAAGTGCTCGCTTTGTTTCCAGCGATTCCTTTTTTCTTATCCGTCAATATCAAACGAAGTTCAGTCGGGTGCTTGATTGACTTAGATTAATGTTATAAGTTAGACACGGCGCCTTGTGGGAGAAATGATTGATAAGTTGACAAGTTCATTTGGCAAAGGAACTGTCTAACTTGTGAAAAGTGCTTCAACTGAGCTTAAGTAGCACCTTATCGCTTGTGATATACAACCTTTTTGTACGTAAACGATGAACTGTCACGCTTTAATTATATATTTTTTACGCTTGTTGACAAATGTCGCAGCAATCGAAAATAGAACTATAAGTAATTAAAATTCTTAACATTCATTTTAGTTTTATTATGATAGCAAATATGTATGTATGTTAAACTTTTTATTGCACGTAAACAATAACGATACATGTTTGCACCAATAAAGACAATGTACATAGGCGAACTTATCCCATATGGGATCTTTTTCAGTTAATTGCCGTTAACCACAAACAAAAGCTAGCATGACAAGTACAGTACAATCAGTGAGATGTACATATACAAATACATATTACTCCTCCTTTTTTGAAGTCGTTTAAAAAAGAGAGTGCGGGTTTTGTGACTTTGTATCTATCCGGCAGGTAGTATCCGGAACCTCGGAACCTATTCGAAATCTTTCTCTGTTTATAAAGTACATTTATGTCGGATAAGCATAGGCTTTTTTAGGGTTCCGTACTCAAACTGGGAGCCCCTATAGTTTCGCCATGTCCGTCCGTCTGTCCGTCCGCAGCCTAGCTCTGAGACCCTTAGTAATAGTTAGGTACTTGTTTAATAGGAGCGAAGCGCAGGCGGGGTGCTAGTTTTAAGAACAAGGTTCAAACATGTTTAACCTTTTAACGCAGACTGTTCACAGTTTAAGACAGCGCAGCGCAAGGATGAGGCGATTGGATTTTTTTTACCCTTTTAATTATTTGTCCTTTTATAAGATAAAAATGAATACCTTCATGTGTACCTAATGCGCAATTTCAAGTTTGATATTTTAATAAATTTTTAGAAAAATCGACTGTTTCATATAGACAGACAGGCGAAAATGCCGACACTAAGGCTCGGTTGGTCTAAAAACGTTGATAAGTTTGTCTTACATTAAAAATATACCTACTCACACACCATTATTATTTATTCATTTAACTTACTAATTCAATATAATATTTATAACGCGTCGCTCCACCTCTACGTTTTTCAACAATTCAAAGGTTCATCTTCAAAGGCAAATTCATCAATATTCAAATTGTCGAAAGTTCTCGTTAATTCTAATAAAGCGGAATCGATCCCTCCTGCGCGGGCAATATCGCCCTAATTGATATTAAGGACGCTACAGTTTGTCTTTATTATACTTTGAAGTAAGGTTCGTTTAGTTTCCATCTAGGTGAATCTTTCAAACCATTTCTTTTTTCAATACGTTGTCGAGTTAATTACTAGCGAGCCTTAGATCAAAGACAAATTCTAATTCAAAATTTAAATTCAATTTTAAATAATTGATTGAGTGTCACATTACGTTGTAACATCGTTCCGTCATCAGTGGGTCAGTGGACACAGTGGCTCGTGGGCGCTACGAACCTGGTTCGTAACATATTTTAGCTACAAAACGGAAAAATACTGCAACGTCCTACAGCGTAGCATTCGTAGCATTGGTGGCACAATGTTTTAAGAGGAATGTGAACCGACGCTCAAATCGTGTACCTAGCTGTCAAAAAAATACCATACAATCCTACCTCCTGGCAATAAAGTTTCTCCCCCCCCCTAAATGGAGTACGCTTCCCACGTTTTTTGAATAACTTGTAGTTATTATAAAAAAGTAGATTATGAGCGTCTCCGTTATTTTAAATTAAGGAGAGAGAAACTTTACCGCATTTTGTATGGAAATTTCTCACTAAGCGCGTGTCTTTTTCATTTATTTCGCAGGTTTTTATTACTTAGCAGCTCGATCGGATTGATATGTACTAGGTAGAGCAACTCTAGTTTCCTGGTTAATACTTAGTCAACGAATTTATGAGTAAGTTGTTTAAGAAAAAAACGTCCATAATAAAATAAAAAAGCATGTAGGATCATTTCCCGACAAAACCGCACCGAACTCTAATTGTGATAAATCATTTTGTTCGCACTAGTCTCTACGCCTCTCAGTTCGGTTCAAATCACACAATATTTGCTCGTATACCAGGTATCTACTCTTTCAATACTTTTTAAATAATAAATGTTAGAATATTTATTTACATTTACAAATTACAAGTGGAAAAAAAACCAAACGAACCAACTGACAAAACGACTTAAAACTACACTAATATAACAAACCGCTACCAGTGGGCATTGTTCCCAAAACGCTAGCAGCATTGCCACGTAGCCACGTTGAATGGCAATGCTTAAGTTTTGTGCCAAGTACAGGCCAGCGTTTTGGTCATGAGTGGCGTCGACCGCCTGCGCCTTAAGAGATCTTGAAAATAAATTGAATTAGAAGTCCAAATGTAGTTATCATTCGTAAGTGTCCCAAAACAACCGGCCTTTCTCCCCTAAAAAACCGCTAGATTGACATCCTAAAGCCAACTATTTTGCTGAGTGGAGACCATGTCAACACACATCTGTATACTGCGCTTGTCAGAGGATGTCTAGTTCTATATTGTCAGTATATATTTTCTCCAATGTTTTCGTTGATGTGTTTGTCGAATAAACATTTTTTTCTATTCTATTATATATTGTGCAGGAATACTAGTATGGCTATCACTGCCTATCTGTCTGTTGAGCATTGAGCGAGCAATTTCAAGGCATGCGGGTTGTTCCTACCCCAAACCCAGTGTAGGTAACTTAGGCTGTATAAGTGGTATAGTAGAGGTAAACCTAACTACTTAGGTACGCCGAAGGCTTTGTTTGGGTTTCTACTCGTATGTTACATCATGTGTATAAGACAATAAAATAACATAGATCAGGGTTTCTCAAAGTTATAGCCCTACGTACTCCTATCAAGCTTCCCAGATGACTGAGAATCTCTTGAAAATACTTCGTATTTAATAAAATAAGGTTTAAGGTACAGTTACAAGAAATCGATGATGTTAAAGTTGAAAGCAATTTCTGGAGCAATTTGCTCAATCTTAATATTAATTCTGATTCGGTAAAGCGTTGCTAACCCTCTACAGTGACTGGCGAACTCCCGGGGGTTCGTGTACCACAGTTTCGAAAACCCTGGCGTAGAGGAATCCCATCTTAGTCCTTAGGGTTGGCAACGCATTTGCATAAGGGTAAGGGCTCCATATACGGTACGATCCGTCGGTTAAGACTGAAATCGAAAGATGGATTGTACGTGAGTGGCAATATCGCATCCAAATTTCAATCGAAATATGAATCGTCATGATATCGATTAAGATTGATCGTAACGATATATATCGTTCCGTATATGGGGCCCTTTAGGGCCGTATTAATAAACTGATCTCGACTGTAGTGCTCGTCTCAAGATGCTTCTAAAATGTCAGTTTCTTATTGGGTTTGTTTTGACGTACCTTGTGACGAGAATCTCAACTACGTTTAGTTTATTAATACGGCCCTTTGACACACCTACAGTGCACAGATTCATCAGTCAGATTGTAGATGCCCTATGGATCTCAAATCTCAGATATGAAGTATATTTGTGTCATAAAAAATGAGTTGAAATAGTTAACTTATTGAATTATTTATTTAATCTGATTTTAGACTTACTTGTGAACCCTGGAACTTACGTCACGAAGATGAAGTACTTGCAATTAATAGCGCAGGCAATACAAACTTTGTCCTTGGCTCAATAACAAGTTAAGTGCGCAATAGCTTGACATTCTCAATCAATAATCAAGACCGTACAACATCGATGTACTTATTCAAGGCATAACCCACTGCTAAGCAAACCAAGTACGATTTTAGTGTAAGCCTTATCCCACGACTTGTCCGCACAGGATGTTCCCTGATGTAGGTACAATGTAGGCACATCCCTATTTTGTAAAAAATGTATTCTGATTATGCATTTTGTCAATAATAAGTTTCATTAAGTCCATTTCGTATGTCCGTTCATCACCTCGTAAGTAATCAACGGGTCAACCGATTTTGATAATTGATACGTCATTATTACATTCAAACAAATTGCACAGTTTAAAAAATTCAGTCCTTTTTAAAGCTTGTCTTTTAATATAGACCTATTTGCATCATTTAAAAAGCATGCCTTCAAAAGGTCTGAATTTATCATTTTGTCCGAAAAAAAAGATTATAATGTCTATAATTATCTTTAGTCATAATGTGTTTTATGTCATAGTTATCGCAAGACATAACGTATTTTTTTTAAACTGTTACTTTTTCAGGATTTTTATAAATCAAATCTAGCCTTGTCTAATCATTAGATATTTCAGAAACTCTGAAAAGTTTATAGTTTCAGCGATATAAAAAGTTATGACAATGAATAATTATGTCAACAATATCATTATGAGCAATAAAATTATGGGAAACAAAGGGGTTCCGATGCGACTACTGGTTCTTATCTGTGTACTAAGTCGGAGGTGTGAGCGAACTCTATTTCGCATCCCTTTGTGACTCCCAACTCCCAACTCTCCTTAATTTGATTAATCACCAAGCTTCTCTGTCGGACGGCGCTAATTGATAACTATACTAACGTATTTAGTTAGAATGAGTTCATTAGCTGCAGATATACATACTAAGAAACGTTGCTAATGGTGTCTACTGATTTGGCAATAATTTGGACAAAACATAATGGACCTAATGGGAATTATTATTGAGCAGCTTTTGCAATCAAGTTCGCGTATTATTCGTTTGTTGATTAGTCTGGGAGTCTATTGAATTTTCTGGGACGATATGTGTCCTTTCCTAGTTCAAGCTGTCTCTATACCAAGTTGAATTAAAAATTGTTAGTCAAATACTCGTCAAAACTGGACAGTGCCGCGTAAATTAAACATTAAAACCCTCGCTAATCCCACTATAGAACGAAGTTTCTTCTACTACAGATTCTCGAACGTTACGTACTACACTTGACTTTACTCTGGATTCAATAATCCTCGCAATAAATCCTAATAATTACCTATATCACAATTAACTATCCAGTAGTATTACTTAGGTAAGGTATACGTCGGCGATTTACACTCTTGATTAAACATGACACGTACTCGTAACTGATATTGTTAGGCGTAAAGGACAACAGAGATTAAAAATCCGCAGTTTACCTTATTAGAACAGAGACTACCTTTTCGACAATTTTGGATTGAGGATTTCGTCCAAATACAAGTGTGGGGCGTGGGGCAATTTTGGCCGGACAGTCGGACGCCCGATGGTAGCCCTAGACTAACATTGAGACTGACAGGTCGAAGAACTGACAAGCCAATGTTGGCCGGTGGACTTTTAAACTCTGTTGCCCATCACAGCCATATTTCCAGGAGGACGGCAGAGGATGGTCATCAGACTATAGGTCAATCAGCACAAGTAGCACGGGACCAGAATACTGCTGCAGCATCCTCCTGCTTGTCATAAGAGGCGAGTAAAAAGAGGCCTCGGGGTCGTGAGCGGTAAAAGGACCAGCACCGCTCAGTGCAAAGACCCGGCGTTGTGTATCTGTGTCCTGGGAAGTTCAGAAACAACGTGTAGGAGGTTCTGGTGCCGGTCCTATGGAGACCCCAGCCTGCAACGAGCACACATGCTGGCCATCGGGAGGGATGTGGTAAAAATCACACATAACCCTGCGTCTCCCCAACGACGCTGGGAATGTTAGAGCAAAACCGTCGTTTGAAAACTGATAATGTGTGGTGACTGTGGTGAGTGCCAGTTTTAAAGCTGACTGTTCCAATATTGTCGGCGGGCATACATCGCTTAATGTGCGCTCCATTTATTTCGGACTGACAGGCTGCAGGTAATCTGTTAGTCTGTCGTTCTAAAGCTCTCTCTATATTTATTATATTAATGGGTTAGTACCCATTAAGGCCGTGTTGCTGCGAGTATGATGGCGTGTGAATAAATGATGTAACACGCGACCTAACGCGAACATTCTATAGTCTACTAAGTTGCATTCTATGATAGCTAAAGACTATCAAAATCTATGGAATGGTCCAGCAGTCTATGTCGATTCCATTCTCGTCATGTCCATATATTTTTTAATACGAACAAATACATTTAGTAAGTTCTGCCTGGTCATTCAAATTATCCATACAAAAGTGTCATTCATATAATGGACAGGAATCTGAAATTGCTTGAAATTGCTTGGTCAGGGCGAGGCAATAGATACATTTTCTATGTTGACCTTGTCGAGAAGTCAGTAGGGACAAGTGTAAAAAGCCATTAATATATTTTGAAGACTATTTATATTAACAAGTCTTATCTGGAGCTATATGTTGAGGATCGTGAAGCGACGCTTAGACCGCGTCGCTGTCAAAAGTTTTCCTCACAAATTTAGCTCCGGACGATAACGTTTCTCACCCCTAAATCAAGTCCTATTCCCACGATTTGATATATATATATATATAACTAACCTAACGTAACTTATTTAATAAACCCATGTAACTTTTATGTAATATGTAATGGTTTGAGCAAAAATACGTTTGTCAAACGTACTTACTATTGGTCAACTGAACGGACCCGGAACGGAACGAACAGAACGGAGGTTTCTGTTTTCTTTATTATAATAAGGAAAACGTACAGACTTACTGAATAAACATCTTTAATCTTTTCTTTTTTTATCTTATCAAAAACATATTCAAAAATCGTTAAAACTGGACAAGATAAGGGGAGATAAACGTTATCGCACTTCGTATGGAAGTTTTCAGCTACACAACCCTCGCAGAAACACAAATTTGTTGCTACAATAATCGACGGTTTACTGACAGAATATATTCAAAGAGTCAACCAACATTACTAACAACAAAAAGAACTACGAAGAGAAAGGATTCAGAAACCGGCCAAGTGCAAGTCGAACTCTCACACTAAGGGTTCCGTACCTTATAAAAATATTTTATTTTAATTTACTTAATTATTTCTTTTTAATGTAAACGAATAATTAAGTATTATGTGACTATTTCAAGCGTCTACCTGTTGCTATTAATATGGAGCAAAAAACGGCAATTAAATCAAGTTTGTTCTATGGGAGCCCCCTTAAATATTAATTTTATTCTGTTTTTAGTATTTTGTTGTTATGGCGGCAATAGAAATACCTCATCTGTGAAAATTTCAACTGTCTAGCTCTCACTGTTCATGAGATACAGCCTGGTGAACGGAACCATAAAAAGAAGCTTCTGAAAGGGTGTGTTTGTTCCGTCGTCACCGTTCAACGCCTCAACGATCAATCTCAATATTTTATAATAAATTAAAATATGTTTATCTTCGAAAGTACACTACTCCAAAGAAAATATTCAGCACTTCCGTGCTGTCATAACGGACTTCAAACTAAATCAGGAGGTCGTGTAGCCTAGTTGGTAGTGATCCTTCCTACAAAGCTTCAGTCTTGGGTTCGATTCCCAGTATCGGTCAATATTTGAGTAACAAGCGTGAGTATTTGTCTTAGATTTTTTCTTTATTATTTAAGTATGTAGTTCTGCTACTGCTAGAAAATTATGATCATTTCAGAGTCCTGTCCTGGGCTTCTAATACAGTGTAGAAAAATAATCTTTTGACGTGCTTTGGTATTGTTTTTAATTCGGCGCCATTAATACTTGAAGGGTCCACGGAAAGAACTTGTTTAGTCACATTTGTAACTTTTTGAGATATCGCGATTTGAAAGTTAGGAACCATGTCATTTTGTACGTCATTTTCGTGTAAGGGGTTTCTTTAAGAGTGAAAAAATACAAGTTATATGAATATTTATATCTGAATCTGAGTGGTAGGTAATTTTTTTTTTAATTTTTTTTTATGGCATAGCGAAGGCTGACGAGCACACAGGCAACCTAATGGTAAGTGGAAACTGTGACCCATAGACATTCGCATTCACAAGACTGCAAGCCTAAGACTGCAAATGCGCTGCCAACCCTGAGGACTAAGATGGAATGCCTCTATGCTAGTCATTACACCGGCTGTCTTATCCCCAAACCGGAACACAACAATGCGAACACTGCTTTTTAGCGGTAGGTTAATGGATAAGATGGTGGTAGCGATCCGGACGGACCCCGCACAAGGTCCTACCACCCGCAAAATAGGTAATAGTTTCGTCCTCTACATTTAGAGATTCAAACCTCATTTTCAAAAAAATAATACTAGACATGTTCTTTCCGTGGACCCTTCACTTACTGTCAATAAAATAAGATCTATCAAAACGATACAATAACAAGTCAAAAGAGATATTGTTTGTCCTCATAGAATAGAGGCCCGTATGTGATAAGTGATAATTTAAACTTTGTCAATGTGAGGTGAAGTGAATAAGAAGGTCGGGTGCGATTAAATCAATAATGTTTATAATGACAACGTGTTTAGCCTAGTTCAGGGTATTTTTAAGCGCCCTTAGTGAGGGGCGGCCAATCGCAATCGTTTTCATTTTGAAAATCGAGGGGTTGGGGGGGGGTGTCTACCAAGACATACTTGTCGGGGCATTTTCACGGCATAATGACGCACTATTCACTTTAAATATTCGAAATTATTATGTTTGTCCGATCAAAGATTTCTTCGTTTGCTACAGTAAACGTCGTCGGCAAAGAACTCCGCCACACAGGGCGTTTGAGAACTGTTCCTCGTCGCATGGCACTTGCAGGTAAGAACCCGCGCGTCATGGGTCCCACGAGCGTCTACCCGCCGAACTCAAACGCGAACCATCTGACGAGATATTTAGGCGCCGGCTTAGGAATCTTTTGTTGGATATCCCAGTCTATTCGATAAATGAGTATATGGAACTTGACTTGTAAATAAGATGGACTTTTAATTATTATTATTTTTATTTATTTTTTCCTTTTTTGTTTAATGTTCTTCGTATTTGTCTTGACTTTTACCTACTAATATTATTTAATTCTACTTCTGACGACCTCAATGTAACTGCATATAATTTGACATGTCATGTAATTTATATTGTGTTATATTGAGTAATAAAATCTGAATCTGAATCATACGAAATGAAAATAATTGTTCCACTTTGAAGCCGATTGTGACTTTGACGAGCTGTAGGTAGGCCTCGAACAAGATGGACAAGACCATGACAAGACCGGTCTGAGTGGAAAGCCTTAGGGGAGGCCTATGTCCAGCAGTGGACGTCTTTCGGCTGACATGATGAAGCCGATTGTGATTGCAAGTGCGTTAGGCAATAGCGACGCTGGCCTAGTTAGTGACCCTGCCTAGGGCAAGCTCGCTAGCTCGCGGACCGCTGTCCCGGGTTCGGATCTCCGGTATGGACATATTTTTGTGCAATAAGCGCTAGATATTTTTTATATATTTAAGTATTTCTCTACATAAGTATGTTGGTCGTGGTCTAGTAAGTAAAGAAATCTATAGCTTAGTTTAGGACTAACTTTGTGTGAGATGGTCCCCTAGTATTCATTAGTTTAAATGACAAGGTCCCAACACGCCTAATATTTTTACTAGATGACCCTTATGTACGCACTTTTACCTCTCTGACACTAAGGCCCGTATTAATAAACGATCTCAACTCTAATGCTCGTCTCGAGTTGCGTCAAAACTGACAGTTTTCTATGGTTTGACGTTTACTTTAACGTATCTTGTGACGGGCATCTAAGCTAAGATGAGTTTATTAATACGTCCCTAAGGCCCGTATTAATAAACTGATCTCAACTCTAATGCTCATCTCGAGATGTGTCAAAAATGACAGTGTTCTATGGATTGGCGTTTACTTTGGCGTATCTTGTGACGGGCCTCACAGTCAAGATGGTTTTATTAATACGGCCCTAAGAGTTTTTTATAAACCAGATTTTATGATACATAAAAAACTTCTGTAGAAAATTATCTAAATGTTGATGAAAAACCGCATTAAAATCCGAGACATAATTTCAAAGATCTAAGGGAAGCGACTTTGTTTTACACTATGTAAGACTAGCGGACGCCCGCGACTTCGTACGCGTAGAATTAGTTTCCCAGTACTCCCCCTTTTTTCCCGTTGGGGGTCGATTTTCGGAAAATCCTTTCTTAGTGCTCACTTACATCATGAAAGGAACACCTGTACCAAATTTCAAGTTTCTAGGTACAGTAGTTTCGGCTGTGCGTTGATATGTCAGTCAGTCAGTCAGTCAGTTTCTCCTTTTATATATTTAGATATCAAGAAAACAAATAATTCCTCCTAATCTTATTATACACAAAAGCGAAAGCGATAAAGGAAAATCCGTGCTTATTATATTTCGTGGACTATTCCTGTTAATTTCGCACGTGAGTCGAAAACTTTGTTACAAAACACCTCATACATCACAGTTACGAAGTCTGAAGACGTTTCAAAGACTTGCACGAGCTTCCGCGCTCACTCTATCGTCTTAAGAAGGTATTACGGTCTAGTTTCGATGCGCGTGAGTGGATAAAACCAAACGACAGTCGCATTGTGCACGGCTGGCGGCGTGCCAGCTGATGTTGGGAAGTAGGTCAAGTGCATGCTGACAAATTGTTAAGTACTCCTGCACTGAATAAGTTTGTGACATTGGGTGTCTGTTGGTAACTTTGTAAAGGAGATGGAAAGTGTGATTGTAAAGAGATTGCTAAGGATGTTGTGCTATATTTGGCCTGCGACGATACTAGTTGGTGACCATGCCTATGAAGTTAAAGTCGCCGTCAATAGGACTTGTGAACGCTGTAGACAAATTAGTACTGTTTGACACATAACCTCAAATACTCACCAAGCGTGTTTTTATTCAATATAACGTATAATTAATAGTTATTGCATCTTAAACTTTAATATGAAAATAATGATCTAGTGTATAAATCGTTGCAGAGACCTCACTTGATCTTTAAAAGTACGTAATTATGGAGTAATCATGGTGAATAGGTTTCTTTGGTTTTGTTTACATCTTTTGCCAGTTCTATTGACCAAATTTAACAAATCCCAGTAAGGGCAAATATTCGTGTGATGAGCGCGAGTATTTGTGCCTAAATATCTATATAACTAAGTAAGTTTATCGTTGCCTAGTACCCATAGTTCAAGCCTCGAGCTTAGTTTTGGACTAGGTCAATTTGCGTGAGATATTCAACTGATATTTATTTATTACTTATTAAATTAACCAGAAAATAATAGGGACACCATGAGGAACTTGTCATATAAAGTGTGATACTTAGTTTTGCGGTCCAGTATATAAAGATTATTTATAATCACTCATGTTTAGCTTTTAAGTAGATAGCCACGCCGTTACAGTACAGGGTTGTACTTATGTACTGGGTGTCCAGCAAGAAAATATGAATTTCGAATTTTTCGGGAATGTCACGGCCTACGAGATTTAAAATGCCGCCATTTTGTTCATAATTAGTGCGGATTTTTTGTTAACCATGAATCGTTGGTCTGGTGAACATCGAGCATTTGCCATCAAGGCTTTCTTACAATGTGGAAAATCTCTTACGGAAGCCAGAAGAAAATTTTGTTCGCATTATAATTTACGAAAAATTAATGCAGCACCGTCTATTCAGCTTATACGGTTGTGGATTAAGAGGTTTGAAGAAACTGGATCCACATTAAACAAAAACTTGCCTGGCCGTGGACCTTCAGTTTCCACCGCCGAAAACATTCAAATTATTCGAGAAGCCGTGTATGAAAATCCACGTCGCTCTGTTAGAAAACACGCATCGGTTTTGGGAATCAAAAAGTCATCAGTGCACATTATAATGAAGAAGGTATTAAAATTCCATCCCTACAAAATACAAATTGTACAAAATTTGAAACCCGACGACTACTCTTCAAGAATGGCTTTTGCTAAGCAGATGTTACTGAGATTTCAAACCAATTATCGCCTTTCCAATATATTTTTTAGTGATGAAGCCCATTTTCATTTAGACGGTTACGTCAATAAACAGAATTATCGTTACTGGGCCCCGAACAATCCACAAAACAAGCATTCGAAGTCGCTTCACAGTAAAAAAGTCACCGTATGGTGTGCTATATCAGGTGCGGGAATTATAGGGCCGTATTTTTTTGAGGACTCAACTGGACGATCGATTACTGTTTCAAGTGAAAATTATTGTAAAGTGATAGAAGATTTTTTTATGCCAGAATTAAGAAGCTGTTTGTTTGCAAACAGAAACACCTGGTTTCAGCAAGATGGAGCTGCTCCTCATACCGCCAGGGTGACAATGAATGTTTTGAGGAACAATTTCCCTGCGTAATTAATATCTCGTTTTGGGGACATACATTGGCCTGCGAGGTCGCCGGATTTGTCGCCGTGTGATTATTTTTTATGGGGATACTTGAAATCTAAAGTTTATAATAGTCAGCCTACAAATTTGGATCAACTTAAAGAAAATATCGGGACTGAAATCAAAAATAATTCACCAGATTTGCGCAAACGCGTTTTTGAAAATCTACGCTTCCGCTTAGAACAGTGCGTTGAGCAAGGTGGTCAACATTTAGACAATGTCGTTTTTAAAACATAAATCCCCAATAATAGTTTAAAGTTTTTTGCTATTGATAGGGTTATAAGTCATGTACTTTTTTAAAATAAATTATTGAAGTTTAAAGTTTCTTATTGGACACCCTGTATTGCCATAAATAAATAAATAAATAACTATAGATATTGTGGTAGGAAATCTTTGGTAAGTAAATTAATTTGAACGGTATTAAAGAGGCCCTAAAACTCAACGTTTGAGAACATAACGTATGTACGTACGTAACGTAACGTATAAAATAACGTACGTATTATTCCAGGCAGGCCGTTTAACAGCAATTTTCCGGAATTGTTACAAAGGTGTTAGTGAGTAAGGGTATCAAAGCGCCCCGGTCGGCTCTCCTTCAATGTCAGGCCGTGTTTCTCTCCGGACGAGCGTCCTTGACGCCTCACAGGCATTTCGAAATGAATATACGCAGACAATTTATTCTGACATCGATGTTTACAATATCACATCAGTCTAAAGATACTTACTTACTTACTGCTGCGGCTCAGGGACCCAAAGTGAGTCTTGGCCTCCGACACGAGATTGCGCCACTTGTCCCGAAGATACTATTCTTAAATATCACCTTTCTAAATATATACGTAATAGACAAATCAACTGAATATTTATTTGACAAAACAATAACTGGAAATTAAAACTAAAACTAAGCTTAAATATTACCAAATCTAATATGCTAACAGCATTTCCTCGTTGAATGGCTAATTTAATTCGTTAAGAGAGGAAATTAGCATAGAGACTGAAGTCTCCATAAATTAGGAAGCTACTAGAAATAGTGTTAGCAATAGTTAGCCATGATCATGAACCCCCGGTCGACTAAGATGGAATGCCTCTAAGTTGGTATTGAAACCAAATCGGGTTTTGTTCTTTTATCCCAATAACATTATAAATGCGAACGTTTGTTAGATTGTTCACACCGCGACGACAAGACGAGTTTGGATGACATTTGGAATGGTACCTTTAATCTCGGAAGATATTAAAGTTTCCGAGGGAGTAAAGTTAATCGAAATCCCCACATCATGGAATGGTTGAATAACTAATTCTACGCGGATGAAGTTGCGGGCAGAAGCTAGTTTTAAATCTAGCTAGTTAGATTAGATTCGAGACTGATATTTATAAGTTTAGATTTAGATGTACACGCTGAGATGACGGATGGTTGGAATGTGTGGAAGGAAAAAACATAGGGTAAGGAGATGATGGTGTGATTTACAGGGGTTCTATTATACTCCTTAAAACATTTTGAAATGTTATCCTTTTGGTTTTAACTCACCATTACTGACAAGTAAATAAGAGCTATCACAACGTTGACAATACGATAACAGGTCAAAGCCATTAGGATAAATCGAGTAGAACACAGCTCTCCATATATAAAATTAGAGAACACAACGCACTGATCCGATTTGGGCCCAATGTGTAATGAGCCAGATGTAGTTTTCTCAGTAGGATGGGCGTAAATCAACAAACGCTGGTTTGTTGATGACTCGAGCAGAGTGAAGTGGAACTGACTGGAGCCTTTATAGTCTGGTGTTTCTCGGGGAGCGGCGGAAACGGCGAGAATTTATGAATATTAGACATCGAAGCGGACGCGAATTTATATCTGAGCCTTCAGATGTGGATGAAACGGAACTTTTATTTGAATAATTTCGTTTGCACGTCTGACGGCTGGCCGTTCCCAATTCAAACATACTTTTCGCAAACGCTGAAATAAATTTCACAAATAGTGAAACGGAAATATATTTTGCCAAACAGAGCTCTTAAAATAATCCAATTTCCAGTTAGTAAAAGGCTAAAGCTATAGGAGTCATAATAAAAGTACTGTTTGTTACCTGAATAACAAACTGTTGAGAAATTAACTTTTTTGAATAGGTACAAATATATACAAGATATAAGCTAGCAAAGATTTGTTCCTATCTCTTCCTAGCAAAACCGAAATCAACATGGAGTTATATGCCCCCCCTGTTATATGATGTCACAGTGAATATCGGATCTCTCTGTTTATTATCAGTTTTAAAATGCTTGTATTTCTTGGCCTATTTTAATTTGAATTTCGTTTTTGGTGATCTCTTTTACGGTATTTTCACATTTTGTTGAGAAATGCGATTTGAATAATGGGTGCATATCGCCTATTATATCTACGTCCTATTTTCTGTTTGGAACTTTTATTATTAAAAAGCTACTTGTCATATTTCACCGTCTCAGGGGCTCTATTCTGCTCGTTAAAACAATTTTTTTTACATGTTTTCGTATCGCTATTAAGAGGATTGAGAAGCGACGCTTAGATCGCGCAGCTGTCAAAAAAAATCCATACAAACTTCAGGTCAACTTTCACGATTTTTGAATGTACAACGTATTCGTTATTATTAGACACAAGGTTTGTACGTTCCTGTTCTTTTTTTTGTTTCGTACTAAGAAATATAGTCTTGGAAAACGTACAGGGAAAGTTTTTCATAATATCTACGACATATTCAAAAATCGTAAATTTCGGACTACGTTTAAGGGGAAAGGAATGTTATCACATTTTGTATGAACATTTTCAGCCTCCTTCCTGTTAACTTGGCTGCTTTTACTGTTAAGTAAACAAGAGTCATCATGTCATTGACAATACTATAACATGTCAAAAGCCATATCGTTTTTATTAGTAGAATAGAGCCCCTATAAACTGTTCACATAAGGTTTTCAGGATTTATTGAAAAGATAGTTGGCTATAATACCTTTAACTTAATATAATAATACACTAAGTACAATCGTCCAAAATTATGGTCTACCACCCTACGGTTGAAGTTTATTTGCACGTTATGATACACCAAGTCGATTTTCCCTTACAATAATATTATGTCAGTGACAACTATCAACCTTAGCGTTAGTTAGATCTCACAGAAACTTGTCAAAACTGGTAGACCACTTTCTTTGCCGACCGTAGGTAGTCCAACCGCTTCTCCCTTGAAATTATACAAAGTACGTGAATAAGACATCTGATACGTCTCAGTTCCAAGAATATCCGATTCACAAAGTGCACCCGGCGCGTAGGATGCAGTTCTGCAAGTTCTGCAACTGCATAATATATTTCCAGTTACGTCTTCCGGGAATCCTCCGATAGGTACACGTGGGTTAAAAGTTTAGTTTATGTGCATTTAGGTACTGAAATGCGAAATGGATGTAATTATGTAGTTCATCCAATAACTATAATATTAAACGGGCGATACTTGCGTTACGTTCTCGAAAACCGCTATTAATTTCGATGAAATTTGCAATAAAGGGACTTACGGGGGCGAAAAATTGATCTGTCAAGATGTCATCTTTGGGACAATTCGTTTTCTTCGAAGTACTAAAATTTCTCTAATTTTAAATATTCTTTTAATTTTCGCTGGCGTCAACTATTTAGGGTATATAACCCAAATGAGTTATGTTTTCAAGTCATTCTTGTATATTGCGCTTTTAAACAAGCACACAAAAGAGTAGAAAGCAAGAGTACCTACCTAATAACCTAACTAAAATAATACTGATATAACAGAACGAGTATTTTCAATAACACATACAATTAAAATATAAAAAACTGTCTCTTATCTACAGCTATAGAAACCATCCTCATTGTCATCATAATAAAGTAAGAAAATAAAAAAAAGACAATGTAAAAACATCGATGAATCAGAATTCACAAAGTTCTAAGATTTAAATAAGACATACATACCTAGATTTAATGTCGGAACGTGCCTTAAATTCTATATTTAAAAAGTAATGTTTTTTTAAACTTACCGTCCCTGTCGTAATGGCTCCACACTTCCATGAACTGGTTGGCGGAGAGTTTTTTCAGCTCCCTAGAGTCCGGGTCTCTAAATTGTCTCATAAAGTTACTGGCTCGTTCCAAATTCAGCCGCTTGGCAGAAGACGTAGAGTCAAAGCTCATTTTTACTTTTAAAAAGTTAAACCTATTTCAAATATGGAACCAGGTATTGGCAATCACAGTTTTCGGTTAGATTTCTATTTAATATGCTATGATATACAACTTTTTTATACAGATTTGGCGATTTATTGTCAGTGAAGGTACTTTGTTTCTATTGTAAATAAATATTTTCTTATAGATGTAATATAGTTAGATCTATTTTCAGGTAGGACTCAGGTCTTCATGTTATCTGTAACAAAGAAATACATAGGTAAGATTTTATCAATAAAAAAACATACAAGTTTGAATCATGATAACAAATAATTAAGGGACTTTCAAATGAGTTTATATATCTGTATTTATTGCTGTCTACAGACAATTAGTTTATTTTCTTTTCCCTTAACTTATTTTTTAAACAACTAATATGCTTCATTGATAGCATTAAATTCGGCCATTTAAAATTCCGTTCATCAACAACAATAGCACTTGGCTACAATGGATAATTGTGTCAACCAACCCCTATTAACATAAATTGTGAAGACCAGCAATTTGTTTAAGGAGTTTTATTTCAACTTTAACATTTTATTTTTTCGTTTACATCCCACGCTGCCTTAGTTTTTCTCAAGGCTTGCTAAATATTTTAAGTACGTATTTAAGCGCCCAATAATTTATTATTTAATTGAGAGAACTTAATTGTATAGAAATAAGTCGTCAGAGATTTGGCCCTGTTTGCAGTGAGAATACAATTGTTTTATTTTCCATTCGCAATAAGCTTTGATTATAATTAAATAAGCCACTACTGGGACCAATGTGCAGACAGACGGACGGACAGAGTCACAAAATACAATGAAGTAATTACCGTTCAAATCGGTGCCGTTATGAGACAATTTAAACTTGCCGTAGGCAACGCCGCTTTAAAATCATGTAAGTATAAATCTTCTATATATTCATGATCATCTCAAAATAATAACACATTGTTAGCAGATAAGTAGTTTTATTAATTTTATATATGTTTTATTAATTGTATATATTGTACCCAGTTTTATTAATTGTATCTCTTCTATTATGTTACCTACCTTTGTGTTGATGTGTTTGTCGAATAACGTTTAATTCTATTCTATTATATTCTATATATGTATATATTCCCAAAACAATAATGTCAATTATTTTATTATTGTTTTGTTTCGGTCTTTATAAAACTTTTTTTTTTACTGTCATATTACAACTTAAATACTTACTATACATTTATATTCCCGCCGAACTACTACTTTTGATGGCGAGACCTATTAAACTTATCCTACTTATGACGGGATAACAATTTCGTGGGCCTTATTAAAGAACTGTTACCATATGTTTGCATGTGTGTATACACATACACATACGCACAATATGTCAAGGATACATACATAGTACTTATATAAAAAAACCTCCCTTTTTTAAGTCGGATAAAAATATAAAGCAATTCAAACTTTGTTAAATGGTACCCAAGGGTTAATCGTGATATAGTTGAAAACTTTCATCGTTAATTCAAACTTAGTCTTTCAAAAACCACCCAGTTGCGTTGATGACCCAAGTCTTTTACAAAGTGGCGTTTAGGTGTAATTTATCAGGCTCGGAGCCTAAAGAGTTGCATTTATCTTACTTTCCTTGTTTCCCCACAAACGTTGATAAAGATATACGTTGAAATTATACATAAATGCGTGAAAATATATGTTGCGGGTGGTAGAACCTTGTGCAGGGTCCGTCCGGATTGCTACCTATCTTATCCATTAACCTACCGCCAAACAGCAGTGTTCGTAACGTTGTGTTCCGGTTTGGGGATAAGACAGCCGGTGTAATGACTAGCATAGAGGCATTTCATCTTAGTCCTCAGGGTTGGCAACGCATTGGCAGTCTTAGGCTTGCAGTCTTGTGAATGCGAATGTCTATGGGTCACAGTTTCCACTTACCATCAGGTGGCCTGTGTGCTCGTTTGCCTTCTCTATGCCATAAAAAAATGTCTTTATTTCTACTTTAGCAACTTGCAAAGTATGTACAGTATGAGCTGTTTCTTACAAACAGTTTTTAGCCATACACTGATTTTTATTACAAGGAATATCATTGTAATGGTTCTGCGAATGTCTTGTCAGATTGTTTGCTAACATTACATTGTGTAAAACGTACAACATTGTCAAATTATAGCGCCCGCCGGGTTTATGAAATAGGATGATATGATCTGACAGACTGTTTGTACCAGTCATGCAGACTGTATATCTTTCTATATCAGCTGTTTTTTCGTGGTATATCAGCTCTTCACTTCAGATATTCTCGATATTCAGTCAAACAACCAAATATAAAAATATTTTTGGTTATCAACACTACTCAATTGAAAAACAACATTATGTTCGTATTGAGAAATAAATAGACTTTACTGATGACTATTAAGCAATTTCTTGCGCTAACGCGTATGACGCTATGGACACGACCTTATTTTGGTGAGCATAAAAACCCCGCCCACATCGTCATTTACTTCCGAGCTCAGCATAATGGGCACTAGTTGCGCCCAGTTAAAACATACTTAAGCCGTAAGTTATGAACTGGAGTGGCTGGCAGATAATCTACAAATAAAGTTTAATTTTAATATGGCTAGGGGAAAATCCATTGCTTACGATCAAGGGCCGGTTTTTATGTTTTGTTATTTTTTAAATAGCGGGGTGTGAGAGTGTATGCGATATATTTTATTTGAAAGAATTTTTACTAGCGGTTGTTCTTAGGTAGGTTTCTTCAAAATTGGTTGAGCCGTTTAATAGATATCAGCTTGGAAAGAAGAGGTCACCGTTATGTAGGGGGTTTTTATCTATCTAATGGTTACAAAATTAATGTTAACGTAGCCAAAGACGTAAAACGGAAAAAGTATTCGTATCAAAAGCAATTTGTTTTACATCTACTGATAGGCCTGGAAGCGATACGATAGAAGTGAAGATACAGCAAAATTTGTGCCAAATTATTTGTGAGAATTCAGCAGAATCTGATTTTACTTTATAGACGTACAGAATATTGGTTCAAAGCGTTCCCGATTTAATATTCTAAAATGTGCATATTTAATAGTTTAATATCGTCCTCATATTATTTGATTACTTATAAAACAAGGCCTGAGAAATAGGTTTGATCCACATACACAAAAATCCAAAATGTACAAGATGATGCTCGTTTGAATCCAATCAAATCCAATCGATATTTCGCCCGAAATTTATTGGCAAAATCACTTCAATCTACATGCGACTAACACAGGTATCAATTCTCTTTCAGACCTAAATGTTGTAAGATAAGCTTGCAGTTCTAGAAATAGTAAAGTTGTACAATAACTACTTATTAAATAGAAACGTAGCTAAGAACTATTTCGAGTTTATTTAAAAAAAAACCGGGCAAGTGCGAGATGGACTCGCGCACGAAGGGTTCCTTTCTATTATCTATACAACATTAGCAAAATAACGGCAAAAAATCACGTTTATTGTATGCCCCCTTAAATATTTATTTTATATTAATTTAATTATTTATTATTAATGAAATACAACTTCTTTGAAGATTTAAACTGTCTAGCTATGACGGTTCATGAGATACAGCCTGGTGACAGACAGACGGACAGCGGAGTCTTAGTAATGGGGTCCCGTTGTTACCCTGTGGGTACGGAACCCTAAAAGCCGTGTCTGAATCGGTCTGCATCGGAGAAGTCAGTTTTAAAAAAATACTTTGTTTTTCTATATTATATACCCAACCGTTATCATTCATCTCATTCCTCCATTTCTACGTCCTCCCTCGTTCCTGAGGTGCGGGTTGCCATGGCGCCTCTAACCGTAATTTGCGGTAAATCCGAAACCCATTACCCTAAAGTAAAGACAAAGTGAAAACTCAGGGCTCCGTTTAGCGCCAATCACTCGAGTTAATAGGCTCTCAAGACGAGGGTTGCCAGATTTAGAGAAATACGCAGCCAAATGTAACATTTTCACAATAATCCGGACGTTTTCTTTGTATTTGAAGGCCTTAAATCTACCACCTGATTGCGCTAAGTTAAAGAATTAAGAAAAGAAAGAAAGAAGAAAGAAGAAAGAAGTATTAGTTGAAAAGTTTATTATTATGTATAAAATTATAAAACTGCTTTGATACTGACTCATAGACCACGCACAACGTTAACTCCATTGAACGTAGAAACATGAAATTTAAGTGTCATGCAAAGATCATCAAAGATCCAATAAAAGTTTTTTTATTTCAAGCAACATATTACGGGAAAACAGGAGGCACTGGTTCGAATTCTACGTGTACGAAATCGCAGGCATTCTCTATTTAGAAAACATTTTATTAAACAAAAACGTTAAATGCTGAAAATGCTTTCGATAATTTAATTAAAGACAAAAAAAAAACTTCGCTACTTGTGAACATTCCGGATGCTTAAGAATTTGATCCTCTCGCATTCCGGAAAAATAACCTGATTCCCGGATATTTCTTAAAAATCCTTACGCTTGGCAACCCTCCCCAGAACTCAACGCCGCCAGCACATACAAATAGCTCGTTCAAAAGATTCAGTATGCAAAGACTCCTGTCTGCGCTATTTTTACCAATCAAACTTTGCTGTCAAAATTTGCAACGATGATTCTGTCTATTTGTGTACTTAGTTTTCTTCACGGTGTGTTACAATATTATATTGAAGTCTGTTGGGTATTTAAGAAAACTGACAACCTCAAAATGCACTTGGAACCAATAAATCTATCGGAACTGTAAAACTTGGCAGCTTTTTTATCACTACTTTCGGTTACATGAGACCTTGGCATATTTTTACATGTATTATTTAGTGGGATATAAATTACAGTAAGGAACACGATATTTTCTCCATCGATATTATCATCCCAAGCTGTAAGCATTTGTGAATTGAGGCAACAATTCTACTTGAAACCATTGTATAGCGACCGGTGTTGTGTAGCATGATCGTTATATAAGTCAATGGCTCCCTCCCGCGGGCTAAAAGGAAGGGGGAGGATTTTTATCAAATTAGTACAGAAATGTTACACGAAAATATATTTCAGAGAGAGCTCCTAACGACGCAGGAAAGGAATTCGATATTTAATATGAACGTCCTCGTCATTCCTCGTTCATAATAGGCTATCGCAGATTTGTTGAGCCAGCATAGAATATGGTGGAAGAAATTGAATAACGTTGTTCTTTATGGATGTGAATTTGTTTTATTTATATTCAATTTACACAGTCTTTAGTGGTTTTCTAGGGTGTGTAATGATCGGTATAAAAATAATTAATATAATTTCATTTAATATAATAACATTTGATATAATTTTAAAGGATATAATCACTCATTTTATATAATAAACGATTGGTACATTATCAAAATATCTATTTTTATTTACTATAATTATCATTTGGTATATCGTTTATTTATTATAAACATCATTTGGTATAATCATCATTTTGTATAAAAATCATATTGTATAACTATCAAGTGGTATATTATTGATATTGAAGTTCAAAATGCTATAATGGATTTCGAATCGGCGGCAATACAGTGCGTGAAGCAAAATTTTGATACTACTTTTCTGGTAGTTGTTAAGTATATTTCTTTGGAATAAATTTTTTTGTCGCATGTTTTTTTGGTACAACGCTGACAGTGAGGCAAAGTCGACGGAGCTCCGCTTTGCGGAGCTCCTATTCCGCGTAGTTATGGCGCTTCGCGCCTTGACACAATTCTAACCTAACCTAACCTATACAGGGTGTTTTTTTGGTCAACAACTTCGACAATAGGGGTTACTATATTTTTTTATACCAACTGTACTTTATATGAAATTAGCTTTATATCATAAGTTGATTATAGTAAATATGCATTATACTTAATGCATGTTATATAAAATATTTTTAGAACAAATGATCGTTATATAAAATGATAATTATATCATATTTAAATATATTAAATGTTGTTATATGATTTAATTATTATATCAAATGAGCGTTATATCGACTGATATTATAGAAAATATTTTTATATCGATCGTTACGCACCCGGTTTTCTATGAATGAAACTACCATGACTTCAAACGTCAAACGTGTGAGATTTTGACACATATAAACTTGAACTATAATATAGGGTAAAAGTTAGATATTTGGAGACATTAAAATTTATAATGCCTTGTTTTAGTGAATACGTGTTTATAGATAGATATCTTCTATATTTTTCTTCTTCTCGAATCTATACAAATTAAATGCTTTGTCCTGAATGACTGACTGACTGACTGACTGACGGATCAACGCATAGGCTAAACCGGTGATCGTAGAGACCTGAAACTTGGAGGGTGTGTTCTTTGTATGGCATCCGATAAGAAAGGATTTTCTGAAATTATACCCCTAAAGGGGTGAAGAAGGGGGGCAAAGTTTGTATGGGATAACGTGATTCCTTGGTCCAGTCTACCTACTTCAAATTTTGCATAAAGATTCTTTAACTGAATTGATGGAAGACGAGTTTCGTATTTTATTGAAATTCATCCCCTAAGGGGGTGAAAAAGGGGTAGAAAGTTATTAGGGGTGATTTGCTTCGAAGTTGATATCAATACTCCTTAGTGCTTTTGATTTACATTACATTTTATTTTGACACCATGTTTAATAACTCAATCCGATTTTATTCAAAAAAGGTTGAACTCACATAAAAGCTTGGTGCAATGCGAACACCCAAACCGTTGAATCTAAAGATTCAATTTTTGGTACATAGGTACCTGATGATGTTTAGGATGCGGTAAGAAATGATTTCCCGAAAATCGACCCCCAACGGGAAGATGTCGGAGGAGTAGCGGAAAGCTAATTCTACGCGTACAAAGTGGCGGGCGTCGTATGTATATAAAAAATAAATTGCCGTTAATTATTCTAGCAAAAACTCAAGAACTGCTCGAGAGATTGATTTAAAAAAAAATGTTGTGTTTGTAATGGTCAAGACATGATTTGTATTAAAAAAAACCAGTCGACGACGGGCATGGCTACTGGTAAACAAGCCGGCACGTCACCTGATGGTAAGTGATCACCGCGATCCATAATCACGCGCAACACCAAAAAACTCTCAAGCTCTTTTTTTGAAGACCTCTAAGTTCTATTAATTTATATACGTATTTACCTACTGCATATATAAGAAAAAATACGAGTGTCATCTTCTCCATTATTTTATTGACAGCACAGTTTAAATGTAATCAAAGACATTGACATTCTCTATAAAAACAACCAGCGTTACGACCAGCGTTAGTTCAACACTAAGTCGTATCGATTTGGAAATGCAGACGCGTAAAGTTGATTCTAAAGAGACAAGGTGCGTGGCAAAACGGCTTGCAAGTAACGCACGGTGGTGGATGGCCATCTATTTAGACGGTGGGGATGAAATTATACTATGGTATGACTTGGTTAAGTGGTTGGCTGTTTAGTTAGTTTGTTCTATTTCCACGATTCAACACCTCAACGATCGAAGCCAAAGTTTCGAAAACAGGACTGAGGGCCCTGCCAAGACGCATTACGCTAACTAGCGTTTCTATCCGTTTCGTTTTTAAACCAATCGCGTCACTGGTAGATGACGTGATACGAAAAGTCCCGTGACCTACCTGTGACGCGATTGGTTTAAAACGAAACGAATAGAAATGGAATTTGAATTTGGAGGAATTAAAACTTTCGAAAACAAAGTCGCAGAAAAAACTAAGTATGCGTTGTAAAAGCGTTTTGTACGCATGATTCGCATCTTCAGATCATTGACCTACAACAATTTTCAGCTAAATTATTACCACGAACAGAAGAGCAATTAATCATCCACACAGTGCCCCAAAACTAGCAGTAGAGCAATTCTGACACCACAGACAAGATAGCATCGCAAGTTGCACAGATTAAATAATTTAGATGTTATTGCTTCGAACTTTACGTGTCTTGGGATATTTATAGCATATAATATTAATGGCTGCCAACATATGATAATGCCAAAGGTTGTCGGCTTATAAATGTAACACGTGTGTCTTATGATTTATTAATGGAATAGGTATATTGTGTGAAGACGTACAAATTATGTTTCAGAACAGATTTGTATAAATATTATACTCTACTATACAACAAAATTATTTAAGTATTTAGGAACCTAATAAGAGATTTCAAGGTTTTAAGTGGATCGTTATAAATTATTTTATTTTATAATTATTAAGTCTTAATGTTAAGACATGATATTATTTATAGGCTCATTGTAAAGTTAAGATATGAAATACGGGATTAGTAAAATCTAAAGCTACCTAGGCCTCGTCAGCTTAATATAAAATTTCTTAATCTATACATATAAAATGCTTTGTCCTGAATTACTGACAGACTGACTGACTGACGGATCTACGAACAGTCTAAACCGCTGATCGTAGGGACTTGGAGGGTATGTTCTTTGTATGACGTAGGCATCCGGCAAGAAAGGATTTTCCGAAATTCTACCCATAAAAAAAGGGTGAAAAAGGGGGGCAAAGTTTGTATGGGACAACGTGATTCCTTGGTCAAATCTACTTTAATTTTTGTATAAACATTCTTTAACTGAATTGTTGGAAGACGTGTTTCGGATTTGCTTCGAAGTTGATGTCAATACTCCTTAGCGCTTTGACACTTTTCAATGCAAATACCCAAACCGCTGAGTCTACAGATTCAATTTTTGGTACATAGGTTCCTTATGAGGTCTAGGGGTGCAGTAAGAAAGGATTTCCGATAATCGACCCCCAACGGGAAGAAGTAGGAGGAGTAGCGGGAAACTAATTCTACGCGTACGAAGTCGCAGGCGTCCTCTAATTTTATATAAAGCAAGGGCATGTTTTAAAGTTATTAAACCTTGCTTTGCATGTACGGTTTCTTTGATAATGTGAATGAGTCATACAAACAGATAGACAGAAAGACAGACTGACGGGCATGGCGAAAGTATACGGGCTCCTAGTTTGACCGCGACTGTGGAACCTGAAATTCTTGAAAAACCTTCAAAAATCTGAAAATAATAATATAACAACTTAGTCAAAATCAGGTAACGATTGATTTGGTTTACAAAATTACAAAATTAGAATTACATGTTTTAAAATCTTATAGAAATAATTTTGACATCTTTTCGTATTCTGTTGGTCCTTGTCGTAATTTACTATTGCATTATACATAATATTTATTAGGTACAAGTGTGAAAGACTGCGACGATATTTAGACGTATATAATACAATCACGTACGGACGGCAATATGCCGCAGAGACCTCAATAAATACTTATGAGAATTCTAATAAAATATAACTAACATCTCTCATGTACATCTCACACGTGGGTACGTCCCGTTGTCATGATCCTCACGTCCCGATCACCTCGCGGGGCAGAGCAGGTGCGAGGCTTTTAATAAAACATTGAATGTGCAGGTTGTCTCACGTTTTTAGGCATGGAGGTGATAAACGACTATATAATTGTTACCTATTTAAAGTCCGAGTAAATATGTTGCCTACTCCGAGGACTAAGATGGACTCCCTGTGTGCTAGTATTTTTCATCATCTCTTCCTTCATCGCAAAGCATGTGAAAATCTATAAATTCAATTCCGCAAAGTTGCGAAAAGAGAGGACTTAATCAGGTCATCCACGATCCCCGATTGATATTAAAATACCTTATCTCGGAGCTATGTACGAGAGCATAATCACGGACAATCGCTGTTTACAAAATCCCCGTAAACCACCACGCCATTGAAGATTTATTTCCAATATTCTTCGCCTTTATCATAACAACGCAGAATAGCGCATTGTTGTCTAGTGTTCCGTGATTTCTAGACATTCGAGGCACTCGCGCAGAGCCAATTGCCTCCGCATTGCAAACGTACAAAGTACATAAGTAGAGACAAACTTCCCGAAGGAAATTCTATTTCGTATCGCCAGAGTGCCGAGAGGGACGCAGTGGAGTTGCTACCAACAGTAAGACAACTCCTACTTGTTTTAAATTTTTCCTGCTTAATAAATTAGTAGAACAAAGTAGGAAGATCTTCGGGTCATTGATTTAAAAAAATAAATGTTCACTAAGTATTTGACGCTTGATGATTTTTTTATTTAGTCTTTTTAAAAGTGTAACGCTTAGTTTGTTCGGAATTTCTGCATGAAAAAAAGGTAGGTTTAAAACCTCTCAAATCACAAATTATTTAAAAAAATGCAGGATATTTATTCTTGGATAAGACACATATTAGAAAAAAAATACTTAAACGTAACGTCGCTAGGAAAAGATAAAGGCACAAAGTTGTTAAACCAACCAAGATAACACCGTAATAATTAAGATTTATATAAAACAATCACGGTTATTGCCACATCGTGGTAAGAACCAGTTTATTAATATAGTGTCATTTCATGATTACTAAAACGCAAGAGGAACCTAAAATGGAATTAAAATATTACAGCATAAGATATAAAACTTCACTGCTATTAAAAAAAATAGTATCTACAAATAATTTTAGACCAATAAATATCAGAGGACAATTTTGCACAAATTGACCTAGTCCTGAGACCCTTGTCGAGATGAATTGCGCTAACTAGCGCATCGTTTTTAAACCAATCGCGTCACTGGTGATACGAAAAGTCACGTGATCTACCAGTGACGCGATTGGTTTAAAAACGTAACGAATAGAAACGTTAGTTAGCGTAGTGCATCTTGATAAGGGCCTCTAAACTAGGCTTTTGTACTATAGCAACGATGTACATAAATAAATCAATATAAAAATAATACATCCAAAAATCAAAAACAAATACTCGCTTCACACATAAACGAACCAACTATGAGGGTACTGTTATTACAATGAAACTGTGGCGAGATGTAAGACACGTATGTAGACAGGTGACGTTAGAACTGCGAGACTCGCGTAATGCTCTTATTTCTTCCGAGAACGTCGGGTTCTTACATTCAACTTGAGCACGAAGTTCATTATAAGGAGAAGCGAGTTTAAAACAAATTCTTACGATGGGGAATTTAATAGTATAGTAGTTTATCGAAGAACTAAAATTTATTTTATTTTTTTATTTTAAATAGGCCATAATGACATGAAAAGACTTGAGAATTTCCTCCTTTTATGAAAATCTATTGGATTAACGCAAGGGGCCTAGTCGAGCATAACGTTAAGTTAGCGATTGTCGAAAATCGGATTGACGTAGGCTGATTGCAGATCGCGCCAACCCCTTATGTCAACTTCATACATTGCGAGTCAATATTATTATTGAAAACAGAAACGTTAGCACCGTTTGCATCTTGCTTGGCTAAGCCTACTGCTCGGCAATGAAACATCATAATCATAAGAGATTCAATAGTTATTATAACACTGACTGGATGCTCAAGCTTGATGCACCTGCTCGAGTCGCTTGACCCGAACACATTTTCGTTGTTTAATATTTTTATGATGCATATAACGTGCATTGCGCAAGTACCTCAACATGCTCAAGCGACTTGCACCGTGTACAAGCACCATTAGTTGGTCTGGTACAAATTTTGCAATCGATTCCAAGCTAAATTCCCGATGGATACATTAAACTTCGTTACTTTTTCACATATTTCAAGCCATTTTCCAATGAAGTACACGACCTGATTCTAGATAAGACCATATTCATCAAACACTGAGACTCCTCGTCCTGGAGGCTAGCCACTTGGGAGTTTCGGGAATTGAATCCAACTCGGACGAAGTCGCGGGCATACTACATTAAATTGGTCCCTGGTGATACTAGAGCCAGTAAATTCTCCAAGGATCTGATATGGGGGTGTTATATCTAAATTATTGCCACATTTACGCTACCCGTGGGAGGAAATAATACATCAAAAGCTTTATGAACCGCTTGTTAGTGTTGAGTACAGGTTTCCAATGACAGTGTTGCCAACGCATTTATCGTCTTAGGATTGCAACCTTCAAGGGTTGGCCACACCGACGCGTAAGATACCGTGACGTTGCGTAAGAATGGGTCATACTACAGTCTGTGCCATTGAAATTGGCAAAGGTGTAAACACAATCAAACGTACCAATTTACGGTTATTACTCGATAATCACGTGCTTTTAATGATCAATTGAGGTCTTAGCAATGATTTAATACACTTGATCCTTACTTTTACATTTAAGTTGGTCAAATAACTATTAATTAGACGTTATTTTAGATAAAACACGCTTGATGAATATTTGAGGTTATGTATCAAACATTTGTTTACATCTTTGGCAATGTCAATTGGCACAGACTGTAGTAATCACATTGCGTCACTTTTGACGGACCGTTATTTACGCACCGACCGTTTAGCTCTGGTATGGTCGTTCCTTTAACATTGTAGCTTTGAGGATGCAAATGTGTATGGGTCACAGATCGCTTGTACCATCAGGTGGCCTGTGTGCTCGTGGGCCTTCTACATGCCGTAGAAAAAACAATGCGAAATAACTGGTCAAGTGCGAGTCGAACACGAAACATTCCTTGCCACCATACAATATTAAGATTGAGAAAAAATCCCCGAAAAAGACACGTTTCTTGTTTGGGTTGTTATAGCAGGTAACGTAACACACTCTGATTTTTTTAATCCATTTCATTGTTAAAAAGTATCCATCTATCTAGTTAATCCCTTTGCAAATCCTTACTAATTATATCAGTGCGACAGTGGGATTGTGTGTTTGTTTGTTTCCTGTTCAACGCATTACTCGATCAATAGTAAAATTGGTGTTTTTTATGTCATGAAGAAGGCCATACGAGCTTACAGGCCACCTGATCGTAAGTGGGATCTGTGACCCATGTACATTTGCATCCCCAAATGCGTAGCGAACCCTGAGGAGTAATTTCACCGGTAGTCTTATCCCCACACCGGAACACAACAATGCGAATACTGCTGCTGGTTTATTTTATTGGGCAGTTAAAAAACTTCTACGCGGAAAGAGTGACGAGCAAAAGCAAAAAAAGTAGCGCACCCATAACGAATAGCACAAAAAAGCGCCTACGCAATGCTAGAATGAGACGCTAGATATAGAAATAAGATAGGATGGAAATTTCTTAATGGTCCTTTTTCCTCATCAACGGAACGTTTATAAGAATGTGGCTTAAGGATTGTGTGTAAAAGAGACTAACCTATCTCTAGCATATAGCGCTATCTCCTTCGCTCGCTCGTTCAAGCTTACATAGACGAACGTGCCTGACGGCAAAATTGCTGGATGCCGTATAGTATGAGGATTAAGGCAGGATTAAGAACATTAGCGCAAGCTGGTGGGGTGGGTGTGAAAGTATTATTCCCTGTTCCGTAAAATACTCGTCAATAAGCCAATAAGATTGCGTTTACTTACACATTTTCATTTAAGAAGCTGAATAAGAAGATAATCGTTTATTTGGTGCAATAATAATCAAATTAAATATATTAGGAAATTAAAATAGGTTAAACGAAATTGGGTGTCACTCAACATAGTGCGAGACATACAGGGTGTCCCATAAACCGAAGTCAACCTGCCTAGGGCTGAGAGAGCAGCTAAAAGCTATCGATTTAACCCCTATGTCTGTTCAGCGATGTTCACTAGTTTCTGAGATATTGATCATTTTAATCTGAATTTTTGTTATTTTACCTTATGTCTATGTTTTTCAGTGGTGTCTTAGATAATTAGAATCATTACGAATCAGCGAAGTTTTTAAACGGTTTTTTTAGTTTAGTTTAAGTAATAACTTAAAGTTTGTTTCTCCATACTAGGTGTCCCAGGTGTTTGCTTTTCACTTTGTACGGAAAAAACAACTTTACGTGGTTTTACAAAAAGTACAAAAAATCAGATTAATGATCAATATCTCCGAAACTAGTAAAAATCGCTGAAAATACATAGGGGTTAAATGGATAGCTTTTTAGCTGCTTTATCAGGCCAAGGGGAGTTGACGTCGGTTTATGGGACACCTGCACACGTGTTGTGACTGATTTTCAGGACAACCAGAAGGGGAGAACGCGCTGCTGGTCATACATCATTTCATCGAATTTCACTTCATCGTAGGTTATTTTCTGCTGAAACCATGATGTTTTCAGGATATCTTAAACATCAATTACATAGGTTAGGTTAGGTTAGGTTAGACTTGTGACTGCCAAAAAAAAAGTAAGTCATGCGGTGAGAAATTCCTTTCGGTGAAATAGAAGTTCTGGGTAATGATCTAATGATACGTTCGTTGATGTGTTTCGATTAAATATTATGTAACGAGTCCTTTTTGATGTACAATTAGAGAAGGTATTATTAGTTAGACTGTCCCTAAAAACAATTCAAATAGGTATCTCCTCCTAACTAGGGCTATGCGGTACTATTATATATTCAGTGCTAAGGCACAGTTTTTGACGAGCGGATTAAATAAAAAAAACATGAGTCAATCTGACACGAAAAGATTTAGAAATAAATACTTGCAGTCATCACACAAATACACTAATTTATTTGTGATTTGCCCAAATTACTTAAAACTAAGGTACTGTTTCGAAACGCCTACATTTTGAGCGCTTTGTACCTAATAGGTACCAACGGCACCCTATTACGTCCATCCGTCTTGACTGTCAGGAGAATGTATTTCATTAACCGTAACGTAGAACGTTGAAATTTTCACAGTGTGTGAATATCTATTGCCATACCTAAAAATATATAATGTAACAAATAAAAAATAAGCAACGTGACGAAACTTGTTTAATATTGTACGGTGTCACAAAACCCTTCGTTTGCGAGTACGACTCGCACTTGGCCGGTTTTTATAATATTGCCTGTCCTTTACAAATAATCACCTATAAGTATGCTGCGAAAAGTATTTACAATTTTATACCTAGTATTTGCATTAATAACGTTACGCATGCCTGTTTAATAGCCTTGCGCGAGATAACCGTGATATATAAAGGATCAGGGTTGTCACCTTAACGCTGAGTTAGGGGTCGAGTTATAATTGTTACAAACTTTTTATTAGAGGATTTCGAACACACGCTTAAATTGCTTAGTTGTCAAAAAACACCGTACAAAATTGGCTCCGGGTGTAACGATTCTCACCACCTAAATTAAACCTGATTTGCAGGATTTTTGAATATGTTGTGTGTATATTTCCATTTTGTTCTTTCCAAGAAATATTTACAGATATAGTTTTCAATAATATCTACAATTTATTCAAAAAAGGCCAAGTGCGAGTCGAACTCGCGCACGTTCCGTACCATTATCTATACAACATTAGCAAAAAAAACGACAAAAAATCATGTTTGTTGTATGGGATCCCCCCATAAATATTTATTATATTCTGTTTTTACTATTTGTTGTTATAGCGGCAACACAAATACATCTTCTTTGAATATTTCAACTGTGTAGCTATCACTGTTCATGAGATACAGCCTGGTGACAGACAAACGAACGGACAGACAGAGAGACGGACAGCGGAGAATTTGTAATAGGGTCCCGCTTTTACCCTTTGAGTACGGAACCCTAAAAATCAAAATAAAAGGGAAAAGAAACGTTATAGATTTTGTAAGTTTTTTTAGCCGCACTATCCTCTAACTCGTGGAGTGCCCTGGGTTTTTTTAAATTGGCGCAGATGCGTTATTTGCACGGTGTGCTATAGCGCGCTCGACGGGTTAACTTAAATAAATAATGTTACGTGAAAGTACCGTAACAGAATTACTTAAATAGCCACAGTCAATATTCCACATTATACAATAAATGATTAAAATCAAAAGCGACTAATTCACATAATTTTCGAAGCATCGTGACATTTCGTTTGAGATCAGTAGATATTTATACGGCCCTTAATTATTTTGTGTTTTTGATAGATTTAACTGGACTGTATGTTCTGTCCTTTATTACGTTTAATTACAACGTACTAAAGTACATAACAAAAAAACAGTATGCAAAACCGAATAATCATGAAATTTCATTGCTTTGCACCATACTATGTGAGCGTAATGTTCAAAACACGGAGGTTTTTTACATAGATATCTAGAGGATCTCTAAATACACATAATTTATGGCGTTTAATAATATCGGAGCGGAGAAATTAAATAATTAAGTATTCAGTTTTTGATACTAAAAGTACGCCTTGGTATGAATATTTAAATATCTCGGCTCCGATGCACTTTAGAGTATTACATTATACAAAAAATATGTTTATTTTTAATAATTCTATCATAATTTACCACTTACAAATGGCCGCTCACCTTGAAAATGTATGACTTTTACAAACGACAACACTTTTACCCAGACCCCTTGCACTGTTTTGACAGTAAATTTGAAAAGCATTGTGAAATTTGAAACTTTATTAAACAAGTACCTAGGTAAACGTGAATGTTTTATCTTTTAATGTTTTTCAAGCAGTTGATGATCCATTTTCGCGACCGTTACTGTACGTCTTTTTGTTCTACTGTGTGGTATGTTTTTTTCAGTGTACGTGTTTCTTTATTTCTTTCTAACTAACTCAATTTTGGCAACCCTATTCAATCTACTCGGCTAGTCCGTCCGGTGTTTCGGTGATGGCCCGTCGGTTCTTATCTGATCTTACGGGCCTTGACCGGAATCCGCCGAGATATATGGTAATGAAGGAGTTATTCGGGCTGTGAGATGTGGGACTGTCGACGAACAGGGGCGGAAAACGTGATATAGGATGCGATGTTTGTTTTATGTTAATGCCGACAGCGTGGAATAGGTTTGTCCCTTTCTACCAAGTCTTTAATGAAAGAGAGTCACTTTCGACAAGTGACTTAAATACGTTTCTATAGTTGCGTGTTAGTTTTAAGATGAAAGATGTTTTGTAACCCTTATTTTATCCCCCCTTATCTCTTCAATGGCCCGACCGATCTTCATGAAGCCTACCCAAGAACCATCCTGATTAAACTAGCTTTCTTGTGAAATTACCACGTTCAAATCGGTCCATCCGTTTGGGAGTAATACACAGACACACAGACAAACTTCAAACTTAGAACACCCCTCTTTTTTGTAGGGTTTTAAAACTAGCTTCAATTAATCTGACCGTGTCAAAGGGAAGGAAGGAATGTTAACTGGAAGAGATCCCTTATAGGGATCAATTCTTCTTTGGACATACCTACCTTTTGTGTTTCTCTTTCTTTTTTCTTTTTGTGCAATAAATACATACAAGGCATAGCCGTTTAAAAAAGAATCAGTAACAAATTGATATAAATATTATTACACTTATAACGTTATATCAGTTATATATTATGTATTGTTTATAGGGGGTGATGTTGTTCTCAGTGTTACATGACACGATTATACGGCTTCCAACTGTTCCAACCTTTACATACCTACCTACCTACATGCTTATATTAGATTCATGAATAGTTTCTAAATGCATCGAATGTTTTGTTTCGACTGTTTAAACTGTACGTTTTAAAGATCATGATTGAGTAAGTGTTTAACAGGTAAAATAACCATTCTTTGTACTTAAAACATTTTAACGAAGTCCATACCCATCATCCATTATATTCTCATTATTCTATTTGTTTGGTATAGGTATATTGTATTGTATTTTGTTTCGCGTTTCGTACTTAAGGTACCTATTTATATAAGTAGGTACATACCGCATGTGAAAGTAATTCTAAGAATATAAGGACTGCCTTAGGCAGTGCTGCCGAGGCAATGGCGATTAACGTATTAAAAATATATAGGTATCTCGTATTTGTAAATTGCATCATTTAGATCCAACGCAGACAGTATAATACTAGTACAAATATGCGTACACGCACAATCTATTAGGTGCTACGTAAATAAGCCAGTGTATGCTATTGCGTGTTTTACTCTTAAATAAATAGACATTTATAGGAACTATTTATACAAGCCATCGGTCAAGAACATGCGAAAAACGAAATCGAGCAGTTATAGAGGTAAGTATTTGCGGTTATTGCCTTTCAATTAGTTTGCGAACGATTGAAAGCTGCTATTGGTCAGTTTACAGGAATATCTATCTCATAGACGACTAGCTACGAATTAATTTATAGTGAGTTCTGTATTATGAAAAGTAATTTAAGCAGATAAACGTCACGGGAGACCGAAGAGCAGTTACCTCGCTCAACGCATAAGTTTAACTTTCCAGCGAGGAAATGCTGCCAGCATCTTCGGGACAATGCCGCAGGGCCCTTTTTTAGATATAGCTTTTTAATTTTAAAATAGAATAAGATTTAAAAATGTACTTTTGGTTTTGTAATTTCATGTTTACAGATAAATTATTTTTACACAGTAGATTAATACATATTTATTAACATCGCTTTCATTTTAAATAAACCGACGAAAACTTAACCAAAAACTGGGCAATTTAAACAATATTTTTAGGAACTGACGCATAATTTCAATAACCTCGAAATATGTGGCTTTACTTTATATTTTTCTTTTTGGCCTTCCCGATCTCCAATAACCTTTAAAAGGGGTCTGTCGAAAGTAACGCCAGTTGCCCATAAAACTATTTGAGTTTATTTATTAAGGCTCGGGACCTCGTGAGGGTATTACCGATCGGGCCGGATAACTGGCCAGCCGGGTGACCGGGTGAAATGTATCTGTATGGAACTCTTGCCTATCTTAAGTCTGTTAAACATTTAGAAAACTTAAACAACGCCAGAAAACTATATTGTTTCTAACTTATGAAAATTCCGTCAAACGAAACACCGGGCAAACGTTTTTCGGACTTAAGATAGATAACCGTACGGAACATATAGATAGACTGTTGCTGAAATTTACCTGCTATAATATTTCTTTTAGATTACGAGATAGTTTTTTATTCTGGAAAAATTAAATCGTCGTGGTTTCTAGAAACACAGTCCCTATCTCTCATATTATGGCATTATCTATTTTTATCGTTCACTCTGTGTATGTATATAAATTCATTATTGTACCTACGGGACACAAAAACAAATATCCCCTTTCAATATTCTCTATTTACCTTTCTTTGTTAATATCCATCAAAGTCCCGTTGTGATCGACATCAAATCTGTACACGCCAATCTCCACAATTTCTAATGAAACCTAATATTTCTCGCCTCAGGGGGCGAGATTCGTCTTACAGCGAGGAAATTAGACGTTCGTCGGGATCACACCAACCGCACTGTCCCTCTATTCCACCGGGAAAAACCATATTGCATTTGTTGTGTTCACGTATTGTTTTTAACTCCTACCGTAGTTTTTAAGACGTTGACAAACGTTTACCGAGTCTAATAGAGATCCAGCAGTAGGTAACTACAGTAAAAATGGTTGCTTTTTTACGAAGCGAAGTCATACGAGCGCTCGCACTTGACAGGTAAAGCCGGTAAGCTCAGAATGCACACCCTTTAATTTGATTTTTACTCGCCGGTTAATAATTGGTTCGTTGAGTTCTCCAACGAGTTGTTTAAGAGAATCACCTGCTCTGAAAGTGGGAGTCGCTATTATTGCGGGAGTTTTTATCTATTTATATCGGATTAACTCGCATTTGTCTTGCCCGTCGATAAGCTTATTGAGAAGTATAATAGTATTATTGTTTGCTACATCTACCTATGCATGAAGGAGACTGGTAAACTCATTATTTACACTCGCGGAACATAAGTACATTAACACTGTTTTGTGAATCTGTAAAATATTGCAATTATATCCAAAGTAAACGTGACGTAATTTTAATTTAACCCCGGGCGGCGAGAGTCGCTACGAAATGAGATCTTTTTATAAATGAAACTCGAGTTGTCGACTAATTGTATTTTATTTATTTTAATACGTTGTTAAAATAAAAGAAGAGTTATGTTCATATTAAACTTACTGTACGTAATTTCTAGTAATGTTATAAATACAACGAGTGAGTTTTTGTCTGCTTGTTGCACTTTCACGGGTTTCAATCAAAGGTATGGATTAATTTCGCGGTTTTTTTTCAACAGCTCGTCAGATTGTTGTTTGATTGATCGAACTATTCGAACTATAATCTTTAATCCGCGAACTAGATCGCAATTCGGTCGATCTTAGATTTAACGTTAAACAAATCTTGTCATTTGACGCGTGACAGCTTTACGAAAAAAAGAGTTCTATCGAGTATAATATTTTAGTATACTGTAGTCATGTGTTAAATATTATCATCATCATCAGCCCACCTCAGTCCACTGCTGGACATAGGCCTTTTTCATGGCACGCTACTGAGCTCGGTCTTCAGCTGTTCTTCTCAAGTTATCATCAGCTACCTTGCGAAAACCATCGCTCCACCTAGTCCGAGGGCGCCCTACTCCAGGTTTGCCAATTCGTGATCTTCACTCTAGAACTCGTCTTCCCCAACGGCCATCAGTTCTACGGCAAAAAAGACCAGCCCATTGCCATTTCAGCTTACTAATTCTCAGAGTTATGTCGGTAACTTTAGTTCTCTGCCGAATTACTTCGTTCCGGATTCGATCCCTTAGAGATACACCAAACATATATAGCTCTTTCCATAGCCCGGTGAGCGACTTTGAACTGGTGGACTTTGGACTGGGTCGTGCCGTGAGTGGCCAAGTCTCGGCTCCGTATGACATCACAGGTAGGACGTTCTGAAGACTTTTGTCTTAAGACTTTGTGGTATATATGTATGTTAAATATATGTATACTTATATTAAAACAAATCCCTGTTTCCCTTGGTCACGCCATAAGTCAAGAAAGGCTCGACCCAATTTAAAAAAAATAATTATTTAGTTATCACGACAAGGATTGTATGAAAAAACATACACCCAGGCGGCAACTGGTGCGCCAGGCACGGAAAGCTATTAAGAAATAAATTCTGCTATGGTAATAATTCCCATTTTATTTCTTCTTCTACAAATTCCTCTCCACTACTGGATGTTGGCCGTCAGCTCTGCATTCACCTTCCGATCTCTCGCCAAACGGAACAGCTCTTCAACCACGACGGCTGTCCATGTCTTTATGTTCCAGACCTATGACATGATAACTTAAATCTCGTTGTTGGAAAACTTGATCCAAAACACGTTTACCGTTTAGGAGATAAACTTTGTTAATTTGCGCAAAGCTCGTACGTGACACATTCTTCATTTATATAACTCTCAGCCTCGAAAAGAAAAATGAAAGCCTTCTTCGTGGAATAATAGAAGTTCTCGCCAATATTGAAGTCATTTGTCTCATATGTTTACCCGTATAGGGACGTGGGGATACATAATTTATATGCCATCGATTTTTTACGCGGCCGCGGCATTTGGTTGTAATATGATGCTTGTTTACCTTAGGCAAGTCTGTGCTAATTTTAAATCTACAACCCTGAGGAACGCGACTATGGTTCCGTACATTGTTTAAAAACATGGTTTCTGTCTTCTGAAGATCAAGTGAAAAAGGGTTTAAGTTTAGTATACTCCTTTTTTATGGCAAAGATAAGGCAAACGAGTGCACAGGCCACCTGATGGTAAGCGGTAACTGTGACCCATAGACATTCGCATTCACAAGACTGCTAGCCTAACACTGCAAATGCGTTGCCAAGCCTGAGGACTAAGATGGAAGGCCTCTATGCTAGTCATTACACCGGCTGTTTTATCCCCAAACCGGAACACAACAATGCTGACACTGCTATTTGACGGCATTTGGTTCATGTATTTCCTTTTTTATTACGAGTTAAGTCGATTTAATCTTAAAATGAATGGGAAAGTAAATACCAAGTGTATAAATCATTGGTAAGACCTCACTTGATCTTTAAAAGCACGTGATTATCCAGTAATAATGGTAAATTGATTCGTTTGACTGTGTTTACATCTTTGCCAATTTCAAATGCTACAGACTTTATAAATACGTTGGTTTACATACTGTTTTGTTACTGTACTGTGAGTATTAATTGCCGGCTTTCAATATAACTTTAATAAAGGGCTACAAAAACTTCTCATCAGTTTCCAGTGGGGAATAAAAGGAGATAAAAATGAAGCCGGATAAAACATGAAAAGCGTCTGTCTGGCTTTTCGTTCCATAAGCCGGGTCTACAACGGGGAGCCGTAAGCCGTTTATAGATTTACAATCGTTTCAGAAAGGTAAGTAAAGGACAATGGGCAGCCCAATCTTATTTCTATTTGCTCTTCCTGCACAAGTCCACTTGATTGTCGCTCGGATGTCCCTTTCTATCTAGTCAGTAATAATATAGACGCACTGAGCGACAAGCGAAAAAATACGATTTGTGCTGTGCTGATGGTATTCCGACACCACCATGTTTACTGTAGACTTCGCGACAAACTCAACTTTTACGTTAGAAAACTGTCATCCCCAAACATCGACGTACGTCGCGATCAGTTTTCCAACACTGGAAACAAGTTTGTAATCGGAAAAACGCCCATAACATTATTACAGGTGTAGTGCATAATTGCTTTCCTTCGTATTTTAACGGAAACGTACGATCGTGTCATTCTACTTCAGTCAACCTCAGTACTTTTTGTACTGTGACCGACTGAAATAGCAAGAGACGTTCGTACGTTTCCGTGAAAATACGAAGGAAAACAATTATGCACTACATCTGTATCAATTATCAAACATACATTTAGGTACCTGTTTATTTACTTGATGTAATGAAAATATTTTTTAGAACAAAACAAATTTATAATAGAAAAAACAGAAACGTACAGACTTTATAATACCTACAACCTACAACATATTCAAAAATCGTGAACGTCGGACTTGATAGGGGGTGAGAAACGTTTTCACCGGGAGATAAATTTGTATGAACTTTTTTGACAGCTAGGCCATTTTAGCGGCGCTTCACGATCCTCCTAAAGCAATACGATAACACTTGAAGAGCATTATGGTGTTACCGATAAAATAGAGGCCCAGCGCCTCTATTCTAGATGTTACGGAATTGTTAGTCACTCGGCCGCCATTACTACAATTTTTTTTCTTTCCTTCTTTATTGTCTTTGTTTCGCTTTGTGTTGCCATCCTTTGTTCATGATGTTTTTCTCTGTGGTCGTCGAATAAATGTTTCTATTTCTATTTCTATTTCTATTAGTATCAAGTAAATAAGAGCTATGAAAACGGTGACAATACGATTACGGATTAAATACGATATGGTTTTTACCGTGTTAAATAGAGGCCCAGGCTATATTCGCATGCAGCGTGTGCAGCTAGCCTTAAGCCGATGCAGCTCGGTGTGAAATATTAAAACAAGTATTGCCTCCATGCACCGAGCCACTGGATCCAGGCTGTGGTTATTGCAAATTGCTGAATAGTACAGTCAGCTATGGAAGAGTTCGTATAATGTAGTTTTTTTTGATTGGGTATGAGGCTTATGGGAATGAACCTACAATTTATCTTGAATCACTTGAACTAAAATAAAAAATTAATGGCATTAATACCAAAAATATGGCAAATAAAAAAAAATAAAGCAACAATATACCTACTAGAAGTATGTTAAAAATAAAAGAAGATTTTTTTTTTAATTTTTAATTTACAAGCGATTCTCGTTAGTCATTATTAGCTATGTAGGTATTGTTTAGAAATATCGTAACAATAGACGTTTGCATTATTAATTTAGTGATGACTAGAATCGTGATACTGTTATTAACCATTCACTCATTAAGAGTTCATTAAATTGGTTTTATTTTAATCACAGCAAACAAAATGTTATATAAAAACACGACGAATATTAATTTAAAAAAACTGCTTTTACTACAAAGAATTAACACAGTTATTTCTATTATTACAATCATAGAGGAGAGGAAAAATTAAATTTGGACATGACACTTTATTGTACTTTAACAAATATTAAAATAACATATATAAAAGTAGCACCGAAAACCGATTTACTTACTTTTAACTAAACTCCCTACCGCCACTGTTACTGTCGGTACAAAATTCGCCTGTTTCAGTCCGGAATGCGAAACTCATCTGTCCCCGCAGGGCTGAAACTTCCGAACCAGTGGGCCGAACGATTTGCCGGCCCAATATTAGCTCCCCGCACAACCCTTCAGTATTTTTTTTGTAATATGCGGGTGGTGTTGTGTGTGTTCACTAATGTTTTACCAAATCATCATTCGGCAAGCTACACATTTACAGTGCCTAAGGTTGAAAAAATATCTATATATATAAATAAAAATTGACAATAATGTAGGTACAGTCGAGTTCATAAATGTGTATAATTTAGTACATTGTCAATTTAATCGCTGTAATAATTCGTATATGGCAGTAATACGACATTAAATAGACAAGGTACTAAAGTGTATACATATTTATGAACTCGACTGTACTGCGTTACACATTGCAGTAGGTATATCAAAATAACCATTAGATAAATATAAATCCGCGATATAAAAAATATATAATGGTGACCTCATCTTTCAAAGTTAATAGGTACTTACCTCTTAAAAGCTTAACATAATTTAATGAACCGCCTGTTTCACAATCGACAATTAAAGCATATTTGACAGATAAATTTAGCCCTTTCTCTATCTTACACTTGAAAATAGACGCAAATACACAGAAAACACGTTACCCTTATAAGTTTTCACTTCTCATGCTCTTAAAATGTTACTTTAGTCTCTGCATATTGGGACTAAAGCTTCTTATTATTCGTTTTGGACTAAAGTAATATTCTTTTTAGTTTACTTTGGGAACCCATAAACAACCAATCACGGTGTTTATGAATAGAGTTTTATTGCCATTTTCAATGTAAATACAATTTGTTGGGCGAGGAAATAACCTCAAAATGACAACTGTGCAGAAATATACTAATTATTAGGCACGAATATGAATCTATTTCATTATATTTCTGATGAATTAATTCCTCGCTTATCTCGGGTGGCTAAACATCTCGTGTCGCTATGGCTTGTCTTAGTCCCTTGTTGAACAATCTACTATTATAACACTCCTTTATTTTGTCAGGGGTTAAAATTCATTTTATTATATCATGTCGTTTTTAACCTATTTTCACTTCAATTAAAACCCCTATTCGTGTTGATCCTCACAAATTAAGAGTAATCTCCGGCCATGCACCGAGCGAATTGGATGGATTGGTTGTTAAGCCATCGGGCCGATCTGCAGGGTTGGGATTAGGCTCGTTAGTTTGTGTCAGGAACAGCCAGTCCGAAGATATTTATGCGTCAATGGCCTGATTTATCATGAGTCCATGTTGGATATCATAACAAAAGTTTGTGCGCTGGTTTATATCACTTAACAAATTCTGCGACGGTTTCTACCATAATTTCAAGAATACGTTTCGGGAGGTTTATTTTTGAACACATTACTATTAAATTGACGATACTGAGGCGACGCCGGGGCCTGCCAGTACAATATGAACATATTCGTAGATATCTATCGAGATAAAAGTAATGTCAAATTGTTACCCTTACCTATCGGTCTTAAATTTGTTTCCATGTAAGTAAGACCCTAATCCGCCACATGATCATCACTTTTGCCTACACTTTTTATCAGTTACTAATATAATTAACGATGAAGTTTTCACGTTCCTGACCTTAAGAGGATTGTTATGCGCCGCTAAAATCGCGTAACGTTTCTCACACAGTTTTTTTTTTTTTTTTTTCCTCTGGAGAACTGCCTCTACGCATTCCATCTCTCGTCGGGTGCTAGGGTGGATATGACGGACTCCAGAGCAGAAGGCTCAGACTACCGTCTAAAAAACCAACGGGATGCCGTCTTTGTCGTGTTGGGGCGCCACTGGATGACTTCGTAGTACTCGACGAAGTGATCCAGTGGCACCCTGACGGTGTTCTCGGCTATTGGATACCTCCGCTGGTCCTCAGTCAAATGGCCCGTTAGAGGGAGCACAAGGTTCCCCGACCCTTGCGCTTGGGCAAAACGTTTTTCTCACACCCTAACTTCCTTCCAATATGTAGTGGTTTTTTTTTTGTTCTAAGAAATATTTTCTTGGAAAGGAATCAAAAACTACAACATATTAAAAAATCGTAAAAATCACAGGAGGTTTAAGGGGAGAGAAAGGTTTCACATTTTGTATGGAGATTTTTAGCTTCACAATCCTCTTTCACATTTGAATTATCGTTCATTAGTGAACATTGATTCTATACGAATCAATTGCAATATGAAAAGTAAATACGGGAATAGCATGTCAATTGTGTTTGTCATTCCCCATTAAAAATGTCCTTATTTGATAGTGATCTTAATATTATCTTATAACGCGAAAATATTATTTACGGTCAAGGCTGAGCGCGCACGCAGGCGACGGCATGCGACGGTTTTACGGCAGTACGACAATATGTAGTTGATTTTGATAGTGACTCTAGCTACGAAGCTAGTTTGCCGGGTTTGATCCTCGTAGAAGTCTCTCAAATTATTAAAGTAGGTTATAATCTAATCATATCAAACTAGAATCACATTCAAACAACATACCTTTCGATGATGCGGTTTTTCTAAAGTCGTTGTCAATAAAACTTGCCAAAGATGTAAACATAACCAAACGATTCACCAAGATTACTCGATAATCTAGTACTATAAAAGATCAAGCGAGGCCTTTGTAATGATTTATACAATAGATCATTATTTTCATATTAAGTTTAATATGAAATAACTATTAATTATACGTTATTTTTAATAAAAACACGCTTGCTGATTATTTGAGGTTATGTGTCAAACAGGACTAATATGTTTACATCGTTCACATGTTCTATTGACGGCGATTATAGTGAACTAGTAATACTAACAACGAAGGCCAAATATTTGGGTGATGAGCGCGGGTATTGGTTCCTGAGCTTTGGATATTTTATATCTTTAAAAGTATTTATTAATTTACAATAATTAAGTATGTATATCGTTGTGTACCGCCAATAATACAAGCCTAGAGTTTTGTTCAGGACAAGGACGATTTGTTTGAAATTGTCCTCTATATAATATTTATTTATTAATATTCCATGGGTCTGATGTTTCGCGGTGGGCGCGGCTCCTCTGGAGTATTTGGACAATAAATCGCAAACGTTTTGGAGTGCTACTATCATTCGGTATAAGGCCTCGTTTACACCGAACGTTAAATTAGCAGCGAACTGTGAGCCCTTGTATTAATGAGAAATCGGACTACTTTTCTTATTAATACTATAAATAACTACAGGGCACCTCCGACTAACAGTCCGTCGGCCGATATTGGCCTGTCAGTCCATTGTAAAACACATATAAGTGTCTATTAAGGTTTCATGCATTTCCTTACAATTTTCCGACTGTCAACCGGCCCGACAGACGTGGGACTATAGGTTAATCTGTGAAAAAGTAAGATTGGACATACTTTAAATTAACGGTTATGTATCATAAAGTTTAGATTAACTATATTTGAGCTCTACAATTTTATTACTATCAAAATTTGACTCTTCGATTCCCGCATCGGTTTTTTTTAAATTAAATTTAAACAAAACTCAAAAAAAGCTTGCCAGTCAGCCAGTCAGTCATGGAAAATTTTAATATTATGGTAAGACCCAGAACTTAAATATACCGCATAAGAAAGCCCCCTTTATACTGGTCCAGAATATATCTTTAATGTTGTATTTATTAATTTAGATATTTTAAACATACATACATTACCGTAATTATTTTTTTTTAAATTATAATTCAGTGTGGGAGCGACCTAAACCTCTGTAGCGATGGCGACCCGCCCCTCGGGGACATATATTTCCATATATAACTCCAGAGTTAACAGAATTTAATATGATTCCGGAGTCTCCAGAGTAAGTTATACTCATGTTGGATATTTGATATCATTCAAAGTTATGCGAAAGAAAGAGTTTAACAGTCTGCGTAAGTATGTAATTAAATAAAGGAGAATGCCCATATAATGCCTGGAATGTACAGAGATAACCTATATGCCAAAAAACATGTTATAATTAAATATAAATATACTCATTAAATTGAAGTCTAATAATGATGGTAGTAATATGCACATTATTTATAGAGTTTTACTTGAACATTCATCGCGCATTCATCAACATTATAAATGGCGTGAGACGTCACTTCCATATAAATAACATTATGATGCTAAGGTGGTGGTAGACGTTATACCTATATTGTTTTCGTTTAGTTTTAAATAATGAGCAGTGCTCAGCATTGCATTAATTGCAATATTAATGTTACGCAATTATCGCGTCATCAGTTTGTAAACATACTAAACGTCTTAATTCGTTTTGAAAGAGTTTGAGATGAAAATTGTCTTTGTCTATTTGCATAAAAATAACAGCGTTTCACCAACTTTTTGAGTAATCACTAAAAAAGTTTTCGGAACTTACAATTTCGTAGCATATTTTGGTGTATAATTGGTTCTTGTACACCTCAGGCATTTTTTTGTAGGAGAGATGGGCATTCCCCTTTCCGTCAATTTTGTTTGTGAGACAAGTTTTTGTTTCCGACTATACTGCTTTGCAAAGTCATTATCTGTTTATCAAGAGTCAAGACCCAACACGTCGGAGATCCTGCCACTACCTTCCGACTCCATCATCAGATCAACTCTTAGATACTACAATATGGCAGTGGTTTACATATTATGTATTCAAATTAGCCCATTATTAATACGGGAAGTGATTTAAGTTTAGTTTTTGAGATTTGACCTAAACAAAACAACCATAAAAATATTGAAAGTTAAATAAAAACTAAGATTAATTGAATGTTCCGTCTATATCTTCTATTAACCTATTTATTGGAATCGGTCATATGATTCGTTAAGAACGTACGAGCGACACATACATCTAAAATTAGAAGGTTGCGTCCTACTAGGTAGCAGCGAGTCAAGTTTAGTTTTGAACTTTACTTGACTTTGGTGCAGTCCAGCAATAATATGGTAACATACATACTCAAGAATATCTGATATATCTAGCAATAAAGACGGGTCACATATTTTTGAGCCCAATGTTGGATAATACATTATTGCAGTTTTGACAAAAGTTTCTGTGAAATCTAATAAAATTATGGCTAAGGTTCACACTTGTCATTGTCATAATATTTTTGCAAAGGAAAATCGAGCTTGTTGTATCATGACGTGCAAATGAATTTCAACCGTAGGGTGGTAGACCACATTTTTGGCCGACCGTACCGTGGTACGTGTTTATGAAGGCATTTTTTTTTTCAGAATCTTTCCGTTTGTTTAGGAGTTACGGTGACACAGAAAGATACACAGATACACACGTTAAACTATATCCCCCCTCTGTTTGCGTCAGGGGTTAAAATGTCGCAGGACACTAATTCGTGCCCCGCACCCCGCTCACGCCGGCGAAGCTGAGCGGAATGTTAATCGAGGTGACCGGAATACTGCCATCGACCCTCCTGGCTTTTGGCCGAAAAAGTTTAAAGTTTAGTGAAAAGGGGTTCAGTCTTCTGACGTGTGAAAGATGGTATATATGACCAATAGGCATATGACTTACACCCTTTTTTATTATTATGAGCAAAGTTGACTTAAGCCCTTTTCTAGTGAAAAGGGCCCAAAAGGTGGTCTTTACTTGGCTCATTTGAATATTTGACTCTTGGGAGAGCGAGCAGTTATTCGGCTTCTATGCATGTTGGAACATCATGATCAAATATAGATCTTTACAGCACTAAGGTTATAAGTTGTCTTTTTCATGCGTGCCATGAAAAATGTTTTCTTCTTAGAATATTAGTTTATCATATTCCTTCGTTTCTGGGTGCTGTTTTTATGTATTATTTTGTATAAGTAGGTTTATCCTAATATATATAGACTATTTTTTCGCTCTAGAAACAAACCAAAGATGTAGCTGCCGTGTCATTAAAAGAGATACAAATTTTAATAGTTGATCGTTGGCGGTTTACAGTGCTGGCGAAAGCTTTTTCTTTATGGCATGGAGTAGGCAAACGAGGACACAGGCCACCTGATTGTAAGCGGTAACTGCGACCCATAGACATTCGCATTCACAAGACTGCAAGCTTTAGACTGCAAATGCGTTGTCTTATCCCCAAACCAAAGCTGTTTGGCGGTAGGTTAATGGATAAGGTGGTGGTAGCGATCCGGACGAACCCTGCACATGGTCCTACCACCCGCAACAAAAGATATTTATCCCGTGTCAATAAAAGAGACGCATTTATAGTAGATCGCTACTCCGTCGCTATTGCCTAACGCACTCGCTATCACAATCGGCTTCAAAGTGGAACAATTGTTTTCATTTTATATGCAGATAAGCCTTCGATTTTCAAAATGAAAACGATTCAGATGGCGAGTGCGTTAGGTAACACCTCCCCTCGTCGGCGGCGCGACCGAGCCGAGCGGCTGCAACTACGTTGCAACTTTGCATCCTGAATAAACATGCTTGCACTCACGCCAGATTTTGACAAACCATATTAGCATGCAAACTAAGTTAGGTGCGGTTAGGGTTGCCACACGTTACGAATTTTCCGGAGGTATTGGGAGATTTAGAATTTTGTCTGAAACACGGAGAATACTTTAGGTGCTAGGAGGTTTACAAATGAACAAAGGGGTCTATATTGTCTGCTGTTATTTTTGGTCATAATGTGTTAAGCCATATTTATCGCAAGTCATAAAGTATTTTTACAAGAAACTGTTTTTCAGGACTGTTATAAATCAAACCTAACCTAACCTAGCCCAGTCTAGGTCACGTTACATGATCAACAGATTCTGATAAGTTATGACTATCAATAATTGCGATAACAATGATAGTATGACCAAAAAAAGTTTGTCTTTGGATCTCAGATCCCACTTACCATAAAAAAAAAGTTAAAGGATACAACGAGGGCTTCCAAAAAAAAACAGCAAATTAGAATGTGGATAAAAATTACCCGTTATCCGTACCCAACGGGTGTCAACGGGACCCTATAACTAGTCCTTCGATGTCCGTCTGTCTGTCAGCGGACTGTATTACATAAACCGTATTAGGTAGAAAGTTGAAATTATCACAGACTCTGTATTTATACTTCCACTATAACAAAGAACGGTACGGAACCCTTCGTGTGCGTACGGCGCTTGGCCTGTTTTTTAATCATCGTGATTATGCGCAAGTTACTGCTAACATTTTATTTGAAGTTGGGTATTCGTGCGTAAATGTTATCCAATAATTCAGGTGTAAGGTGCTCGGTAGTGCCCCCGCCAAGATATAGTAAGCAAGTACTGCCAGTTAAACTGTCATATTTTATGCACGTACCTAGTTAAGCGAGTTTTTCACAAACTCTTCATTACTAAAGCCCCTGCATCCCGAGAGCTTTACCCAACTAACCATAAAGTTCTTTGTGGTGATAGAGATACGTTTAAATTATTCCGCTCTCGTTTAGAAAAAGGCTTTATACTTAAGTAGTAAAACTGCCACCGCGATTGCGATCTTATTAGCATCCCACAAATAAGGTTTAAATTAGCTGGAAAAATAAATTTCAGTTTAGGGCGGTTTTCGTTCAGGAGGGTCAGCTTCTATTTTTATTTTTAAACCTTGCCCAGAAAAAAGGAGCCTAACCGTTAAATTTATAACACTCCCTATTTTCTGTCTGTGGCTACGTCGTACGTAGCTCTTAAACATTGTAATGCTGCATTTTAATTTAAAATATCATGCCCAGGGATTATAGTATTCTTACATAATTTTGGTATTTTGCAATATGGCACTTGAACATACCCAAATTACGTAAGGATGCATGTGTATAGCTTCAAAGTGAGATTTATAGATAATAAGGTCGATCAAAAAGTAATAAGGTCTAATAGTAAATTGTTCAACAAGGGACTAAAACCAGCCATAATGACATGAGATGTGTGGCCACCCAAACGGAATGCCCTAAAAAATGACTATACACAATCACTAAAAATGGCGATAATCCTCAATTCGCAAACGCCGTGATTGGCTGTTTGTTTAGGGGTTTCCAAAGTAAATTAAAAAAACATTAATCCCTAGGGATTAATAGGGAGCTTTAGTCCCGTTTGGCAGGGAGTAAAGTAACATTTTAAGGGCATGAGAAGTGAAAAATGTATGATGCCCCTTTCGGTTCAATCGACTTTAAACATGGTAGATTCATTACGAGATTTACGAGTATGTAGGAATATACAAGAACTTATCAAATGGTATAGTTTTTAATGTACCCATTGGTTGACTGGCAGAGAACGCTTTAAGGTGTTAAAAGTCCGCCATTTGTATCTTCTGTGTGCAATGAAGTTTAAGTAAATTCTACTACTTTCTTTAGTAGTGCTTACGTTTTTTTATTGGTGTCGTTCTAACGATACTCGTGAGCTTTGTAGAATCCTTTGCGGCATTTTAGTGTCGATAAAACCCCAGTAAGTGAATAAAAATGGGAGAATTCATTTTTTTATTAACTTTATACTTGTCATAAGAATAAAAAGTGTTTTTTTAAACGTAGTACAAACATAGAATGTTGTATACGATTGATACTCATTAAAAAAAACCGTAGACCATCTGACACCAATTGACCTAGTCCCAAACTAAGCTCTAGGCTTGTACTATGGGTACTAGACAACGATATAAATAGTTAAATAGATCAATAAATACTCAAATACATATTAATCATCCAAAACTCAGAAACAAATTTTCGCGCTTACTACACATATATGGCCACCTGTTGGTAAGTGGGATCTAAGACCCATAGACATATGAAGTCTTAAGACTACAATCTCAAAACTGCAATCCTAAGACTTCAAATGCGTTGCCAACCCTGAGGACTGAGACAGAATGCCTCTATGCTAGTAATTTCAACGGTTGTCTTATCCCCACACCGGAACACAGCAATCCGAACACTGCTGCTTGGCGGTGGATAAGATGGTGGTATCGATACGGACGGGCCCTGCACAAGGTTCTACCACAACTAACCATACCGGGAATCGAATCCGGGACCAATAGCTTCGTAGGCAGGGTGACTACCTCGCTACCAACTAGGCCAACGCGTCGTCATTAACACTTTAGGTTAGATCAATTTGGCTTATGAATAGACCATTTTGTGCAAACACATAGAGCAATTTTTAAGAGTCAAACCCGCGTTAGACCCGCTTTACATATAGCCCAGACATATCTTCTTTTATTACATAGTATAAAGTAAAGTCGTTTTCTGCATCTGTTTGTATATTGCTAATTGCTCCTTAACCACGTATCAGTCACATAATTGTTCACGACAGGTTGTATATTACTTTCTACAAATTATAATATATATATATATATATATATATATGCGAAGTTTGTGTGTTACTTTGTTAGTCCTTCACGCTGCAACGGCTGGATGTATTTGGATGAAATTTGCAATGGAGATAGTTTATACCCAGAATTAATACATAGGCACTTTTCATCCCAGAAAAATTAAAAGTTCCCTAGGGAATAACGATAATCGAAATCTATGCGGACGAAGTTGCGGGCATAAGCTAGTGTATAATAAACTCTGGTTTATGTACGGTCGGCCAAGAAAGTGGTCTAACAATTTTGAGAAAAGTTTCTGAGCTATCTAATTATCGCTAAGGTTGACACGTTACACGTACGTCATAATATTATTGCAAGGGAAAATCGAAATTGTTGTATCATGACGTGCAAACCACATTTTTGGCCGCTGTAACACGTACACAGAAAACTCACATAAACCCATAATAAGCCATTTCCCAGCGTGAGGCATTTGCAATTAACCATACAAGCCGATTGTACTTTTTGCCCCGAAATAATGACAGTTTCAGAGGGAGTAACTATATTTATAAACTCAAACAGACCCGTGGAGTAAATTCTAATAACATACGAATGTAACATGTATACGTATATAACCATAGCAGTTGACTTTCTAAAAGCCTTCGCATTATGTACCCAATAAATACAGCTGTCCCGAACAGCCGTTCCCGCATTCATAATAAATCAAACAATATTAATTCAACACATTCACGCGTTGTGTTTGGATATATACTAGGTACTCATTCGTCCTTAAACACATCAAACATTTCCCTAAAAAAGTATTCATAACTGTTTATACATACAATGGAAAACATACTCCCCACAGTGCTAATATCGTAGTCAACACGTGGTATAAAACTAAAAACAAAATTACTTCACTAACTTTATGTATAAACTTACCTTTTATTTTCCCAGCTGAGCTTCTATAACCGGCACGTAAGCGAAACTATGCTGTTATTATTTGTATCAATGTTTATTTGTATTTTCGTATTATTTCAAACGGCCGCGGGTAACCGACGCGGCGAGCGAGCCACGAATGAATGAAACCCAGGGGTTGCTTCAGGCGGGCGGGGCCGATCTGGGCTGAAAACCCCGCTAAATCCAAAAGGTGCTCATTATACCGTTTTCCCATTCGAAAATAAGCATTCCACAATGGCCGCTTAGTGGAAAAGTCTTTGCTACTCTGTGTGCGAAACAATCGGCAAATTTAAGGAGCTGTGTTATCTAAGGAGTTTGTCCGATTTTAGGTGTTTATTTATTCTGCCAGGGTATGTCTGAAGGTTCATTGTTGTTCTCATTTGGGTGCTATTGAAATTTTTGCGGCATTGTCGCCATAAAGCACGCGTTAGTGTGGTCATACTGGTTATTGTACATTCCAGAGATATAAATGGGGGTTGTTTATTAGAATTATGAGCGATTCTTTACAGAAAATGGACCGCCTTATAAGAGAGAGCCCGCATCATATTGAGTGCTAGAGGAATTCAGTTAATAGAAATTCTTAAGGAAATATTTGCTTGACTTTTCGTTACTTAGAGGGTTAGAAATTTTCTTCATTATGAAAGAATTTTAATTTTTAATTATATTGTACAAGTAATTAGGTAACTCGGTGTATAAAAAGTTGTAAAATTTTAATTATCTTGTTGTTGGTAGTCTACAGGGCCTAGTTATTAAACTTATTAATAGGACGTGGATTCGAATTTCAAATACGAAAATTTGCATGGAATTTTTAGTCATAGGTGTGATCCATTTGCCTGTCGTTTTCACTCCTTGTATAATTACGAAACGGTAGGTTGTTCAAACATGGCTTTAGCCCAATTAGCCCCTAGTAGGTGCGAGTAGTGGCCCTCATCAGCTAGCGGTTCCGGGTTCGCATGCTGTGCTAGTATTTGTTACTGAGTTATGTTAGGATGATAGGCTTTAAGAATTTGTTTAAATCAAAGCAAATATATTTATTATTGCAGAATATAGCGTTACATATTATGGAATTAACTAAATGACATATATACATACATACACACGCAGTATAATTTTTCCATATACCACTCTCTTAAATTGTGTTTAGTGTTGACATTAATTTATCAAGACTGGATTTATCCACGCCAAGACTATTTCCTATTAAAATTACTAAAGTGGTATTCCTGTCAAAACTTCATTTTAAAAGGAGATTACATAATTGCACTTATGCAATAGCATAAGCAATAGTAGAATTGTGGTAACAGTAATTTGTAACCTTTTGTTTCATAATAAACAATAGTTTTATTCCTAGGTACTTAGAATTAGTATAGGGGACTCCTTAGAAGTTTATAGCCATATCTGGCTGAATCACAGCAGTAGGTGAAGTTCGTAATCTATCGCAATTACCATAGCCACTGTTTATCAAAGACTTAAAACGCTCTTCATTTAAACTACTTTCTTCTTTCAATTGAGTGAAAGCCAGGATATGCTCCTTGACTTCTTTCTGGGTGGTTACATGCTTTAAAGAAGTAATTTCAAGCTGGTCCTGTAACTTATTTATCTCAGCATCGAGCTTCTGTATATTTAAATCATATGATATCCTATTGGAATCTAACTTTTCATTACAATGCCGCACTCTATCTTTCATTAATTTCTTTCTTTCATACTGATTGCATTTAACAATAGTTTTTTATACATTTTTGGCTTTTAATAAAAAAAAATGTACGCCTAATATAATTATAAATTTTAACATAGGTATTTCTTCAGTTTATTATTACTATTAAATAATATTATTCCCTACTAGCTCCTGGTACAGGTTTCGTGTTGTCAAACTATCATAACACTGACGTTCTTTCCTTAGATAATTTAGTTCTTCATTTGTTGCGCCAAGTTCTTCCTCCGGGTTTGTGATGCGCTTTAATGCCACTTCACGTGTAGAAGTGCACTGGTTGACGGTATCAATGACAGACTGCAACTGCTCCAACTTATCTTGGGCGTCTGATGATGTAGTCGTACTCCACCAGATCGCTTCTACAGACATAAAGTTCTATTGCATTATATATAGATAGAGGTCAAGTTCTTTGAATATAACATGTAGTAGGGTATTTATTCTATTCGAAAATACCATATTACTTTTGACATATTACCGTATTGATTTAACTCGGCCGCTGTTACTGTCAAGTAAATAAGATGTATCAAGAAAAACATAACGTTGACAATATGTTAACAAATCTAAAGCGATATGGTTTTACCGAGTAGAATAGAGCCACTGTTCGGAAACACCGACCTACTCCTAATAGAATTTTAAACATAAATTCCAAAATAAATTCCTTTTCAATTCGGCTGGCTTGTACCAACGGGAAACTCCCGAAATTGTGAAACTTTCCGATGAGAAATTATTGTTAACTTTGAAGTTTATTCCAAATGTTCGTTGATTGAAATTCTTGGAAATGTTCCGCAACTCGTGTGCCACACGAGATGACATGAAATAAAACTATAACTCCAAGTTTTCATTTCAGAATTCCACGTGACAGAATGAAACTAGTTTCGTGTTAATGAAAAACCAATACTTCGGTTTATAGCAAATGTCGCAGCAGTTACAGCAGTTAATAAAATCGTAATGGGCAATATTTAGTGACTCGCCAATAAACATGAACGAGCCTCGTAAAGAATAACAGGCAATTTTCCGCCGTTGCCGATTTACAGGCAATTAACTGAAATCGCCTGTAATTGGTTTACTGTTCGGTGTTGTCCGTCTAATACTCCGCTGATACGATCGTTTATTTAGCTAATGTCCGCTCGTCTTTCGTATTACTTCCTGAGATGGTCAGCGGGGTTAGATAAGTTGCCATCGAATACAAACGCTGGCGTTTGGTGATCACCTATCGCTTTGCGTTGTCAAAAATGAAAAAGCTAGCCAAGTTTCCCTTAGATACCGTCGTTTGTATCGTGATAGTGCTCGTGTTGAATTATTCTTCAACATGTCAAAATAGGACCGCGTAACAAAGGACAAACGTCAAAACTATCACTAGGTATTCGATTAGCGCGAGTGATAGTGATCACATTACAGCGTGTCATTTGTAACGGGTGATATATCACGTGACTTACGTCAATTCCATATTTTTTTCTAAGTTAAGGCTATTTACTTGTCTAGCCCCGCTAATTAGTTGCAAATTTTATGATTATGACAAGAGAAAATTACTACTACCTTACTAGTTGTTATGTACTAACACTCGCGGATTCCACAGTGAAACTGTGAAAACAGTTTGGCGGGACGTTGTTGTACAACTAAGTTTGTTTCATTCTAACATTCATTATAACATTCATAATAAATAAAAATAAATGGTATTTGGTGGGCCCTGATAGGGACCGTGGAGATCTCATTCGTTATAAGTTGATTTACGATTAACACGTGTATGTATACACATTATGAAAGCAATCAATAATTGAGTATTGAGAAACCTTTTTAAGATCTTATACTTAGTAACTTTTTTTTTCAAATCTTCTGATTCTCAGATTTATAAACAATCTGTTTATAAGTATTTACTTACGTTTGTATCTCCCAAATTCTACGACTCCCACTCACTTTTACCTAAGGAGATATCGATTTAATTTTGAGACAAGTTGCCTAACGTAACCAATTTTCGAAAACTGACAAACTGTATGGAATTGACATAGGAGCCCGACGCGACCGCTTACATCAATCCGCCGAATACATTTTGTCTAGGGACTCCGTTGATCTTTCTAATCTTGGTAGATAAACAAAGCCCACACCGGTGTTAGTGTCCCACTGCTGGGAAATGGCCTCGCCTCTTTTCCTATATTTGCCCGTATTAAATTCATGCTCCCGTTTCCCGCTTTGAAACGAGTCCAAGTTATCTAAATTTATTATTTAATGCAGAAACTAAAACTGTTATCTGTTTAATAATAGTCATTTATGTATATGACATTATTGTTTTTTTTTATTATTAAATACTCTCGCTCTTCGTTAAGCTTATTAATATTTAAGACATTATAAATTTAAAAGACCACTTGTATAAAATTAAAATATTAAATTTGTACTACAGCTAACTTAAAAAATAAAAAAGGAGCCTTGCCTGTGGTCGCCAGAGACGCCGATTAATTTGTCTGACTCTTCTTTAATAAATTTCTTGGTGTCAGATGACCACGGCCCAAACGTTTCCATAGCAAGTGCAGCATAATTCGTAATTTGGCTTTAAAAAGCATATTTGCGGCACTTGATGGTTTGGGCGTGGTCTGCGGCGGTCCTTGGCTTGCGAGCAGAACCTTGAACGTGAGACGGTGCTAGCGTATGAACGCAAGTCCCACGAGAATGGACGACCAAGATTTTTTTAAATACTTCAATCAATAAAGTACTTAAATTGAAATTACATATTATTTCCACGAAATGCCATTTCTGGTGCCCCACCATATTGCAAAATAACCAACAATTAATTTTATTGTTTTATTCTTAATTATTATTTCTTTTAAAGCTCCTGTATTACCACACATTGAATTTGTTGTACTGTTTTTACAACACTGTGTTCAGATGTGTAAAAAAACGAAAAATATAAGTAAGTATATAAAGCTGTTTGACAAGTATTATATAAATGAGCGGGAAGTGGATGCGAAAAGCACAAGACCGGTCTGAGTGGAAAGCCTTGGGGGAGGCCTATGTCCAGCAGTGGACGTCTTTCGGCTGACATGATGATGATGATATAAATGAGATGGCACTTGATCACCAAACACCATCACTGACATTGTTCATGCGCGTAACCATGGTAATAACGGAGCTCTAATCATTATGAAATACATACATACATACATACAGTCACGTCTTCATCCCAGAGTGGGGTAGGTAGAATTACCAACAACTGTAACCACATTTTGCACATACAGGCCAAGATTTTTACCAGTGTATATTAGTGAGAGGTTGCAAGCCCATCGCCATTGCGTAAACATTATGAAAGCAGTGTTATTATGGTAAAGCTCATTATAAAACTGTTTTCACGGTTCGGTTACTTTATAGGTGGTATTCTAATACCAAAACATAAATATTATTGGTTTATAGTACGCGAGTAGAAAAAATAAATAGGTGTTGTAAATTTATTAAAGTGTTCTTGGGTTTTCAGAAATATTCTTCTGTCATGTGACCTGTAAGCTGGTGTACAGGATTCGCATTGAAAATTTGTTATTTCAGGTAGATACCTAATTCATTAGAGGGAAAGTTGTTTTAAGTTGGTTGTAGTTTTAGCTACCCATCGGTCAGTGCGTCTCTAAACAGGAAGTTAATGTCAAATGTCATAAATTTTCCGCGAAAACGACGTTTATTGCAGCGTTTGAGAAAGCGTAATAAATCAAACACATACAAATGCATGCTTTAGTGCCTATTAACTATAAGGATGCCAATTATGCTGCCACGTTTTCACACCTCCCCGCACCTCGATCCCCGAACAAAATGAACAAGGATGGCTTTATGCACTTCCGCGCGGAGAACGTGAGATGGAGAGAGTTTGCGCTCGCATAGTAAGCCCAAAATCAAATAACTTTCAACTAAGGTTAACTACACTCAGGAGCAAAAATACCAGGTCAGAGTGCGTTTTTCATACAAACGAGACTATTTCGAAGCCTTGGTTCCTCGCCAGGGGTGGTTTTGAGTTAGTTTTAATGGTGGATACTGCGAGGTTCAATAGAGGAGGTCAAAAGTTCTTAAGATACCTAACTGGTCGCACAACCAGTTAACACCACAGCGGGAGAGTTTGAGTCAGCACTTGGATATCCTTACATTTTATTGCCATTTTAGATGTTTTTATGAACATGCACAATTCCGGCGTTAACCGCAGATTCCTTCAGTTGGGTATCCTAGGCACTCTGGAAGTCCTGTATCGATGCTCGCGGTATTCATCATCAGATTTCACTAAAAGCATTCTCTGGCGAGGAACCAAGGCTTCGAAATAGCCTCTTTAGTATGAAAAACGCACTCTGACCCGTTATTATTGCTCCTGAGTATATATAATAATAAAACCACAACATTTACAAAAATAATTGTTTACCACAATGGTTACAATATTAATCTCAACTGTTTCATTGAAATCATCATTTAACACCATCGGGTTACGTAGTGTCAACCATACGGCTACGATTTTTTTTAGCCCCAGTCAAAAAACCCGTACGCCCGCCGGGGGACCAGGTTGAAGCCGCATATCTAAGAGTTTGAAGCTATTTTTTTTCCGAACACATCTAAATGGAATCAAAGTTCTTAGTCAGTTTCATGTGGAACGTATTTACCTATTCCGGTTTTACCCCGAAGTATCTCCGAAATCATACACTATATTGGTTTCAATTTTATTAGAAGTTTACAGTACAGCCAAAAAGTCAAAGTCAAAGTCAAAGTTCTTTATTCTTCAATTTAGGCATAATATAATGCACCTATGAATGTCAAAAAGCATTACCACCGGTTCGAAAAATAAAACCTTTGCCCCGAGAAGAACCGGCGTAAGAAACTCGGCAAGGTATATTTTTTTCAGGAAAAAGGTTTACATCATTACATAATAATTATAAATAGTTTACAATATCACAGTATTTTTGCACAGTAGGTGCACCTTTTTTAAGCGTAGGTAAATTTATGCGTAGATTACTCATGCAGGACGGACGACTCACTGCCAAACATCCCTATCCATGATATAATCGTTTACTTTATAATATGCTCGGGAAATTAGTTTTTGTTTTACGACAGATTTAAATTTAGGGTCAGTAAGTTCAGTAACCCGGGACCCGGGTATGTCCTTAAACTACGCCCAGAACCACCGGAGGATGGGCAGCAGCGTCCCCTCAGAACACGGTGAAATACTGCGATCGCCAACCCGCCTGCCAAGCGTGGCGATTATGGTAATTTTCTCCCCAAGAGAAAAAACAAAAAAACAACAATGGATGCACAACAAATAAATCGGCCCCCAGTCCCCGGCGGCCCCGCTATTCCTGGCTACGGTAGCGGTCACGGTAACGGCGGGGCAGGGGGTGCTAAGAATCTCCGGCAGAGATATGGCTACCACCACCGACGACCCCTGGCCCTGGCAACTTATAACACACGCACGTTGAGGACTGACGAGAAGATCGTGGAACTTGAGGAAGAATTGAGCAGGTTACGCTGGGACATAGTGGGTTTATCAGAAGTCCGAAGACAGGGGGAGGACACGATAACTCTTAAGTCGGGTAACCTGTTCTTTTTCCGGGAAGGCGACAAACTGTCCCAGGGAGGTGTCGGGTTTATCGTCCACAGGTCTCTTGTGAACAACGTTGTCAAGATCGAGAGTGTGTCGTCAAGAGTAGCTTACCTTATACTCAGAATCACCAAACGGTATTCGCTGAAGGTCATACAGGTATACGCTCCAACTTCGACCCACTCTGATGATGAGGTGGAGGTAATGTATGAGGATATTTCCAGAGCCATACATTCCACCAAAACTCACTACAACGTTGTCATGGGAGACTTTAACGCAAAGCTGGGTAAACGAAGCGGAAATGAGCTGAGAGTGGGGCAATTTGGAATTGGAAGTCGGAATTCCCGCGGCCAGCTGCTGGCGGGCTTCATGGAGAAAGAGGGACTCTTTATGATGAACTCTTTCTTCAAGAAGAGTGAATGCCGCAAATGGACATGGGTGAGTCCCGACGGTGCGACCAGAAATGAGATAGATTTCATCATGTCGACCAGAAGGCAAATATTCAATGATGTCTCCGTGATCAATGCGGTAAAAACCGGGAGCGATCATCGAATGGTCAGAGGCACATTGAATATCGACGTACGCTTGGAAAGGTCACGCCTGATGAAATCAACGCTCCGTCCAGCACCGATTCATATCCAAAACCCCGAGAACTTTCAGCTCGAACTCAAAAACCGCTTCGAAATCCTAGGTGAATGCGTAGACGTGGATGATTACTGCAACAGGTTTGTGGAAACTGTCCAAACGGTAGGGTCTAAGTTTTTCAAGACTCGCCGTTCAAAAGGAACCAAGAAAATCTCTGATTCTACCCAAAAGTTAATGGAGAACAGACGTGCTATGGTTCTGCAGTCATCACAAGATGCTTCTCAGTATAGGCAGCTCAATAGACAGATCTCTAAGTCTTTGACCCGCGACATACGCCAATTTAATACCAATAGTATTGAAGAGGCTATTGAGCGAAACAAGGGCTCTAAAGTGTTTAAAAAAGATTTGTCTATTGGGCAGAGCCAGCTGATGAGGCTGAAGACCGATGACGGCAGGATCATATCGTCTAAACCTGAGCTTTTGGGAGAGATAGAGAAGTTCTACGGACAGCTGTACACGACAACACGCCCACCTGTCAGCAACCTAGCAGAAGACCCAAGAGCTAGGTTGTCCCGACACTACACCGAAGATATCCCGGACGTTAGCCTGTACGAGATTAGAGTGGCTCTAAAACAGCTTAAGAACAGCAAGGCACCGGGTGATGACGGAATTACGGCTGAGCTTCTGAAAGCAGGTGGATCACCGGTTTTAAAAGCTCTTCAGAAGCTATTTGATTCCGTCATAGCCCAGGGTAAAACGCCGCAAGCATGGCACGCGGGCGTGGTGGTTCTTTTCTTCAAAAAGGGTGATAATACCCAGCTGAAGAATTATAGATCCATCACGCTCCTGAGTCATGTTTATAAGCTGTTCTCTAGAGTCATTACGAATCGTCTCGCTCGCAGGTTTGACGACTTTCAGCCTACCGAACAAGCCGGTTTCCGAAAGGGCTTTAGCACCATAGACCACATCCACACGCTGCGGCAGGTTATACAGAAGACCGAGGAGTATAATCAGCCACTATGCTTAGCGTTTGTGGACTATGAGAAGGCCTTCGATTCGATCGAAACATGGGCTGTGCTGCAGTCTCTTCAGCGGTGCCAAATCGACTATCGGTACATCGAGGTGTTAAAGTGTTTGTATAGAAACGCCACTATGTCAGTTCGCCTTCAGGACCGGAACTCGAAGCCTATCCAATTGCAGCGAGGAGTAAGACAGGGAGATGTAATATCTCCGAAACTGTTTACTGCTGCATTGGAAGACGCTTTCAAGCTTCTGGACTGGGGGGGTTTTGGCATCAGCATAAATGGCGAATACATCACTCACCTTCGATTCGCCGACGATATTGTCATCATGGCTGAGACCCTGGAGGACCTTGGTACAATGCTCGATGGCCTCAGTAGAGTCTCTCAACAAGTGGGTCTTAAAATGAACATGGACAAGACGAAAATCATGTCAAATGTCCATGTCGTACCCACTCCTGTCAAAGTTGGTGACTCTACTCTCGAAGTTGTTGACGACTATGTATACCTAGGACAAAAAATCCAGTTAGGTAAGTCCAACTTCGAAAAAGAGGTCAATCGTCGAATCCAACTCGGATGGGCAGCGTTCGGTAAGCTACGCACTATCTTCTCGTCCCAAATACCACAGTGCCTCAAGACAAAAGTCTTTGATCAGTGTGTGTTGCCAGTGATGTCGTATGGATCCGAGACATGGTCGCTTACAATGGGCCTCATAAGAAGGCTCAAGGTCACTCAAAGGGCGATGGAAAGAGCTATGCTGGGTGTCTCTTTGCGAGATCGAATCAGGAATGAGGAGATTCGCAGGAGAACTAAAGTAACCGATATAGCTCACCGGACTGCAAACCTTAAGTGGCAGTGGGCGGGGCACATTGCTCGTAGAACTGATGGCCGTTGGAGCGGAAAGGTTCTAGAGTGGCGACCGCGAACCGGGAGACGAAGTGTTGGCAGACCTTCCACAAGGTGGACTGACGATCTGATAAAGGTCGCGGGAAACCGCTGGATGACAGCAGCAGAGGACCGATCGTTGTGGAAAACCTTGGGGAAGGCCTTTGTCCAGCAGTGGACGTCTTGCGGCTGATAATGATGATGATGAAGTTCAGTAATACTTTTTGGAATTTTATTGTAGAATTTTATACAATTTCCTAAGAATGATTTTGAAGTTTTGGCCAGTCTATAAAATGTAGTTTTGAGCTTTCCTGTGCTCCTGGTTGCTTTTGGCAGCAGATGGCGACGGTGTGGCAGAGGTCGAAAGTATTGGTTTAACGATAGGCGAAACAGAAGTTGATGATGATGTCCGACTCGCACTCGACCGGTTTTTTTAAACGCCTCTCTCCTCTTAAATTGGCCTGGCATGACATCAATGTACGTAAAATGAAGTAGAACTTAAGGCGGCAGTTCTGAACAAGAACACTGTGCCTTCATACGAGCGCGTCAACTCCACTCTACGTCTAGCTAGTCAAAGTAATCAATTATAATGGAACGCGCAGGTACACAAACATTGTTGGACGTCTTCTTGAGTAGTTAGGTCGAACTAATGTATAGAAACGTGATATCCAGCTGTTCTAGTTTATGGAATACTACTAGCTTTTGTCCGCGGTTTTGCGCTGTTGTTTATCGCTTTTACATTGGCAACTGATTTTCTTCAATATTATTTACTGTTCGTTACAGGACTATGAACTACCTATCTTTCATTTGTTTTTAAAGCATTGCTCTTGAGTGTCTTACTACATTAGCATTACATATGTAATAAAAACCCCCGATATATTGGTGGCCCCTTCTTTGAGAGCTAATTTTAAATCAACAGAGTTTCATGAAACTTATCTAACTACGAACCACTGCTAGAAAACCTGGTTTCAATTCAGTTCACCCGTTTAAGAGCCTACCATGCCACAGACAGACAGACACAAACACACACACACAAACACACACGCACGCACGCACGTACGCACGCACGCTCGCACGCACGCACGCACACACACACACACACACACACACACACACACACACACACCAAACACACACACGCACGCACGCACGCACGTACCTACACACACAAACACACACGCGCGCGCGCGCGCACACACACACACAGCGGTCAAACTTATAACACCCCTCTTTTTGCGTCGGGGGTAAAAAACGCTTTAACCTAGCCAGTTAAACACCGCTTTCTTTTGTATTCATATAAAAACCAGAATCTAAAGGTCTAAAAACTGCTTCGAACGACTAAAAGCTACAATAAAATTTAATCTTTTAATCTCGCTTACATCATTATTAGAGACGAAGAAAATTTACATTGCTGCGCGCCATCTTAATTCCTAATCCAGGTCGCCATTGAAAATTCAGTGAAAAGGGGGTAAAAAGTCACTTCAGAGACATTACGAGCAAGTAAGTGAATTAGTGGAGCCCCAGTGCCAAGAGAACTTGTTGCTTTAAACATTTCAGGGCCAGGCTTCATCATTTCAGTGTAAAATTGTGTCATTCTTGGAGCTCTGGGCACAGGCGGTGAATATTTAACCCGCAGTTCATTTTCGGTTTGAAATATGGAGTGGAGTATTTGGCATGCTGATACTGGTGAATTTAATGTGCATTAGGCATAATTATTTGTAGTTCTAACACTCTCTGAGATAAACTGCAGACAGAAGGACAGACGGACAGGCGGATTTGGCGAAACTATAAGGGTTCCTTGTTGACTACGGAACACTAAAAGTGGTGGGTGTTACTTGAAAAACCAATACTAACTATAGAAAGATTTACCACAATGAGTTAATTAAGTTAGCACTATGATAACTATACATAATATTAGATAGATAAAAATCCCAGATATACTGGTGACCCCTTTCTTCAGAGCAGTTCACACGATTAAGAGCTAGCTATGGTGCCACACACACACACACACACACATTTAGTGGTAAAATTTACAACCAAATTTACATTTTGTAATGGAAAATACTGGTGTAGGATACCTGTATGACCGTGTCTTGCTGGTGCTAACTTGCGGCAAAGTAACCGTAATTCGACTATGAAATCCTCTGAAATGCTACAAACACCGAGAGCTGTAGAAAGGGCAATGCTCGGCATTTCGTTAGATGGAATGAGGAGTGCGGATATACGTTTTAAAACCAAAGTCAAGGCTGTCTTGTACGTTCTAAACACAAAAGTGAAGATAAGCAGGTCACATTGCGCGAATGATCGTAGCCAGATGGACTCGGAGAACTTTGGAGTAGAGTGAAGGCCACTGAGAACCGCGCTGGCCGTTCGCTAGTAGACAGGTTAACGAAATAAGTAGGCCTAGCCAAGGTGCAAACGCTGCTGTTACTGCCGTTTCTGTTATTTTAATCTTAATAACTAATGGCATTCACTCTATTAGCAAGGTGTATTTCGCCAATGTCTAGTATTAGACGATCACCATGAACTTATTGAGGAAAATAAGTTCACGGATGTCACGCGAGGACAATTACTCGGTAAAAGAGTACTCTGGTGATCTAAACAGAAGCACATGGGGTTAGCTCCACGCTCTTTGGTCATGGCTTTCTGTTTTCTATCGAAGCGAACTGTATTTAGTTGACTAAAGTAATATTTCAACGGCCCGCATCGGATCGGATCGGAAAGAATTTTATAGTCTTTAAACGATACTGAATCATATGTGCACTGTTTTTAAGTCTACATTAGCAAGTTGCGCACAACAGCTCGACCGCGGGCGTCTTCCGCGACACGCGTACGTCGCCGTAAGTATGCCGCGACGCGCGATCGGCTCCGTCATAAATAGACAATAATAATTTCAATAGAGCCGTACGGCTGCCGCGGCATCTGTACGTATCCTTTCCGATCCGATGCGATGCGAGCCGTTTGGTGGAAATCATCCTATACGCGGTCGACGCGATCTCTCATCAGCTTACGTTAATCCTTATGCATTTGGCCGATATTAGAAAATTGCTAACTTAGCGTCATGCCTTTTTACTAGACCCCTAGATGCCCGGGACATAAAGAAGTGGAACGAGATAGCGGATTCTATGTCCGAAGAAGGACTGGTCAAGGATAATTATAAACTGTATGGTGGTATCGTTATTGATTATTCTTTTTCACCAAAAACTATACGAAAAAATTCCTTGACTGACTGACAGAAAACTCACTGGCAATTAACTTAGGCACTTGGATGATTAAAAAAAAACCTTGGGTACTCTAGAAACTAAAGGGGAAATGTCGGAAAACCGCTCTAAACGTACAAAGTCGCGGCCGTCTTCTAATTTAAGATCATTTATAGAACCTAAACTTACATTTTTAGCTTACGATTAATTACTGCAATGCAACGCAAGTATTTCAGCTTATGGCATTTTATATTATGCCAAAGAAAATGAAGATATCCTCGTAACCGGTTGGCATGCCTGTCACCATCTACGGCATCCACCATCGCTCCGCCAATGGCAGACGCTGTAGGAATAACATCCGCGATCGATTGATACTGCGCACGGCGTGTGCGCACTTCAAAGGTTCAGATGTTATTTTAGTGTCGCCATGTGCTAAGATCGTCTAATAGCAACTGTTTATCAAATGTCTGAATGTTTGTCGTATCTGTACACGTCGGATATTTAGGCAGCATACCGTGGCTCTATTCTTTTCAGTAAAGCAATAATGCTTTTGACATGTTAACGTATCACTTTTATGATAGCTTTTATTTACTCGACAGTAATGGCCGCCGGGTTAAAAACAATACGATGACAGGTCAAAAACAATATAATTTAACCGAGAAGAATAAGAGCACGATTATTCACTAATCACGGAACTTTAAAAAATGTTGAGCTGAGTTCCATTGTTATTGCCATACTTGTCATTTGATGTTCGTCAGTTTGAAGTTTATTATGACAGCACATTAAAGTGCTTAACATTTTCGTTGGGGTACTATACCTACTTCATCTGACGTCCTGATAAGAAACATAATGTTCTCATTAATGGGCCATACATTCAGCTGCACAAAAGTTCGTTTTGTACCTTGCTAGTTCACAAACATAGAAAGAAGCAGCGACTTATGGATATCGATCGATAAAAGGATCGAATCAAACCAATAAAAAAATCGTATGTTTTGAATAAAAGCAAAATCTTTTGCTGGGGCGGAAAAGGAATACCCAATTGTACAAACTTTCATTTTTTTAAGCATTTGATTCCTGGCACAGGTAAGTTTTTAATGTATAAGCAGTTTTTTTCATTAAACCAAAATAAAATAAAGCCGCCGGAGTAAAAATATAATTCGTTCGTGAGTGTTTTCCACCCTGTATATTTGACTTCAATCTAGCGAAGCATCGCATTATCCTCTAAAAAGTTCCGCTAATACAATTTTGTAGTAGAAATTACAAGAACCGACCTGTTTCCCGAGTCTTCCTCCTTAAGGCTTAGTTAATAAATCTCAATCACAGCCAGATCTCTTTATAACGGTCCAACGGTCCGAGTAATTGCCTATTTAAAGCTTTTAGTTAGCTAGCCGTGGCTTTGGATGCTTCCTTATTTCCTCAGTGGCACGATTGATCCTTACCAGGCTTCCATATCCACTTAATCTAAGGGTCTTAATCACAGGTCTAAGGTTGAAAACGATGCCTACATTATTTGATATTTTGCTATGGATCGAAATTCGTTACAGTCGAACTAAGAAGTGGCTGTACATTTTAGTAACGTTTGGCAGTGCCTGTAACGTATTCAAGTGAGTGTGGTGTGAATTGAGTACGTCAATAACTGCGACAAAGTACCAAAATTAATCCCTCTTGAGGTCGAATGTATTTTTATCATACCGATCTGATTGCTACCAAACTTCAGCCGGGATCATCAGCCGGGCAGGAAATCTGGGGCTCCTATTTGCTTAACAGTAATGGCGATTGAGTTAAAAATAATCCCATAACAGGTCAAATACGATATCGTTTTTACTGGCAAGCCTAGAAGGAAAGGGGTCCTGGTCTAACTTGTGAACTTCCTGATTTTTTATCAAATGAAGTTCAGCCGTTTTGGAGTCCATAAGGAATATAGACACGTCGTCGATTTTAACATTATATAGATAGATCGATATAGATGTAAATGAAAAACAGATATAAGTTTAAGGTCATATTTTGTTTATCGTTATTTAGTACTGGTACCAATAGGTACAGTCAAAACTACTAATAACAATACGTTCATGTGAAATACGAGTATACGCTTACATAGGCCTTATTTTGAGTGGCATAAGGGTGTGTAGGAAAATACTTTTATGACATTCACTGTACAAGCATAGCGATTAGTATGTGACTATTAAGATTGTCCCCTGATAATTATAAAAACCCCGGGGGCATTGCAGAGTCTGAATCCAAAACACAATTATAAGAAACAAACACAATTACGAAGCGCACGCGCATGCTTTAAGCTGCAAACGCACTGTGAGCGGAGGCGGCGCGGTGCGGCAACCCTTTCTAATAAGGCTGCCTGTTCACTGGAGCGGAGCGAGGCAGCGGAGCGGTGAGGTAAAAAAACCAAACAAGTGCGAGTGGGACTCGCCCACCGAGGGTTCCGCACATGCCACGGTTAACTCAATTCAAAATTTGCACCGGTGTTCCTTGCGTAAAGATTTAAGAGGATTGTGAAGCGCCGCTAGAATTTGAAAGGGAAACGTGCAGATTTAGTTCTTCGTGATATCTACAACATATGCAAAAATGGAAAAAGCGGACGAGGTTTAAGGGTAGAGAAACGTTTTCGCATTTTGTATGGAGATTTTTAGCTTCCTAATCCTCTTACCTAAGATAAGATTTGCATTTTTTGTGATTTATCCCCATACTTGCAGTATAAAAGAGTATAAGGTACTCGCCAAATTTCATAGTTCTAGGTAAACTGAAAATACCCTATAAATATTGGTTCCCTTGAGAGTGTCGAAATATACGTTTTTTGCTGCATAAACGGCAGTGTCTTTTTTTACGTTAACCTGAAGACGTTTGATTTTTGTCACGGCTTCAAAGGACTGTAGACTGATTATGTGGTTTTATTGTAACTCGATACCTCTACGCGTTCTAAAGGGTCTTGACAGACAGACGGACAACAAAGTGATCCTTTAAGAGTTCTGTTCTTTCCTTTTGAGGTACGCAACCAAACCAAAGATAAGAGAGCTGTGCTGTGCTGAGCGAGGCTAGGAAAATGAAGTATTCCTATTGGTGGATCTTTTCCTCGCTCACCACTCCGGTGCCTCGCTTTTTCCCAGTGGATAGGCAGCCTAACGCCTCCGCCACGCTTCGGGCACGCCTTTCCGTATACGCGGAACGCACCGCACCGCCACCGCTCCTTTATAGAGTGCAATGCTATGGATTGATCACATGTGAATGAGGTAACTGTTGCGGTGCACGGTGGTTGGGTGTGACCATGTGATAGTAAAACGAATAATTATTTATATAACCAAGGTGCAAGGTGGTTTGCGGGTGGTAGGACCTTGTGCGGGATCCGTCCGGATCGCTACCACCATCTTATCCATTAACCTACCGCCAAACAGCAGTGTTCGCACTGTTGTGTTCCGGTTTGGGGATAAGACAGCCGGTGTAATGACTAGCATAGAGGCATTCCATCTTAGTCCTCAGGGTTGGCAACGCATTTGCAGTCTTAGTCTTGTAGTCTTGTGAATGCGAATGTCTATGGGTCACAGTTTCCGCTTACCATCAGGTGGCCTGTGTGCTCGTTTGCCTTCTCTATGTCATAATAAAAAAAAATGTATAAGCCAACAAAGATTTGTTCCTATATCTTTCTAGCAGAACAGAATTTAACGTGGAGTTAACATAACATAATTAACCGCGCTGTCTAATTAGCAGGTTAAAATTCTTGTATAATCCGTGTTTCTTGGCCGATTTTAATGTTAATTTCACTTGATCTCTATTACTATATTTTCATATTTTGATGAGAAAAAATCCATGCATATTCCCTATAATGTTGTGACTTCTGCTTTCAGTGCTGGTTACTCTAAAACGGCCCAAAATATCTTCATTAAAACTTGCTAAGAACAACCCTAATTAAATTAGCTTTATTATAATATAAAAACCGCGTTCAAATCAGTTCGTCCGTTTGGATGCTACAATATCACAAATAGGTACACACGGTAAAGCTTAAACACCTTTCTCTCTCCTCCCGCGTCGCGGGGCGTCGGGGTTGTAAAAATGGAAGATTAATAATTTGTTCGACGGCGTCAAAGGTTCCGTATCATTATCTATACCTATTTGTTGTATTGGAGCCCCTCTTAAATATTCATTTTATTTTAATGTAATTGTTTTTTAAACTGAATATACAACTAATTATACTGTGAATATTTCAAGTGTCTACATGTTGCCGTTATTAATATCGAGCAATAGCAAAAAAAACACGTTTGTTGTATGGGAGCCCCCCTTATTTCTATTTCAAATGAAATCAAAATCAAATCAAATCAAATTTATTAATTTCATTGCATTTAGACATTTTCCATAGAAAGGTTGCATAGATTGCGGTTTGTTTGGTTGTTATAGCGGCAACAGAAATACATCGTCTGTGAAAATTTCAAGCTGTCCATCTATCACGGTTCATGAGATACAGCCTGGTGCCAGACTGACGGACAGACGGACAGCGGAGTCTTAGTAATACGGTCCCGTGTTTACGCTTTGGGTACGGAACCCTAAAAAAAAAGTGGAATAAAGACGGTTGCGAGAAAACAGCTGTCATTGCTGATTGCCCAAAAACTATTACATTTTAAACGCTATACATTTTCAACCAGTTAAAAGCCAGTAATTTTAGAACAGCATCATTCCCAACGTCGTAACCGTCAAAACATCTTGATACTTTCCCGCTAACGCCATTCTATTAAAAGATATTGGGCGCGTGCGACGATCAAGATTTACAGCGTCGTTTTATTTGCGCAAACAATTTAAGGAGCCATTAACGTAAACAGTATTGCAAAATTTCAAATTGATTTTAGTACCCCATCAATCTTCTGTACATAGTTTAAAACAAGGTCGCTTCCCGCCGTCTGTCCTTCTTAGGTAGGCTTAGGTCTTACACACTACGTAACGGAGTTAATGCGGTTTTTATAAGTAGATAGAGTGATTCAACAGGAAGGTTTTTATGTACCTATAGCGCCCGGCCATTAAGAAGTCAATCCTGACACCTGTGACTTCAGTACAAATTATAACCTCAAACCCAAGAATAGGTTATAAATTGTACTGGGATGACAGCTGTCAGGATTTACTTCATAACGGCCGGGCACTATATGTATAATAAACCATGGACTATGTACGGTTGGGTGAATATTTGGGCGTTTCAACTGCCGTCATTGTTGTCTTCAATATATTGACGAAAACAATGATAATTACAAGCAACTTTTGATGTCAAAGTCAACGGACCCGGGGGTAGTATTAATTCCATTTAAAATCATAAGACAATTCAAAAGTTTATCTTGAATAATATGCGAAGACAATAATGACGGCGGTTAAAACGCCGAATAATCACCCGGTTACAGATATCTCACATAAACCGAAGCAAAGAGAGGGCGGGTCGCTAGTATTCTATAAAGAAGGCTTTTTGTAGACTGTAGGGGCTGTGAAAGGATCTCTAAGTATGTATAAACCAGCTAAATTGAACTCTGACCTACTATAGACATGTCACAGTGACGTTGTTTGATATTTTTTACGATTTTTATAACGTCACTTAACAAAACGAAATGTCATGGTGGGTCTTGACTCATGATTCCATTTTGCCGTTGAAAACTTCCGCCAATTCTTAATGTAATTTAATATGTCAGTCTGCAGTGAAGTTTAGAAGTGTCCAGATGTAGGGAGCTGACGGATAAATTTTCATATCTTTTTAATGCAAGTGGCCCTAAGAAAGTTTGGTTATGTCGATACTGGTTAAGTATACGATAAATATTTAAAGTAAAAAAGTTTTAAACAGCTCTGATAGCTGAGGTCGCTTTAGACATAGTAAAACTACTTTTGGCAGTTTCCGAATGAATGTTGAAAGAACAGGTCTTACTTCTTAATCACCGAATATATCGGTGATTTAACGTTTATTTAACGACTTTAACTCCTGCGATGTGAGTACATTAAAAACAGAACATTTCGCTAACCTCAGACTAAACATCATTAAGATGAAACCGACCACACAAACCAACAAGTCGTAAAATCGTATTTAAAAACTAATAATTAGGTATTTGTATTAGACTAGTAAATTAATATCCTAAAAATATTTGTTCCATGATCTGGATGAGCAAACTGTTTAAATGGTAAGCCTTTGGGTGTTTTTGGGTTTTGTTAGCGTACAAAACTAAAAAGCCAAATAATAGCATTACACAAACGCCCTACACAGAGTCATTTTAAAGAATGAAGAAAAAAATGAAGTAACAGCAGTAACTTTAATCAAGCGTTAAATTTAATTGCGCAAACAACGAGTGCGGCGGTAAGGAAATACTTAATCGTCATTCACTGACTCTTAAGTCAGTCCAACCTTGCGTGAACAGAAGTGTGTGTAAAACTTTTACAATATGAAAATAACAAATGACATTCAATCTCACAAGTACCGTCACATTTTTTGAGCGAATCTCAACCTAAATTTAACCGCCTGAAATGGTTTACGTAGAAATGCCCTAGAAGTTCACGTGTTTTGAATTTAAATTTCGAATTCCGAATGACCTTATCAATCTTTCAATAATGCTTTTATCGCTGGTAACACCGGGCATAATTCCCGTCGAACGAACGAGTCCAAATTGGACCGGTGACAGACGTGCATCCACTCCATAATTCAACCTTCACCGATCCGAATTGGACGTCCGGTGTTAATAATATATTAGTACTCGTGAACTTAATCGCGTGAAAAACGGACGCGTACTAGAATAGCATTTACTCCTCGCTAATTGAATAAGGTAAGGTATAGTCACCTGCGTTGAAAAATTACACTACCTACTCATACAGTTATCAACAACTAGACGACACGACTGAGGTGTTATTCGAATACATTTCCTCGGACAACTATGATGTACCTTTTAGTCCGATTTTGATAAACCTTAACGAAAATGTACATTTAAAATAACTGCCAATGCCAATGATTCATTATGACTTTGAATTTTTTCTCGTGAATCAACGCTGTCTTTACGACAAGGTCCTATTGTGGCTCGATTAAGGTTTTTGACCGAAAATTACTAATTCCGACATGATTTCTTTACTTTCTGGCTTTCATTACCAATTTTTTCCTGAAAAGTGAATAGTCGCGAGCGTTTTGGCGACTCTTTACCGACTATATATAGTAGGCTACATCGTGCGCTGTAGAAACGACATAGCTATGTCCACCTGTACCACATCTACACTTCTGCCGCTGTTACCAAACGGTCCGCTTCCCCCATTAGTACCAAAACCCGGCTAAATATAAAATAAGCGTAAACTTACCGGTGTAGGTATTTGTAATCGTTGGCCTTGTTTGCAAAACGAACACTGTTTATTTTCTGTGGGGTTACATGACGTTCTCGAATTGGCATTTCAGATTCCTCGTTTATTTGCTTACCGGGCCTATTATGGGCGACGTGTTTATCGATGTGGATAAACGTGTATAAAACGTCTGCCACTTTCTGCCCAGTTAGCAAGTGCGGAAGAGACGGATGCTTTATCCACCGCGATATACGCGACCACAAAACGGGTCCTAGAAATTTAATTCGTGGTTATACATAGAGTATTATCATTCATAAGTCGTTTCAAGAACAAATTGAAAGAACTAGCTTTGACGCTAGTACTAATAGACAGTGGCACAGATCACTTTTTGTAATAATATAGCTTGTTTGTTGTTCATGTTTGTTTATTATAATTTTTCTTTGTTTTTGCGTTTGCTGAATATTTAGTTTTCAGTTTCAACTTAGATTATCAGTAGGTATAATTAATTAAGTATGTAATCAAATAAGAATGCGCTTAGAACACTAGATCTCACTTAGGTGTGATGTCACATTAAATTTTTTATAACTGTTGATTTGTATTGTGTTATTTTAATTATTTGTAGATTAACATTTTATGCAGTGTTTTTAAGTGTTCTTTAGTTGTTTTTGCCATCTGTTTATATCATACGGGTCCAGCTGAAAATCAGCGCTGCGGCTCCGTGCCACAGCACCACGCTGAGCTGGCACACCGTTTCGGCTATTTTATTTTAATTACTTAAATAGGGGTACTTTATTTTTTATTTTCTCAAAATATGTTTTTGTGTTTATTTAATAGCCGAATAAACGATTTTATTCTATTCTATTATATTCTGTGGGACTCCTTTCAGTGAGGATCTGTACCTTTACCATGAGTTACAATTACCGTACTCGCTAGCGAGTCGAATGCTCTGTCCCGCGCACTTTATATTAGAATACTGCGAGGTCTGTGAGGGACAGAGCATCTGACTCGCTAGCGAGTAGGTACGGTAATTGTGACTCATGGTAAGCGTAGATTGAAACAGCAAGCTGCGGGCGTTAGTAGTGTTTTATTTGAAACTGACTCTGTTTTTTAAACTGTTTTGACGTGTTGTTAGTTCCAAAGCGTTTATTCAACTTGAGTTTGTATCTGTTATTTTTGCCCGACTGCGGCGAAGCCCTAAAGGAGGGTTATGTGTTTCACCTGTATGTAGGTATGTACCTATGTCACCTCGTAAATACTCAACGGGTCACCCGATTTTCATAATTGATACGTCATTAGATTTGTCTTGAGAGCGCGAGTGGCACTGGCTACTGACATTAAAAAAAAACTGCGACGATGATATCAAAAACTGCAGTCTTTTTCTTTAGTTCGTTATTATTAGATAATGTTTTAAGCGAGAGTAGACGATTAATGCAATTACGAGTATTATATAAGTATATACAATTTAGATGTAGTCATTTAAAAAATTAGTACGTCTAAAACCTACTTAATATTTTTATGTCTATGTGTTATTAAATCTATGGACTATTAAGTATAGTTCTCAGAAATGAAACACGTTTTTTTTTTATTAAAGTGTGGGTTAGTAAGTATTCCTTAAAGTACTAAGTTATTTAATGACCAAACATTGTTAAAATGTGGTGTATCGTAAGTAACAAATAACCAGGCCTTAGTTTTGTTAAAAGAACTGAAATGCGGCGTTTACTTTCAAGAAGTATTTTACACCAAGTTCACTAAGCAAACATCTACCTATCTTGGGACCCCGTATGGTCGCCTTTACTGCGGTGGATAGACGAGGATAAAGGATCCGTCACTCTCGCACTTACATACTGGTCAGAAAGTGACAGAGGTTTTATCTAAGTTTATCCACATCGTCAAACACGACCACGCTTGAACACGACCTGATGCAGCCAGTGTTAGCCAAATAAAATATTTTGTAATAAAATGTTGCCGAGGCCTGACATTGAGTCGGTCAAGGATACTGAACGTTGTGAAATTCAGCGGTAGCAAACTGCAGATAAAACATGTGAATACGGAATATCTAAGTGTCGTTCGCAGTGAAGAGGGAGCGAAGGAAGGTATAAGGCTGTCTAATTGAGAATACACGCGCTAAAGGTTAGGGCGCATAATGTCCCACTCGCAGAATGTCCCTTCGTCCCTTTCGCGAAATGTCCCTTTCCTTAATGTCCCTTACGCAAAATGACCCTTCTGCAAAAGGTCCCTTTCGCAAAACGTCCCTTCACATAAATAAAGTCCCGTTCACATAACGTCCCTTTCGCAAAATGACCCGTTCGCATAATGTCCCGTTCGCAAAATGTACCGTTCGCAAAACGTCCCTTTCGCAAAATGTTCCCTATAATAGCTTAGTTATAAAAATAAAAAACACTAATTAAACTTTTCCTTAGTATTTTATTAATAAAATTGTACTTATGGATATCGCACCATTCAATTGAACTTAAAAAATATCCTAAACTTAACTAAAAACCATCAGCTCCTCAAATTTTAATAAAAATCGCTTACTTATTACCCCCGCAATGTTTTAGTCCTGATTTTGTTGCATAAAACATATTGAAATTATGAAATCCCTTACAGTTGTTTCGCCTCTTCGTAGTTTTTTAGCCTCTTTTTTGTATTCTTTGTTGAAATGAATGTCCCGGTTTCTGCGATTTTTTTTAAGAGTGCAAGCCAAGCCTGTACGAATTTTCCTGTCCGAACGCTTTGCTTCTGTTAAAAATTTCTGTATAGCCCAAAATAATCCTGGATGTTTTGTCAGTTTTTTATTAAAACGGCTATTCCAGCCTTCCACGGGATTTGTTGTGCGGTGAATTTGGCCGTAACAAGACAAAACTGACGGGCTGTATCTAGGATACCAATATCTTTCGAAATATTGCTGAAAAGTTCTAATTTCAGCAGTGTCTGGCATGCTTTGTCTGATGAATGTCCACGCCGCCGGTATAAATTCTGCGGGAACTAGAGGAAGAGCAGCACACCATCTCGTAATTTTCCGCCCTTGTCCTGTCAAAGTTACATTTAATGTCGCTGATTTTTTCCAAACAGCGGCATTAAAGTGTCTGTAACAACCGCTGACTTCAACGTCTGGAAAAACTCTTGAGATCGCATTTATCGGAGCAATTTCGAAGTCACATTTGTAATGTTTTATAGTTATACGTAGTTTGTTTTTTATTAATTCGAAAAGTTTGATATACGTTTCTTCTGTTTTATCTGGAAGTATGGCGTAGATAACTGGTACAACGTTGGAAGATGATTTTGTTGATTTTATATCTAAATGTATAGTGTACACTTGATAGAAATTTCTGGGTGCTGTTTTGAACGTCCCGTCTCCGAAATATTGGGCTTCCTTTAGTTTTCTCATTGTTTTTCTTGCTGTTTTGTTACAAAACACAAACATTGTCTTTCCACCTTCATGCTCAGCATCGTCATATATCAAAAAATCGTTAGCTAAACAATCAGGTATCTCATTTATGTCGTCTAGTAATCGATCCGCGTTCAAAAACGTTTTCCGGCATCTGTACAATGTATCTTTTTTGGAAGTAAAAGACGGTGCATCCAAGTTATTTATGTTTTCTAAGTTTCGGTCAAATATGTCTTCAACTGGGCCTCATCATCATCATCATCATCAGCCCGGGGGCGTCCACTGCTGGACAAAGGCCTCCCCCAAAGAGCGCCACAAGTCACGGTCTTGAGCCGCTTGCATCCAGCGGCTCCCCGCGATCCTAACCAGGTCGTCAGACCACCGGGTGGGAGGCCGTCCAACACTCCGTCCACCGGTGCGGGGCCGCCACTCGAGAACTTTTCTTCCCCAACGGTTATCAGTTCTCCGAGCTATGTGGCCTGCCCATTGCCACTTCAGCATGCTAACTCTCTGAGCTATGTCGGTGACCTTGGTTCTCTGGCGTATTACCGTATTACGGATCATATCGCGCAAAGAAACTCCGAGCATAGCTCTTTCCATTGCACGCTGAGCGACCCTGAGCCTATTCATGAGGCCCACATTCAGCGGCAACTGGGCCTAAATCACTGCAAACATCTTCTTTTGTTTCATTTATTGCCAATAAAACATTGTTACTAACATAGTCCCTTTGACACGTGTGATCTTCGTCAGTTCCTCGTAGAATCGTAGTCGCAGCATCGTTGATGGTTATCGAAGCACTGCACAACTCTCGATGGACACATCTCCACTGCGTACTACCGCTTTTATTTTTTCTATTAAAATTGTACCGGTAACCATCTCTTAAGATAGTTTTTCTACCTTTTTGGTTTTTGGTAAATTCAATTGGAATATGATCGCTCATTTTTGGTAAAACCAAGACCTTTGGTAACTAGCAAGTCATGCCTGATAGAGCCCTGACAAGTGGTATTCAATTGTTTTGTTGTTTTATCGTCTTAATTATTATAAGTATCCTTCTTAATCTCCATTGAAGTGGACAGTGATAATTACTAAGGAAAAGTTTTCATATGTGAAGTCCCCATTCCACACTAAGGCCAATGTAGGGATTATTATTGGCCATCTCTTATGAGAAGACTCCTAGTCTCAACTTAAACAAGCTTTTTCTTAACGGGACATTTTGCGAATGGGTCATTTCGCAGACGGGACGTTTTGCGAAAGGGGCGTTATGCAGTAGGGACTTTCAGCGAAAGGGGCTTTCTCAGAAGGGACGTTTTGCGAAAGGGGTGGGACCTTTTGAGAAAGGGACGTTTTGCGAATGGGGTATTTTACATAAGGGACCATTTGCATAGAAGACGTTTTGCGAATGGGACGTAATTTTGGTGGAGGGACATTCTGCGAGTGGGACATTATGCGTCCTAACCGCGCTAAAATGTGTTTTGGTCGCTCTGGCGGGACTGCGTAAACTCGCCGCTTGGACATTCACTCGGTCTTTCGAACGACAGACGTTGTTGAGAGTCACACCCCTGTTGGCATATAATTAATGAATTGATTTTGTTCCAAACTGAGCTCTTACACCTATACCTACTGTAGGGGCTCCTACAGCATGACTGTAGTAACAGTAACACCCAACAATCCAGAAAAATCCCATTAAAATGTGTGCGTAGTTCGAAGGATCTTAGTTCCTAGTCAGGATCACTACACATATACCAACTAGGCTAACGTGTCGTCAATTTAAGCACAATGTTTGCTCATCTAATTCCTCTGCCGTAATATTTACAGCAAAATTACATTCTGGTCTTCCGCGCTTCCAAGTCAAACGTCGTAAGCACAAAAACCACATAAAGTGTAAATAACTAAAGTTCTGACGTTAACTTCTAGTCCGCTAGCACTAAACTTGTTTTGAATAGCGCTAGATAGCCCCAGAGCTGTGAAAACGGGCCACGGTACGTACAAATTAACATGAAACGTGATCGTATATCATTGCTCGTGAGCATAATAACCGCAAGGCCATAGGCTGTTTTATTGTAGATGAGAACTTCTAGTTTTTGTTAATAGCTAAAGTTAGAATTGTATGAGTAAAGAAGGGTTCCGTAGAGATTTTAATAAATTTGCTGCCACTGCCAGGTATTTGTTTATAATGTTGTCACAAAATGTCACTTGATCTACAATTTCAAAAATCCTTTTTTATTTCCATTTAAAAGGTACATAGATTAGAAATGAACAAGTCTAGCCACCTTAGTAACTTTTTGAATTATCGCGACTTAAAAGTTAGGAACCTATTATTTTGTACGTATTTTTTTTTTTATGGCATAGAGAAGGCAACCGAGCACACAGGCCATTTGATGGTAAGTGGAAACTGTGACCCATAGACATTAGCATAAGACTGCAAATGCGTTGCCAACCCAGAGGACTAAGATGGAATGCCTCTATGCTAGTCATTACACCGGCTGTCTTATCCCCAAACCGGAACACAACAATGCGAACACTGCAATTTATTGGGAATGGTTTTTTAAAACTTAATAATATAACTTATATTAAGATTTGACTCTGTAACCGAGTGTTAAAATGTTAATTGCGAACTCTACATATTAAGATTAAAATGTTAGATTGATAAAAATTCTTACCATACAAACACTCAAACATACAAACACTACTCACTCTATTCTACGATAGAAAACATTATTATTGTTTGTGATACGTTTCCGTATTGTCAACGTTTTGATCGCTCTTATTTAATTGACAATAATGGTGGCCGAGTTACAAACAGGCCCTAGTAGACCTGTGCCAAAGTTTTTAAGAAATGAGCCAATGAAGAACTATTCATCATGTCAGCCGAAAGACGTCCACTGCTGGACATAGGCCTCCCCCAAGGCTTTCCACTCAGACCGGTCTCGTGCTCCACCGGGCTTCACAATAACAATGAAAAAAAATGTTTTTGAAAAATGATTATTCAGACATCTTACACGAGGACATAAAACATGAAACATGTGGCTGGTCCATTGACCAGCATTGATTAAAGCATTCTTGACGACATGAAATGGTCCCAGCTCAGCATGTGGCTGGCTGTGAAACCAGCGCTGGTCTTCCGCAGTGGGTGTGGGTGTGGAATAGAGTTCGCACGTTTGGTGCCGATGACGTCAAAATGATGAAGTTCACCCTCGATGCTTGCATTTAGCAGGTACATGTATCAACTGGTACAAATAAATAAATAATGTAAAATAAAAAGCAGTAAAATTATCAGAGTTAAATACGGCCTAAATCGCAATAAAACTACGGACCACGACAGCGGCTTTTTTCGCCCTATACTTTACTTAAAATCGAAAGTTGAGTCAGTTTTCTTTTATGAATGTTAATGTCAGAGTATTATTTATCATCATCATCATCATGTCAGCCGAAAGACGTCCACTGCTGGACATAGGCCTCCCCCAAGGATTTCCACTCAGACCGGCCTTGTGCTTGTCGCATCCACTGCGGTCCCGCGATCCTGACGAGGTCGTCACTCCAACTTGTTGGAGGCCTACCTACAGCTCATCTTCCGGTCCGCGGACGCCACTCCAGAACCTTCTGACCCCATCGGCCATCAGTCCTGCGAGCAATGTGCCCCGCCCACTGCCACTTCAGTTTAGCTATTCTTCGATCTTCGGGGTTTCGCTGCGTGATAGAATCAGAAATGATGATATCCGCAGTAGAACTAAGGAAGAACTATTAATTGCAATTAATTATTATCATAAATTAATGACACATGTATTTTATCGCAAGTAAGGAAATCCTAGGTTTTTTTCTGTATCTTGCGGAACCACTTAATCGGCTTTCTTTACGCTCTGGTGGATAATTGAAACACTAAATTCAAAGCTTGTGTTCCGCTGTCCCTGTTTATCTTCGGCTGTGTAAGTATTGAGAAAAAGGGACAAGTGGCAAGTTTTATATTGAGGGCAAAGTTTTTTCTCATTCCCCTTGTGGGAAAAATAAGGCTTTATATTTGACCTCTTGTTTGTCTTTTATAACAAGTCGAGTCTAATTGGATTGTTTATGTAAACCGAGACAAAAACAACCATTTTAAAGCCAATGTGATTTTGGTAGCTTTTCTTTTGGGTAGTTGCTAGTTTTTTTTATGTGGCATGGGAAATGCACACGAGTTTACAGGCCACCAGGCATAAGTGGGATCTGAAATCCATAGACATCTTAAGACTGCAATCCTGACTCCAAAGGCGTTGCGAACCCTGAGGACTAAGATGGTAAGCCTCTGCTACTAATTTCACCGGGTGTCTTATCCTCACACGGGAACACAACAATGCGAACACTGCTTGGCGGTAGGTGGTGGTAGCGATTGGGCCGTCCAATGTCCTATCACCATTCAAATTAGTCGTTTAACGCTAAGATTGTTTGTTTATTTGTCTGTTAAATTCTCAGTAATTAATTAAATACTATATTATTTTATTCAAAATTATTTAAAACTACACGTTATCGCCGAATTAAAATAATGCAGAATAAAATGAAATCAGGGATATATTTTATTGGGTGTTGTGGTAAATTAATAATGCAACCTCATCGCCGGGAAAATGCAGTTCGGTTATTGTGGGATGGAATATTCTAGGTACTCGGTTACCGGGCGCCACTGTGTAGATACTGGGACTAATGAAATATTTAATAACGTTGCATACGCTACGTGTATTTTATTTTATTATAAACTACCGACCCGCCGTCGCTTCGCTTCGGTAAACAAATAAATGTGACGTTAGTGAACCACTCGTAAATAATCAGACTGTTTTTATACCAAAAACTTCCTCTCGAATCAATCCATCTATTAATCTTCAATCTTAAGACTGCAATTTAAAATACGTTGCCAACGTTAAGGACTTATATGGAATGTTTCTTATCCTCACACCGGAACATAACAATGCGAACACTGCTACTTCGCGGTAGATTAAAGTGATAATGGTAGTCATGTTAGCGATCCGGACGGACACTGCACAAGGGCCTCTATTCACCACAGTAAAAAGTATGAACGTCACCTATCTTCCGTTATGTTCATTTCATCTAGGATTCTAGGCGGTAAAATCCAAATCGTATTTGACGTTATTGTATTGTTTTGACGTCACCCGCCATTACTGTCAAGTACATAAGAGCTATCAAAACGTTGACAATACGATAACAGGTCAAAGACGATATTGTTTTTACTTTATTATTTACTAGCTTTTGCAAAACGGACGCTCCCTCCGACTCGTTTATATCGCAACAAAAATCGAAACCACTGAGACTATTTTTTATTTTTTTAGGTTATATCCCAGAGGCAAAGGCAAAGGACATTGATCCATACAGCCTAGTCATAGTTTTCATACTTTAAGATCCAATTTTAGGTAAAGCCGAAGCCAAGTCTTTGTATATTTTTAGTAAAATCTTGGATTGTGAGGCCGAAGCAAAGTCTTCAAAAGCGGTCCCTCTTCGTGATATGTAGGACAGAGGTCAAGATAGTTTTAACCTCTGTACCACTGCGAGTCCACTTGAAACGAAAAGTAAGATGGCAGATAGACGAAATAAGTCTAAATCTTCCATCACTCTGCAACACAGGCATAAAAAGCACAAATCACTAACAGAAAACAACTTTGAACACCTAAATAAACAAAAATACAAAACTAAAACAAATTACACATCCGCCATCTTTTAACGTTGCAAATGGCCTTCCTGACACTATAAATGTAATTATTCAAGTTATAGTTTTTTAAATTGCGTGATGAACATTACATTGTTGAAAAAATAGACATACTTAATATAATGCAAATTATGTAGTAAAAAAAAAATTATGATATATTATTTGTATTTTTTAAATTTTATATTTTTTCGGTGATTCTACTGTGAAATCAAACTGTAGAGTACACCTTTCTTGTCGCACGATTCCGTATCGTATATTTCGGTCCCGTTCTGCATAATGGCGAACGCTTGCCGGAACGAAATGAAATACATCGAGACATAATAAGAAACATGTACTTACGAGTGAAAAGTAATGCCGTCTTATTTGTTTTTAATTATGGAATGATTTGTAAAACCATTAAAAGCACACGAACGCATTGTCGTGTACCTTTATTTTGCCTAAAATCATAAAAGTATCTTGACACGTCTGCGTGTGACGTGAATGCGACTCGGAATGCGACTGAGTCAATAAGGTCCACTGGGCCTGATTTATGACATTCGTGCCCTGAGGTTAGTCACCTATCTTCTGCTATTTTACTTTCATCTAAGCCTAGAATGGAGGCGCAGTTCCTTACCTACCAATTTCACACATAAACGAATTTTCAATGTATGCTCTCTTTGTTCTCGTTAGTATAGGTTAAGCGTGTTGTCCTTGTCCAATGTATTTGATAGCAATTGTTAGGAGGCGTTAATAAAACTTTTTACTAGTTATTAACATATTAAACCTTTATGTACGGAGTGTTACGTAAAGGATACGCAAACTGTGCTTAAATTGACAGTGTCAACTTGACAGCTCCGATTGTATGGGTAAATTTGGAACTGGGTTTTATTTATAGGATGTTTTTTACGTTTAAATACGTTTTGCTATAGATATAGAGGCAAATCAACATATTTAGGCTGAGATTACTTAGGTAAGCGATTAGTGAATACTGTTTTAAGTAGTTCGTGAGACAAACTATAACCTAAAAATGTTTGTTTTAAGTTTAGAACATTTTAGAGATAAAATATTATATATGTTACAGTAGCTGATGAAACTGGCTCTTTCTACTAAATAATATAAGTAATTACGTATAAATAGAATTTAATTATAATTAAGTAAACACCCTAAATTTGTTACCTACTGCTGTTTTAAGATTAAGTTTGTTGTTGGATCCGTTGGAAAACCAAATAAATATATCACGAGACAAATATACACAGATCGAATTAGTCTAACCTCTAGTCCTGTTCAACGTAATGTCTTCTGTTTACTTTATAATTTTTCTATTTTTCTTCTTTATCCGCTGAATAAATATTTACACCTACATACTCAAACAACGCTCTCATTGGATGCCAAAATTACGAATTCTATGCGAAGTCACTGGCAGAAGTTGTAGAGAATTAAATACTTAAAAAATATTACTACTCAGCAAACACGTTTTTCTAACGTAAATCGTGCCCTTATTTATTTATTCTTTTTTTTTTTTCAACGTGTAAACGGGCCTTTGGCCCTTTGCGCAATAGCCATCTCTGCGCCGCACCCCGGCTTAAGCCGGAATTCCATTATGCACGCAGCCACGCATACGCAACCCACGTGACCCTAAAAAGCATGATTTTTTCAGAACACCTTTTCGTGCGTGTGCCGCTGTAAAAGTATCTCAGTAATAGTAACAGCGTAACTAACAAATTAAATAAGAAGCAAAATGCTGTCTTACACAGTAAGGTGCATTTTTCTCATTATTAAATTTGTTAGTTACGCTGTTGAACAGTATGAGTGACGTATACACATTTTGATTATACTATGTTAAGAGGATTGTGAAGCTAAAAATTTCCATACAAAATGCGATCACGATTCTCTCCCCTTAAACATAGTCCAATTTTTTCGATTTTTTATTTGATTTTCGAATTCCAAAACTAAAAACAGAGCTTACAGACCTAGTTCTTTTTAATAACTACAACATATTCAAAAATTGTGGAAATCGGACTTGATTTAGGGGTAGGAAACTTTATCGCCCGGGCCAAAATTTGCATGGATTTTTTTGACAGCTTCGCGATTTTAGCGGCCGCCGCATCACAATCCTCCTAAACACGCATGTGCGTGCGTAGGTAGTATGCGCCGCCCTGGAATTCCGGCGCTGGTGAATTATTACATTCTTTTTTACGGCTTTGAGAAGGCATTTACCTACTTGGTTTCCCACGGATTCAACATCATTAAGGTAATTTTCTGCAAAACCAACAGATGTAAAGGAATCTCAGCCCAATGATGAACGTACTAAAATCGATGTTCGGCGTGTGTAGCAGCTCCGCGGAGAAGGGAGAGACGCACGACACGGTGCGCCGCATATTCGGCAACGATATGATCCTGAAGGATAACACAGATCGACATTTACAGTAATTACAAATAAATAAATAATAATAGACGATCTTATACAAATTTGAGTTATCCTAAACTGACCTCTAGGCGTACAGGGACTATTGCTAGGGTAGAGGTACCGTTTGTGGCCACATAAGGTTAAAATGAGTATCAAAAATACTGTAAATTTAAAAGTAATATTCAAAAATACTTAACAAAGAAGATTAATATGTAAGATATAATATAAAAATATTTTTGTAATTTTATAATTCCATTTGATATTAGTTAAAATTGGGTTAAGAGTGGGCAAAAACGGTCTGATGGCCAAAACCGGTACTTCTACCCTACTAAACAGTGATCAACATGCTTAGGGATATAGATTAATAAATACTTAGGTAACTCATAGCGGGCGGCCTACACAAGATGAACGTAACGTTAGCGATTTTCGAAAACTGAAACCGAACGACGCGATAGATCGTAAATTTACATGAATTAAGTGTATAGGTATCGCTAACGTTATGAGTAGCGTTATGCTTTATGTTCCGGCCTTTATAATCTTCGTTATCATCAGTCATCACGCACATTTTTGACCTCACCGAGAATCGAAATTGAAATGCTATTTCCGTAGTCAGAGTGCAGTGGTACAATATCCCAAACTGATAAGCAATGAAGACAGAATTTCTGATAACTACATTCAACCTATTTCAGTTCTCTGTTAAACATCTGTTTCTCCACTCATCCCTATGGAGAGCGTGCTCCATAGTGCTCCCGCCATCACACAACTAGGTCATCCTGCCATCTCCTTTCTCCATAAGTTGAGAGACAGACGGGAGGCCTTTGCCTAGCAGTGGGAAACAAGCAAATGAAAAAAAAATGTTCACGGCCACTGCGACATAACTGTTAATGTAACTAACATATTGGAGATAAAATCAAAGAAGACATATCATTGATTCAGACAACTTAGCAACTTTAAACCTTAATTCAATTTACTGCGATTATATTTAGCAAATAATACTTTCAGGAGAAGTAGATATGTCAGTCACATACGAGACAATCTACCCAAGATGATCGAGACCAAGATAGCGCCGAAACCCAATAAGAACAAGAAACATGCCCCGGTGGTGATTGTAGAAGTACGTATTGGGAACTGGTGACCTAGTGCTTCCCAACTGTTTCATTATTAAAATTTTCATAATTTTGAAATACCTACATGGTAAATGTTCAACTTTGTAGGATTACTATAATAATAAATCTAACCGCACCTCGCCTATAGGCTTTATACGTAGGATTATCTTATTTCAAATCTTAAAAAAATGAAATTGCATTTATAATGAAAATTTGGCAAATGTAACAGTTGGGAAACGAAATGTAATGTTGTGTCCCGGTGTGAGGGAAAGACAGCCGCCGAAATTACTAACATAGGGATTCCATCTTGGTCCTCAGGGTTGCCAACACATTCGAAATCGTGAGCCTCAGACCCCCATTAAATTTACCATGACGGCCCGTGTGTTCGTTTGCCTTTATTATTTCCGTCTGTCGGTATGTCTGTGCCTCATGTAAATGTAGACAGTTGAAAATCACAGTAAGTAAGGTGCGGAACACTGCTCGCACACGATTGACCGGTTTTTACACTGTTATCAGCTACCTATCGAGGAAAACTATCGAGTTTAAACTCAGTGCGTCTAAAATCCTGTCGCCACCACTGGCTTTATCTCTCTTTCTAGGCACCATAATATTGTACTGTCATCAGTTTTACATATGATTTCTAAATTCAGTTCCAATTCCAGAACCTGGTCCAAAGTTGACTTCCAAGATTGAATTGTAAGGTATCAGCGTAATTCGTCCCATTCGTTTTTCGTTCATTTCTTATGTCCGTCTCATTCTGTGTTTGTCAGTCATTCTTTATTCGTCTCGATCGCTATATGTCCCTATTGTTTTAAGTACAATTATGTAACCTGTCTCTTTCTTAACAAGTCTTTTTCGTTTTTCGTCACGGTCTTCCTAGGACTATGTCTTTGTTTGTGTCTCTCTTTTTTGGTATCATTCGCACTTTATCTTTAGTCACTTTCGTTATTCGTCTTACTCTTTTTTTTGTCTTTAATGGTAACTCGTTCCGTTCTTTTTTGGGCACGTTCGCTAATCGTCCCGTACTAGTAGGTCTTAGTTGCTATTCATATGTCCTCCGGATCGGAATTCATAAACAAATTGAAGTTTATATGTCCCGTACATATACAGAACGGAAAAAAATGACGGCCCTGAAGGGTCTGGGACTTAAGATAGTTAATTTTTCTCAAGATAAACATTATTTCATATGAAAAAATAAGAATAACTGCATTCATAGATTTTGATATGCCGTCAATAATAAAGATATAATTTAAAAAAAAATAAGATTGACGGAAAAAGATAGTCAAATAGTGACCGAGACGCAAAGCGAATGTAACGAACTTAGAATTAGACTGAAAATGAATGAGACTAATCACGAATGTGACTAATAACGAATCCATGAAAAAAAATGAGACGAATAAGTGAATGAGACAAAAATCGAAAGGGAATAAGAAAGAATGAGTCCTAGGAAGACCGTGACGAAAAACGAAAAAGACTTGTTAAGAAAGAGACAGATTACATAATTGTACTTAAAACGATAGGGACATATAGCGATCGAGACGAATAAAGAATGAGTGACGAACACAGAATGAGACGGACATAAGAAATGAACGAAAAACGAATGGGACAAATTACGCTGATACCAATTGTAAGGATTACATAAAAAGAAAATAGTCATTTTTACTCGATCACGGTAAAAGCATAAATACGTTACCTCGCACGTCAGACCTCGAACTAACGGAATATTCCTTGGATCGTGTATAGCTTGAAAAACACCTAGGAAAAGTTAGGACGCTGTTGGGTGTGGAATCGGCGACATGATCTAACCTTTACCCAAATTTTGCTTAATTTACTGGTGGTCAAATATTGTAATTCTACCCGCCACCACGTCAAACTACTTTTGCCTAGCTGTATATCTATTCAGGGCCGGGTCGCATTCTGGCTAAACTTGTATGCGCTAACTTTCAGACCACTGAAACTCTAGACGACAGACCGGGCCGCGTGGGGCCAAAACTGGTTGTGTTCGATGCTTCAACGGGTAAGTTTAGTCAACAACTTTAATTGCTAAGGCACTATGGAAGTCTGTCATAAAGTCACGAGAAAGAAATGACGTAATCACTAATCATTGGCTTTCTGGAACATACAGTCTGTCCGCACTTAGAAGGTACTTCTGGTTTGTACTACTTACTCCCTCACTCACTCTTAACACGTTAACTGTCCCCATTCAAAACAATCTGACAATGTCACAACTCCAACTGTGCATTCAGTATGGGGATGTGACCCCATAGTGGAAGCATGGATTCCTGAAAAAAGCTTCATGACCCCACATTGGGGGCACCCGGACAGGGAATGTGTGAGAGACAAGTACAAACCCTTTGCAACTTCTAAGAGTAACTTAACGTAACTTCTATACCTGGACACTGTGCCTGGTTATGCAAATTCGAAGCCATTGTAGGTATACCTAGGCAGGCACTGTGTAGTGAAGGATAGCAAATAATGCAATGAGTTTTCATCTTATTTGAAATGCTTCACTCTCTGTCATATAAAATAACTGTTTTAAAAAAAACAAAAAAACGCCTTCAAAAAACAAAAAAATAACTTCTTTTAAAATGGTAGGTACTATCAGCCCATCGGAACCTTGACCCACCATAGAACGTTGTCACAGTGACGTTATGATTCAAGTCATAAGAAGTGCCAAAAAAAATGTTTTAAAATGTCACTGTGACAATGTTCTATGGTGGGTCAGGGTTCCGAGGGGCTGATAGTACCTACTATCAGCCCAAAGGAACCCTGACCCACCATAGAACTGTGTCACAGTGACGTTATGATTCAAGTTGTAAGAAGTGCCAAGCAAATGTTTCACAATGTCACTGTGACACTTTTCTATGATGGGTCAGGGGTCCAATGGGCGGATTGATAGTACCTATAGGTCAGTCAAACTGAAGTCGGCTTTTGGTTGAAAATATTGTCAGTCGCCGACTTCAGCTTGACTGACCTATAGGTACTATCAATCCGCCCATTGGACCCCTGACCCATCATAGAAAAGTGTCACAGTGACATTGTGAAACATTTGCTTGGCACTTCTTACAACTTGAATCATAACGTCACTGTGACACAGTTCTATGGTGGGTCAGGGTTCCTTTGGGCTGATAGTAGGTACTATCAGCCCCTCGGAACCCTGACCCACCATAGAACATTGTCACAGTGACATTTTAAAACATTTTTTTTGGCACTTCTTATGACTTGAATCATAACGTCACTGTGACAACGTTCTATGGTGGGTCAAGGTTCCGATGGGCTGATAGTACCTACCATTTTAAAAGAAGTTATTTTTTTGTTTTTTGAAGGCGTTTTTTTGTTTTTTTTAAAACAGTTATTTTATTTTATACTTTTTAGTGATCATAATATGCTGTTATTAAGTAGTTTCACTTCCTAGTTGATATGAAATTTTAAGACATTTCAAATTCACCGCAAGTTTGTAACGCCTCCGCGGGAAAGTCAGTCATATTTATTGAACAATTAAATGTTTTTCTTTATAGTCGCTCAACTATCTTAATCGAGATATCGTATCGCCACCCTTGAAATAGGTACCGTTTAGGAGTTCCGTTTTCCATATCGTTTTCATCATCAGTTTCACTGCACCGGTATATGTAAAATGTATACTAAAGGATAGTACAAATGATACTTTTCGAATGTAAATGCTAAGAGTTTTTACTAAATAATAAAAATACGGATATTGCTATGTGTATTGTATATGCCTATTATATTTGAGGAGTTCCCTGAATTCCTCATGGATCCCTCATCAGATTACAATTTGGTGACAATGAGACCACCTCGGAAGTATATTCTACCAAACAAAAAAAGATTTTTTGAAATCGGACCATAATTGACGGAGAAATCGGTGAGCATAGGTAAGTACATAAATTAAGTCCAAACACAAGGTTGCTACTGTAAAACGTTGAGGAGTTCCCTTGACTGTTCTTCGTCTTCAACATCAGACCCCTAATTACAGTCACAACCCATCTAGGTGTAAAGTTCTCATCAATACAAATTAATCAAGACCAAACACCAGGTACTTGCTGTAAAGCGTTAAGGAGTTCCCTTGACTGTTCTTCGTCTTCATCATCAGACCCCTAATTACAGTCACAACCCATCTAGGTGTAAAGTTCTCATCAATACAAATTAATCAAGACCAAACACCAGGTAATTGCTGTAAAGCGTTAAGGAGTTCCCTTGACTGTCTTTCGGCTCTATCATCAGATCCACTCCAGACCTTCATTAAATAGTAGTGTTTTATAATGAAAAGCAGTTTGTAGTCGCTCAACTATCTTAATGGAGTTATCTTATCGCCACCCTTGAAATCGTAACCGTTAAGGAGTTCCGGTGGCCATCTGTGGTCTTCATCATCAGTTCCGCTTCAGCAAATGATACTTTCTGAATGCAAATGCTGGAGAAGTCACTTCAAATACTAAAATCGCTATATGTTTGGCTACAATATTTGAGGAGTTCCCTCAACTCCTCACTGATTCCCTCATCAGATCCCGGTTTTCTTATTATGGTACCACCCTTGGAATATCTCCTTTCCAACAAAAAAAGAATCATCAAAATCTGTTCATAAACGACGAAGTTATCCGCGAACACACATAAAAAAAAAAAATATATATATATACGGTCGAATTGAGAAACTCCTCCTTTTTTTGAAGTCGTTTAAAAAATAGCAGCTTACCCTCTGAGTCCCAGTGCTGCCAACAATCATCAGATGCAACGGCGTATCTAAAATTTCATTTCAGAATTTCATTGACATGAAGCTAATATCAAACCGGCCTTGTAAAAAGTAAGCTGTTCTAACCTGGTCTTCATCAAGCCCATCCCTTCAGGTACAGGCAGACTGGTCCTGGTGGGGGACGAGAGGGTCAGCGTGCAGGGTCTGTCCAGCTTCGCTACCATCCGGGCCACGGCGTGCGTGTACTCCGGCAAGTGGATGTACGAGGTTCAGCTCGGAACTAAGGGCATTATGCAGGTAATGCACATTGAAGGACCAAGATTGTTTTGAATGGGAATATTTAGTAGGATCAAGACCCCAGACTTTGTTACATGTACTGTGCACTAGATTTTGCCCAAAAGGTAGGAAACCATCCCCAGAACGCCTTATTTTTAACCTTAACTTTGTTAATACGGTACATATTGTGATAGCATGTTTGTTTATTCTGAATTTACGTTTCAACGTCCGACGACAAAAGATTCAAAACTTTTATTTCAGGCATCAAGGTCCTATGTACAACTTAAGACCTATCGAGGTGACAAAACAACGTGGTTCTGAGTTTTACGCTAGTTTAAACCATAAAACCTCGGCTTGTCTTGTAAAACATTTGTGAACCTTAAACTTCAGTGTTCTCAAATGCTTTACTCCTCAGATTGGCTGGTGCACAAGCTCCTGCATGTTCTCCATGGACACTGGCGTGGGTGACACGGCGCACTCCTACGCATACGACGGTGGAAGAGTGCGCAAGTGGAACGTGGCCACCTCCCCGTACGGCCTGGCGTGGCTTCCTGGAGACGTCATCGGCTCGTGCCTAGACCTGGATAACGGGATCTTGGAGTATTATAGGTGAGGCGTTTTAGCGTTCCAACTCCCTAGTTACAGGGGTAATTTTCAGGTGGTATTCTTCTGTCCGGGAATGCCAACTTTTGGATATTGGCAAACTTAACCTGGGATATAAGTTTTATTTTGGTATTAAGGAGGAAAACGATCACACAGACAGGCCACCTGATGGTACGAGTAAGTGGGCTCTAAGGCTTATGAACTTAATGCCATCTCAAGATTGCAATAGCGTTACTTGGGGACAGTACTCATAGTGCCCGGACAATACGAAGTTAATCCCGACAACCGTGAAGTTTCTGAATATTGATAATATTGACAGCAGTAGGACAAATGCATCTTGTTCTAATATTTCACACGCAACAAATTAGTTTAGCATTGTTTTTTCTGCTGGCAACGTTATCAACAGTGATCGCGTATATTTTACAGCAAAATCGGTGCAATGACGTCACAACAATGACATCCCACAGTGACCTAGGGTGGTAGAGGTGTATTATATGATTGACGTTTAAAATAATGTAATATCATGTTGTCTTTTTACTTTATCAGTTAACCCCTAAATAAATTAAAAAATATATTAACCCTTCATTTCGTTACGCATATTATATTGGGCTTTACATATAATGTTTACAGCACACCTCAAAAAAAAAACAAAGAATACAGAACAGAAAACTTTAAAGTAGAGGTAGATAACAGGCGGTCTCGAAGACGACACTTGAATCGGGTTTTTTTGTGATATTATTGGTAATTACCAACCACATCTACATAATTACTTAGTTATTAATGGCTTTGATCTTATTTGATTCTTGGTTGAAACAATTTATTATTTGCCACTACGGTCAACCCTAGCCACTGCACCAAAAATGCTGGAAAATCTACCATCACTGGTCATCAATATTTAGAAACTTCACATTGGCCACGCAGTATAATATGGGATGCCACTATATGCAGGAAATTTCACCCTCTGTTTAAAGAAACCGTTCTTCTGATACAGATCACAACAATGCGAACTAATGTTTGACCAGAACAGGAGCATCAAATATAATTTTGGTTTAATTTATTTTTGGCTTGGCTTAACCCCTACACTCAAAGACCGTTGAATTATTCTCCTGTATTCTTGTTTATTATGTTTTAGAAACGGCGTGTCCATGGGCGTGGCGTTTAACAGTGTGGCCCACGGTACAGGAGTAGCGTATTTCCCGGCCGTGTCCCTTGCCATGCAGGAACACTTGTACGCGAACTTTGGTCACGTACCTTTTGTGTAAGATACCATGCAATACAAAAGACATACTCTTTATATTCAACACTACAACAGATAATTTAAAAATAAATATTACATAACTGAGTTTTATCGCGAGATCTCCAGACCTTTCGAAGGAAAGTTTAATAAGCAAATTCAGGAACTTGGCAAACGGTGCAAACTTAAGGAAACTGATTTTGTTAGTTATGTCGTTCCTTATTATCATCGTCATCAATTTAATCTTTCTTTCTTGGGTCATCCGACATTGCCCAAACAATACAGTTTCTATTCGATAGCCACGTCACTATTTTGCCTTACTATTTATGCTAAAGAGAAACAAAGACAGAAGCAGGTAATTACCGATGGTGGGCAGCGAGTGACTATTATTTGCTCTTGAAACTTAAGGCAGACTTAAGGGGAAGAAGATTTTCTTCAGATAATGAAGTGACCCGTGCCGTTTACTGCCATTTTGAGGACAGAACTTCTGAGTATTTTTATTAAGGGATAGAAATGTTTATTAACAGATCTGAAACGTGCATTGAAATAAAGGTAGACTATATCGAAAATAAAAAAAGTTTTGTCAAGATTATGTAGGTAGGTCGATACGTCTTTTCTTTTTAGACCGGAAACTTTTAGATCGCACCTCCTATATATACAGGGTGGTACTCGATAAAGTGTATCTACATATTGAATTGGATGAAATTTTTGCTTAATTTATCGGTAAAACATAATTGTTATGTGTTTTTTCAGACTCTGTTTTTTTTTTACACATTCTTAAACTTTTTAATAAAGTTTAGGTAGTACTTGTGACGGTGTAACTTTTGATCTAATTGCCCAAAAAAGATAAAACAAAATGCATAGTATTGACGTTAGTTAGGGTTATAATAATTGATAACAATATCAGACCAATAAAAGAAAGTAACTGAGTAACTGCATAAAAACACGATTTACTCAAAATTTTGCAAATAATTTACAGTTTTTTTTAACATATCGATCTATAATTAAACGAGGAATAATAAAAAAAATGTGAAATATCTGCAAAATTTTGAGTAAATCGTGTTTTTATTAAAACAAAAAGGTCATTTTTGCAGTGCGTGTACAAGAATCTGTAAAAAAAAAGTGGCTAAAAATAATTAAAATAAATTAATCTAAAATTTCATCCCTTTCAATATGTACACTTTATCGAGTACCACCCTGTATAAGACATACTTTATGAAATCACGTTATGGGAAAGCGGCTTAACCTTTGAACGCCACTATCGATTGCAACACATAAAATTTTCTTGTGCACCAATTGCCAATTCGGCGTATTATTATGTGGAAAATGTTTAGAGCGCAGATTAATCACTGACAGTCGAGCGTCTGTGTTATGCCAAGTTTACACGATGTCAATTTTCCAAAGCCAAAATCTTGACCCCGTTAAATAGGCGCGCAAATATATATTCCGTGTTCCGGGCATCGCAGAAAATAAGCGCGGAAACTTTTTATAGGGTGGTTGATTGCTGGTGGCGAGATTTTGGTGACGCAAAATTGTCATCGTGTAAACTTGGCATTAAGCAAAATTTGTTGGCTTGACTTGGCCACTGTGACGTTCAAAAGTGTACAACAATTTTTTATTGGTGGTAAAAGATTCACAAGTAATCTGTTGATATCAGTTTCGCAATGGAAAACTTCGCACCACTGCAAATCGCGCCGGTGCGGGAGTGCGCCCGCGCAGCCCTGCTGTTCAAGTCGATCGACGCGCTGCTCGACGAGTTTTCGCGGCTTGCCGACCTCAAGACCCCGGTCTCAGCCACCAGTAGTAAGGTTTGAACGGTAGCATAGTATCATACATCTGTTGAATATGTTGTAAGTTGTAATCGATCATTCCCGAAATACCAGAATTTTATAATACTAGATTAATATATCGAAATCCAATTTTTCGAATCTGGTTTTTTTAAGAACTTGGAAAGAAAGTTCTTGTTCTATAATCACACATTTTTGTCAATTTTACACTGCATCTTTGTATTTAATCAATGACCTTCTATACACATGGACAACTCACGTCATACAACAAAAATGCCCAAACATGGCACTGCATCTTATTTCACCCTATTATGCTTCGACTAGCTCAGTCTATACATTGCCGTTTACACACCAGTCCTTTAAAATGTCATCGGTTATTAATCAGTAATGTTTATCAAATACTCAGTCGAAGCTTCATATGTTGATTTTAGAAGTTGGCTGGAACAAGGTACCAGTGGAGTTGAAACGGGCTGTTAATTTTAGGGTAGCGAACCTCAACAGAAAATACGGAACCCATAAGGGGGTTTTTATAAGGGTGAGCTTATAAATGCTCACTCATTGTTTGTCCGTCTGTCACAGTCGATTATTTTTGTGAAAATGTTTTTTATAGTTTTCGAATGTACAGTACGGTCACGGAAGTTAATTTGCTACCCATTTCAAAGAAAATCTGCTTGAAGATGTCACTGTCATTAGAGATGTTAAGTCATTTGTAATTGATACGAAATTCAACCTTATTGCTGTAGAATGTCAGATTGACTTTGGAACTATACCTTGTCTATTTAACAGAGTTAATACTAGATAACAGAGAATGCACGTGATTGGTCAGCGATAAGGACGATGCACAGGCACAAGGTAGGTTTACATGCCTGTCAAAGTTTAGTCAACATCTGTCGCTCGTACGGTGCGGACGCTTTCAAGCGCTTATCTTTGGTTACAAATTTTTACCTGGCTCGTTTATTGGACTGTTTCCCGTTTAACCTGTGACTCGGCTTGTTTATCGAACTGTATGGCCTGTACTATACGTCCCACTGCACTGCAGGGCACATATTTAAATATTATTATCTACTACTTTAAATTAAATAATTAGGATTTATAGATGAATTAACATGACATGACAATGTCATATTATCAGTAAGTTAATTATTTGAGGTGCCTCTAACTACAAACAAAAATAACGAGAAATATTATGAATATTTTAACAACAGGCGGCATGTAAGCCGAGCCCGGCATCGACGTGCGTTTGTTGACGCCCACTGGCAGTTTCTTGTCCCTTTCATTTTCATACAAAAGTGCAACAGAGACAACGCTTTGTTAACTCTGTTAAATAGACAGGGTATAAGGTGGGTCACAAATTTAATTCTTTGACTGTACCCCAACGAAAATGTTAATATTAAAATGTCATAGTAAACTTCAAACAGAACTTCAAATGACACACATGACAATGACAATGACATTCACAATGACAAGGTTCTAAGTATGCTCATTATTTTTATTGGGTGACTGTACCTATATTTTGAACTATTTATGGTATTATAATTATGTGGATAGCTACTGTAGGGTAACTTTTTACTATCGAAGTTAACGATATTTCAGGGGCCAGAGAGTGATGGTACTCATAAATATGAACCAATTTTTATTAATCCTTCTGAAACCGCAAACATATCAAAAACTTACTCCAAAAAAACGTTGAATATAGGTTTTGTACAATCACCCAATAAAAATCTTGAGCATACTTAGAACCTTGTCGTTGTGACTGCCATTGTTATTGTCATACTTGTCATTTTATGTTCAGTTTGAAAGATATTATGACAGTGCACTAAAGTGCTTAACATTTTGGTTTGGGTACTTTAGTACATGCAAGAGAAACCAATTTTTTTAAACGAAATATTTTTATTTACCTGCCTACATAAAACAGATAATCGAAAAAACTAATTAACGCTTATATCCTTTAGTGGTTAAATATACATCAGATTCAAGAAAATGATCTGAGCAAATGACGCTTGAATTATTTGGTTTGTAAAATATTTCGGATCTTTCTCTTGCTACTAACTTGCGCCAATTCTCTCTCCTTATCTCGTGTACAGGAAAGCTGAAAAAAAACCCATTATAAGGATTCCGTTTTTTACCATTTTGGAACCCTAAAAAGAGCTACTCTATTATTTGGTTTCTGACTATGTTCTTATCACGTCCTTTTGCTTGTTTCTTTCTAACGCGCGTGAGAGAAAGAAATAGAATATCAATGGAATACTTGACAATAGTTGTCAGTAATTGTCAATCAAATACGATATTTATTGAAAATTAAATGGTTTTAATACATTCTTTATAGTTTTTCGCGTGTTATATTTTATAAATAAAATTAACTTGCCGGTGGTAAGTCACACCATCTTTTTTTTGAGTCGTTTTGGTATTATTTCGGCACTTGTTGATGACACACTTCGGCATCTTAACGGATTTACGACCAACAGACGACTAAGGTAAGAACTGTGCGCACGCTGTCATCGCGAGCAATTGGGCTGTCCCGCGTATTGTGCGCTGATGCGCAGTCCTTGTGTATAGAAGGTCATTGTATTTAATTCAAGATTTTTTAAATTCAGGCTAAGTCGGAGTCGTCAAAGATAACCGAAGATGAGGTGGCTGTACGCATTCACAGCTCTACATCCACTTACAGCCCGCACGGCTCTCCCCAGTCTCCCCACCAGGGCGAGGATACACAGCTTCAGGAGATTAGAATGTCCAGAAAGGTACACACATGAACCAATTTCGTTTCTTACTCCTGATCATTACCTTTTTAGCTGAAACACGTCCATGGGTTCCCTTCGCCTGAAACCTCCACCGGGCTTCACAATAAGAATGGAAAAAACTATTTTTGAAAAATGATTATTCAGACATCTAACAAAAGGACACAAAACAAAACATGTGGCTGGTCAATGCTTGACGACATGAAATGGTCCCAGCTCAGCATGTGGCTGGTTGTGAAACCAGCGCTGGTCTTCCGTAGTGGGTGTGGTTGTGGAATAGAGGTCGCACGTTTGGTGCCGATCACGTCAAAATGATGAAATTCACCCTCGATGCTTGCATTTAGCAGGTACATGTATCAACTGGTACAAATAAATAAATAATGTAAAATAAAAGCGGTAAAATTAACAGAGTTAAATACGGCTTAAATCGCCATAAAACTACGGACCACGACAGCGGCTTTTTTCGCCCTATACTTTACTTAAAATGGAAAGTTGAGTCAGTTTTCTTTTATGAATGTTAATGTCAGAGTATTATTTATCATCATCATCATCATGTCAGCCGAAAGACGTCCACTGCTGGACATAGGCCTCCCCCAAGGCTTTCCACTCAGACCGGTCTTGTGGTTTTCGCATCCACCGCGGTCCCGCGATCCTGACGAGGTCGTCACTCCATCTTGTTGGAGGCCTAGCTACAGCTCGTCTTCCGGTCCGCGGATACCACTCCAGAACCTTCTGACCCGATCGGCCATCAGTCCTGCGAGCAATGTGGCCCGCCCACTGCCACTGACTGACTAAACTCAGTTTTTCTAATGATAATGTTTTTCTCTGATTTTTGCTACAGTATCTATGAACTCCTTTTATCCTTAAGGGTTTATGCAGAAGTTGTTCGGCAATATTCAAACCAAATTCCAGCCTTTCAATACTATTCTTTCATGTATAATCACTCTGTATGCAAATTGACGCCATCTGCACCAAAACTGCGACAACTGCTGTGGAAGATAAACACAGTCGTCGGATTGGCTGGTTGGAATTTTCGTGATATACTGGCATTGGAACAGTTAAAAGTGGTTGTTATAAATGGAGGTTCTTTGGTCCACAGGCGTTCCTCATGTCTCTAGCGCGACTGGTTATAGTGGAACTGGGGAGTGCCCTCCGCCTCTCTTACGTGGTGATAGCTGAACTCCTGCCCAGGTTCCGAGGCCAGCTCGGCATCAAGAGCAGAGCCCTCGATGTGGACCTCCACTCTACAGAGTTCTACAAGAAGATGAAGGATGTCAAGTTTGTAAGTTTCTTTATTGTGGTAATTTTGGAGGTTTCAGGTAGGCAGTGTTGAATTGGTACGGGCGGACCAGCATGAAGAGTGACTAATGCAGGTTAACTTGTTTGTGCATCCTAGAAGTAAGGCTAGATGTATGTATACAAATATTACGATGTATATTTATATATACATCGTAATATTTGTATTCAATTTTGTTGATATTCACTGTCTTTTATATGTCTGAGTTAGTATTTATTCACTATTTTAGGTTTAGTTTACGCTGTTTCTGTAAACTTTATTTTTGTACATATGTTGCCACTTTTTCCTCAATCATCCAAAGGTTAGCTGGATGAAATCCTTTAAAGGGATAAGTTTGCCGTTTTATATTCCTTTTCGGTAAATATTTTATTTGAATTTCTGTGCTTTGTACAATCAAAACACATACCTACATACATAGGTATTATTGTGTCTATGAGCGACGGTGACCGGTTTCCATCAATTAAGTCTATCTGCTTACCTTTAACGGCTATGAAATTTCCTATTTTAGGTAAATCTATCAGATATGTTCTTATCGCAACCTCAGTCGCGTTTTTGCACTATGCTGGACCTCCTGTGGACGTTTCTGGACGAGGCCGCGCTGTGCGACGTCCTGGAACACTGCATCGTGCGGGAGTGCCTTCTCTTCGACCTGGTCACACCGGTAATTATTATATTTAGAGGCCAAAATTAAAATTACTCATCATTTTATACGGCAGTCACTGGCAAATTTTCGTGGCTGGTAATTTTCAACCGCCCAAGTTTAATTACCGTTTCACCTAATCGTTGAGTAATCAATAAAATCTTCGTATGGAAATCCTAAACCATAGAGAATACAGGCCTATGCTGGTCATAAGCATTAAAAGTGTCGGTACTTGCTCAATTGCTCATATTGCCAATTATTAGGTAACACGGTAAAAAATTAGAAATGCAAAGGGCAGTTGTAACGGTCACAAGCTGACTGAGATCTCATCTTTAAGAGTATTGTGAAGCTAAAAATCTCCATACAAAGTGCGAAAACGTTTCTCTCCGCTTAAACCTCGTCCGGTTATGCGATTTTTGAATTTGTTGTATATATCATGAAAAAGTATGTTAGTACGTTTGCCTTCGCGTGAAAATATTTCTTACAACAAAACAAATTTAAAACCAAAAGTCAGTAACGTCCAGACCTAGGTCTTTATAGTTACAGCATATTCAAAAATCGTGAAAATCGGACTTGATGTAGGGGGTGAGAAACGTTTTCGCCCGGCGCTAAATTTGTATGGATTATTTTTGACAGCTACGCGATTTTAGCAGCGCTTCACAATCCTCTCATAGAAACTTTCTTCCCTTCTAGTATGTACGACTCATAATATAAATCCGCTTCGTGCTTTACTTTGCTAAGTTGTTACAGGTGTAGTGCATAATTGCTTTCCTTCGTGTTTTCACGGAAACGTACGAAGGTGTCATGCTACTTCAGTCAACCTCAGTACTTTTTGTACTGTGACCGATTGAAATAGCAAGACGCGTTCGTACGTTTCCGTGAAAATACGAAGGAAAACAATTATGCACTACATCTGTACTTTCTATAATATCTAATTATCTTTTCACGCATTCGCTACCGTCCTTTCGCCCAGTTGGATCTTCGTTTAAATACGAAGCTCGCATACTGTAACACACACGTTCTAGGCACTGGTTGAAAGTCAGGAAACCGCCTGCTAGCGGCAGTGACTGGCTTAAACAAAACAGAATAGTATACGTCTAAATGTAGGAACTATATTGCTCAGCGTTTGCTTGTGCTAAAAAAATGCATGAAGTTTTATTGCACACGAAACATCCTTCTTCAGTTGACTTATAGAAGGGACGCGACGTTTCAAGTACGCTATGAAATGTTGTGACCTTTACTGCTTTAGCTTTGGATGGCTTTTAGAATCATTTTTTTATCTATCTGAATTTCGTATGAAAATAATCATACTTTTCTGTTTTTTTTTTCGTAGCTAATAATCAGTTCTTTTCACAACAGGCCCCAGGCAGGATTGATGTAGTCCATATGCAGCAACCGGAAACACGCTCATCAAGTAGTTTTGACAAAATAAAAAAGTTTTTCCGTTCGACACCACAAGAACCCAAGCAAATTGAAGCCCCTGCCGAGGACAGCAAGGCAAATTGTCTACCATTTTTTTTTTAATTTTCTTTGATGTTAACCTCAACAGCCGGGCTATCACACTATGTGGATGTTCATGACATATAATTTTTCGCGGGTTTAGCTTTCCTGTTTAAATAGACGAGCTACTTTACGTGTCGATGACGAGCTGTGTTTATGAGATTACGTATAAATCATTCATTTTAAAAATATACCAAATTATTAAAAAGCAAAAATTATAAAAACAAAATCTTTAGAGTAAGTAATTTGTTATTAATAAAAATTAAAAAACTAATCATTATCGTGTTAGGTTCGTTCTGTCCGTCTGTGCCAACCCTACCAAATTAGGTATAAATTATGCGTGCTCTTTAGAACCTTAGTCTCTGTTCCGTTTCTTTACTCATGTGCTCTAGCTGTACCTATGCAAAAATCGTCACTGAAACGATCCCTTTAAACAGGGATTTTTAAATTTCATAATTCCATTTTTATTTATTTAAAAATAAACAAACTTTAAAAAAGCGCGACGCTGGCATCTATCATGAGGGCATAACCTGACGAGATGACACACAATCGCTTGCAGTGTTACGATTATTCAATAGTCGTAAGATTTCGAATCAGAGCCAAAATCACCAGCTGACCCGGGGGTCTAGCTAATATTATGTTTCTTGCGGCGTTCCTTCTCCGCAGTGATGGTCTTGTCCGAAGCGCTAGTATTTGCACTCTATATGACCGACATGCCAAAGAGCCCTTATGTAGCCAATTTACTGAACAAGTATTTTGATTTTGATTTAGACGCATAACGCTGTCACCGATTGTCTAAAATCTAAAAAATGACTACGATAGAAGAAGACAGACGTAAGTTTATGAGATCGCGTCAACCGCTTATGTCAACTCTTTACACTTCGAGATAGAAAACAGAATGATTGGCTTCTTTCGTACGATATAAATGACATCCTTAACTAAACTACTCATGGTTTGTCACAATCCTGTGCCTTCCAATACTTGATCGTCACATGAGCATCGTTTCCCTTATATTTAATTACTACAATAAGCCTTCGAGACCAGCAAACAAAACAAGGTGTTTTAAAGCCAACGCAGGTTATCTTTAGGGTCTTTGTCCCTCTGTCACTGGAGATGCAATTCGGGAATTTACACGATTTTGCATGAAAAAGTAGGGGCTGACTCGTGGTCACACCAGTTTGTCACACCACTGCTATTCGCTTTAGTCGGTTATTCGTCAGAAATCAATTTTATTCCGCAAAAGTAGGTAGGTTAGGTTCGTTAGGTATCTTAAGATGCCCGAAGGGCAAATCGCTCAGAAATAGGAGCCCTGCCATAGGCAGGGCTCCGTCGAAAGGCACTGGTGTGACAACGAGTCTGCTCCCGAAAAAGTAAATCTAATTCAATTGAATTCATTTTTTTATTTGGCAAGAGTAGGTAAAAAACGGGTACCTAAATCTCTAACTACTTTTACTGTTGAAAGCAAATAAAAGATATATTGATAAAGTTCGTCATCCATTTTGTCTTCAAAAAACTTGCCTGCTTCTTCTACTATTTAGAATAAAACAGTAGACTCATTTTAATCTTTACTAACCACTTTCTATCGGGCACACCTTTTTTCCTCTTTTAACGTTTTCCTTTCCCCCCTATTTCGTCTTCATTCCTCAAAAGTCGTTACGTGCTTAGAATTTCTTTGGGATGTCTGTTTTTACATAATAAAGGTCAGCGTATACTAATTAGTCATTAATGTAACCAAATATCATGAATTGTATGTCATGCTAGTGTGTTAGCCCGATGCTTCAAAATTACGCTCCAGTTAAAAGAGTAGACATACCTAGTGTGCTAGCCCGGCAGGGGTCTATGAGTAGACAGGATGACAGACATGCACACCCATTCTGTGTGTGCGCGAGTAGAATATCTTCGGGATTCCGCTGCGGCGCAGGCTACGAATACACCGGCTACACACGTGTGCTACGTGAATCGATTGTTCAAGGCGTGTGGCACTGACGTCATTTCGTGAATGTGCTGCCATATAGTCTGTGGCATTTGAAATTGGCAAAGATGTAAACACAACCAAATGGACAAATTTACCATTAATACTCGATAATCACATGCTTTTAAAGATCAAGCGAGGTCTCAGCAGTGATTTAGAATTTTATACACTTGACACATTACACACACACACACACACACACACACACACACACACACACACACACACACACCCACACAAACATATGTTCCGGTTTGGGGATAAGACAGCCAGTAAATGATTATCATAGAGGCATTCCATCTTAGGGCCGTATTAATAAACTCATATTGACTGTGAGGCCCGTCACAAGATACGTCAAAGTAAACGCCAAACCATAGAACACTGACATTTTTTACGCATCTCGAGACGAGCATTAGAGTTGTGTACAGTTTATTAATACGGGCCTAAGTCCTCAAGGTTGGCAACGCATTTGCAGTCTTAGGCTTGCACTCTTGTGAATGCGAATGTCTATGGGTCACAGTTTCCACTTACCATCAGGTGGTCTGTGTGCTCGTTTGCCTACTCCATGCCATCAAAAAAAAAACAATTATACGTTATTATAAAAAAAGCTTGGAGAATATTTGAGGTTATGCGCCAAACAGTACTAATTGGTTTACATCGTCGGCAATTTTAATTGCCACAGGCTATAGGAGTATTCGTTTTGATATGTGATTCGTGTGCGTGCGCAGCGTGCGCCGCTTTGGAGTTCCGGCTTATAAATGCAAATAGAGTTGCGTCGCGGCTGTTCTAGAAAGATTCTTGAAAATTCTCAATATATGTAGAGAACGGCGAGCACATTAAATCTAATAATTAAGAGGATGGTCAATTTTCCATACCAAATTGGATATCGTTTCTTTCTCCTCAAACCTAGTCTGATTTTAACGATTTTTGAATATGTTGTATAGAAATATGAAAAACTAGGTCTGTACGTTTCCCTTTAAAAAAAACAAAACGGAAGCGGTCAAGCCAAGTTTTTTCATAATAACTACAACAACATTCAAAATTATATTGGAAATTTCATTTGATTTAGGGTGTGAGAAGCATTTATTGCATTTATCCAGGGCTAAATTGGTATGGAATTGTTTTGATAGCTCCCTGATTTAAGTATCGCCCTACAATCCTCTCGATGCCTGTAAATGTAGAGTAAATCCCTGAATGGATTATTGAAGTATTTTGTACTGAATGATCTTGGTTTTGTCCATCACTCCTGATGTCCAAGATGATAATTATGAACAGTACTTATAGCTTTTGAAGTGGTGTCTGGTGGAAGTACCTACCTATTGTATGCTCAAGCGGCAACCACAACATAACGCGGAAGTTTTTTGGTCAAGATTGATGGATCATATTGCCAATGTAAAAGGTGCCCTTACTTTTTTCGTTTTGTTTTGCCAAGTAATAATTACCTACCTTGATTTATTTCTAATAGGCGGTTAAGAACCTACGTACCTTTTTCGCTCCTACCATAATGTCAATAAGACATAAAAAGGGACGACTTTCAGTTAGTCGTACCCTCGACATGAACATAAGTATCTTACTTTAATACTTTTTACCTTGGCAAGAAAGAGTATGGTGTAGTGGCAGGTCGAACTATAATATCTTCATGTGGCAACCACCAAATTAAGCGTCAGAATCTGAATAACAACAGGGTCACTGGCGCCTTTCATTTATTCCAAACTCTATTTTGCCAACCTAACCTGGAGGCTAACTGGGGTAACATCTTCTTTAGGCATTTATAAGTCTCCAGTACTTATTCTTAAAGCGCTATGCCTTTCTGGATCTGCCCTTGGAAGCAAATGCAGAGCAAATTCGATTCAATGTATACAATCTCTTGAACTGATAACTTCATCTTCAGGACCTTAACTTCACGCAGCAAGAAGAAGGGGTGTACGTAATCTGCGGACTGATGCAGCACGTGGAGACGCGGCACCACCTGGTCAAATACGTGTTGTTCAACAAAATCTCGTAGGTTGTTTTACTTAATAAATCTTAATATGTTTAATATGAATATCAAATTGTTCTCTTAATGATTGATAGACATAACAACGCACCTTAGGCGTCATTTTGAAGTCTTTGTCTGTCTGTCTGTCTGCCTGTAATCGCCGCACGTGTGCACTGTTTTTTTTTTTTTTTATTGATAAGCTTTATTTTGACGATATTTTATAACTGTTTCATAAAAAACTATGAGACTCATCACAAGTTACCAGCCATGAAATAAACTCTAACATATTAACTTGTTTTTTACTATCGCCAACAAGAGCTTGTTTATTAAAACTCCTATCACTGGTCATTCAGTGATTGGACCGACGATTTCCAAGACAGAAAGAGTCATCCTACTACTTACATTTTTGTCTTCTTATCTTTGTTTTACCCAGGTTCGATAACTTCCTGAACGTGAAGTGTCCCGACGACACGGTCCTGCGCACCGTGATCCGCGACCCCTGGTGGCAGCGCCCAACCTCGGTGCAGGGGGAGACCGACCCTAGGATAGCTGGTACTGACTTTAACTTTACCTTCTACTAGTGAGAGAAAGCGCCCTAAATTCGCCTTGTCCGAAATGCTAATTGATTCTTTCCATATTTCCAAACTGCGCGAGTTCTCATGTGGCCAATTTACTGAAGAAATATTTAGAATTTTAAATATGCAGTATCACTAACTCACCATATGAAGATGGTCGTGGTTACCGACGCGTCCTGTAGGTCATGGGAGTACCGCATAAACTTACGTCCTACCATGGCGAGACATATAGGCCTCTCCCAATGAGCGCCAGCATCTCTATCCGAAGCGCGATTTATCCATTTGCTACCGACTACCAGACATAACTCGTCAAACCATCTTACTGCAGAACACATTATGCATAGGATTATGGGCTTTAGTGACAAAAACGTGTAGGTTCCAACGGCCCTCAGTTCATCATCATTATTGCGTATGGCAATCATCCTGCATGGATCAAAGATCGATGTATAGGTGTCTCAGCCAGTTTGCAGCGGCAGGCAAAAAATTATGCATATCCTCCATGCCACCGGTGGCAACACAGCGAAGTGAGCAATCATTTTTTAAATCAATAATGGGTTTGCGTTATTTACCACGTGGGAGAGGGTCTGCTCAGGTGCTCCGCAGTCGCATTGTGGTGCTTCCCTCAATCTCCACTTGTGTAGGTGATGGGTGGTTTTCCCGTGGTCAGATCGAAACCAATTTTCACCGGGTCCAGGGTGGTCGCCCAGACAATGCAGGCCCTTAGTTAACCTTAAGATATTCGAACTAGAGCAACTCTTAGTCCTGGTTCGATCCTGGAGTTGAACTATTCATTGGTCTGGTACAGTCATGAACGTCAATTTAGGGCCCATTTAACAAAAACTTCAAGTTGGCAATGTCATTAGATATCTGATTCCAAGTTATTTGCAACTTAAAGGATACTCAACCTTATTGCCGTGGAATGTCAGATTGACTTTGGACCTAAGATGGGTCAGTTTAAATTTCAGTTTTTGACTGCACTTACTTGCAGTTCGTCTAATTTTTTTACATTTTGTCTTCAGAAATGGCGGAAAAAGGCACATATACTCGCACCCGCAAAGGTAAGTTTACTGTCACTTTGAATGTAATGAAAATGAAAATCAATTTTATTTCAACCATAAACAACTAACAAAGGAAGCAGATGATAAATGATTATTTATACCTATACTTACTGTTTTCAATCCACAAAAACACTCTCCAATATTTTATTTTAAATGCACAATATGCAATCTACATATGGTATAAAAGGATTCAAAGCAACTCAAGAAGGTGGTCTAATCGTGTCAAATTAAGATGTCAAATATCTAGCGAAGAACGAGGAAGGCAACATAAGCCACTCCACCGAAGACCTCTCAAATTATACCAACGTTAATCATCATCAACATGAAGATGCTAATTAATAGCAGCTGTGGCTGCTGGCTGACCTGCTAAACTTATGTTTTCTAGATAAAACTGGCAAGCACCATGCAGTTGATGACAGCATCAAGGAAGCGCGTTACAAAGAGGACTGCAACAAAATAACCAAGGCCATAGCGCCTTTGGAGCAGATTCAGGTATCCTCAGTGAAGGGAGTCTCATTTTTTTTATGCGTTTGCGTTGCGACTTTGCGACGCGCTGCACGGTTGTACAGACAATAATTGTATTTTTTTTCGAAGCTGCTTTTGGTCTTTGAAAACCTTAAACCTGCAAGCCCACATTACGGTAGCGGTGCGAAGCAAGAAGGTGTAACAGCAGTGGTCTTAAATCAATAAGACGTGACGCCACTTTCTGAGTAAATTACAAATTGCTTTATAGCATTCTCTTATATTTTAAATGAAGATTTAATTTGTATGCAACAGTTGGAATTTATTCTGATGTTATTGGACAACACCGACGGCTCAAACATGGTGCCATCGACGAGGAAGATATTCCTGGAGAAGTTCAGGCGGTACATCATGGACAACTGCATTCTGGACATGGTAAATATCCACCAACTGCCACACATACTCCTAAAAGATATGTATTTCGGTTCACTAATGTTTCACGGAAACTTGTTTGACAAAACTTTATTTTACAACCAACGTTACATATTCATTTCATAAATATGTATACACTTTAGTACCTTGTCACTGTAATCGCTGTGATAATTGGTATATGGCAGGTTGAACATGACGTTAAATAGACAAGGTACTAAAGTATATACATATGTATTTATGAACTCGACTGTTTATAGACAAAATTATGAAATTTGTATTTGTCAATCGTTGGTAGCGTAATAAAAATTTGCTTAATGACTGACGATAAATTCATACGACCGACAGCATTAACTTCACTTCACTTCATCATATTAAGGTCCACTACCCCTTCAATTAGGTCTCAAGAACACAGCCTCATTACTCTTTTAAATAACTTAGGTATCTAATGACAAGTGAAGTTATCATTACGATAAAAGATATGAAGTGAATGATGCTTTCTGAGAGAATACCTTCACAGATTGAGTGAACGTCTCGGGATCATCTAATCTTAAACTAAACAGCCTTTTAACGTGTTTACGCTACATGTATATGAATTGGCTCAGGGTGACTTCGTCCACAGTCCTATATCGTCACATTCTTAACTCGTTCACAATGCCATATGGCCCACTATTCCAATTCGTCGGCAATCTTATATTGTCACCTTCCTAACTTGTCTACTTTTCTATATTGTCACCTTCCTAACTCGTCCACATTACTATATAGTCTACAGTGCTAACTCGTCCACTGTGTGGCTAAGTTCAGTTTGCGCTGTGGACGATATAGGAATATGGACGACTTAACACTATGGACAATTTAGTAATGTGGACAATATAGGAAATTGACGATATAAAAATGTGGCCGAGTTAGGAAGGTGACAATTTAGGAATTACATGCTGATGACATGGCATTGTGGACGAGTTAGGAAGGTAACGAAATAGGACTGTAGACAAATTCGCCCTGACCCTACGAATTTAGTGGCGGGGACTTTTGAATTAGAGGATGTCTACTCATACCACCGCGGTTGTTCCAGCGGTTGTTCAACATATCGCGCAACTCGCCGGCGATATCGTGGTGCTGCCACGCGAGGCTGCTCAGCGCTGTGCTGAAACTGTGGAACGAGAACCCGCTGGGCTACACGTAAGTACGTAGACCTAAACTATATTCATCCATCGTTTCTCCCCACATTAACCCACTGCAGGGCACGAGCTTGCTCTTTTTAGCGCCAACCTTTTCTGTCCTGCTGCCAAGGTATACAACTTGTCTAATTATTTCCCGATGTTCTTGACAAGTCATCTGATCTTTGGGCTTGCTACCGACCGTGTTCAAGTATTATACTACCACCAGGTCACTTGGTGGTCCGTCTAGAAGAATTACAAGCATAAAGGCAGAGAACATGAAACATACATTTTAATTCTCAGAGTTGGCAACGCAATTGCAATGCCATATGTCCAGAGGCCTCAGAGCTGACTTGCCATCATGTGGTCTGTATGTAAGCCATATTTTCCTGAATATTTCCTTGAATTTCAGGAACATGCCCCCACACGTGCCCACGAAAACCTTTATTGATGGGGAACTGGACTTCTACAATGTGGATCGGCTTGGCGGCGTGCTGCCGTTCCTTGTCAGGACGCTACGGTAAGTCATCATCATCGGTAGTTCTGCGATTGTAAACCGTTCACTACTAAGTTGATAAAAACCCTTGTTATAATGGTGACCATTACAGTGCTGATGTATGTAAAACGGCCACCAACTTTCATGAAACCTAACTAAAAACTATTCCGATTAAAGATTTTTTTTAAAACCACGTTCAAATCTACCCTATCTCTCGATCCTGTAGAAATTCCCGGTAGAGTGTAAAGTATTATCTCTTCCCTTCGAAGCGCCGTCGAGCCAATATCGCAAATTCGATGAACCTATAATGAAAATTGTTGAAAAATAATTAATCCAATTTGCTGCTTTTGCTCCGCTGTTGCCGCTATTCGATTTGTTGAAAAATATCCACCGTCGGTACAACAGGTGTGGAGGAAACATAACATCCTCTGAAGTTAATTTAACGGTCAATTAAGCTGCCTCAGGTGCAGGGATTTCCATCACTCCAAAACATCCACAATCAGCCGACCTTTATACACATAGTGGCTACGGGCACAGTATAAAGTATTCTCTCAAAAAGCATCGTTTCGACCTCGATTTCGCCCGACGCCGAGGATCGCAAATTGACTATTATATTATAAGTATTAAGTATGTATTTACTGTCACAAGTCATAATTATGTTAGAAAACTGTTTAGTTTCTTACGGCGCTACTCTTTAGCAGGCTAATTGCCGTGCACTGTTTCATGTAGGCATGCCTAAGTGAACATCCATCCTAGTCTTGGGCATTCCAGGTACTTTATATCTCGGTGATCACTCTACACTTGGATTTCACCTGCCGACTCCTAACGCCACCTTATTATGATCCGCGGACCCCTATAAATAAATATTTTTCTGTCTTACATAGGTGTATCTGTGTTTATGTTTATTTTAATGAGATGGTAGGTGTTGCCTTTTTGCGACGAAAGTTGTAATCTTTTGGTTGATGTTGCACAGTTGGATCCTTAAATCTGCCTCTACTTTTATTACCATATTAATTTTGTGTACAAATGTGGGAAAGCCCTTTCCGCACAAATATAACAACTGCTTTAGACACAATTCCGATAGCTCCTTAAAGTCAAATTTAATATTAAGCCAGTAATTTGTTAAACCACATTTTTTGAATGTTCGTTTTAGATTCGAATTACTTGATTTTCATGGGCAGATCAGGTGGTCAGTCTGTAATGTCTGAAACATTTACATGAAATGGGTCCATAATCCAACTTTCAGCGTGGTCTAGGTTGTTTATTTTGGATTTGAATTTATATCAAACTCTCGGCCGCGCCATTACTTTATAATCTAAATTAAATGTTCATTTTGTCCGGGGCCCCCTGGGGTAGGGGTGAGGACCCCTGGTTGGGAAACCCTGCTCTTGACATCGATGTTGGTTCCAGGCAGGATCTGGTGGACGTGCTGGGGGAGGACAGTCCGTTCGTGCAGAGCTTCGAGCCCAACTACAACCGAGGGGGAGGCATTGATATGGGTAACTATCTCCCAGAAACACTGAGACAGTTGGCAGGCAAGTGGGTCTACGGGGAAAGTGCATCTACCATCAATATCTTAGAGGCAGGTATGGTTTTTGGGAGACCCTATTTCTAAGCCTTGGTGGTCCGGTCCGTTCTTACTAGAGTTGTATATCTTATCAGCTGTATATCTGTAGACAGCTGGGCGGGTGCCCTAACAAATAATAAAAAATAAAAAACATTTTTTATTTCTTCTAATGTCTAAACTCTAATATATTCAGGCGTTCAATTTGGTGTGATTCTGATTATAATAATATAAACCCTATAACAAAAAGTAGTAAAACCGGCCATGTGCAAGTCGGGCAAGAACGGAACACTCAGTGCGCAAATCCGACTTTCACCTAACTCGTTTTTAGGGTTCCGTACCAAAATGGTAAAAAAGTAACCCTTATGGTGAGACTTCGTTGTCTGTCTGTGTGTCACAGCAGGTTTTCTCAGCAACTATAAATGCTATCAACTTGAAATTCGACATAGTTGCTTGCCCGCATCTGTTTTTAGTAAAAAAAATGTTTTTTTATAAATAGTTAAAAAGAGGTCTATGGGGGGTTTAAAAAATGAAAATGTTTCGATTATGGTAAATGGGGTGTCATATGAAAGGGCTTAATCTGCAACTTTTTAAAACTTTTTTTTTATATTTTTTTGGTATGCAGTTTTTGAGTTATAGCTAAAAATGTACAAATAATGACCGTTCTTCCGAAGACCATTATCTCCGAAGTTTACAAATCAAAACATCTGAAAAAATCCTGGCGTATAGATAATCATGTGTATTTTATGGGAAAAATAAAGCGAAATGTTTTTTTTTACAGTTTTTTAAAAGTAGCAAAAAAGCTTTGAAAATCTGTTTTAAAATTTAGCCTAGTCAAAATGGACGGCTGGTCAAAGTTCATAACAAAACGAGTATTTTGTTTTGCGAATACCAAGCGTATCTTAAATACGGAACCCTCGGTGCGCGAGTCCGACTTGCACCGGTTTTTTGTTCAAATACTGTTTCGCTTGCGAAAAGATCGACCTTTACCTGACCGCTTTACCCTAAGTTTAAAAAAAAAAGCTTTCGCCTAATTATTGGCGGAGACGGGCAGGAGCAACACTTAGAGAAAGGCACAATTTAAAGATCCATTTTCTGATTTGCTCCAAAGTCAACTGGTAGATAATGCCATTAGGCATTAAGTTCACCTTTTGACCTCAAATTTGTATTTTTGACAATAAATATTAAAGAAATAAATAGATAAAGACCTAGATATTGATGACAGAGGCACTTTCCCCGTAAAGGCACATGTCCCATCTGACCTTAATTCATAAATGTATCTTTATCTTTATCTTTATCTTTATAAATATAAAAAGTAGAAAATGCCGTCTTAACTTTAACTTTATAATAAATATCAGCGACGTTAAACAATATGCCCTTTTGAGGTGTTTTGGTATTGTTTTAAACTTGGACGCCATTACTGTCAAGTAAATAGGACCTATCAAAACGTTGACATTACGATAACAGACGCCGTGAGCCCGTTTCTATTCGTTATGTTTTTAAACCAATCGCGTCACTGGTAGATCACGTGACTCAGGTGATCTATACCACCGTGAATCCTCGTGTCACATCTTCTAGTGACGCAATTGGGTCCAAAACGAATATAACGCTAGTTAGCGTAGTGCATCTTAGCAGGGCCTTCAGGGCCTCTATTCGTGAAAACCATACCGTTTTAGATCTGTTATCATTAGGGTTAGGATTTTGGTGGCATTTCGTGGTTCTAGAATCCATGGAGTCGATATTTCCTAATTATTATAACACATTGATGTTGACCTTCGGTATTATCATATTCAAAAATGAACTACTTAAATACATATTTAGTTCGGTTATTTCATACCTATTAATATTTCCTTGTTTGTAACGCTTTCACATCAGAGATATCCTCAATACCAAAATTAATTTAAATTGGTGCGGCCGAATAACGAATAAATGAATTTAGAAATATTAAAATACTGAAGGTCAAAATCAAAGTGTTAATAGCGACTCCATGGATTCTGGAACCACGATTTGCCACCAAAAGTCCTAACTCTAGTTATCATGTTGTCAACGTTTCGATAGCTTTTATTTACTTCACAATAATGGCGGCTGAGTTAAACAGGTCAAAGACGATATGGTATTTACCCTCAAGAATAGACCATGGAGACCTTTTTATACAAATTGACCTAGTCCTTAACTAGCTCTAGGCTTGTAGGAGCTCTGGTTACAAAGCAAAGTTAAACATTTAATACTGTGTAACAACATTCATTATAATACTTTTCCACCACGTAGAGAGACATGTTTCACCTTTTTATTCTTTCAAAGGTAATCCGGGGCATAATCCATTGCTTTTTAACAGCATAAAATACAATTTTGCGCATTCATAAAATCCAATAGCCCTCGAAAATAAATGTGTAAGCTTTACCTCTTTAAAGCTTTAAAAATGCACCACCGCAGACCGGGAAAAATTGCATTTATTATTAAACCCACAGGAATGATGCATGGCTAGCGGGGAAGCACTTTAACGTTTATTTTGCTATAAACTGTACAGATTCCCGTGGAAAATGCATCCCTATTTTATTCTGCCTGTAATCATTTGCACAAAGTTGGAAATATATGCATACAGAGCATACGTCGGCTTAAAGTAATTGCTCGTAGTACCTAATAAGAACTGTCGGTAACATCTGAGAGTTTGAGACTTTGTGGTGTAGGTCCGCTGCCCTCCTGAGTAAGAGAGAGCCCAGAAAACAGTATTTTTTTAATTCTGTTCTGTTAGTAATAAGGACAAGTATCACTTGATATTGCTACAGTAATATTATCTGAGATACTGCCTATTGGCTGAGGAGGGCAGGACGTACTTCGTATGACACACTTTTGGACTTTTGGCCCTGAATTTACAATAAATTCACATTCAGAAAACCCCTCTTTCTCCTGTCCTTTCTGATGCAAGCGTAGGTTGTCCTGCGAGCTTTTCGGTGGTCTCTGAGTGCCCTTACCATGAGTTATAATTACCGTAGACGCTAGCAAGTCGTTTGCTCTGTCCCTCGCACTCTACAACAATACTGTGAGGGACAGAGCATTCGACTCGCTAGTGAGTACGGTAATTGTAACACATACTCGTAGCAAGGGTACTCTGATGTATTAAATTTAAATAAACAATATCGTGGGGCACTGAACGCAGATTAATCTCTAGAGTCCCAGGCTTCCCAGTACCTGTAATGGGTTTTAGACAACAATAATAATTCATGTAGGTCATCATGTCAGCCGAAAGACGTCCACTGCTGGACATAGGACTCCCCCAACGCTCTCCACTCAGACCTGTCTTGTACTTTACGCATCCACCGCTCTCCCGCGATCCTTACAGGGTCGTCACTCCATCTTGATGGAGGCCTACCTACAGCTCGTCTTCCGGTCCGCGGACGCAACTCCAGAACCTTCTGACCCCATCGGCCATCAGTCCTGCGAGCAATGTGCCCCGCCCACTGCCACTTCAGTTTAGCTATTCTTCGGGCTATGTCGGTAACCTTAGTTCTACTGCGGATATCATAATATCTGATTCTATCACGCAGAGAAACCCCGAGCATAGCCCTCTCCATAGCCCTCTGAGTGACTTTGAGCTTCCTTATGAGGCCCATTGTGTGCGCTCACGTCTCAGATCCGTAAGTCCTCACTGGCAACACACACTGGTCAAAGACTTTTGACTTCAAACACTGCGGTAATTCATGTAGGTATAAAGGATAAATTCTCATTCATTAGAGAAAGAAGTTTTCTTTGTTCTAACGCTAGATACATTCATGTAGATACTGACCATAAATTTTAATTAGATCGTTGGCAAAATACTTGAAAAACGCCCAAGGTTTATCTAAAGGAAATTCTCACGAGTTTTTCCTCTATACTTATATGTATAGACGATATTATGATATGGTCCATTTCGTAAATGTTCTTTCGCAAAATAAGGTATTTTTTGTGAAACATCCCTTTCGCAAAATGTCCCTCTTAATTATTTATAATCTATTTAAATAACACAATGTTTATTAGGAATTGTTTTCTTCTTCAGCGTTAAACCACAACAATATTTTAAAAAAAGGTGGCCGTCCTCTGAACGGACATTTTGAGAACGGACTTTATGCAAAACCAGGGCTCTCTTACTTAAGGGACGTTTTGCTTAACACGTTGGCTGCGGGAGAAGGCACAAAAAGCCCCATGCGTGGCCGTAATCCTGTGCGGCACTGAAAATAGTGTACTTTCGTACGGTGCGGGGAGCGTATCTTGGCCAATCGTTGTAGTAGGACAGAGACAAATATTGTTTTCTGTATTGCTCTTAAATTTTGATAATATGGCATACTTAGTTTACGTGGGGGGCACATTAGACCTCTCCCGCACTGAATGACTTTTTTTTCACTTAGGTGCGGGAAGGGGTCCAATAGACCTTCGACCCATCACACGCCCCATCCGCACTGGATGTTGACAATTTCAACGGGTAGTGATGCACCGCACACGAACCGCGATAGGGGATTGTTTTAATTACCGAGGTATTGTTTGTGTTTGTAGTGATTGTGAAGAAAAATTAGTGCACCATCAAAGGGGCAAAACGAAGCTGAATTTTTTATTTGATTCTGAGGAAGAAAATGATACCGAAGGATTAAGGTATCAAAAAGTATACCAAGTCAAAATATAAATAATGAGAATGTGACGGGCGGTATAGATGTGAATACGTTTTTTTATTCTGACAGTGATGAGAGCATTTTTAACTTAAAATGTCGTAAGGTAAAGAAAATTCATAATGACAGAATACAAAATCAGGTTGCAACTCAGATTGATGCGTCATTATGTTCTTCGCCTTTGTTCGCATTATGTTTAGAGTGTTTTAATGAAAACCGTTCAAAATAAAATAATTAAACTACTATTTAGTTACGACGGTTTTTATTTTTCTTGTTTCGTCGGGTGAGAATACGTTTGTGCGATGTCTAACAACCTTCTTTAGGCAAACGTATTCTCTCCCGATAATATAGTAATCGTTTCCCATCCCTAAAATGGCTTAATTCGGTCAATCCAGTGCGGCAAAAGGTCTAAAAGACCCCACAGTTTAATACATTTTTTTTTAATAGTTCTAAATGTCTGAGACCGGGGCGAAGCCAGAACCATATTGCTTAACAGATGTAAATTGCTTGGGTATAAATTTCTATGCAGTACGGTAAACTTCCACGGAAAAATAACTAGTTTTTTTTTTCTTGCGAGGTGGGGCACAATGGACCTAGTGCCGCACTGAAGTTTAAGTAGGGTAGGGGCTCTTTGGACCTATTAACGCACCAGAATAACAAACCTGTAAATCAATCCCGCAGCCAACGTGTTAAAGGACATTTTGAAAACTTCATTTTTTGCGAATGGGACGGAAGGAACATTTATGAACGGTGTAAAATCTTCATTTTTTTAAATAAATATTCTTAAAAACTTCCCCTGCAAAACATTTCTTGGGTATAGAATTGGCGATTAGCAAGCGTTAATTAGCCACAATTTTTTTTTTCGAAGCAGTTTAATTTGTTATTTTCCTTATTATAGAACGGTTTTTTTTGTTAACGTTAGCACGCCACGGATTTTTAAAAGTATTCGTACTTTTTATTATTTGTTTTGGTAATTGACCCGATGATCCTCAGCATATATTACAATACGCCGTAAGTCCAAGTTTTATGGAACGTAATGTTGTTTTTAGGTTTTCAAATTGCAGGTGTGAGCGAGATGGCCGCCGGGTCGCCGGGGCTCGCGACTCTGCCCCAGGTGATCTCGTCCATGGCGCGCTTCATGCACGCCTCCATGCCCCCGATGCCAAACAGGTAGGTGCAGTACTTACCATTTGCTTGATAGCCGTCGGCTAGCTATCGCTAACACTCTCGCACTTGCAAACAGTATATTTCAGTGCCAGTGAAAAGGAGAATACGACGAGTTATGCCCTTATGTTTTTACTACACCATTACGCTTGTTTTGATTCTGCTTGTTCGGTTTAGTAATGTAGCAAGAGGACTCTAGCTATCCCCTAACACACTTGTTTCGATTAAGCTATGTTAGTTACTCCCCCCTAAAAAAAACATTCAACCTACATTTAGGTCCTCCATTATTTGCTTACAAAATGACAGTTGTACAGTTGCGTAACAACGAGGACATTTATTAGTACTGAAAACTATTCCCTTATTGCACAATGTGCATAAAGGCATAACTCGAAGCGTTCCGTTGCTGCGTTAACAGCGAGTGTTCATATCCGCACCTCGACCACCTTGCTATTAGCTAGAATGCTCTCCATAGGATACTTCTCGTTATATATATATATATATATATATATATATATATATATATATATATATATATATATATATATATATATATATATATATATATATATATATATATATATATAAGAATTGTTTTATCCATAGAACAGTCGTAGTTAAGGGAACAAGTCATCTTATGTCTTAAGTATCAAAGAATTGATTTACACAAATGATATTATACCGTTAAGCTCTCGTGACTTAGGGCATAACTCGAAAAATCTTTAAAACTAAAATGAATTGCCAAATGTAAAACCAGTAATCAATAAACAAAAGTTTAGAACAATGCTGCTTAATTCCCAAAAATGTCAAAACATTCCTTTGCTTCTACTGTAAAGTAAAGATTTTGAGTTATTGCCTTTTTCACTGGAGGCACTGATTTGTTACTTGTGTTACATAGAAATAGGAAGAAAGCCGATAGCTATTTAGCAAATGGTGGAGCTGTGAATCCTTTTAAAGATGCGGTGTTTGGGCGTGGTAGAGAAGCCAACACAACATTGGTTTAATATAATTTCAAGTCCCAGCTTGAATATAATTTCATCGGTCGTCTAAACAGACGAGAAAATTCCAAACGTATATGTCATATTTTATTCAGAGACAATTTGGAACAGTTTGAAGGAACTTGAGTTCTCAAAAGCCTGCATAGAATCTGTGATTCCTTTTCAGGTGTTGCCCGTGTTTATGTGAGGCGGTGATCAATAGACACAAACCAAACCAAACCAAACTGCCCGCTTGATAACGGGGCCTAGTGATCGATATCTATCTGGTGGCCCGTTCATTTCTTTGCCTTTTTTAGCATACAGAGTTTTGCCTGATAAAATTAGAGCTAGCCGCTCTACGAGTAAATGTTAAACTATCGTTAGCGCTGCGTGAGACCCAGGCGCTCGTCTCCTTGCTGTCGCCGTGTTAGATTCGGGGCCCAGTTTCCAACATTGTCCTTCACCAAATATATTTATAATAATACTCCCCGCCAGTTTCGGCCACGGCGACTGCCAATCTTGTTGCAGAAAGACCTGTAACACTGCGGACATGTGAGCACACCGTTCGTATAATTGTAAAATATAGCCGTAGGTTGTCGGGGTTTTAGACGATCTCTGTTGGTGTCAAGGTCATTAAACTGTTGGAATTCAAAATCCCGGACTTTGTGCTTTACCAAAGTTCTCCATTCTGACCTCATGGATGCCTGGTGTTCCCACTGCGAAGGCTCTATACAGCACCGTTTCACGTGCCGCTTAAGCACATCTTAGCCTTTGTAGCTGAGGAGCTGCCCGCCTTGTTTCCGCTTACCCTCCTCAAGTTGCGAGTAAAAGATGCGCTTAACCACTCGCTGCTCTATCATGACAGTGACCGCACCACCGTAGCTGCCGCCGCATGAGGTACTCCTCAATGCCACCAACCTTTGCCCTACGCGAAACCTCAGTATTCCGAACGTGGTCAGATCAAACGTTCCAGCATGCGGATGTGCCGACAGTATACGGTCCACGTTTCGGCAGAGTAAAGCATGTTAGGCAACACGACTGCCATGTATACTGCAGTTTTCGTTTCCAGCTTCAAGTCATGCGAACTGAAAACCTTAAGAGTCGAGTTTGCCGAATGCAGCAGCTGAAGCACCGATCCTAATGTTGACTTCGGCGTCAAGGTTGCAGGTGTAATTGTGCTCCCCAGATAGCGAAACTTATCAACCCGTTTTAATTTATCCTCACCGAGCCTAATCACTAGCGTCTCTTGATAATGATTGTCCAATAACATCGCTTCTGTCGTCTGTCTGTGTGTGTCTGTTGTCGCTTCACCAAATATTGGGACTTTATTAAGACCACAATTTTTCTCCCCAACAGCCTGCGATTTGGGGTTTCGAACGAAAAAGAAAGAGAGACGAATTCGTATTCGTGTTGGTTTATCATTTAGCTTATCGACATTCGACTTGATGGAGAAAGCAATACGTATTGTAATTTATTGACTACATCTATAGGTGAAAGTAGGTTTTGGCTGTGTTAGTTTCGCAGCAGTCGACACTATCAAATTGATTTCAGCAATGGGAGAAACGCAACGCGAGGAAACGCATTTAATTTCGGATAAAACGCGAATAGAAATGCTTCTGCAAAGACATAAATAGGTATTTTTACGCTCACGCCCTCATTATTACCATAGTGGAGTGAGCAGAAATACAGGATTATCCACAACTCTAAGACTTGTTAATTCTGTAAAACCACATTTTGCTCAAACAGGCTATGATAATCAGTGTATCATTAGTGACAGGTTGCAAGCCCATCGCCTAACAATACTACAAGCCTTTAATTACCTTACTCGCCTCTTACAAAATTAAAATCAAAATATTTATTCAGTAAATTGGCCACGTATGGGCTCTTTTACACGTTACGAGTTCCACGGGAAGACATGGAGTGGCACTATTATAAGCCGGAAACCACACTAAATTAGTATTACCTAATTTATTAACTTTTGCAAATAAAAACTGTGAAATGTTACAATTTCATCTACTGCATGATAGCTGAAATATCGTGGAGGGCAATTTGAACTAAGTTTGAACTGAATGAGTGAAGAACTAAGTTTGAACTAAGAATCCTGTAGACTGTACTGTACGTGTACAACTTATGTATATATGTCAGTACTACCAGTTCCTTAATAGCTTTCGGCTCTGTTCGTGTCTCTACGTAAAGACTGGCAAATGTGTCAGGAGCGAGTGCGAGTGTGATGACGATAGACAGCCAATGTCAATCTTAAAGAAATGGTAGTACTGTACTTACTGGACACTTCGCTCAGAAGCACCCATCACAACTCCCCCTCAACGCCCTCCATGGAATCAGACAACTCCATCTGGTCGTCGTCCTACGTCGACACCTTCAGCGACGCAACCAGCTTCGCCTCTTCGACGTTAGTAACATAAAGAGTGCCCGAGAGCTCTCCTTAAATATTACATCATACGGAAGCCCCCTATATATCATTTCAGGGGTTCTAGACAAGATGCGTTCGGCGAGCGCTATCCTTATCGAAAATGTATATATGATTTACAGTTTTAGTTGCCCCTGAGGCCCTAGCTAAGATGAGTAAGGCTAACTAGCGTTTCTATTCGTTTCGTTTTTACGTCACTGGTAGATGACGTGATACAAAGAGTCATGTGATCTTCCAGTGCCACGACTGGTTTCAAAAGGAATCGAATAGAAACGCTAAATTAGCGTAATGCATCTTGGCTAGGGCCTCTGTACACCTAAGCTAAAAGAGTCAATCACATAGTTAATAGTACATTATGATACAAGTGTGCTAAGTTGACCATTGTATACAAGGCGCTATTGTGTGCGCACGAGCGAAAGCGAGTGCGCCACAAGAAAGCCGCGTATATTATGGTCACAGGCACACCTGTTACATACGACGTTTTTCAACACACTTGCGAAAAAAAAACAAGACTTCATTTAGTCAAATTTTAATGTTATTTGCCGCATAAAAACTGTTTGTCTCTAAGAAAAAAAAAGGTATAACCCGACTAAATTATATCGCTTCTTCTTCGTACTTACAACTTGGTAGGTACTAGGCTACAAATGTAAATTGTTTGGGTTAATAAACTAAAGGCACTTGTGCGTAATATACTGAAAAAGCACGCGTGTTTAATATCTAGGTTTATGAGCCAAAAATCGGTGGAATAAAAAGGTCGTTTTGAGCAAGTGTGTTGAAAATATATATTCTAAATCAATATACTCGTAATAATTGGTTTTCGTGTGATGTAATTTTTGTACTGAGTAGGACATCCTGTATAGCTGGCATTTTTGGGATAAGCGCTATATTTAATTGTTAACTTTGATTGTTTTTATATCGTCCTGAATTCGTATATGCATATTGTTACCTCAACTATGATAGTTTTTTTTCCTTGGTGTATGTTGGTGTATGCGGTAAAGGATATTTTGCACTGTTGTATTGTATTGTTTACGAACCGATCTCTTTACTAAAGTATAAAAAAAACAACAAACTAAAATAATTTACAAGATATCATATCACCAACTAAATTAAACTTGTAGGCCAACTCCAAGATTGTTTCAGGGATTATCCTCAAAAACTATTTTGTATGCTATACGAGAATGTATTTATTTTTTACTCTGTTAGGCTCGACGTGGCTTGTCCGACCGATTTAATGTTTGGTGCTATTGTTTTGGGTTACCTACAATATATTTATAGGGCTACGGGAGAGACCGCTCTGGCGCTGAAGGGCACGCGCTCCATGATGCCCGGCGCGGGCGCAACGGACGTGAGGACTGCGTACCTGCGGCTGATGGACGGCCTGCTGGCACTCTACCATGGCGCCGCCATCAAACACGCCGAGAAGGTGAGGGCATGGGCCCTAACATGGCTGCGTTTATCGCGTGACAAAGTTTGGATAAGGCATCCGTCACCTTTTGACACGTAAATAAGTACGACAGTGACGGATGCTTTATCCATAGTAGCCATACTAGGCCCACATAGTCCGCATTATTTTCGTGATGCATTGCGTCGCTGCAATAGCTCCCGGCTCAAAAATGGTAGAACAACCCGTCAATGGATTGCTACAAATATGCGGGCTATCGGCCAATGAAACTGAGCCTGACGAATCAAATCCTACCTATCTGTAGCGCTGTCCTTTTCATTTGGAACTAAGCAGGTAGGTGATTTTTATAAACAACTCGTTCTAGAGCTCGACGCACCAAATATTAACCGACGAGTTGAATTTAAGGGCGTGTATTTTAAAAATTTGAGTTTACCGGCTTTATTCGTTGAGTGAGCGAGCTTGTATGACTTCGCTCATTATATCGGTCGTTCGACAGGAATGTGAATAAGGATGTGTGTGTATGTCACCATCACGCTCTAACAATGTTCTCCGATTGGGGTCAACCCAAGGCGCGCCCCTTTTCTTAGTTTACCTTAAGGCTCGGCAAAGAGGGTGAGACGTGGTGAAGTTATTTATATAACTACAATGTTTTCAGGCAGTTCTCTGATTAAAATTAGATGCAACTAGATGTTCCAATTTATCTTTACCCAAAAACTGCCTAAAAGGATTGATGTCACTCCGAAAAATGCCTTAAACTGTTGCAGTCCTACAATTTCAAATTGTGCATTGGTTCGTAAAATCTCTATTTCATGATGTTAAATTTAAAAAAATCGGTATCTTGTATGTATTTTCCTCTTAACAATAAGTGGAAAGTAGCTTTTACTTAACTTAGGAAATCGTCTATTATTTTGCAGCTTTGTGAACTCAGGGATAATCAGCTGGACATGGCTGACTGCCTGCACGACATTGAGAACCGAATGAGCATCATACGAGCAGAATTGAACGCTGGTAGCTGTTAGTACTCTTGACATTACTTTGTTTATTTAACAGCCTTCCCAGGGCTCCCTTCAATTCTTCCATTCCTGCAGGCATATCATGGCAGTCTCCCACCAGTCTTAATCAAAGGCATTAAGGCAGCGTCCCGTGGCCCCCTCATATTATTATTGTGTCTCCTAATGATCTAAAGTATTATAATTTTTTTTTTTTAATGTGTGATTTTTGTAAGTAGTATTTAGGCCAGCTGGAGCTGACATATTCAACGTTGAGCAAAGCTTCTAAATAAATAAAGAGGAAAAAAAAAGTATTATAGTATAATCGATGGGTGGTTTTTTGTTGTGTACAAATCAATACACAATGTAGGTACAGCATATATGACAAAGTTTAATAACCTTTCGTGTAGTCAAATTAACGGAAAAAGGTGGCTATTTTAATCTGTTAAGTTACCTACTCATAGGATAATTGTTATATACTTATATCATATCGACAGTTCTGTGACGCAAACTCGTATATTGAATAATGCCCAGTATAAACTGACACGCACTAAGTATGCACTCGCGTACTTAGTGAGGGTCAGTTTATAGTGGACAATATTCCATATACGAGGTTGAGTCACAGAACCGTCGATTTGCCCTATAAATTGTGCATTCATTTATACAACAAAGAAAACCTCTTCTATTTCAAGACAAAACTTTAGTTTATTAGAAAACACAACAATAGTATTGAGGGCGCCACTGGACGCTCACTGCAGGTTTAAGATGATCTTTCTAACTTTGCTTTGGTCTGCCAAGATGCCGGATATAAATACAAACTAACATTCACAGTTCAAGCGACTAGCGAAACGGAAAGAGTCAAACGTGAACTTACAGAGAGGATGCTTCAAGAACTCGATAGATCCAAGGCAGTGTACGAGGTATCGTTGATATTATAAAGGTGATGACTGACTTGTAACATTTCGGTGTAAGCGCGGCCCTTATCTGGGTGCGATAAGATTACACCGAAATGTTACAAGTCAGTCGCCACCTTAACCCTACATTAATTAAACATTTCTATTGTTATTTAATTTGACAGGAAAGTATGGAAGTATCTCTGAATATACCCATGAAATATGTTACCCCAAACGCCTAGAAAATTGTTATTAATTCTATCACATTATTAGGCAACCTAGATTTGAAAACTTATTGTTGAAAATTGTAGCACAGTAAAAATATTCACAAAAATCATGTTAAGTTTGGCAGCGGGGTGCGGTGCTTCCCTAAGCCATAAGAAGCCAGTAACCCTGAGGTGGTTCCTACATTCGATAGCTAAAGCTGATTAATTTCTCTCAATTTAGTATTGAGGTTGCATATACTACAAAAAGTTTAGTAGCAGGTGCCACTTTTTGGTTTAGCAGGTCAGCAGCCACTGCTATCATTGCTAGCTAAACAAGATCAGCTTGCTTTTGCCCAGGAGTTAGAGTAAAACAACAGTCAACTTCGGAAATTGTTACTGCTAGCTGGTAGTCTAATCCTCGTTATAAGTATGGATGACTCCAGGAGAAGCTGGAAGCTGGCGCGCTGCAGATGGCGTGGGTGATCGGGGCCATCTGGACGAAGCACCGGCAGGCCGATCTGACCAAGCACTTCGCGGGCACTCTGCACTCAATGCGAATGGCCTCAGACATGGACTACGCTACGCACACGCAGGTCTAATTGCTCCTTTCTTTTAGGTTTTTTTTCTAGCCCCCTGATTGTATAAGGGCTCTAGGCTTAATAATATTCCTAAGATCCATACATGCATTTGCATTTTCTGTTAACTAGTCATCCCTGTTTCGTTTTATATGAACACTAGTGACCCGCCAGCGGCTTCGCCCGCTGCAAATTTCCGACTTTCCCGGTGGTTTTTTTTCTTTCATACAAACCTTGCCCTGACAATAACGAATACAACCGAAAAGGAATCAGCCAAATCGGTTCAGCCGTTCTCGAGTTTTACAAAAACTCGAGAACTAACTCGAGAAAAACTCGTTTTAGTTTTAGTGAGACTAACGATCAGCAATTCATTTTTATATATATAGATATAACGGTTACCTATCATTTCATCTTCTTCATCAACTGTATCATTTCATCTTATTTAATTTTATAAAACGCTATTTTCTGCTGAACTCATGATGTTTTTAAGATATCTTAAATATTAATTACATACATTCAATATACGACTCATGCAGCTAGAAATGCCTTTAGTTGAAATCTAACTTCTGCGTAATGACACGTTGGTTGACGGTGTCTATATTTCTTGGGATTTTTGTAAACATTTGCTGTAAAAAAAGTTCATCTTTCTAACCCAGAATAGAATGCGGTTCCTATGCTTGGGAACATAACAATAAATGGACTTTCTATACATTCAAGAACTACTTCTCAGCTTCAAATCCGTTCTCATGTGTATTTATAATTCAGGTAGCCAGCAAAGAAATCCTTGCCGGAAAGAGCTCCTTACTAGCCGGAAGCAGCTATGCATCGTTACAGCTAGAATACGAATCCAGCTCTGACCAAAGGTATGAAACCCAAGAAGAAGCATCCCACTACTTAGTTAAAGTGCAACGTTAAATTATTTTGTAGGCCGCATCTTTAAGGATTGAAACAACAGAAATTAAGCGGTTCATTTGTGTGAGTTTGTCCCTGATAAAAAGATAAAGATAATAGATGGTTTATTCAGTAAGTAGGCCGCACGGGCACTTTTACACTTCAAAAATCTACCAGCCCTTCGCAAGAGACCACTGCTGAGAAGAAACGCCGCAAGAAACTCAACAGTCAGTCGTTTTTTAAACACTACACTACTTATACAATTACAATTACTTGATAATATACAATTATATAGGTATAAAACAATGAATATAATATAAAATGAAAAAATATTTATATATTCAAGCGTAGCTTGAGCAGGAAAATGTGTCAAAACTCAGAATGTTCATAGGGAGTAGTAATAAAAAAAAGAAAAAAATATATACTTAAGTACCTATGACAGTGCAAGACAACCACATACAAAGTTTCGATACATTATCCTACAGAAACCGTATATTTTTATGACTTTATTATTAAGTTATTTAGGTGTTTAGCTTATTGTTAGTTTAGGCCAAGCATTTTTATCTGTTAGATAGGGGATCCCCTTGAAATATCGACGAACGTTTCATCGAATGTGTCATTTCACCGAATTTTATTTCATCGAAAGCTAATTTCTGCTGAAACCTTAATAGTTTTCAAGTTATCTTGAGCATTATTTACGTTGGTTAGGTTAGGTTAGACTTGTGACCACAAATAAAATAAAGCTCCTGCACGTGGAAATGCCTGTCGATGAAATGAAAATTCGGCGAAGTGAATCGTTTTATGAAGTGAGTTTCGATATTTCAAGCGTTAGATAGTCCTCGACACTATAAGGTCGAGGAGCTTTAGAAATCTATGATTTATAAACCTTACAGACACGATATTTGTTTATTATTCACTGCATGTTCTCACGAAGGTTCCTAACATTTTCTAGTCCCCAGAGTCCAAACTCGAGAGTGACAACGCCCCGGGTAGCGTCGCACACGCAAGTCGGGTCGACGAGTCACGAGTCCGGCCAAAGTAAGAAATTTGTTTCACTAAGCATTTCAATAAAAGTAGAGGAAGCCTGCGACTTTGTTCTTACGTGTGGAATTAGATTCTTGCTACACTTCTATATCTACCCGTTTAGTACACCCCAGGAATATTTCCTCCAAATTTTAAGCAGAGCCTTTGCGGTTCCAGAATCACGGAATAATTTTATATGTCGTATAGGTTCAAAGGTAAACGACATAGGCAATCTGATGGTAAGTGGGGTCTGAGGGCCGTGGACATGCTATCTTAAGATTAGTAATGCGTTGCCAACCCTGTAGGCTAGCCAAGATGTAAACGGTACTAAGGTGTCGGTTTTATAAAATGTATGGAGTTGACGCTATCTGTCAGCTTACGTCATTGATTTTATCGATATTCTAAAATCGCTTATGTAGCGTTATTCATCTTAACTAGGTCCCCTGAGGACTATAAAGAAATATGTTTATCTTTATACAGAGGCTAACCCGCGGGAGTTTAGCGACTCCTTGTTCGCGTTTGTGCCGGAGTACCACGTGGATGCCATGTTGGAGCTATGCAACACGCTGCGGCTCTACATGCACCCCACGATCCCCGTGCATCAGATACCAGGTGATTAACTACGTCCACATAAGAGTGCTTGATCTCGCGTCCTCATTTTTAAGTAAGTATAGTCTATATTCGTGTGCCTTCGACATCTCCTTTATTCCATCATCATTATTTAGCCGAAAGACGGCCACTGCTGGACATAGGGCTCCCCCAAATTTTGCTACAACGACTGGTCCTGGGCTGTATGCATCCATCGGTTTCACGGAACCAACCTTAGCCATGTCGAGTGCGTCCACGTACAGGAACAGTCTGTGTGACGTCTTCCTGTGCCCGGACGCTACTCGAGAACTCTTCGACCTGTTCTTATTTCGCGGCTTTGTTTGATTATACAGAATTTTAACAACCATTTATTTACATTTTAACATGACATGCTTTATTATAAAAGAAGGGAATTACGGTCGACGTTAGCTGACGGTGAGTTTGTTAGCGGGAGCCAGTGGTGATGCGGGGTAGGTAAGCGTGCAACTACGCACTGCGTACTAAAAGTCGCCTCGAACCTCGCCTCCCTCAACATCTGTAACTGTGATTGCGCCTGAACTTGTCGAGCCATAGTGTCAATGCAAGGTTGTGGATTTGTCAGAGTGGGACGAGCTGGTCGTGTCGTGTGCCTCGTTCCTGTGCTCCGAGTTCGCGGACCAGCGCATTGTACTGGCCAGCACGCGCGAGTCCCTGGTGCAGACCCTGGCCTCCTTCGCCACGCAGCCGGCCACCATGAGGGCTATCGAGAGGGTGCCCATGAAACAGTAAGAACCTATCAATATGTATGAGGAGCATGCGCGTCTATATGCATAACAAATTCACGCAACTCTTGCGATTCATACATATCTTTCGGCCGCAGCACTCAATCAGTTCATGATGTTAATGTTCTATCATCTGTGTGGACGAGGATTGTCATTTTGTTCTGTTGCAGACAGATGAGCATGGTGCAGGAGCTGGTGCGCCCGTACCAGAACCGTGCCTGGGCGCAGTCCAACTGGGTGCTGGTGCGCTTCTGGCACGGCTCAGGGTTCGGCTTCAGGCATCGGCAATGGCCACATCTCGCCGCCAGGTAGGTATTGCAGATTAATATTCCATAACTCTAAGAAATAACTAAATAACTAAAAACTCTGCCCGTGTCTTCACAATTCTTCCAGTCTAATGAGGCTAATCTCATTCTTTTAGATACGGTGACAGGGAGCCTACAGTAAACAATCTTGGAGCTAAGGTGGACGCTGGACTTATGAGCCAATGTTTTGGTATGTCTTTCTAGCTAGATGCAGCATAACGGTGAAAAAAAAAATTTCATGTCTCATAGGGTTTTCTTTTTCGCGATAGCTTACTCGTTATACGATTACACCGTTACATGATATCAGGCTCGTTTTTAACGAGCTTCACTGGAGCTGTCAGAGGTTAGGAGCAAGGAAGAAACTCATTCACATGATTCCTACGCTTAGGCGCAACAGTAATCACCCTGCTGTATCTACTAATATTTTTAACCGTACCCTCTCTTCACATATCTAAACTCACAGGCAATTGTCCCTATAATACCTATTTAACGTAATTGTTATGCGTAGATATTTGGCAAGATCGTAGCAGGTGGAAAGAAGTGGTCTCTGTAAGACTTAATAATTTCATACAAACGTACATTCAATTACTTACTTACGCAGTGACCCAAAGTGGATCTTGGCTTTCGAAGCCAGATTACGCCATCAGGACGATGGCGTAATCTGGCGTCCGCTGAAAAAGTAAGACATTTCATAAAATAACAACAACACTCATTGCACCTTTGTTTATTTATTTTCATTATATTGAATGAGTGCATGTTCTAATCTCCAGGCCCGTGTCCATCAGAAGTAATCCAGGGCCGCATCAAGGACTATTTGCTGGCCCACCCGAAGGAGGCGGCGTCGTTCTTCAACTCGCTTCTCAGTCAACTAAACTGGGCGTTCTCGGAATTCATCACTATGATGCAGGAGGTCAGACACTACACACACACACACATACACTTAGAGACACCACACACTAGCGTCTTTTGAGCCTCGGCTTGCTGCCAGCGCACGCGCAGCTTATTGACGTTGCGTCTACGCTGCATAGACGCTGGTCAGAGTGTAATACTGTCCCTCGATAGACGCCACTAGCATCGCATCGCCGTTGCGCCGACGACGTTACGTCGCAGCTGCGCCGGCGCAGAAAAGATGCTAATGTGGGGTTTCTTTACACACTAGAAGATACTAAGAGTTATGTTTAATTCATTGCAAGAGAAATAGGTAGACGCCTAGAAGGTTAATAAACCCGGTTTGATAATAACTTGATGGATAGTCACGCGTTTCTGTTCATCACGAAGTCTGTTTTAAATATCATTTGTTCGCCACATTGTAAGATAGTGAGAAAATCTGCGCAATAAAACAACCTTGCTGCAAACACGAGCTTAGAAAATCAAGAGAATAGTAATATACAGGGTGTCTTGAAACTCTTGTGATTAATTTTAACTGTAGATAGGGTGGATTATTTGGATCATCCCTACATTGTTAATTTTTTTTTAAGTTAATATTTGACCGAGTTACAGACTGATTTATCATCGCCTTTCCTGACGATGCTCTTAGTGTGCCCCATCTTAACTAATTCATTCATAATTATGTGTCACAACGTATTGTAAATAAACAAACTGTTCCCTCTGAAAAATGATTGTGATCATGGTCAAAGCTTCCATGGGGTTCATAAAACTAAGACTTTATTCTGTAATATGAACGAAAAGAGGGTCTCTATTAAGGATAAGGGCCTAATATGTAAATAATTTAAATATGAAACTTACGATTGCGATTTTTAATCACACTCACACAGCTAAAATAGCACTTTTACTTTAAACTTCTTTTACGAGATCACGAATCATGGATTTATTTTATTCATTTGTACCACTATCAGGTATAATTACGAATAAAAAACAGAACAATTAAAACGAATCACTACGTTGAGACTGTGGTTTGACAATTTGACATAGTATTTTTTTAAATCTTGTACCATTAAAACTCTTTATGAAAAGAGGTTTAGGTTTCTTTTATTAAAATAAAATTGTTCCTACACGTAACGTTTTATCAGAATTACATTTAAAGCTGGTGTCATATACGTTGTTGAAAGATATTCGGATCCCAGAAGAAAGAGAAAACATAAAATTGCTTCGTAAGAAGAGGTCGACGTGGTGACACTACAGTATTCTTAAGAAGCAACCATCATTTAATGGTGGTCATTTAGTTGGCAGTAATAATTTATTAGTCAGAAGGTTTTGGGTAAACATTGGATGATGTTACCAAAATTCCACTCCAACAAACACCCTCATTTTTTACAAACCTAAGTTACCGACTTGCTATACCTTTGCCACCAGTGCTTGATGATCTACATTGTCTGATGCTATTGCTGAAATGCATGGCCCCTCTACTCAACTGGCATGTCTGGCATCAAGTTCAGCCCGTGCCTGACTAGCGCAGCTATTATGCTGCTGGGTTTTGTTCCTTTGTGAAAACATTTAAGCATATTGATGGCTTCCTCTACCTTGCTTATAACTGCATAACGTTGGGCCAAGTCTGTAGATTTACCTTGAGTGTTCGTGTGCGTTGGTGAATTGGTCATGCTACTCTCCCGTATAGCCATTCGCATAGCATAGCGTGGCTGTAAATCCTAGTAATAGATTTAAGTACTGAACTTAAGAAAATGGACACACGCATGCACATGCGAAAGAATAGCCTTGTTTAAGGATCTATTTAAAGCATTTCATGATTAAAAGGATTATAGTTATTAAGAAAATAAAAAAATATACGGAGACATTTTTTTATTATCTGTGATCGGTTTTTAAAGTCATAATAGACGGACGTCATTCAAACAATGTAAACAAAAATCACAATATAATACATTTATTATTATATTACAGAGTATTTTAAATCAAATCAAATCAAATCAAAAACATTTATTTCGGACATAATCCATAGTTTGTTAGTAGGCAACACATACAAAAATAAAAACTTAATTCTAAGGTTAGGTAAAACAAAACACAAAAAACAACAAAAAAAACCCTCACATCAAAAGCGACGGGGCATCGCCGCTGCTGGAACGTGCAGGCTTACCCAGTGCTGCAGCAGGGGCGAGTCCCAGCGCTGGGCCAGAGTGCTCAGGACGCTATTCGGGCTGGAGCGAACCCTATTTAAAAGGGAAGCACATCGCTTCCTGATAATTGAGTGGAAGCTATCAACCTGCGCCTCGGCGAACATAGCGGAAGCGCTGCACCACCGCGGCAGCCCGAACAGCAACCGAAACGCATCGTTATACTGAACGCGCAGAGCGCTGTATGCACGCCGCGTATACTTAACCCACAGACTGCAAGTGTAGAAGGTCTGGCAAAATGATTTAAATAATGCTATTTTGACTTCCCCACTACAATGTCGAAATCTGCGAGCCAGCATATTGCACCGCACACACAACGCCCTGCGTTCTCGTTCAATATCCTCATCATCAGACATCGTATCCGTCACCCAATGACCCAGGTACTTAAATTTATTCACCCTCTTTAGAGGGATCCCACAGAGACTGACGGGTGGCATCCTATATAACTTGCTGCCAGCCTTAAACTGCAAGATCTCACTCTTTGCCACATTGTACCTGAGCCCGTGGGCCTCCACATACGACTCACAAATGCGCAGGAGTTTAAGCAGGGCGCCGATAGAGGGACTCAGCAGCACCATGTCGTCAGCGTAACTGATATTGTTGACACAAGTACCACCCACGTGACAGCCGACTCTGCTGCTGCTGAGTTCCCCAATCAGTTGGTTCATGTATAGGTTGAAGAGCTTTGGTGAGGTTAACCCCCCTTGCCTCACCCCGCACTCCATCCTATACACGTCCGAGGAGGCTCCCGCCCATTTAACACTGTTCATTTGTTTACCGTACCAGTACCTAAGCAATGATGTTATAGCATGCGGCACTTTCGTCTCATTTTGTAATTTTCGCCACATTACGTCATAGGACACTCTATCAAACGCCTTCGACAGGTCCAAAAAACAGGCATACACCGGTGTTTCTCGTTCTGTATAATACTGTACAGTCTGCTTGAGGCAAAGAATCGCGCTATCTGTGGATAAGCCCGGCCTGAAACCGAATTGCATGTCATGAAGGTCGATGCACTTACCCAGAATATCGTCAAGCAGACTGTCAAGCACCTTAGCCACAACCGAGGCTAGCGATATAGGCCTATAATTGGACAAGTCAGAGACATCTCCAGTTTTGTTTTTCACAATCGGTACTACTATTGTATACATAAGATCCTTAGGCAAATAACCATGCGTCAAACATAAATTAAAGAACATCGTTAACACCCTGGGGAGATGTACTCCGGCGTGCTTCAGATGTTCGATACTGAGGCCGTCGTGGCCCGGAGACTTCCCCCTCTCCATTTGTCTAATTATCGAAGCGACTTGTTTTACTGAAAATCTAACGCAAGGTACTTCGGGACCGTCCTCCTGCTCAGTATCAAACGCCTGAAGGGGCGGAGCATCCACCATAAAATGCTGTTTGAACGCATTCGCGATGTCAGACGGCTGACTAACGCCTGCTACGCACATCGGAACACTCGCTTTAGGATTCATTTTATTAGTATTTTTCCAAAATTGACTGAAATTTTTATTTGAGTAATTATTTGCGATAATATCCATTTTAATTTGTTGCTCATGATCTTGACAATACTTTAGCTTGGATTTGAATACTTTTCTAGATTCATACATTTTATCATAGACATATCCTGAGGATGGTTTACCGTAGCTTAACCACCACTGGTACCAAAAACGCGCCTCCCGATGCGCGCCGCTAACAAACTTATTCCAGCCAATAATGCGTTTGTGTCTTTTATGACTAGTGCCTCTGTGGCTAATCTCAGCAGCTTGCTGTAAAACAGATATAATTTGTTGATATAAAGCATCCAGGATCGTCTTATGTTTCTCATTCGTACACATATTATCAGCGCAAATTATAAGCTCATTAGGGAAATCAACAGCACTTAACTTACTGTGACACAATTCGAAATATTCATTAACTTGAGAAGAATCCCTTTCACCCCAGATAACTTTATTGTATGAACAACTAACGTCCACAGCCTTCCTTTTAATTATGTTGAAGTCACACTCAACTAACAGCGGTAAGTGATCAGACCAATAAACATTATGCAACACTGACACGCTGGTGACAGTTTGGCGCGCGGCGCCCGTCACCACACAGTGGTCGAGCCAGCGCCGGCAAGCGTGTGCATCGCTGACATACGTGTAAGAATCACGGGGTAACAACTCCATATCAACGCACGACCATGATTGTTCTACACAGAAAGTTAAAAGTTCACGAGTAAAGGACTCACCTGGATGCGCATTGAAATCGCCAAGCAAAAACACTGTTTCAATATTACTTATTTCTATTATTGAAATAATCTCACTAATGCATTCCGTAAATTCCATTAAGTTATCTACAGTATCCGTAGGCATGTACACCGAAAACACTAAAACTGCACGATCACTAAGTGAAATTTTTATAGCTGATAAGCGAACGCTAACACAAGTGATAACCGATACACACGGGAACGTCGCCTTCTTCCATAGGATGGCCACTCCTCCGTGCGGTCTCCCTCTAAGTATCCGTGAAGACGTGTCCACCGCAGATTTTCCAGTAAAACCAAATGCCTGGTCTATTGTACCGAGAAAAGATAAATCGTGGTCCAAAAGCCAAGTCTCCTGTAGCGCAATAAGATCCGCCCCACGACATAGTTCTCTTACACTCTCCACTGATCGTACTACGCTTCTACAGTTAAAACTCACTAGTTTGGTTTGCGCCATTTATTTTCGTCGAAAAAACCTCTATATGCTCGGAGTCGTCCCGCTGCTTTTATTTTGCCTATTAAAATCGACAAAACGTCTAAACGAGACACCCTCTGGCCAAAAATCATCTTGTAGGAACGTATCGACTTTATGTTTCGATACATAAACTTTATAAGCATCATAACTTTTTGTATGCTTCATATTCATTTTCTCAAGTCTAAAAATGTCATTTGTTTTGCTCGCAATATAACTGGAAATATCACTCACTGTCGTTTCCTTCGCAACATTATATATATAAATTGGGACTCTTATATCTGCTGCCTTAAAATTGTCATTTGACGCTGTTTTCGCCTTTCCCATATGTCCTATGAAACGGTTTCTCAACCTTTTCCTTTGCACAGTGATCCAATCACGCGCAGGAGTCTCAGGTTTCCATTCCCCGTCCTTTGTAATATCCGAATATTTTATTTTACTTCGTGCATTATTATCACCGGTGCTCGGAGCGTCCGTGTGTCCCCGCACCGACGCGGGCGCCTTCGTTTGAGCCCTCGGTGTCCGCGGCGGCGCATGACTCATCGCCGGCATAGCGACCGTTGCGCGCTCGCTATTGAGAGCCGGCGGAACGCGCGGCGGTAGGGTACTCTTCGCAACCGGAGCGCCACAATTCGGACTACCCTCATGTAGTGGTTTCTCACTATGGGTGATATTATTCTCCCTTGAAACCGTGGACGGCGGTAAACAAAGTGCTAGTGTTAAGTCACTTTCACCTGAGACATGATTCAGTCCCATTGGTCCACTATTATATTCAAAACTATCTAGCAAACAGGCTCCCCGCTTTGTGTTTATATTTCCGTGAAAGTTATTTATGATGGATGCATTTTGCAAATTTTCAAGTCCTTTTCTTAATTCATTCAACTCTTTTCTTGTTGCAAACTCTTCTTGAAAATTCTCAAAATCACTACGCAATTTGAGAATATCCTTTAATAAGCGCGATGCATCAAGGTGGTCGAAAAGAATGGGGGGTAATTTTTGCAAGTCCAGTGCCACAAAAATCGGTAATTTTTCCACATCAGCTTCTTTTAAAAGGCAGATGATGTCGTCGAGATTCCGATGTGTTTTGCCCTCCTTTTTGCGTGTTTTCATCGTACTCGTCGCTGATAGCGATTCAAAAAGTAACCGTTTCGCCTTCACGATGTCCTCCTCTGTAAAAGCGCTAACACATATACTTTTCAAGCTCTTTTCATCCAATAGATGTAACTTGTTGCTAATAAAAGCAAGAACCTCGTCTATAACCACGTTACACGACGCGCACTTCAAAGTGTTAGACATTGTGTACCAACAACGGCTATTCGCACTAGTGACTCACGACCGCTCAGTATGGCGTACGGCGCGGAACTGACTTTAAGCATTCGACCTTTTCCTTATTACCTAGACTTCAAGTAATACAGCAACTTCCTGCATGACCCTTGTTTCTAGAGTAGATTTGCTGAACACAATCACATTAAAATTATTGATAAGGGCTTCCACACTTCCAATAATGAGTTTCTACAATAAATGATTGTGCCGCCCCGTGATCAACCTCCTGGAAAATCTCACCACACATATATGTGTGATATTTATCACACATAACTCGAAAGTGAAATGGTCTCATTAATATTTTAATTTAATCATAAAAATATGGTCAATTTGTAAACATTATACATTTTACATGACCACAGCTGTCTTCGAACGTAGGTGTCAGCTAGATATCTAAAATCTATGTACTTATAACGTAAAATATTGAGGTTTTATATGTTGTATGTAAAGAGGTTGATATAGCTATATTTTCAAACATTGTTGAAAACAGGTAACGTATATTGTATCCCAATTGGTTCGAGTAAATATAAACACTGCAGTGTCGCTCAACTTTTTCTTCGAACTACGGTCCTACTACAAAAGTCATAGAGCAAAGTCACGCTAAAAACATACTTAAACAAATATATTAATGAAATAAGTTAGTACCTATACTCGTTTTTTAAACCGAATATAATAAATAAAACCGGGTTAAAAGGTATGACTTTTTAGTCAAGGTGTGAGTATTTTTCTTATTAACCTTTTTCGATCCATATTGGCTGCCCTACAATTTTTAGTGACAGACATAAAAATAGTTGCTCTATGGTGAAAAATAAATGTCATAAAATCGTGGTTCGTTAAATAAAATTCTATGAAGTATTGAAATAATAAATGCAGTAAGTATGTTGCACTTTTCTGAACTGCCAAAAATGTATTCAAAGTACTTAACAATTATTTAAATAAGTATTGCTGTTATTGTTTTAGCATAAAGGCGGGTTCACTAATGTTTGACCAAATCATCATTTGACAAACGTATCATTTTACAAACTTTCATTTCACAAAGAGATACTTCCCGCCGTATTATTTTCAAGTTTTTAGTGGTCGATATTCTAACCTAACCTAACCTATTTAATAAGCTGATTTAATCTGTGCAATATGTAATGGTTTAAGCACAAACACGTTTTTGCGAAATGAAAGTTTGTAAAATGATACGTTTGTCAAACGTACTTTTGGTCAAATGAACGGACCCCATAAAGGCGGCATGCATGCCGTTGACGAAGGAAGGTGAATGAGATGTTGAGGAATATAATTTACAGCAGTACCCGAGGTATCTTACTTAATAATATTATCCTACTATAATATTGTGTGTGCGTGTGTTAGTTTGTTACTCCTTGACGCTACATCGGCTCGACAGATTTGGATGAAAATCAGGATGCACATAAGTTATACCTTGGATAAGTTAAACATTCCCGTGGGAATTTCGATAACCTAATTTGACGCGGACGAAGTCGCGGGCAGAAGCTAGTAAATTATAAAGTTGGTATGTTTGCATGTTTGGGTGTATGTATGTTAACGGATCGGGGAGAAACTGGGCACGCAAATTATACTTCAATAAAGGTGGAAGTTCCATTGTATGTTCACCGGTTTCGCCTTCAATTATGGACCGATTAAAAAAATAAATTGTTTTATACAGTAGGTATAAAACAATACAGGTAGGTATACTTACGAGGTGGTCCCATTGTCACGAAATCTGAATCTAATGAGGGGATCCCACAAGAATTGAGGGAAATGGTCAAATATTATAGGCTTACATATGGCGATTTTAGTATTTTTAGTTACTAATGCAGCATTATTTGCATTCAGAAAGTGTCATTTATTGAAGTGGAACTGATGATGAAGACCACAGATTCCTCAACGGTACCTATTTTAAGGCTGGCGATAAGATATCTCTATTAAGATAGTTGAGCGACTATAGCGAAGAACGTTTAATATGACTATGTTCCAGCGGCGTTGCTTGCGTGGAGCTCGAATGTCTTACAGTTTCATATTAACTAAGAAGTAGGACTACATAATATCTTATTATGATCACTAAAAAGTATAATAAGTGTTTAAAAAAAATCTGCCTTCAACCACAAAAAATAAATTTAAAAATTGTATGTATAGGTAAGTCCAACTGAAGTCGGCTTTTGGTTAATAATGTGAGTCGACTTCAGTTGGACTGACCTATACATACATACCATTTTAAAAGACGTGATTTTTTGTCTTTTGTAGGCGGTAGCTAGTACCTAGGTAATTGCGATAATTAATTCTACGCGTTCGGACTTGCAGAAGCTAATTCAGAACAGTCTGCATGCCAAAGCCTTTGCTTTACAAAATGTGGAGCATAGGTAGTTAATTTTGATCCTTGTTCATAAGCTATGGGGTCCTAATAAATCCAAACTTTCGACTGTTGAAGCGCGAGCCGTCATCTTGAGTTGATGGGCCTAAATTAGTTATTTTTCTAATAATTCCTCAACAGTTGCTCCTACGAAAAAAATGTGTAAGTATATGAGAAGAATAAAAAAAAGGAAATTGTGCACAGTTTGTGAATATATGTTTTTTTATATTCAGATACTAGCGTCGGAAGAAAATTTTGTTTACAAAAGTTCAAAGGCAAGAGAAAACAAAACGGTAGCATGATGAATTTTATGCTGGACTTTACGTTAATATGTGTAGCTACAGTCGTTATAGTATTTTATAAGCTGCACGCAAAATTGGCGCATACCTAAGTCGTCAAGTTGCGGAAAAGAGCCCGCCACAACCTATTTTATAAGCTTTATTTTACTTTTTTCGTTTGTTCATATGTATGATTGGGTCGCATCTAGCATACCAATTTTAAACCAGTTACGGTTATTAAAAAAAGCGCTAATAAGTGGTAAAATATAAAATGTTTTTACTCTGTAAGAAAACATAATGTGCAACCGATAACATGCAACGTTTAACAGCTGGTCTGATGATGAAGTTGAATGGTGGCCAATATTACGTACGTTGTGGCATTTTATTATACAGATGCAGATAATAGTAATATTTTCTTTTTTTAGGTAAATTAAGGCGTGCAACACGACTTTTATATTTAAAAAAGGAAACAGAAGAACGAAAACAATTATTGAAGGAAACGGAAGCTAAATCTCAAAATTCAAGAGAAGAGAATAGTAACATTAAGTTCTTATTTCATACTAACATTATAAATACGTAGCTCAGAATCCGAAAGTTTGCTTTTTTTCAGCTTTTATTTTAACTTGCATTGTTGGTATGTATGTAAGTTGTCCGTTAAAATTTACAAATCAATTTTGAGCCAGTTCCCGTTAATGGAATGGGCTGAAACTTGGACCTCATAATATGTAAACCCGATGACAATGCAATATTATGGTATCTAAGAGCTGATCTGATGATGGAGTCGGAAATTGGCGATAGGATTTCCGCTATATTTAACGTAGATCCACCGTATTGGGACTTTTAGTATAATATGATGATGATGATGATGATGATGATGATGATGACGATGATGATGATGATGATGATGATGATGATGATGGGTAGGAATGAGACGCCCGGCCGGAGAAGGCGGAGGGGGCGGAAAATATCAGATTTAAATCGCTTAACCGCTCTCGTGTTTATTTATTACATGTTAACCAGTTGACAATGTAACAATTACCTAATAATAATTATTGAGGCTAATCTGATGACTGATGATGGAGTCAGAAGGTGGGTGCAGAATATACAAGGTTCTTAATGGTAGGTAGCTCACTGAGTTTGAAGTAGCGTGAACTTCTTTTAATATGTTCGTTAGTTTCTTTAATCCACCATAATTTCAACAAGCAAGCAGAGATGTTTGCAAACTCGCTTTCTAGTTTGGTCCTTATTTATATTATGTCTCTGTTCCAGGCAGCTACGTCGGTGTATGTAACAAACGAACTCTACCATTGGAAATGTATACATATTTTACTTCCACAATGCTGAACTGACAGAGATATTTAGACATACTGTAGATAGCATGATGTAAAGCCCGTTTAACGCACAAAAGTACAGGGAACGTAAAGCGGCCAGACTTCGGCTGATGATAACGCTACGTGAGATTCTTCGGTATCCGTAGATGGATAGTTCCCGAGGGAATAGCGATACACGACTTGATTGCGGACGGAGTCGAAAAGCTAGTTGTTCATAAGTTTCTATCAACGTAGACAAACTATTCCATTCAGCGTCACGCCCTGTGATACGAGTCCGATTTGGTTTGGTTGGCAATATGTTTATGACTTTCTACAACCTCTGTTATCTATAAGTGTACTGTGTATTACTAAGCATACTATTCTTTATTTTATCTAAACGAGCGTCCCCATCCCCACTGAGAGCATTCGCATGCAATGAGCATTCGGCGCGAACTTTGAGTGGCGTGTAAGCTTTTTAACGGTCGGCTCAACGTCCATACCACTCGAATATTCACGCGAATGCTCTCAATGGGGATGCTCCTTTATAAATATTCTTATTCTTATATTTTTTTACTGGAGCTGCATACAACACTGTATAACAACATTTCTTTACACGTGTTATCGTAGGATACCATCTATTTGGCATAATTTTTAATGTCCGAAACGTATTAGGAATAACAAGTTTTGCATAATTTATTTACGCCGAATCTTAAATTTGCTGAAATTTTATTTGGCATAAATCTATATTATTCGAATGATTGTTTACGTGGATGATATGTTCGCATAATATTGGTACGCAAGAATTTCATTATGCATAATGTTGTTTAGCATATCTGTAATTTAGCGGAACTTTGACAGCCCGAAATCTTGTCCGAATTTATGTCCGAAACAACACTATTTCTTGATTATTGTTAAAGTAAAATAACTGAATTTTGCGTTGTTACGTGTACGTTAAGTAGGTGTAGGTTAGGTCAATTTGAAAAGAAAATAGGTTAGAGTTGTCTCCAGACGCGAAGCGCCAAACTACGCGGAGCCCCGTCGACACCGCCCCAGACAGCGGGACATATGGTGAATCTCCTCGATTAGGTCATTATTAGGTTATGTTAATATTAAATAATATTAATAAGTAAATAAAAAAAAAACTTATCATCTATTATTTGTTATATTACACACCACTCAAAGTCGCTCCTTTAGATAAAATAAAGTATAATTAGTATGCTTAGTAATAACATACACAATACGTATCCATTTTCTACATACTTACAAAGAAATGTACCAGTTTGGGGTTGCTGTTGACTCTCCCTAGCAACCCCAAAGATTAATTTAAGAATTTGTTATTTGTTAAAACATAAAAACCCTGAACACCGAATTTAGGTTAGGTACTATAACCAACATGGAAAAAGTCGAATTTATTCTGTCGACATGTTGAGCAAAAGCTTTATTCTCTTGATAAAGTACAGCATACGCTCGCAAAACAATAAAATACACAAGTGTTTTAGTTCATTTGTGCTCTCGAGCTACGGAGGTACATTTAAAACGAAGTGTGTACTAATTCAGTACATGTTGGATACAACAGCGTAATATTTTAATTAATCATAATTTCTTAAATTCAAGGTTGCTGGGGAGATTGTCCACGGAAACCCCAAATTCAGATCATTTGTACTCTCGATCTATGGAGGTACATTTAAATATAGTGCGTATTAATTCAGTAAATATTGGGTACAACAGCGTGACGTATTAATAAATAACAAATTCTTAAATTAATAGTTGTAGCTGCTAGGGACATGCTCCACAGCAATCCCAAACTCAAACAATGTGTACCTACTCTCGCATGATCTACTTGATCGAACTTCTGCTACTGAAAAGTCCGGTTGTTAGTCCGGTTGACCAAACTAGTGCTTTGGTCAACCGGACTAACAACCGGACTACTGCAATTAGACCCGTTTTTATATCAGGCTCAAGGTCTAAAAACACTCAAAAACAGGAGCTCCGTCGACGCTCGGGCTCGGGCTCTGTTCCCGTGAGTTTGATTTTGAAAGAGAATTATACGCAAAATCAGTCGTGGTGTGAATACGGGTGAATAAAATGAACCATAGTCACACCGGTGTGGTAAATTGGTGGGACTACGGATCAGACAAGGATCTATTGAGGTACATTTCTTTTTAATAGGTACAAGTTTCATTACATATTGTGTACATTAGCGTTATGCTTTAAAATAATTTATAACAGACGGTAGGGTGTCCAAGAAGCATGACATATCTATAGTTCCTTCGAAGGAACATTCAAAGGAACTACCGCGAATAATCTGACCCTTTTTAGTTTCCTGGCCGTACTAATGAGTTCAAGATATTGTGCTTAAGATGTTCTTAAGGCATTTATTTGTGATGATCAGTCCACAGATTAGAACACAAGGTGCCACAGAAAAAGTGCTATTAAACTATTGACTTATGTTTGGCCTTTTTATTTATGAAATTCATAATAGAGATATATGGCGTAAGAATGAAAGAATACCATAAGGGCATCTATGGTATTCTTTCATTCTTACGCCATACTTAGGACGTCATAAGGTTTGGATAGATTGTCTTAGGTCTGTGTCTGTAAAGCCCAAAGACTTCCAACAGGTCCATTCTCGACCTTCAATTTGACGTTGTGACCGTGACATTTGAAGGAGAAAAAACAGCGTAGTTTTTGTTTCATTTCCTCTTCAGAATCCGTAATCTAAAACTCAGAGAAAGATAGCTGGTGCAAATTTTAACTTAGGGCCGGTACAGACGGACTGCAAACTGTCAGTTCGAGGGCAGTTCTGATGCAGATGACGTAACTGCATCAAAACGTACGTACGTCAACTGCACTTGAACTGCCATTTTGTAGCTAGGTTGCAGTTCAATGCTGTCCATCTGTACCGGTTCTTATAGTCCAGGTTCTATGTTAGTAGGTACTAATTCTATGGGGTATGTACTATCGAACCAACGGAACCCTGACCCACCATGGAACCTTGTCACAATGATTGACGTACGATTGTCGTATAGCTTCGTATGACAGTCCTAACGTCAATCACTGTGACAAGGTTCTATGGTGGGTCAGGGTTCCGTTGGTTCGATAGTACCTACCACGTTGATTTAAGTCTATCAGAAAAGCAGTGTTTACAATGGGAGTCTTTAATGACATAAGCACATCAAGTTCGCAAAAAAAAAGTTGGATTTTTGAACACTCACGGCTGGCTATGGCTATAGCAAGACATTTTTTTCTTCTTGTCAGTTTATTTATTGATTAATGAGGATTTTATTTGTAAATGTGTAAGATAATTTAGTTTTGATCGTATACTTCGGCACAGGGGAAAGTTTGTGTAAGGCTTCTTACAGACAAGCGGCATTTAGGCCGACAGGTGGTGACGGCTGCAGTAGCCTCTGCCGTTGGCAACATGCCGCTCGTCTGTAAGAAGCCTAAGGCGACTAACAAGCGACTAGGCGGCTGGTAACTGTTATTTATTGCTCTAAGCCTGGAACATGGATATATTGAATATGTACTACTTACGCATATCGGTTCCATGGCCTGGGATCACATACAAATTATAATCAAATATGCGACGGCCTTTATATCCCGACTGTTAGCTATGTACCGCCATGAATGACCATAGAGATCAATACGGACGGCGGACGGCAATAAACGGATCGTTTATTTCATGTCCATCCGAACTTTTTGAAGTATATGACAGTAGCTATTTATCAAAGAGTTGAACTTGAACTTGACCATGAAGTCTATGATTTATGGTTGCCATTTCATCAGATGTCATGTTAAACTAAATTTCAGATTTCCAAGTCTGAATTATTTTTGCTTAAAAACAATTATTTTAGAGTAGAAAGAAATGGTAAATGTTCAGATCTCAACATCCCTATGAAACGAATGATACAATCAGGTCTCGGCAGTGCATACCTATTCCAAGAGATCTAGTGATCATTTCATAACCCGCTAAAATGTTCAGTTGCAAAAACGAAAATACAGTTGGTAAGTTGCATTTAAATTAATCTTTTTTTATAATGTTAACTTAATTTTAATTTACATGGAGCGAACTGTTTACATACCATGTAAACAACGAATGGTCTCAGGTCATTGACCTCGAACTTGGAATTTTGACGTTAGTTACTACGAACGTTTGGAGTAGTATAGTATCAACGTCAAATTGTCAAGGTCAAGATATCGGCTGCGACACATCAAGAAACAAAATGAACATAATGAATTTTTTTTTTTTTTTTTTTACTAACAGAAACAAAAATGAACCATACCCCCGTGATCAGAATCGTGCGAACTATTACCCCGCCAAATTTCTCACAAGAGTTTCAAGACACCCAGTATATTTGACCGAACGCAATATACTTTTATCTTACACGCTGCATCATCTATAGTTCTGTTCCGTGTTTTCCGATACTATATGGCCTGTCCCATATTCACAATTTCGTATCTAGTGACACTAGCCCATAAGTAAAATGTCACGTTAGCTTTAAGTACGTATAAAATCCACTTTTAGATTCTTTAACTGATATTCCATCTACATGTCCTACTTTAAAAATGTTGTCAAAAACCGTAAAGCAAATATTATTGTCAAGTTATTAGAAATGATGTATGCCTTGATATAACTCCTAACGTACGTTGCCAAAATGCAACAAGGAATGTTTCCAACTCAACGTTCCATGTTATGTCGCAGTTCTGAAACACCGTTGTACCTTGACGGCAACTGTCTGCTCGCTACACGTTTTGGCACCAACAGTTCTCAGTTCCAAACAAACGGCCAAACTTTATTGGCTTGGAATTATCCGGTATTAAATAGCCATCAATGGCTTTGGCACCATTTTTTCGGTTATTATAAAGGAAAGATAAATCATAAAGGGACGTGTGCATACAAAAGAAAATAGGAACCAAAATCATACGTTACTATGAATCATCATCACCATCCATCTACCCCATTTTTTGGACATTTTGTTGTTATTTTTATGATTAAATATTTAAGATTCTTATAACCTTTTCCAGTCTGAAATTATTTGGTATACACGGTTCTTTCAAAATAAAGACAAACACTGCATAACAACGGTCTAGATTTACCTTACCTACCGATCTCACTTCAGTGTCATTAACACTCCACAGCTATATTTCAATGAATCGTCTGCCGTACCTTGTATATACTAGGTCATTTGTAGAGCAACGAACAGTAGAACTTAATAACCGAAAGAACTTAATTTGTAGAGCAAAGAAGAAGAAGTAGAACAACTAAGAGCCTAAAATAGCTTTAAAGTCAATTGTAGTAGAACTGTTAAGATCAGTTTAATCTGCAAAGTGTCCTTATCAATTTACATTAATCTAACATATTACTCTTACCAATATGCCTGGAATATACAGTATGTAAACCTACTAAAACCATTTATTTGAACCCGGGCATGTCTAGGCGATAGATAAGGTAAGGGTATATAAATTATTGAAATCTTAACGCTTTTTCAGATTTACAATTAAAATACGAAAATTAAAATTTAATTAATTCATGTTCCTATAACATCCTTTATTTGTTTACAATGGTGACATTTGTTACCCGGTTATCAAGTCAAGGTCAAATGTGTCAAACACATGCAATGTCATTTCAAGTAAGTAAAGCTATGTGCACACTTACGATTAAATGCGACGTAGTTCAATGTGGCGTCCGCCATTAGCCGTTATTTGAACCAAGCGACGGCGGTTGTTTTCGTGAACACTACGCATCAAATCTGGATTTTGCCGGGCACGTCGCTTGATTATGTTGAAAGCTTGTACAATTCGCATCCTCATTTCTTCCTCCGTCCTAGATTCTTTTTTAAATACTAACTGCTTGACCCAACCCCAAAAAAAATAGTCCAGAGGCGTGAGGTCCGGCGAGCGAGCCGGCCATGGAGTATCCGAAGAGAAGCGGCCAATCCACTGACGTCCGAAGATTTGGTTCAGCCTTTGCCTCACTTGAATAGCAACATGGGGCGGTGCTCCATCATGCTGGTACCATGTTTCTCTCAATTGGGCCAGTGGTAAATTGTCCACATAGCAGCTTACTGACTGGTTCAGTACTTCCAGGTATCTTTGCCCGTTATTCGACCCGTTAATAAATACGGGTCCAATGATGTCGTTACCTCTTATTCCCGCCCAAACATTTAATGACCAACGAGTCTGATGGGCCAGTTCGCGGCCGACATGAGGGTTTTGATTTTTTGGTGCCCAGTGGTGGATAACCCTACGATTCCACATCGCGTTTCTTGTGAACAAACTTTCATCTGTCCATATTATTTTTTTGATAAAATGAGCATCATCTGCAATCTTACTTAAAGCCCAATTTGCATAGTCGACCCGCCGTAAAAAATCATCTTGTTTCAACGCATGTACCTTGATCACCGAAAATGGATGCTGTTGGTCCCGTTTTAAAATTTTGTGGACGGCTGTATGACTAATATCATACAACCCCCCTGCTTTTCTAGTGCTGGATCCAGGATTTTCTGCAAAATGGTTTAAGATCATTTCTTCCGTTCTGACGTCAATACGAGGACGAGGGCCACCAGTACTAACCGGAACCGCTCTCTCGTTGTTACGCAGTCTGGTAATCGCCCTTATAATTACACGCGAGTCCGTAGGCTGTCTTCGCTGCGGAAATCTTTCGGCGTACAATCGAAGAGATGCCGCACCATTATTTCTGCACTCCCCGTAAATAAGAATCATATCTACTATCTCCGCAGCACTAAAAATCAGCGGCATCATGAACTACAATGTTTTGTTTGTAATAAAGAAACGTCACATTGATTGTCGTCTTGTCATTTGATTGCTGTCCAAACTTTTTTGATGATTAAGAAAAAAACTATTGACAATAAAGTGACATCAGTGAAATTGAAGTAATGGCATGGATTGATAATGTTTATGATAAATTGAAAATAATTTGGCTGCTTTTTTATTTATTTGACTGACTTTAACAAAAGCGTAAAACAGGTATGAAAAAAGAAGTTATTTTAATCAACAAATAATGCACTGAACGCAAGTTCAATAATCGGTTACGATGTAAACATTACATACGGGTCGTGTCATGGGCACTAGACGACGATGTAAACATTACACACAGGATGATACTTTTAGGGTTAACCGACTTTGAAAAAGGTAAGATTTTATAATTTTTATGCAATGCTAAAATTAAGAATATCCGACACACACTAGCACAAAATGTGGTAAAACACTTAACTCAACTAGGCTATCAACTGGTTGAAAGAGATGGTTTTAGTAAGTTTACATACTGTATTACTATTATTGAATTTGAATTTATATATAAAACGCTCAATGGAATCTTGTTCCTTAGAATAATGTACTTTTGTGAAAGAAATGCACAATCGTCGCAATACAATTAACGCAAAAAAAGTATGCTAAACTATAATAATCTTTCAAACACTGTCAGACAGGGTGCATCACTCAGCATGATGTCGTGGCGGGACACGCACGAACTACGACACTGGTTTTCAGTGGCCCCTATTTGAATGACATTTACCGTTACCAACGCTTGAACCTACTGGTTTAGCTGTATCGTTTCATGGATTACGGATGAATTTACAAATTGTTTGCACTACCTGTTATGCATGATTTATCCTTTCCATGTGCTCTAGGTATACGGTCGAATAAAACTACGGCCTAGCTAGGCCTTGTTACCATGCGACTGTTTCCTGACATTTCAGGGTTGCAGTAGAGAATCTGTTGGGAAAGACGAGGATTTTCATCTGCATTTTAGCTATAACTATCCCTCTTGAAAATTTCAAGTCTATGGGCCTCCATATACTTTTAGATCCAGACTGTTTTTGACCAATAGCGACAGCGATGTGGTCGGCCCTGACTGCTTCCAGCGTCCGTCTTTGGAGGCCCTTGAATAGTTTTAAAGCATCACCTCCTTATGAAAGTAAAAAGTAAATATTCATTTTTACTCTAAGACCGTTTTCCACAGATGGACCGAGTGAACGTAGATGCTCACCTCGAGTCTCGTCAGATTAAGCTCTGCGCCACCTGCTTCGACCTGTACCACGGGCTGGCGCGCGCCCTGGAGATGACGCTGTGCCTGGCGCCCACCATCCTCACGGACCCGGCGGCCTGCGAGGCGCAGAACGAGCTGCTTCTCGGGAGGACTTGCCAGGCTAGTAGCTAAAGTCGAAACCATAACCCGTGAGACAACTTTGACAACTCATTCCTCACTTCACGTTAGTAAATGACTAGTGATCTCATTGCTGTGAAGTTAGCCGTAGTAATGCTAACCCTTTATCTGTAAAATTTGTCTCACGGATTATGGTGTCAAAATTTTAGACAAGTTATGCCGTTAGTGAATTAAAAGAGAAAGAAAAAACACCTGAATGTGCCTCCGTTTTCTTTTGTATATGTGCCTTGTAATAATAAGGCATAATGTCCAACCGGCCACATATTACGGTTCAAAAGATGCAGCATAACGTTTGTCCTAACGCTTCATTGGTCTGAATTATTGATTGTCTTAAATTGGTTTTCAGCTGAGTCAGACAACAATTTAAGCTTATAGATCCGCCCTAACAATGTAGGATAGATGAACGGATAGGTACGGTACGGAACCCTGAAGAGAGTCTTCTAATAAGCAGTCATTTGTAAATCACTTTCTTTTGACAGTGCGAGAAAGATCTCCATTTGTACCAAATAGGTTTGTTAGCGTTAGCGTTAGGAATACTTCGCGCTGCTTTTCAGTGATTGACGTTGAAAAGTTTTAAACTTTAAATATGGAACCAGATGCTGATGGCAGTTGTGTCCCGAGTGTGCGTGCGCGCCGGCGGCGGCGCGGGGTTCGCGCGGCTCGTGTCACGCGGGCTGCCCGACACCGACCGTGTGCACTACTACGTTGCGCTTGCGCCGGTTGCCGGCTGCCTCATCAGGATCTTGGACCCCAAGCTGTCACCTGATGTAAAGCTTTTTTTTTCTTAATACTATGAGCTACTTTTCCCCGGAAGATATAACTTAGACATTTTTTAACCCTAACTAAAGCTAAGGGATACATATTTCCTACATGGAGTCTATTAAATAATTCCCAATTTTTATTGTCATCAGTCATCACTTAGATCCGATAGGACTAAATCACTCGTAACTCTTTTATAAATAACTTTCTTTTTTACTTTAACTTGTTATTGTTAAAAGCCAAAGGTTTGACCTTAATTACTCTATTTAAAACTCTATCCGGATCAGTCGAACCACGGGTCAAACGTATGTGTACAGTCAAAGTCATAAATATATATACGTTCGCAATGCGTCAAAAATATTTACACGCCTCTATGCCGCTGATAAGAAGCTCTATGTTTACATATATTTCGCGTGAAGTGCTTTTGACTGTACACTGGTATCAAAGGATAAAAGGGAGACATTATCCCAGCATCTTTACGTCTTAAAAGTTAGCTTTCGGGGCAGTGGTCTAACTGCTTTGTCCAGCTGACCAATAATTTCCATTTGAATATCAAAATAACAGGCTCGACGGAGCTCCGCTAACGCGCCAGCTGAAGAACTAACATAAGCTGAGCCTACCTCATGTTTATGATACTAATGTTGGTCAGTTGAACAGAGCCGTTGGAACACTGCCCTAAAACTAAAAGTTATACGATACATACACGGGTGGAGTATAAAAAGATGGACATGATAACTTACGTACAGTAAGATTAATTGGACTTTGACACTCGGCAATTCTCGATATTTATCGGGAGAGATCGGACGTGCAAAAGATACGCAACGCATCGCTGCATATTCATTATACCATAGTGTACCCTAGTCTAAAACGGTAATGTAGATCACCTGTCACAATGACATATTTTTACAGTAGACCTATGAATAACACAGATGTGGCTTGATTTAATAATAACATCGAATTATCAAAAACACAAATATTAAATTAGTAAATGTAAATTACAGATAATTTCATTCGAAGCAAATTCCTTTGATTTATTAATGCGTCACATATATCATATTTTTTTATCGATTATAGTCTACCTATTTTAATGAAAAGAATATTAATGAAGTTTAAATACTTAGGTTGATGTTTTAACATGCTGTTGCGCGCGACTCCAACGCGCAGAAAAATAATACGTAGCTTATGAACATCAGGGATAATATAGCATTCTACTCGTAATGGTGAACTAGTTTTTCGAATCGGTCCAGATGTTTTGTAGCCTATTCAATGCAAACAAAGATAACATATAATATTTCCTCTTTATAATATTACTGTAGATTATACTAAATAGGTAGGGTTGTATATTTTATGTGAGTTTATTCTAAGATTTTATATACTCTATGTAAAAACTCGAACCTATACGATGAAAACCGAGATGTCCCGAGTGTCAAAGTGGAAATTATCCTACTTTTTTCTTTGGATTTTTTTCTTTGGTCGACAAAGATTAGCCGTGCTATTGTTAGAATAGTTTTTGTCGCACGACGGAACTTTATTCACCTTGTCGTTTTTGTGGTTACTTTGGCTAATTATTTAATAACTATCCCCAACTTTATGAATTATGATCCTCACTCACTCTTGCTTGCTGCAATTAGATAACTCTTCGCTTCGACCAACATTTTTGGGTTAGTCCCTCATACACTATCCCTCATGTTTTATGTTTCCAATATGCAGTAATAAAATGAAATTAAACACGTAATCCACGGGTGCAACATTAACAGCGTTATATTTTTCTGTAGCACCTGGATAAAGTGGTCAAGGGCCTGGTGATGGAGCCTCTGTTCCGAACGGACGGCCTGGAGTTCATGCTCGGGAAAACGAAAGACGGACACTTCTCTTTCTATAAGTGTTAGTGATATCTCGTTATTTATGTCGAGTCATCCTAGAACCTTATCTTACGAATATATTTCAGTTAATGTGGTAGTCCGTCTCCCTGTACCAGCCCCATTTTCTTATTTCAAACTAACCTTATATAGGCCAAATTAACGCGTTCAGCCAGCTTCCGCGATAGCATGCACGGTGGCGATCAGGTGTTGTGTACAAACTTATAGCTACGTGTTCTCATCGCGGGTTTGAATTCGGAACGGCGGCAGCGCGTGCAGCGTGGCGTTGTTTTGAGCGTGTAAACGCAACGTACTTAACGAAACCACTGGCGTGCACGCTGGAACGCTCTGCTGCACACGTCACTGTTCCGAATTTGCAGCATTGCTATAATTGCAAGGAATCCATAAAAAGAGGTAATTGATCATTCATTATAATAGGCTAGTGTCCTAAAAAGTTCTAACTAATCCGTCAATTACATTATCAAAAAGAATTGAACACATCTTTTTTCTTATAAAGAAGATAAATTGCGTTGTAGTTTCGCGTGACGTCACGACGTGGTATAAAAAGTGCCACGGCACCCCCATTGCCGATCTTTGACGTGCGTTATATTTGTCAATTATTATTGATTTGAAAAAGCAAAAAAATACGTGTTCAATATTATTTGATTATCTTAGCTTAATTAGCTGATGGACTAATTAGAAGGTTTTTTTTACCCAGGACACACCCTTATTACTTTAAGTCGTTTATGCAAAGTCAGAGACCAGTGTAATATGTGTTTATATGGGCTGTCACGGGGGTCATCTAGATTAACAAATCAAAGTATCTTAGATATTATTAAACATCTATAAAGCTTATTAGGTCTCAGGGCTACGAGTACTGTACCTAGACGGCATTATATCAGTAGCGGATCCAGGGAGGCTTAAGGGCTAGGATAGGCATATGACAGGAGGACCATTTTCTTATTAGTTCTTATATTTGTCTTACGAAAGCAACTGTCGATTGCATGAGGCCGTGAATTCTGCTCTAATTGATTTATGTGTTTGTTGGCTTTACCACTACTTCCAAAAACCACATTCCTCAAGTGATTCCCCTCATTACGCAAATGCGTTCAACTTAAGGATACGGGTATGCACGAGGTGCGAGGAGAGGGCCATGGTAACTATATGAGCTTTGTCGTAAATCACCCCCGCACCTCATGCTTATCCGACTCTCAATTATGTTACTTAAGATTGTTTGAGTCCCATTCTTGTGACTGTAGAATTTCAAACCTAAATCCTGCATTTACGAGTACATTTACTTACCCATTCATTGCATTTGTGAAAGGGCTTATACTTTCTCACCAGATCGTGATGACGTGACGGAAGATGAGATGAAAGCCCTGGAGGTCGTCGTCGAGAAGCTACGGATAGCCAAAGACACTTTTGGCAAGGTATGAAGTTAAATAACGCAAGAAACAATATGATCCATGTAATCAATAGCGTGTGTAAGCGTCTGCTTACTTTGACTTTGTACGCACTACAACGGTGAATAAGAGTGTCCATACCCAACAGGTAAAGTTGCTTGCCTGTCCTACAATTAAATTGTATATTTTCCTAAACCTTGCTCCTCAAAACCACAATCTTTATGGGTTTTTGCCATTGATGTATAAACTTGTACATTTTTCGCAAGGAGAAGTCACCCGGGTCCAGCGGCACGCAGTCGGACTTGCTGTGCACTATATGCTACGCGCGCCCTGCGGACACCGCCTTCGTACCCTGCGGACACCACTCTTGCAGGTCAGTCTTACCTTATCTTATGAAGTAGTGGAGCCATTTTGGGTACCCTTCGATACTGTAGGATCTTTAATGCAATTCAATTACCCTTCTTAGTTGTTTTGTTTTTGTTAATATTTCAGAGCCTGTGTGATGCAGCATCTTCTGAACAGTAAACAATGTTTTTTTTGCAAGACGGAAATCGATACTGTGACTGAAATCGAGCCAGCTAACAACTGAGCTAGTGGCAGTTTTGTATGTAGCGGTTTGACCCATCTTGTAGCGTCACTTATCTTTAATTAGGGAAGAGCGTAAGGTCCCTCATCACCATACCACTCGCAAGACGCCGTCTCACACTGCCGATACTGGTACATACTAATAGGATTAGGGATGACTGATAGTTCCAAAGAGTTCTTGACTGGCAACAGTGGAAGGTCTCCTCCGAATAAAGCAAACACGAGGAACTTCTTCAGGATTCTTCCGTTAATTCTCCAACTGTATAACGGCAACGCTGTCACTGATCGATATAGACTTATATTTTGTTAAAGTTATATGGGGTAAGAGATATTGAGAGCCGTGAAATAGTCGTCGTATAGAATAGTGTCAGGTGCACTACAGGTATCGATAATTAATGAGTCCATTTTCTAAGAAACCAAAATACCTGGCACTGAAAATAAATCTAGGTACAGGTTCAGGTAGCTGGCTAATTCACAAAAAGACAAATATGGCGCGGCATGTGTTTCTCTGATTAAAAGAGATTATAACAAATTATTTCGCCTGATAGAAGTAAATATTAAATTAGTTCCGGTGTTTGCGACGGTTATTTAACGTTAGTAACGCTACAGCGAGGAGTTGTACACAAGGACACAAGCTATTTCACTGTGTTTTAGAATTGTTAACCATACTGCAATATTTGTATTTTATAAATCTGGTAAATATTTACTTGTTTATAAATTTTAAACAATACAATTTATTGTTACGATTTCCGAATTTGTTTGTTCTTCAATAAAGAAAATCGAATTAATGATTTTGTTTCGCATTTCTCATAGATTAGTGCGTCCTTACATCGCTCACTCTGTGAAGGTATTCGAAGGGATTCGACCATTTCGTGTCAGTTTTCGCTGTCTATAGGAGTTGTAACCCGTGTAAATTTAAAAACAACAACAATCACACATGGAACAATCTCACCAAACCATCCCTTTGGTCTGATTTAGACAACATTAAAAATCAAGGTTAGTTGACTGTCAGCGCACTCTTAATTACTTAGTAAGAACATAATATTTTGACTTGTGACTTAAATTTAACAAACTATTTACTTCTTCTTCTTCAAATGCAATCTTCATCCCCACTACTGGAGGTTGGCAGTCAGCTCTGCATACAACTTCCTATCTCTCGCCAGAAGATGTGTTTAATAAAAGACGCTACATCATTGATGTATTTTAATGATTAATCATCATAAAAGGCTGGGGAAGACAAAAGAGAAATTACTTTGAGAAAATAAAGGATAAGATTAAGGTCATGTCCAATTAGCGAATAGAGCGAATTATTCCACAGACAAGAACTTGTTTTTTTAACAATCAAGGAAAAAAACTAATCGGTCCAGCGGTTTCTGAGCAATCGGGGAAAACAAGTATAAAGAAAAAAGTCCCCAACGAATTGAGACCCTCCTCTTTTTTGCAGTCGGTTAATAAAGAGAGAGAAATTAAACAAATTTTATTCAACGACAATAACATAATTAAGACAACACTGGATCCAAATGAACCCTGGAATGTTGGCAATCTCTATCTTTGGGCAAATTTCAAATGACGGTGAAGTCGATCTTTACTGTCAGTTTTTATACGCAAGTATGAAAGAAGGAACGAGGTAATTGTCTTTAAAATATGTCTGTGTAAGACCCACCACACATATGGCCAACACGTGAAGGAAGGAGCTAATCATATCATTTGCGCTCGTTTGAACTCTCCGAACTTAATGTTTCAGGTAACTCCGTCTCCTCTTCTTCGACTTTATCTATCAGTTCTACACAATACGAAATAGCTTTCCGACTTTTCTTAATAAGTTTATCTTCATTCTCAGGATGATTTTCTATTGACTTAATCATAATCTTTTCAAGTTCTTGCAAACACATATCGTCAACTTTGACATCTTTTTCGTTAAATTGGTCATACAGCTGGTCTAGAACTCTATTTTTATCATGATCTTTTAAAGTAACACTGTAAACGCTCTCATAGATGCCAAAAAGAATAAACAGAAGAATCTGATTCATTTTGAAGTCGGCAGATAAAATAGATCCGATATCAAATTGCGCGTAGTTTATCACTGAAATGGTTTTAGACACATACAGACTGTGTTTGCGTTACAATCGATTACAGACCGTGTAATTAAAACTTTGACGCCGGTTACACACGGAAGCCAGTGACGCAAACATGCCTTTTAATGTTGTCGCAGACAACCCTGCGGCACCGGATCAGCTCAAAGACATTGGAAAGTCAGCATTGATCTGTGCTGGTACGATACATTTTCCAATGGGCGACGCGATGCCTACTCCCGGCTATTGTTCACATAACCTGTACTACGATCTCACCCTAGATTTAAATATAGGTATATATATGTAAATGTACCCACGATTAAAACATCGTTAAAGTCACTATCGATTAGTAAACAAATTAGTATGTACTGTTTGACATATTACCCGGAAAGGACCCTTGTATAAAATCTAGGTTCAGAACCAACCAGAGCTGTCATGAAACAAGTCTTTATATGTCATTTATTTTCTATTATTGGCACCAAGTTAAATTCTAAAGAAACACATTTTAGTCGTATTCGATAATCGGGTTACAACGGGAGAGAGGTTAATAATGACATAATCAACCATCGTTGGTTATTTTCTTCGTAATAACCTAAAATTCCATAAATCACCTGCTCGTAGAAAAGTACGATACAAAGTATGTGTTACGAATACGATATGATTCGACTCAAAAATCATTTGAAGATATAAGTGCTGTAACTTTCAAGATTATTCGTTTTAAGCCATTTTAAATCTAATTTAATTAACTCGCACATATCGTTACTACTTTGGAAAAAACTCGTATCTGATATTTCGAGATGTATGAGTTTGACCTAAATACTCTTCAGGTTTAAGTTTAAAATCATACCTCACGAAATATGAGATACGTGTATTTTCAAAGCAATGACGATATATTGGCATCAGATTTAAGAAGTTAGACGCGTATTTGGTAACACTTCAAGTATGACCAAAAGCCGAATGGTCCAAATATTTTTCCTGTGTATTCATAAAATATATAAATCAGCTTTGTGACTTTGATACTTCTCGAGAAGTAGTGTCTGCACACAGATTGACATACTTACTGATAGACCTGTTTTGTTTTTGGTCTAATCCTATAGTTTTGATCCTGCTGCGCTGTTGTATGCAGCATGTGTTCTGTGTTGCATAATTTAGTTTTTTTTTAACATTATAATGAGGAAGGATGGATGGATTTAGGATGATGTGGAAGGGTTGAACCTTACTCGCCATTATCGCCACAATCGCCTTCTACACTTAACGATTACACGCTTGGATGGATTCAAAGCATTATATATATTATACCTACCAATATCTTTATTGCAAGATACTCGTGCTTAGTATTTTTGGTATTAATATTATTGCATTAAGTTTGTCTATTTTACTCCTCTGCTTAGGCGATAGCTCGCGCCCTGAAGGACATAGGATCCTTTTATCCTGGGAATTTTCCCAAAATAAACCACAAAAGAGTTCTACGAGAATGAAATCACAGGCAAAATTAAATGCCAAATAAAACAGCGCTATATTTCGTGGAAGCCGAAACTTTATAAATAAATTAAATTGAAAAGTGTCATAACATAATGATGTAAAAGTACCTCCGGATTTCATAACATTTGATGTGTTAAAGATCCTTGGGGACGGCCTATGTCCAGCAGTGGACGTCTTTCGGCTGATATTATGATGAATTGATGATAATGATGTGTTTTGAAAGCTTGCAAATATCTGAAAATAAATAACTATAAATTACAAATAATTGGCATTCAACCAGCAAGCACCAGTCAACACTGCTGCTTCCGACCGGATCCTGTCATTCCTATATACACAGTATAGCAAACTTATATTAAAAGGATTATGAACCGACGCTTTTAAATCGCGTAGTTGACAAAATTTTCCATACAAATGTAGCTCCGGGCTTATCGTTTCTGACCCCCTACATCAAGTCAGATTTTTAATATTTCTATATATTATTATGAGTGGTTATAAGAAACAAGGTTTGTAGGGTTACTTTAATATTTACTATTTATTACCCATAAAATCGCACTTTGTATAATTTAATTTGATATAACATTCAGTTAGAATAATGAACAAAACGCATAACGATAAAAGATAATAATCTCATAACATAATTATAGTCAACTATGGACTTAATAACGTTTCGTAGAACGATTATATGATATAATATTGATATTCAATGATATAATCTGATGAGCACCTGTATTTTGTTCTGAGCCTTGGATGTTGTCTATGAAGTTTAAATACTTAAATATAATTATTTATTTCTGAATATACCTAAGTATTTGTCGTTGTCTAGTGCCCATCGTACAAGCCTAGACCTTATTTCGGGGCTAGTTTATTGTGTGTGAGATCGGCCCTTGATATTTATTATTACCTATTATTTAAAATTCACAATAAACCCTGTTCAGACATGCTTGTCTTATATGGTAAACAACTTTCTAACCTCTAAATGATTTTTTTTGGCTAAAACAGCTCTTTTATCGTAGATAAAGTAAGCTGAGAAAACATTTAGGACATCACTTGGGCAATGTATTGTCCGTGATTGCTTTATTTTAGTTAAAATATCTGTTTCATATACCTATACAAAAGTTGGTTTCTCCGTGTTTGCTTTACGCTTTGTATGGAAAAAAAACATTGTGATCACTTAATAAAAATACTGGAAAAAAACGGGAAAATAGGTTTAAAAACTTCGCTGATTCTTAATGATTCTAATTTTGGAAGATACCACTGAAAACTTATGAAATACAATGAAATTAATGATTTTTCGTGACATCGACATGGACATAGGGGAAAATTCCAAAAATCAGATTAAAATGATCAATATCTCCGAAACTAGTAAAAATCGCTGAACATACATAGGGGTTAAATCGATAGCTTTTTATCTGCTCTATCAGCCCTAAGCGGGTTAACGTCGGTTACTGGGACACCCTGTATATTATGATCATTATTTCTTATCTTGTTAAGTATGTCTTATGAAATGTGATAATAAGAAATAAAATGAGTCCAAACAAACGTTACCTACTTATTAATACAAACCATAAATGAAACGTTTATTATATTTATCTTATGAACGTCTTTAAAGTAGAACTATATCGAGCGTTCAGTACACTTACCAATAATTACTCAATAGGACACACGACGGGAGCAAGTCCCTCGCTTCGTCGATGTATTGTTGTGTATTACGAGGGTCCAGCGCTATATTCTTGAACAGGTATTGTTGTAATTCTGTCTTACATGTGGGGTCCAAGTATCCTGTATTGCCTTTATAATTTTCATAAAACGCTTTTAGAACTTTTAGTCTCTCTTTAAGACCTAATATTTTACTATCAACTGGGGCGGTGAGAGCTACAAAAACAACTATAAATCCGGGATTCATTTTGAATTTCTTGATTAATTCTCTTATAAGCTTCGAAACGCAGTTAAAGTGTACGTTTAAGTATAATTAGTTTTAAAGATATTTGAATCGCAATTACGCGGTGTGACCGAAACGCACGCCGTTAAATTATAGTTAATGGATTTGGTAGTTCATTTTCACAATATTAGCGGATTTTTTCATAGTACCGAATTTCCTTATTCGCTTTTCTTCATGTAGCGTTTTTCAAATAGCGTTATTTAATGTTCGCGTTTATTTTAATCGCTTAAATTACCAGTAGGGTAGGGGCACCAAAAGATGAACGACACCCAAAAGCTGAACACTCGATCGAAAAAATCACATAACTAAATCGTGACAAATATTACATAGTTCGGAATTTATTTTTCTTAAACAGCAACTCTTTGCTTACACCTCCATTAAATCTTAACATAGTATTATATTCTTTTTGGCCGTGATCGGTCGTCGTTGTGGAGCTTCCCGCCGAAAACGTCGATAGTATGGGAAAATACATAAGGACAGTGCTCTCCAAATTTAAGCTTTTAATTACGTATAAAATTCAATAATTGTCAGTCTTAGGAGGATTTGCTTGGTATGTATTCTTGATTAATCACTTTTTTATTGGAGTTATACGATATTTCATTTTTCTTGTTAGTTAACGAGAAATATGCCGTTCAAGTAATGGTTTCAAAAATGTATACCTAAGCCAATACTTGAACGGTGTTCAGCTACTAGGCAAGGCGTACTTTTTTTAAAGCTTCTTAATAAATCGTACTGAAATGACAGATGGAAAATTTAGAACTTAAAATGATCGTTAGATGCTCTTGTATCTTTAAACCAAAAGATGAACATAGCTTTTGATATCTAATCCAGTGATTTTGGAGTTTTAAATACTATGAAATCTATCACTGTTCAATAAAAAATGTGTGCCTAATACTTGAACGAATTAAATTTACTAGTTCATGTTTTGGATTCTATTCCAATATGTGAACACCTAATTCATTTTGTATGTTCATTTCATAAATTCTGTGTCCTAAAATTGAACTGACTGACGACGACTGATTGATTGACTGATTGATTGACGACACGCTGGCCTAGTTGGTAGTGACCCTGCCTACGAAGCTAGCGGTCCTGGGTTCAAATCCCGGTAAGTGCAAATGTTTGTGTGATGAGCGCGATTATTTGTTCCTGAGTCATGGATGTTTTCTATGTATTTAAGTATATATATCTCTATATAAGTACTTATATCGTTGTCTAGTACCCATAGTACAAGCCTAGAGCTTAATTTGGGACTAGGTCAATTGCTGTGGCATTGTCCCCTGATATTTATTTATTTATTTATTTAAGTAAATTCATTCGTTCAACTTTTAGGCATAGTTTTATAATATGAACACTAGTAGTAGTAGGTATACTAGTAGTATTTATGGAAATGTTTACTAATATTATAAATGTTAAAGTAACACTTTTTGTCGGTTTATCTGTTTTAAAAAAAAAAGTAACTAAGTAGTTTTGCTAATGATTATTGATAAAAAATACTAATTCGTTGTTTTTATGACACAAATAACCATAAAAAATAGGAACCTTATGTATTTTATTACTCGCATTTTTTGCCATTCCAAAAATCTAATTGACAAGGTCGACGGCGCTCCTATTATTCTGGATTTAGTTTGGCCCTCCGGGCTTGATATAAAAAACGAACCTAACCTACCTACTTTTAATCAACATATACATTCAAGAGATTTATCGCAATTGAGCCAAAAACATCACACTAGGTCAGTAGCCGCTCGTGAATATGCTGTACCCGGAGTGAGCAATTACTATGGGGACATGTGAAGCGCTTGCCTTACATCCTCAACAGCTTACCTGGGGCTGTGACTTGTAAGATTGGAGCCTAACAAATAGTAGATTGTACAACAAGTGCATAAAACGAGCCATTTTACCCAAGGTGTGCATATAGCCACACGAGCCGGAACGGCGAGTGTGGATAATCACGTCGAGGGTAAAATGGGTTTTATGCCCGAATTTTACACTCTGCTTTTCACTTCGATTGCAAGGAAATAAAACAGGAAGCACATACTTACAGGATTTTTTTTTTATTTTTTTTATTTAATGTACGTAATTAAAATGTTATGTTTGCGCATGGCTGTAAGGCCTGATTACCTTCTTAACTTTTTTTTTTAATTTTCGACTATGTGACGTTTGACAGGTTTGACTATGGTCTGATGCTTAATGCCAAGTTATTATAAATATTTGCGTTGTATTTGTTTACCGTAAATGCACGCCGTAGCTATTATTCGTAAATTTGTATTTAGATAGTTATACAAATGTCGTAATTAAATTAAGATGTAACCAAAATCTCATAAAAATATATTAATCAAATGAAGGTGTATTGTGTGAAGGCTGTAAGGCCTGATTGCCTTAGTCTTAAAAGAAAAAATTACTTTATGCACTAGTGCATAAAATGCGATTTTATGCAGCCTATACCCAGCATAAAGAAGGACGTTACGAGCATGAGAAGTGAAAAAGTATTTTTCAAATTTAAATTAATTATTGTTTAACAACTCGCGGGGGGACTCGCGGATTCCACATTCAAACTGTGTAAACAGTTTTGCCAGAAGTTATTGTTATACAAGTATAATAAAACAAATGAAAAAAAAAACAATGACGTCATTTCATGTACAGCGTGCTCATATGCCGCTGTAGTAATCTACCTACATTTTGATACGGAGCCAATTTGAACCAACGTGCGTAGCGTGTGCGTGCGCAGCTAACTGGTTCCGGCTTAAGGCACTTAACCCACTGCCGGCAAGGAGGCGATTAGCTATCGACTATTTTCTCGCTCAAGAAACGAAGAGAGATATAGATCTGTTGTCAAAAAAAGAGAAACATATATTAACAGTTGATCGCTGGCTGTTCACACTGCCAGCAAGAACTCTCTCCACTAGTTTGGCGAAACAAAAGATACAGATCCCGTATCAATAAAAGAGACGCACGTTTAACAGAACAGCGTGAGATATTAATTTATTCGAAAGTTAGAGATGTCACGTTGTTCTGGTAAACCTGCTATATATTAATGGTTGATCGCTGGCTCTACTCGCTTCCAGCTCATCGTCGTCGACATTGAGAGTCTGGTCTAACAAGACGAACTGACAGGACGATGTCCGCCGACCGACTGTTGGTCAAGCTACCGTACAAAACCAGGGGTCAACTGGTAGTGTGTTATCCAACCTCGACATTGCCGGAATCTTTGAATGTTTGTCTAGATCTTTGCCAATGATATACTAAACGACTTGGTGAGTAAAAACTAGCCAAGTCGCGCTATTCAATAGCAAGTACAGGTGTAGTGCATAATTGCTTTCCTTCGTATTTTCACGGAAACGTACGAAGGTGTCATGCTACTTCAGTCAACCTCAGTATTTTTTGTACTGTGACCGACTGAAATAGCAAGACGCGTTCGTACGTTTCCGTGAAAATACGAAGGAAAAGAATTATGCACTACATCTGTAACATAACAATTTTGAACATAAAGTTCATGATAGGAACTGTGATCTAAGGAGCTTTGACAGAACTTGATTTCCAGATAGATCTCACTTCTTTTATTAGCGAAACTGTTTACGAACTTGAATTTCTACATTTTGGTTTTTGATTATGTATGTTTCTATTAGTTTCTATTAAATAATAAGAATTAAATATTTTTTTTAAGAACGGTAGAACGGAACTTCTCGTGTTTAATATTGGCTGACTTGCACTTAGCCCTTTTATTATATACATATTTAAGTTAAAAAAATCCGAGTTCTCGGTTTTTCCAAAAGTCGCCAATCGCCTTTTGTGCTCGTGTTTATCGAAGTAGATAAAGCTTCTGTCACTCTCTGACGTATGAAGATGCTTTATCCATTGCGATAAGGGCGATCATAATACGTTTTCATTTATTTGGTTTACTGATTTACTCTAGGTACTCACTTACCTTGGCGAAGTCAAGTTCCGTATTTAAGATAATATGGTTGTAAAACGCAAAAGAAAAGATTCATTTTGTTATGGATTTTATTCTGTATGCAATAAAATTCACTTTGACTAGCCTAAATTTTAATAAAGATTTTTTAAGTTTCCAAGTATCTTTTCCAAAACTGTAAAGTTTGACAATTTCATTTTATTTTTCGTGTAAAATATAATTACCTACCTTTAAACCAGATTTTTTTCAGTTTTTTTATATAAACTACGGAGATAAAGATTATCTATACTTCTATACTAATATTATAAAGAGGTAAAGTTTGTGACGTTGTAAGGGTAATCTCTGGAATTCTGGATCTACTGAACCGATTTTGAAAATTATTTTACCAATAGAAAGCCACGTCATTTGGGAGTGTCATAGGCTATATATTAACCCAAAAATGTTTATTGCCAACGAGGTGGGCACGGGAACAGCTAGTTGGCTATAAATCAAAAATAAAGTTTTTATATTTGCAGATATAGCCCTTTTTTATGACTATGACACCCTGTTTGCTCGAATCCAATCACTCATTTTTTAACCCCCCATTTCTAATAATTCTAGACCCCTTTTCAAATAATTGGAAAAATACCTATTGTTTTTACTAAAAACAGATCTGGGCAAGCAAGTTGTACAACTATGCCAAATTTCAAGTTGATACCTAGCTTCAATATTTTCAGAGAAAAACTGCTGCAACATACAGAAAGACAGACACCGAAGTCTCACTATAAGGGTTCCATTTTGGTACGGAACCCTAAAAGGAAGAAGAAGAACGTACGATATGTTTCAGCAACATTTCAATTAATCCTGGTGACCTTGTTAATTGCGAATAATACTTCCTAGCGGCACTCTTCCTTCGAACTCCTCCTCATCAGGCAGTTCTTTACAGAGAGTCAGCGCTACAGAAGCTAAATCTATATTTTTTTCAATTTCTTCAGGGGTTTTTTTAGCTTCATTAATATTCTTGAGCATTTCCACTTCGACCATCTTTCTGCAGCGGAAGTTTAAGTTGCTTGGGTCCTCGTCGAATTTTTTGTACATCCGTTCCAAGTAATTCATTTGTTCTTTAGTTCTTACTACATTGGCCAAGTAAACAGAGGCTATGACACCAACAAGGAAAACCAGAAGAATCTTGTTCATTCGGTGAAACATTACGTTTTACCCCTGTTGCTTTACAAGCACTGGATTATAAAATAGCTAAAGGTTTACCCTTACACAACGTTTTACTTACCAATCGATCGTAAAACTGCATTCTTATTTACGTGTTTACATTGAAGTGCCCAAGGTTTTTATATTACTAATATTACGACTTCAGTCAGAATTTAGCGATAGCGAAATTTCTTTTATTTGCAGTTAACAGAATAAAGATTTTTTGTTTTTACTCGTACACTTCGGCCATATTGCGATTTTCAACGTTACGCAACATCTTGCTCTATTTTATTTTATTATTTCTAACTCGTCCTCTTGTACTTTTCACATTATGAATGAAACGAACGAAATTTAGACGAAAAATATCACAAAACCGCAGAACGATCTTAAGTTTCAGTGCAATGGCTCTTGGCCCTTCGGGTTTGGGTAGAGAGACTAGCATAATAGCGTATGAGAGGGACTGAGTCAGAAAAGCAAAGCCAAAGGTCCTTTTAAAGGTAACCCATAATTTTATCGAATTTAACTTCGTCGATTGTATCATTTAATCGAATTTAATTTCATCAAACTCTATTTTCTGCTAAAACTATAATGTTTTTAGGATTTTTTGAATATTATTTACGTGTAGGTTAGGTTAGGTTAGGTTAGGTTAGGTTAGGGCCAAGCTGGCATGTTGTCTCAAAAGTTAGCGCAGCAAATCCAAATTTCAAAATCATCCAACAAGGTACTCTTAATATGGACAAAATTTTGCGTTTTAGAAGGCGATTATTCTTTTTTAAAACATTTGTTTTATTTCATACTTTTCAGTGATCGTATTTATTATGTAGTTCCACTTATTAGTTGATATGATACTTTAAGACATTTAAAGCTCGCCGCAATCAACGTCGCGGGAAAGTCATAGTCATATTTAATCAATTTAATAATAATAATAATATTTTGCCATTTGTGGTCTTCGTCATCAGTTCCACTTCACCTAATGATACTTTGTGAATGCTAACGCTGGACTTGTTCCTAAAAATACTAGAATCGCTGCATGGCATCTTATACAATGGAACATGTTTTTTTCGACTTCTTTCATGGGATATCCTCACTCTATACATACAGTATACGTAGACCTTATTTAAATAATGCTCTTTTGTCGTGTTTAGTAACCGCGGTGATCCAAAAAAAAAACCTAATCGTGTATTCATTTTTAAATAAAGCAAAATTATAGAAAATCCTTACAATGTGGAACCTCAACTGACACACGCAATGAGCAATTATATCAATATTACCTAAGATATGCAAATAATGTAGTTTTAATGGTATTATTCTATCTAGTAACGTTACTTGTTCTTATTTATTATTTACAGGTTTTTATCTCTTGTTAGAGAATGTTTTCTGAAAATGTACCTATTTAAATGAAATTCAACATTGCATTTTCAGGACCACGGGTGGGGGGTTGATGATTTATTTTTTGGTAAACATCTTCAGATTGTTTTGGCCCCACCCCGATTTCTCACTCTTTGCATGTTTAGTTTATTATATCCGTAAGAAGTGTAACTTCAAAAATACTGACCTAATTTCGTTGAAGCTTGTAGTGTTTGGTTGCTAATTAACCTAGGTGCAAAATGGCACACAATTTTTTATTTTTTTAAATTACATGTTTTTTCTTCAGGGACCCAAAAGATCCATAAATTTGAAAGTCGTGTAAAACACAATAATTTACTACGAACAGGTAATTTATGGATCTTTTGGGTTCCTTTGGAAAGAGTTGCGTCTTTTAAAAATAATACTTGGTGGCCATTTTGAACCTAGGTTAATTAGTAACAAAATACTACAAACTTCATTGAGATTAATTCAGTATTTTTGAAGTTGCTCTCTAATGTAAGAAGTTATATTTGTTAGCAATTGTATGAACAAAAGACGGGTGGGCGAGTATCGTTGCCGGTGAGTGTAATAATAACATTAATAACGCACTTTTAATAGAACAGGTGGTAAGCGAGCCTAGTATGATTGGTTTATCGCGTGAGAAAATGTGGATAACGCATCCGTCACTCTCATACTTATGTACGTGTCAGAAAGTACATTTTATATCGCGATAAACGCAGCCACTAGGCCCCAAGAAAACAAAACTATTGATTTCACATTTAATTTAAGTACTTTTCACTTAGCGTATTTCCTTACTTTATTACACATAAATATTGATAACTTTAGTTTACAAAATTTATTGCATATAACATATTAAAAAACGATTTATTCAAAAATAATCTCATCTGCCTTTTTTAACGTACAAAGTCAATAGAGATCAGAAGACATGCGTGATAGAAAAGGGTTTTTTAAATATTAGATACGTTAAGGTAAGATGGGGAAAGTGCGTCAAACCAATAATATCTCCTAAAATATATGATTTGTCGCACTTTCCCCAAGGTCTCAAGGCCTTATTAGTTCCTTAAATATTAGATGTAGGTATTACCAACCATTAAACCATATTCCAAATTATTAATGATTACAAATCAACTTTGTTCTGTCCCAGTTTTCCGAAACTACCTACCTACGGTCGCCTTTACTGGCAAGAATAAGAGCTACCATAAAATTAATATAATTACACTGTTTAAAATAAAAGGAGATAGAATCGCTGCTATTTTGGAAATTCGGTAAATCAACGCTATTGAGGTTTTTACATCTTTTTGGCATCTCAGGAGGTAACTTGGTTTTTTTTATATTGACAGAAGTGGTAACATTTACACTATCATCTCTTCCCAAGCTAACGTTGTGCAGGCTTTTCGTCTCTTGTAGTAGGTACTAAAAATTCATAGAGTTTTTCGCAGATATAGTTAGTTTTTAGGGTTTCGTAGTCAACAAAGTGTCGCCATGTCCTACCGTCCGTCCGTCCGTGGTTTAATTTGACTTGCTTTGTACTACGAAGTAAAAAAAAACCCGACAGCATTTTTCGATACTGTCGTAAATAATGTTAAACGAAAGGTACGAGGAATCGGTTAAATCGCTTACGTTACAGGTTACAAAGGAATGGACACACGTACAAACTTGCGAAAAACTTCTCCTCCTTCCTTCTGGGTCAGATGCGTAACAAAATGAATAAAATAATATTACTCGTTTATTTCATACTGTGTGTTTGTTGTTGTGTTGTTTTGAACATCTTTCGGTTCAGGGATCCGTTTGCGAAATATTAAGTCCCCTCCCTCTCTACCAGTTAAACGGAACCTATTGCGCGTGGTTTGTCGTTTAAAAACAAATAGGTTAACAAATTCAAGTAGATTCACTAGTAAACAGAAAATAAATAAACCTGTGAAGCAAATATCGATTTTACAACATTAAAAAAATATAAAGCGTTCCACAACGTCAGTATAATGCAAGTTTGGTTTCCCGTTGCCTGAGCACGACAAACAACATTCAAAGTTCATCTACTTCAATGGAACCCTGTTCAGACTTAGTTGCCTCAAGTAGTAAACAACTTTCTATACTCAAAATGCAACGTTTCTTATAAAGCAATCACGGACAATACATTGGCCAAGTAATGTCCAAAATGTTTTCTAAGCTTACTTTATTTGCGATAAAAGAGCTGAAAAGTAAGTCTGAACAGGGTACATTTGTTTACAGTATCGTCGCTAGGGTCCTTTATTGAGTCCTTGCGGCGCGTACGCATAGAGCGCGGCCGCGGCGCAGTCGCAAGAGCCGCGCGGGCCCGGGACGCCGCGGGGGCCTATGGCACCTGAGAAACGTAATAAATGCTTATACAGGAGGTACGGTCACGAACGTTAATGTGTGACCCACCATAGGTCTAAAGTCAATCTGACATTCTATAAATGTTACAAATGACTAGTTTTGCTGAAATAACAGTCACAAATTAACGTTCGTGACTGTACACTAAAAAAAATGAGAGCCAACCAAGCGAGATTTTCTCTAAGTTGACAAAAATTACTACTAAAGTTCTAGCAAAACTGGTAGTAACAACAACAAGTTTTTTAATGATTCAACTTGTATATTATCTGTGTCTAAAGGCTCAGTTTGATTGCGGGATAGCCCGCATGCTTTTCGTGATACATTGCGTCGCTGCAATAGCTCCCGGTTCAATAATGTCTAAACAACCTGTCAATGGATTGCTACAAGCAAGCGGGCTAACGACCAATGATGCTGAGCCTTAAAGTCTTGTTTGACTCGTATGGAATCAAGGCAGGCGCTTACAACAATCAAAATCTGTTTAGAAGCGACCAATTTTACATCAACCAAATGACCAATATCCAATCCCTACGAATTTGGCAATCTGTACCACGAGCAACAACATTTATTTTCTATTGAGTAAGTAACAAATCTACGTCATCAAAACATGTATGGTACTAAATTTCGATAGCAAGTTGACATTGACAGTGACTTTCGTATTGTCATCGAGTAGTCAATGTAAAGTATAATTTAGTAAAAAGTACATCCACATCACATATATTAAACACTTACAGACTATTTATTGATAATGTAATATCTTCTAATATAGTAGACAATTACGGAGTACATAACTTGATTGATGAATTAATATTAACTATCACATTAATTAACAATCCAAGTAGCACCTAACCAAAACAATGAATTAAATAATAAAAATAATAAAAAGTTAATTCGTAAATTGAAATTGAAATATATATTTAAAATAAAAAAAATATAAAAAAACCAGAGTATGTATATGTATTTCCTAATTATTAGACAACACCGACAGTATTTTGGTTTTAAAACTGGTCAGACTATCGTGGAAGAGATCAATGCTGTCATCTTTGCCAACAATAGCATTGTAACTGTTGCATATACGCACCATGGGAGACTGTAAGCCAAGATTGGACCGAGTTAAAGGTGTCGACAAGAGCTTTGTTATCGGTTGCCTCGGAAAGTTGCGCGGTGTAAACAGGGAAATTCTTTCCAGCAGATGACTGCACGTCACCTGGCCATTGACTAACTTGTGTAGAAAACATAAATCCAACAAACGACGCCGATCCCGTAGGTTTGGCATTTTGAATTTAGCAAGACGCTGGTTGTACGGACTTCTGTGTGAAAATCCACTGGCACAGAAGGCGAGATGCCTAGTGAATGCTCTTTGTATGTTCTCAACGCGCTTTGAGTGAACATTATAAAAAGGGTATTATAATTAAAATAATGTACGAAAATATGTCTACTTTAGGGGTACGTGTTACGGAAACGTTCAGAATACGTTTTCGTATAGTATATTCGATTGGAAAACGTGACACCTATTTCTCGAAACTCATTAGATTAATAATATTAGCTAGTCCATGCGGTACATTTCACTAGTATACTTGAATATTAGTCTAGTGAGTTTCAAGAAATAAGCCCCATTAACGTTTGAAATAGCTCCCATTCTTTGCATTTTTATATGAGATCTAAATACACAAATCAATAGGAGTTCACGATACCTACTTACGAGTATTTGTGTTTTCTAAAGAGTTCTTCTACAGTAAACCAATCAATCGATTGTGTAAAATTACAATTAAGAGCAGTACAAAAAAGGTAAAAACATCTTTTCAAAACTCTTGAGTAAAAATACAAATACCTTCTCTTCCTGATTCGCCTCTCTCTCCCGTGCGTCCCGTCGGACCCGGGGGGCCAACTGGGCCTAAAACGCAAAAAATACAAATGATTAAAACCGAAGAATTGTGACAGTGTTGCATGTGAATCGAGTGTAAGACTTGGGCTTGGTAAAGCGAAGAGTTGCATTGTAGTTTTTAGTAGAAGTACAGCGAACTTCACTGAGTTAAGGTATGCATGTATGTGATCAAAAATCGAATGTTCCAACTTCCACGCTAATTTCTTAACTAAAGACCACTTTGAATAAAAAGAGCTGTCATATAATTTGTCAAAAACGTGTAATCGTAAGGGATATAAAAGGTATAAGAATGCGTCATACTAATTACCAGTGTTAGTAATGTTTACATTTGAATTACCTATTTAATAGTTTGCGGTTGCTGCTTAGATGCTGCCAGTTTGCAGCTCTTATAGACGCACTCAGAGTTCGGGTAAAAATATAACGTACTTATTGGGTTGCACAGAATTTCACAGCCACGTTCGATATTTTAATAGCGTTTCTTAGGGCCTGTTGTTGGATCAATAGTTAACTCAACTAATTGTTAGAATTCGAAAAAGGAATCGAAAATTTGACACTTTTCCTTGAGATTCAACTATTAAGTACGGTTTTTAACGATTAGTTAGATTAACTTCTGATCAAAGAACAGGCCCTGAGTAACGATGTTTGGATGAAGTTTGAAAAATGAACGAGTTAATGAAACTCTAATATATCCTTTATAAACTTTGGGCTCACTGACCTGCAATCCCCCTTGGCCCTTCCTCCCCCTGCACCCCGCGCCCCTCAGGCCCCCTCTCCCCCTTGTCGCCCTTGTCTCCTCGTGCTCCCGGGCTCCCAGGCCTGCCAGCCTCGCCGCTCCCTCCTGGGAAGCCTTGGGGACCTGGCTCTCCAGAATCTCCGCGAACACCTGGGATAATATTGTTTCATTATTTTCACTGCCAATAACTCAAATAATTGACTGACTGATGAATTAACTGCCATGGAGTGTTTTAAAAGGCAGCCCGTCGTTTTATGGTCATGATGTCTTTTTTTTACATTACGATTGACGATCATAATTTTTATATCGTTGAAACCGTAAAGTTAGTAAAATGTCTTGTAATATCTAACGAGTAGACGAGTCTAAGTTAGGTTAGGTTTGATTTGTCAATATCCTGAAAAATTACTTTTAGTTTAAATAGGTATAGGTACGTTACTACTGGAACACGCCCGCGACTTCTTACGCGTAATATTAGTTTCCCGCTATATCCCTATTTGAAGTCAATGAAATGAGTTTCCAAAAATATATTCTTAGTGCACCCCATATATATATATTTGCAGGCTATCAGGCTATATGCCTTAAACGCTAGGGGCGCTTAGGAAAAGTAGTAGTAGCCTTCAAAGAGACGTATTATTGCAGTTTGAGGTAGCATCATGCCAAGGGATTTTAAGTCGTATAAAAAAGTCTCAAGAGGCGTCAGAAATAACCATTTCCTATGACTTGACTTTAACTTTGACGTTTTTAAACGCACATCATAATCAAGACCAGATTAGTAATAACGCCCCTAAGGGTGAGTATCCACCAGAGCTGCGCGAGATAGCGGAGCGGTGTGTTAGGAAAAAAACCACCAATAGGAGAGCTGCAGCGTACCTACTTTTAAATATGTCCATTTTTTATCCTTGACTGTCTACTTATCTTTGTTCGTGAAAAGATAAGAGTTACCTGGAGCGCCAGAAGGACCTGGTTTTCCAGGGGGTCCTCGCTTGCCAACCCCTGGTGGGCCTGGAGGACCAACTAATCCAACCGTCCACTCTTTTAGACGATCTATAAAACAACATAAGAACAAGTATATAATATACCTAGACGATACAGTTGTTTTATCCGACGAAAGCGGGTTTGCCATACTTGTAGTTGTTGTTGTGTTGTAGACACGCACACTACGACGTCGCTTACCTACACACACTAGTAGCGCAAACCCGCTTTACAAAACTGTACTTACAAATGTCACTAATTAAAAAGAAAAAATATGAAGCCACTGTCGACTGCCAGCTTAATTTATCTTTCTGATTGTAACTAATAAACTTTCCTTACCTCTGATAAGGTCTTCGCAAATATTTCTGACTTGATCTTCAGTTAATGATGAAGCCTAAAAGACATGTAAATATTTAATTCCCATATTCATTCAAATAAAAGCAGATTTTTCCTTAGCGGTAACGAGGTGCAGTGTGGTTACCGGCTTAGAATAGTGCCACTCCATGCCTTCCTGTGGAAGTCGTAAGAGGCGACTAAGGGAATAAATGCTTGTAGTATTGTTAGGCGATGGGCTTGCAACCTGTCACTAATATACACTGGTAAACATCTTAGCCTGTTTGTGCAAAATGTGGTTATAGATTTAACAACAAGTTGTTAGAGTTGTTGGTAATTCTGTAGCTCTGCCTACCGGGCGTGACGGGATATATGTGTATGTGTAACGAGGTTTTGTGCCTGTATCATGCATTAGGACAAATGTAGAATTTCTAATATGGACCCATTTGGATGACGAGATTGACGAGCCCACTCCCCTTCATCCCCTTCTATACCTGGAGATGTAGACTATGCGGAGCAGGCAGCCCCGGAGGTCCCCTCTGTCCCGTAATACCAGGGCTCCCGTCCAAGCCGTCCTTGCCCGGCGCACCAGGGAATCCAGCCTCGCCTTTCTATTAAACAACATGTTGACAGTTATCAGTACTCGACAACATCTTTGTAGTCGCTTTGAACTTCATAGAGGCAAGGTTAGGCATTAGTTCAATTTAAACTCGCATGGATCTATTTACAACTAAATTATTTGCTGAGTTTCCACACAAAGTCAGTTTCAACAGTATTATTCCAACGATTGGGTAGAGCAGAATTATCATTGTGATCTGATTAAAAGTGAGCAACCCCGCCCGTGGAAAGGAATCACAGATGCGTTACCTGTCCTTAAGAAAAGAGTAATCTCGTCTCTTGAAGGAACGAAGTTGTAGCGGTAGCGGTGTGCGGTTTAATGTTCCGCTGGACTTCAATAGAGATAAACCCATTGCGTCGCAATTTCATTGTTGTGATATGATATAACGTTCATGTGAGAATCCATAAATAAAAGTTTGTGAGGGCAGGTACTAACTACCGCGTTATCATGAATGAATTCAACGCTAGCTTTTTAAATCTTCATTACCAGTCCGATTTCACCCTGTGGCCCAGGCGGCCCGGGTACGCTGATGCCCTGGCCAGCACTTGCTCCCGGAGATCCTGGAGGACCAGGCAAACCTCGTTGACCTTCTGGACCCTGGCAAAATAATCAACAGTGCTTAAATAGCAACACAAAATACCAGTGGGTTCATACTGTGTATAAATATCAATAATAGTGTCGAGATCACATCAGGCATCTATTTCACAGCTAGCTGTTGCAAGGATAGATGAATATTCAGTATAGATTGAAAAGCCGACCAGTTTCTTATTTATTGGACTAGAAATGCTACTTGTCACCTGTTTTTCGCTGTCAGATTAGTGAAACAAGTCCCTTCAGATTCTAAGCCCTATTGATTTAAAAGACGTCAGGACCGTAACCTCATAATATTATGATCATGTTAGAGTACATTACAGTGCGATAGCTCTTAGAAGGTACTTCGGGTTTTTTCTTGTCTCTCAGTTGCTCTCAGAACGCTCTTATTAAAAGCGAGTGAGAGGGAAGTACAAACCCGAACCGAAGCACCTTCCAAATGTTCATAGACTGTATATCCTACAATTCTTACCTGACGTCCTTCCGGACCTCTCGGTCCTGCTGCTCCCTGAAGCCCTGGTGAACCTCTTTGGCCTGGAGTACCGGGAACACCTGCAGAACCTTCGGGACCTTGGGGACCCTTAAATTAAAAACAGGACTTAGGAACGGTGGGTTCACAACTTCAATTTACTGGCCATAACAATTTTTACCATGGTCGAGGAATGTATTATTACGAGTTACGAGCAGATACCTCTGTTTCTTCACCCTGGGGTGCCTATTGTCTAACGCTCTGTCTACCTATTAGACATTTTATAATTTGATTAAATTTTATCTTCAACACCTTTCAGGTCGTATAGGGGGATATTCTTATCGTTCTCCACTCCACTCGGCTCGGCATCCATAAACACACATCATAAACATAATAAGATGGTTTGTGTAAGTATGTAACCTTACCATAGGTCCAACGGGACCTGGTGCCCCAACAGGACCAGGGTTGCCATCTCGCCCTGGCCTTCCAGGGGAACCTGCTTCTCCTTTGGCACCTGCAAAACATTCTTATTGAGGTTTGATTCTGTTAAGTCATGATGACGGAAACGATAAGTACGATGACATATCAGAATAAGGAATTGTTATTGCACAATCGTCAATGTACGTAGTGGGGCGCGACCTTGTGGATTGAAATAGTACTTTACATGACTAACGGTAAAACAAATACTTAATGACCCCCGAGCCGAAGTCGAGGCCGATAAATATGCGATCAGAGGCTTTCTTTATTACCGCCTGTGGTGTGTACACAATTTTACGTCATCACCTGGCCAATAATAGGATTTTCTGCCCTAAGACGGTAAATGCTGCTTACGGCCCAGGCTGGCGTATTCACCAAAATATAATATCATAAGTAACGAATTATAAAGATCGCAATAGTAGTCGCCGCTTGGGTTTCAGATTTTAGTTTTGAATATTTTTTTACCTTGTATCAGAGAGGCGTTGACGTTGGCAACTGGTCCTGGAGGACCAGGGGACCCTGGCGGCCCTTGAGGTCCCGGCTCACCCGATTTTCCGGGTAGACCCTAATAATAAATGAATAGTTAAAAAATCGGGAACGCCTTAAAATTCCGAATATTCAGCTGTCGAGATTTAAAGTTTTGAGCCTAAACTGGAATTATTTTAGATATAATGCATAGTTTGATTACTTATACGTACTTAAGATTAGTTTGCTTAATAAGCAATATCAAAAAATAAAGTCTTCTATCAAAACATTGCATTCGGAATAATTAAAATTCGGAATTATGATCAGTTTGAAATTTCGACTCTTCAGAATTTTGTAGAGTACCCAGAGAGTACCCAGAAAAATCTAGTTAGACCACGTCCAAATCCGTGGAGAATAGTCGACGCTTCAAGGTAATGAACGTCAAAAACCACAAAGGACCAAAGATATTGAACATAAATTAACAAGTGTTCACGTGATAAAGTTAATTAGCCAGTGAACAAAACTAATACGTTAAAGTTCGAAAGACTTATGGTAGCCTATCGCAAGGCCAAAGTCTCGATTACGTACTGTTTTTTTTCTAAATCAGTTAACATTTCAGCATTTGTAAAGAGAAGCGGTTTATCCTAAAGTTACAGTTCCAAAACCTTTTTAACTATTAGAAGGATTGGTAAGTAAGAGTATATTTGTAAAATTGGGTGCCTGTCTTTACTTACGTCATTTCCGGAGTCCCCGGATAGACCAGGCAGCCCGTCCAGCCCCGCTATCCCGGGCTCACCTGTTCAAACATTTATGTTCACAAGCTTTTTTACATTAGTACGTTGATGACCTAATAAAGGTTGTAGGAAGTGGATGCAGGCCGCATTAAATCGTTCTCGCTAGAAAATAAAGAGGGGGTGCCTATGTTCACCAGTGGATGACTACGGGCTGGAATGATGATGATGAAAATATGATTTGGGTTTGTCAGAAAGTTGTCCAAACCAGTCCCCCGTTATTGAAATTAGTCAAATTAAGAATGAATAGTCCTCTTTGGTCGGAATGTGGTCACAAAATCTGAGTTGTATTCTTAACGCAGACCACCAACTTTGAAATTGATAGATAGATCTCGATTAGCAGTGAAAATTAGTTTAAAAAGAACAGTCGGTAAAAAAAATTGTATTCGACAGAAACTTATTCATATTTTCATTATACCACTCATTGCGACAAACCTTGCCAACAAACGCAGTCAACATATGTTTGCTACAACATAGATCTTTTCCATTCTAATCGAAGGTGCAAGGTTCTTCAGTCTGTGTGCGGAAGGACATGCATTACGTCAGGGTGGACAAGTGTAAGGTTTGTATTATTTATATGAGTTTAATATAACACCGTACATAAACCATAATTGATTATAGATAAAAACTTTCCAAGGTGAGAAATTATGTAACTGATGGTAAATATCGCATAAAAATCCATTCAGTATTTTTTGGATCATTGCGAACATACAGAAAGACAGACAAGCGCCGGAGGATTTAGTTTATTTGTATGTAGTGGTAAACCTGGAAATGGCTGATTTGTTTAACATGTTTTAGGTAAAATTTTGCAATCAGCTTTATCCAGTGTACAAATCTACTAGCAAGTAGGTATCTAATATAAAAAGTGAGTAGGTATAGTGTAGTAGGTATAATCAAATCATATAGCTACAGCGAAAAACTGTAGAAATCCTAAGGGCGTAAAATAATTGACTACGCGTGACGTGTTTAATTATTCCTTCATATACTAATGCGAAAGTGCATTCTCTGGTTTTCTGTGATAGTTCAAGTAAGTAAATAAGACAAATGTCTTCTACGCGAAATTTTAGATGATAAAGTTACCTTTCTGCCCAGATTCCCCCTTTTCCCCCTTGAGGCCCGGTCGTCCGATTTTACCCGGAGGACCAGCGACCCCCACAACCGATCCCTGAAAAAAAGTGTTGTTCATACTTTCTTGGGGTCCCCTTAAATCATCGACACTCATTTCATCGAATGACATGTATCACTTATTGAATTATCTATTATCGAAAGCTATTATTTGTGCTGAAATCTTACCGTTTTTATGTTATCCTAAGCATGGGTTACGTAGGTTAGGGTTTGACCACCAAAAAAATATTATCGAGAGGCATGAACACGTGTAAATGCTGGTCGATCAAGTTAAACCTACTTTCTTTCACTAGAGTCCAGAATTTGAATCAGTTTGGTACTGATTTGGCATTGTAGACTAGGCAATATTGTACAAAGGTAATTTTTAAGTTAGTTTATCCTGCAATAATACTTTAATCAAGAAAGTAAGCTTTACCGCGTATGTTATAATAATTTACTTAACCGCCGTATAGGTAAGAGACTTAAGTAAAGCACCTCTGGCATGTAATTGTGTTCAAAACTAATATGGGATTAACGTCAAATTTCAAATATAGAATGTCGAACGGTCTATACAGATGTATTACAACTACATGCAAGAGGAGCTTTACTTAAGTTTTTTAACTATACTCAGTGATATTTGTGCGAGAATTGACTCGTTTCGTTTTCAATCTTGTGTATGAAAAATCGTGGCTAACGCCCTTCCTTCTAAACGTGGAATAACCGTGGGGTAAGCTAAACCATGCTTTGTCCTTATCTGTCAAAGTCAAATGTCACAATGACTGATAAGGACAAAGCATGGTTTAGTTTACACGGTTATACCACATTTATAAGTAAGGGCGTAAGGAATAACTTAATCGCCATTAAACTCATTTACTGACTCTGAGTGCGGCCATATGACTCGTAAGTACATCTTAAGGGGCATTTTTTCCTCCCTTATTTTGCTACGGCCTTTTATTTCAACGCACGTATCCTAACGTAATTAAATTACAATGGGTTTAAGATAAAAATATGTGCTAACTTACGTTAGTGACTTGTCCCGGCGGACCCGGGTCTCCTTTTTCCCCTTTTAGGCCTCCAGCCCCCGGCGGCCCCGTCGACCCCTTGACACCGCGGATACCCTAGAGTAAATCACACAAAATGGCAACACTTCATTTCCTGTTTTCAAATTGATACTTATATTCTTTCAATAGGAGGGGGAGGCGAACACCTATATACCCACCTATGAATGCCGCTGTGTCTATCTATGTATCATCATCATCATCATCATCTGCTGGACATAGGCCTCCCCCAAGGCTCTCCACTCAGACTGGTCTTGTGCTTTTCGCATCCAGGTCGTCACTCCATCTTGATAGAGGCCTACCTACAGCTCGTCTCCCGGTCCGCGGACGCCTCTCCAGAATCCAGAACCTACTGACTCCATCGGCCATCAGTCCTGCGAGCAATGTGCCCCGCCCACTGCCACTTAACTTTAGCTATTCTTCGAGCTATGTCGGTAACCTAAGTTCTAATGCGGATATCATCATTTCTGATTCTATCACGCAGAGAAACCCTGAGCATAGCCCTCTCCATAGCCCTATGAGTGACTTTGAGCTTCCTTATGAGGCCCATTGTTAGCGCCCACGTCTGAGATCCGTAAGTCATCACTGGCAACACACACTAGTCAAAGACTTTTAACTTCGAACACTGCGGTAATTTGGACGAAAAGGTGCTGCGAAGCTTCCCGAACGCTGCCTAGCCAAGTCGGATTCGACGAGTGACCTCTTTCTCAAAGTTTGACCTACGACGCTAACGCTTCCTATATAACAACAAATCATAGAAATAAGTTTAATTTAAACAACCCTTCGTGTGCGAGCCTGACTCGCACTTGGGCGGTTTTAAGGGTTCCGTAGTCAACAAGGAACCCTTATAATTTCGCCATCTGTCTATCCCCGGTTTAACTCAGAGAGTCTCTCTGACAGAGACTGTTGGGTATACAAAGCTGAAATTTGGCATAGTTATACGTTTAAATTAAGCCAACTAAGTACCACAAATAGAGCGAAGGTGTCATAATGTAAAAATATACTAATCATGGGTGATTGGTATATTATGACATGTGTTAAAAAGCATTATTTACATGCGTGTAATTTTCGCTGGATCGCTAGAGTAGTTCAATCAAGAAATTAGTATATGATTGACGTATTCGTAAGCTGTCGTGCGTGTGCCTGTCGCTACATCCATTTTGTCCTATTCTACAGTCGCCAGCTTTCGAAGAATGCAACTTAACTGGTGTCTACTCCCAAAATGGAAATTCGAACTTACATCATGTCTCTTACCTCAATCGCTCTAGAATAAAAGAGATAGAACCTCCAAATTTTCGTATTAGGTACTGAATAAGTTATTAGCTTTATAAAAACGATAGTGCAATTTTTAGGGTTCCGTATTCAACAAGAATTATAGTCCGCAGCTTACCAAGTAATACCACTTAAATAATTTTGGAAAACCAGTTCCAGGCGGGGACAATATAATAGTCCAAATGTTGAATATTTTCAAGAAAAATGTTTTGTAAATTTGTAATTCATTGTCTTTAATACCTTTTCAAATATTCGAGTTATATTTATATATTAATAATATATTACAGGATTATGCAGCTAAGTCCTGTTTATACTAACAGCTGGATATATCCATTGTCTCTAATTTTCCTACATCAATGTTGTATTGTATTACTTTTAGACATTAACAGGATTAACAGGATTTTTTTTATTAATGTAAATAGATTGATAACTTAATGTTTAAAGTAAGTAACAAAGTAAAACCAGCAAAGTAAAATAAATACCAAATTTTATTTTATGTCAAAACCAGAATACAACGCGTAAATATAAGTAATATTTCGTATTTTTAAACTGAAGGTTATTTTAACATTTGAGTTAATAATTAAACGGTAGAAGCAAGCAGGTAGGGTACTAGGGTCATGCGAAGATAGACGGAAGCTCAGCGACCTTGAATTTGATGAATTATAATAAGTCAAGACGGTGTTTCAGGTTTTTCGGTTTGTTATCAGGGGACAATGCCACACCAATTGACCTAGTCCCAAACTAAGCTCTAGGCTTGTACTATGGCTACTAGACAACGATATAAATACTTATATAGCGAAATGTATACTTATAAATACATAGACAACATCCATGACTCAAGAACAAATATTCGCGCTCATCACACAAATATCTGCCCTTTAGCGGGAAATGAACCCAAGACTGCTAGCTTCATAGGCAGGGTCTCAACCAACTAGGTGACGCGGCGGCGGATAGCGACTGGCTCAAAGGTTCCAAATTTACTGCATTGCGATGCTGTATTGCCAACGAAATTTATTGAACCAGTTACGAACCGGACCGAGGATCACAGCCCCCAGCCCAGCATAAAAGTATTTTCTTCCACACACCGAGACCACTGGTCTCCACCACCACCGGAACAAACTCATACGCCGGCTTGAGATCAGAATATTCGGACCAATGGCCCAATGACTAAGGAAAGAGCTGAACCAAAGTGTACCTTCAGGTATTAAAAAGTTGATTGAAAATCATTAGAAACTGATATATTCCCTTTCCTTCCTTTATTCTAGACGGTAAAAGCCATATCGTTTTTGACCTGTTATTGTATTGCTTTCAACTCGGCCGCCATTGCTGTTAAGCTTAGACTTAATACCAATTTCACCAAACGATTTTAAATGTTAATCATACATTTAAACAGCTGTTAACGCTCTAATCGTTATTAAGTGAAATTGTACTATAACCCCCTTACTAATAAACGTTGAGTAACGGTGGTATAGCTATACATTGGTTTGTCCTTATCTGTCAAATTCAAAGTCACAATGACAGATAAGGACAAAACATTGTATAGTTATACCATCGTTACTCAACGTTTATTAGTAAGGGGGTAAGTATCTAAGCTGTCAAGTAAATAAATAATAAGATTGACAATACGTTAACCGGGGTGTCATTCTCTTAAAAACGGCGTTCGGTCTGTCGAACTTGTGGACATGGCGAACGCCTTTTTAAGAGAATGTCAAAGGCGATACGTGATTTTTAGGGGTTAGGATCTCGGCCCAGCCGAGGATTTACTGTGTTAGGTAGGTACAGTCGACTTCATAAATATGTGGACACTTTAGTACCTTTTCTATATAAAATTGCCACAGCGATTAAAGTGACAAGGTAGGTACTAAAGTTTACTCATATTTTATGAACTCGACTGTAAATAATAGCTCCTCTATAATGAGTCTTATTTACTAGGTACGTCGAAAGGAAATCACATGACTATATTGACATGTTTAGCGACATTGCGTGACATGTCGCGCGAATACGTCAGATGATACATGCGATGGCAACATGTCGAGTGAAGTTCGGTGCGATTCTTAGCCTCTGTCAAACCCAGTGATGTGCCGAGGTTGGGAATAATGCCTAGCGTGGGAATATTGCCGTAAATGTTGCCTCGTTGTCGAAAATAATGGAAATGTACAGGATTGACGTAAGCAGATGGCAGATCGCGTCGACTGCTTATTTCAACTCCATACATTTAGAATCGATAGAATACAGAAACGTTAACAGCGTAAGCATCTTCGCTAGGCGTATTTTGCATAGTATGTATGTATACCATACATTTCTTAAGGTGCGCTTTTTGTATTTTTTATTTAAATAAAATAGTGTAAATAGGTGAAATCCAATGAGGCTAGATTTTGGTTTCTGTTTTAATTTTGCGCTTTATAGGCTTTAAGGGTTCTGAGGGTAGAGGGATCAAATTCTCTAATGTTCCTACAGGAATGTTCTAATATTTTGGCCAAATAGCCAGGATTCTTCAAAGTAGGTAAATAAGGTTGACAGCTTAATGTTTACACTAAGACAGTAAAACCAACAACGTGAAATAAATAAAATGTATTTAGGTACAGTATTAATTATTTGCAACTATTAATTTGCATTTTAATAATAAATAAAAGGCAGAAACAAGATGGGAGAGTCGTGTAAGGTATATGGAGTGTCACCGGCCTCCAGCTTGCTGAATTATCTGAAAATAGATCGACAAATTTAGTTATAAAAAACCTTAATATTTTAAACAGAAAATACAGGAATTTTAAATAAGTAATTTATTACTTTGTCTTACGTATTACTGATAATTTTAGAAAATGACAAAAAAAACTGTATGGTTTAATAAAAGCTGCACGAACGCAGAAACGTATGTGAGTACATCACTCGTTGGCAAGCCATTTTTGTAGCGCAAATTGTACAAAATAAAGCTGATTCTATTCTATTCCGTTATTTTTTATGCAATAGAAAAGGCTATCAATAAGCACACATATCCACCTAGTTGTGAGTGGGATTTGAAACCCATACTTATAGACATTAGCAAGAAGACTGCAATCCTATGACTTCAAATGCATTCTATTAATTGTGAAAATGTTTCGCCCTGCATCACGGTTGTATCATTTTTGCGATCGTTATACCCGTTAATGGAATAATATTATTTTTTCTACTTACCACAAGTTTCAAATGAAGCATTCGATGAGATCCAAGCCAGCAGCCTTGATGCATTTAACGATGTGACTCCCAATCCTGGCCTCTTGACTAGAGAACGCACATTTTAGAAAGTCCACGACCGCCTTCCCGATGCATATGAAGTCAACCTCGAGGGGTTGCAGTTCGCTGCCAGAAGCGAATCCGATCATGGTGAAGATTAGAACGGCAAGTACCAGCTTATTCATCTTGCAATGTAGTCTGTACAGCGCGATACGCCCGGAGCACACTTAGCTGCCTTTTATATCAAGAAAGGTTTATAAAGAATGCGTTTTATGTTTTAAATGTTTAAACGGTTATTTTTCTTCATTACAGCACGCATATTTCATTTTATTATTTTGTTTAGTATGTTCCATTATTTAATTAAGTGTTTTATATAGAGTCCGTATGTTAATATAAATAGCGACCGTCTGAGAATACGATAAAGTTGAATACGCTTTGATGCTATAAAATACATATCACCTGTAATTATAAGTTTTCTTCATATATTTGTTTACACGTGTCAGGGACAAAATAGTGGGATAGTGGAATAGTGAAAGTGGTCTAGACATATGGTAGATAAAATGACGTCATACCAAAGAAGGGGGCTAACTGTATAGCGATAGTATAAGCATTTTAAATGTGGTTACTAGTGATGGGCGGCTTTTAAGTTCAAAAAGTAAAACTTACACTTAATTCTGCAATCATTTGAAAGTTTCAGAAGGGAAACTTTCACCTAAAATTTTAAGCAACATTCTGAAAGTTACCGAAGTGAATCCGTTTAATTTCTAAAAACTACTATAATTTCGACATGTAAAATTTTTAGTATCGAAAACTTTTCATGAAATTTCCTTGTGTCAGAATTATTTTCATCTAATTATTCAGAAGCTGTAATTTTCGTAGTTAAGGAAAGATTTGCAATGTCTCAGAAATCGCCCATCTCTAGTGGTTACCAATAGAGTGTAGAGTGTAGAATTCTTCGACTCCTACATTGCGGGATAACCTTTTTCGGTATTTCGGCAATAGAACTCTGTTCATTTCCCTGAGTGTATTGGCATTTTTGTCTGTACGAGTAGTACTCACTGGTAGTCCGGCGTAGCCCCTGAAGCCCTGCTGTCCTTGTAAGCCCGGAGGCCCCTGCGGACCCTGAGTGGATAAAACAAAACTCTATTAAAGAAAAATAAACGAAACCTAAATTTACAGGTAATTCGATACATTCCCTCGGAGGGGTTCAAGTAGAGCTCATTTGCGACAGGTTTTGTCATTTCCTGAATGATACCCTGTGAAACTAGTCGTTGTAAATGATCACGTTCCAAGGTCAATTATACGTTTCGTTAATTACCAGACATAGGAGTTTTGTGGCAAAAACGTCAGTTAACTAGGGACATACCTTCCGATATTAAATTTATCGATAGCTAGTTGAAATACTTATTTCGAAGTGACATTTCGTTGTAGATAGATGATAAGTTCATTGGATAAACATCGATGTTATATAATGATAGGTATTATTTAATTTAATTAATTCATAGGCATAATTTTTTAGAGATTTTACAATTTAAATAAACATCAATTTAAAAAATAACATTTAATTTTTAACGTTTTTCTTACACAAAAACTTAATACTGCATAAAAGTTGCATGTTCATATTATAGGACTTCATACATAACTGTCATAAGAAAGTACAATTTATCGATAAATTAATATCGTTCGGAAGTCCCTAGGACAATTTTGTAAGTGCCACAAAACTCTCTGGTGATTATACTGAATGTCATATCAAATTACAAAGTGGGTTCTTAGTATGAGTAATAGATATTTTGTTGTTATGTTACTCATTTCAAATCGTTTTATTATAATTAGGTATTTAATCATTCATGTAATCATACGGTTAATGGATTGCATAAGATATTCAAATGAACCCTGTCTGTGATGTACCCACCGGAGGACAGGAGCTGTTGCACACAGCGGTGAGAGCCGGCATGTCCAGGCCCAACGCACGCGCACCGAACTGGGAAACAACAAAATATTTAAACACTCCGATTTTCTACTATTGAAATGTATGGATTGATTTGTCATCAGGTTACGTCAATCCTATAAATTTTGTCGATTTTCGATAATCGGCAATTTAACATTACTCATGTTGACTATCGAGTTATCTTAGTTACAAACTATTAAGTATAATTATCTGATGCAAGTGAAAGACTTTTAATTTATTTTCTACCAAAGTACGTTTGCGTGGATGAAGAAACTTTTTACTAAGTCTAGCTTAGTGATGGGCGATTTCTGACATATTGCAAAACTTTGTTTAACTGCGAAAATTAGAGCTTCTGAAAGTTACATAAGATGGAAATTAACCTGATACAAGTAAATTTCATTTATTATTTGTGAAAAGTTTCCGTTATTTACGTTACATGTCAAAACTATTGTACCTTTAAGAAATTAAACGTATTCACTCTGGTAACTTTCACAATATTGCAGAAATGTAAGGGAATGTTTCTCTTTTGAAACTTCCAAACCACCCATCACTAATCTAGATATGCTAGTTACAGTCGGATTTCAACATTAAGTCGCGGTTAAAAGGTATACTTTAAATCAGTAAAGTAAGTTTGGCTTACCGGCGATGATGTAGAGACGAGGAAACCGGTTTCATCCTGTGAAGAAGTAATACAAAAACTTTATAAAAACCATGTTAAAAACTACGTAACATAACCTAAAAACGCCCAATATCATGGTGAGCCCTTCTTTCAGTACTAATATCACTTAAACGGTTTAACCTATTTTCAGGACACCTACCTAGGAAACACTTCGGTCCATCCGACCAATGCCACAGACAAATACAGATCTGCCGTAATACAAAAAAAGAATGTAGCAGTCGAAGCATTCTACACTCTATTGGTAACCACATTAAATTTAAAATTACTAATACTATGCAGTCAGCCCCCTGCACGATAACACGGCAGAGTAACTTAGTTTTATAAGAGACAAACCACTAAGGTAACACACTTATGCGAGCCGAACGCGTCAAACGGGTCGAACGAAACGAATATTAGAATTCAGTATATGAAATCTTATGAAACCTCGCACTCTTGGGTTCTTCCAGATTCGAACGATTCGACGCGGGCATACCCGGGATCCCCTTGAAATATCGACAAATGTTTCATCGAATGTGTCATTTCACCGAATCTCAATTTCATCGTCATCGAAAGCAAATTCTACTGAAACTTTAGAGTTTTCAGGTGATCTTGAGCATTCGTTATGTAGGTTAGGTTAGACTTGAGACCACAAAAAAAATAAAGCTCCTGCACGTGGAAATGCCTGTCGATGAAATGAAAATTCGGCGAAGTGAAACAAACATTCTATGAAATGAGTTTCGACATTTCAAGGGGCATACCCTTACCATTAGTTGCAATTACCGTACTCGCTAGCTAGCGGAAGCTCTATCCCTCGCAGAGCTCGCAAGTAATCTTATAGAGTGCGCGGGACAGAGCATTCGACTCGCTAGCGAGTACGGTAATTGTTACCGGTGTTTGTGTGTGTGTAAGGGTACAGAATTCTAAATTTCGTTTCATTCCACTCGTTCGACGCGTTCGGCTCGGAAAAGTGTGCATTCACCTTTATCCTCCGATACTATAAATTACTGCAAATGAAAAGAGTGAGATACAGGGATACTAACTAAATCGTAAATTTCCTCGCAGCTGTCGGCAGCCAGTTTGTAGCGGAGGCAGCTCACCATCATCAGAGACTGGAGATCTATCTGAAATCATAAAATAATTTTAATTACTCGATTCCTATATGCTTTAATTAGTGCACCAAAATCAAGCAAGAAGTAAGAAACCATACTTTTTGTGAGGTTAGATCCCCTTTCTAACCCGTATAGTTTTAGATAACTATGCCCGTCTATCCGTCCGTTGAGTTTCTTGCGGCGTTTCTTCTCAGCAGTGGTCTCTTGCGACGCGCTGGTAGATTTTTGAGCTTTTTGAGTAGCGCTGGTAAAAGTGCCCGTGCGGCCTACTTACTGAATAAACGCTTCACATCACATCACTTTTTCTCAGAAACTATCAAAGTCACAAAATATATTCATACCGCACACTAAGCTCGATTAAGAAACAAGTAAATTAATAATTGCATGTTACCTACATGTAAAACAATTGTGAGGTAGGTTAAAAAAGATTAGTGTATGTTATTTCGTCGATAATATTAACATCATTTTTAGATAGATGGTGGTATTTAGGTCTGTTAGTTAATCGTTGACTTACAGAAGCAGGCGTCCCGTCGTCACACGCGATTATTGAGAGCGCCGTGGCATTGCTGAAGTCGTGTGACGTCACCTTCTGGGGCTCCAACTGGCAAACCAGAGCTATTCACGAACTTGGTACACTTTACGGCACACCCCAAGGTTATAGGGTATACCAGAAATATAAAAATTACGCAATACTGCGGGAAAAGATATGAAGTACCTTACTCGTATCTGTTCCATTGCATATTATTGAATATATATAGGGTAAAGTCACCAGTTGTTAGCGAGAGACCAATAGTCGACCTTACATGACTGCGAAGAGTGGGAAATATATATTTCGTAGTCTTCCCACTCATACAAAGTACAAGCAGAGGCCGACTACAGGTCTCTGGCTGACCATGGTGACTTTACTCTATGACGTTTTCGAGTGTGTAATGGTAATGACAATACAATATTATGGATTTGAAGAGATAGTATAATCAATGCATCAAAGACGAATTAGGCTTATAGGGTTAAGGCTTATTCACTTAACTAAAAAATGGGTTTTAAATGTTGCTTGGACAATAACTGGAATAACCAACCACCGTATCAACCTATGGGCTGTATTAGATGCCATTGCGTTACCTCTTGGCAGTCCACCGCCGCGAAGACTGTGTCGTTGGTGACGGCGACATGCAGCCGGTGCCAGCCTGGCCGGAACAGCTGGAAGCAACGAGGTACCCGTATCACATATCCAACTGGGATACACCTAAAAATAACTACTTCATCATCATCATCTGGCACTCATCCCAATCCTTTGGGGTTGGCGCAACAGTTTTCTTTTAAACATCCCACTATAGAACCTTGTCGTTTAAAACCTACGATTAATTCCCATGTAATTCTATCTATCTATCTATCTCGTCACTTGATGCTGTCATTATGACAGGGGTCCATAGTGCATCCCTATCAACTTCTTCATAATTTACTTCCTGTTTTTCATTTCGATCTTAATACATTCCATCCATCGCCTTACTATTTTTTTTGGAAAGAATTGCATTTATAAGAATTTTATTTAAAGCATTTCAATTTGATAGTTCAATTCGGACTACTTTTAAGGGTCATATAAAAGTTATTTTTTAATTTTGATATTCCTAATTAATTATTTGTAACGTATTTTATGTTTCAATATAATAATACATTGTTAAATTCATAAAAACAGGTTTATTTCAATTGTCCAATTTTAATTAAATACTTAATAATCATTGAACATTGAATATTATCAATTGCTGACACTTACCGATTATTAGCACCACGAACTTTCTTTCAAGGTACTAATTAAAAGCGATAATTCTACAATTCCTCCTAATAACTGATATGGGCTGACTGTTGCGAATCTTGCGAAAGCATGAAATTTCCAGCCAATTCTTCATACTAGACACTAAAGTCTTTCTCGATGCACAACAAATTTCCAACAACATGAATAGAATAAATTAATATTAAAAAATATATTTTGTAGTTTCTTTTTATCCCTCACTCATAAATAAATCCTATATAATTATATAAAAAACATCTACTCCCTATTCTTACCTGGTGAGAGCTAAACATCACCCTAGTTCTTTGCACCAGGACCACCAGCCGCTGTTTCCGCGGCACCATCGTCACGGAGAACAGTAGCGGCCGGGCCGCGCGCACCACCACCCACGGCCGGCTCTGTTGGTGGCCGTTGAAGGTGGCCACGATGCTGAACTGCTCCGGGAGGCCCGATTGGAACACTTTACTGGAAAGTTCAAGCTGCAGCTGTAAACCAGTTTACCATCCCCACTTGGCCTTGGTTTTGTTTGGCTTTGACGGTGGTAAGACACTTCAGTCAGTTGGGCATAGAGATTCTCAAAGAGACCGCTGTTGAGTCAAGACTGTTCGTTGACGAAGGCCTCAGTTTAGCAGCGTACATCTTTAGCTGACGAGAAGATAGGATCTTTACTAAAATCGGGTGGCGATTTGGCACGAAATAGGGTCACAACGATCGCGGGGCCGTGGGCACTACCATTTGGTCTTGACGCCAATGTAGACAATATGTTTAACGCAAAAAACTGACAATATGTATGGAGTTGATATAAGCGGCCGTCACGAAAAACCAGTTTTCGTTAATCGCCAATGTAAGCGTTACGCACATTTTGCCCTAGACAAGATACATGACGCTGACATGAACGATTTTGAAGAATTGAGAAATTGTATAGAATTGGCTTATGCACTCGACGCGACTGTCCATCAGCTTACGTCAATCTATACTGGTACAGACGGCCTAATATTTGGAGCTCCGCACTTTGGTACTTTGTCACCTTAACGCATAACGTTAAAGCGACAAAATACCGAAGTGTGAAGCTACTAATATAAGGCCAACCATACGCGTATGTATACCTAAATGAAGAAGCTGACTGGATGATCAGCAGTGATCGGGGAAAACTGTGCAAAAATTTAACAAAACTTGTAAAGCTGACATAAAGGACAACTTGCAAGTTGCAACCAAGAAAAAGAACAATATTATGTAAAAATAAGAATAATATTGGCAGATTACTGTTCAATTTAACTCCATATCAGAGTCTCTGATTTTGTATAAAGATTATTAATAGTTTCATGGCTGTAATGTAAGTTTTGTTAAAGTTTTGCATCGTTTTCCCCGATCACTGATGATCAGTCAACACACAGCCGAAACCGCTTACTTCCTTGGATATCCTAGGGGTGCACTTAGGAGAGATTTTTGGATTTTTTCATTTCCTTTAAATAGGGGGAGTAGCGGTAAACGAATTCTACGCGTACGAAGTGGCAGGCGTCCTCTAGTCTTATACATTTTCGCATTTTCGATAACGCGCTCGCAATGCTCTTTGTCTCTCCTCTTGTCTAGGGCTATACTTAGCTAAATGAATTTAGTCATACCGTAGCGGTAGGGTCAGGTTGGCCCCATCACCAATCCTGTACGCCCGCTGCATCTCCATGGAGCCCTGCACCAGCGTGATGCCGGTGGTCTTGGGGTCGTCCAGATTGAACGCGTCCATCAGGTCGATGCTGAGCAGGTCCTCATCTCCAGGCCTGATGGCGGAGCACGGAGAGTCCAAGAAGGGCGCTACTGTTGTGAGGGTATCTGAAATGTAGTGCGAAACGGGTGAGAGATTTAGTTTCTTATTATAAAAGTAGGTTAAATAACTCTTCATCCAAATACTTATAGCGCTAATAAACGCAAGAGACCAAATATTAAAATATTAGATCGAAAGTTTCATCTGATTAGATTTTCGTGACTAAAGAAGTAATACTGACCGGTTCCATTGCCGTAGGGTGTTGTAGAAAAAGCTGTTGTAAGTATTGCGGCAAACCTGAAATTATACAGATAGTTAGTATTTATTCCTACTCCAGGGGTTTTAAGCCACCTAACCTTAGATTTTCCCCTCATGGTGAATTTTTAAACAGTATATATAGCCCTATAGCTGCACCGTGCTCAGAGGCCAATTGGACAGCTGTCAACGCAGTACAAAATTATAGGGTGGGCTAAAAAAAATGCAGTGTAGCAAGAGTAGAAGCCAGTAAAAATGAAAATAACTCTGGCCCATCCTGTATAACGTCAAACATTTATTTTGTACTGAATTGACAGCTTGCAAATCAGGCCTCAGAACATTGCGACTATAGAAACTCTACATTGTTTCCGCCCAGGGGCCCTAGCCAAGATGCAGTACGCTAAGTAGCATTTCTATTTGTTCCGTTTTTAAACCAATCGCGTCAGTAGATGACGTGATACGCAGAGTCACTAGTTAGAGAAATGCATCTTGACTAGGGCCTCAAAAACAGTAGAGATAGTCACACTGGACCCCCTCCGGCTTGTTGTCAGTTGGGCCTTAGCCCGTATTAATAAACTGATCTCAACTCTAATCTAATGCTCGTCTCGAGATGCGTCAAAAATTACAGTTTTATATGGTTTGGCCATAGATGTAGGAAATTAAGATTCCGTGTAGCCAACTTTCAAGCGTACCACCTTTTTCTTCTGTGTACAACACAGCCTATGCTCGTGGGTCAATGCCGGACATGTGAACCCTACTAAATTAAAAACGAATGGATAGAATAAGCAGCTCGTCGGATAAAGACTTAAGAAAAAGTGTCACTTAATTTAGTCGGATTACTGTTATTGTTCGCTATCTGTTCGCCCATCGGTCGGAATCGCAAAATAACACGCAGAAAATATTAATTGGACTAGTTAACAGTGTAATATCCCGAATGGGAATTGAATCCACGAAACAGGATAATAAGCTTACATAGGTGATTGATGTTTTACAATAAATCGGTTGATTTTCGGCCATAATGCGGCCGTTTTGCCAGTATAACTAGAAACATTATCATGTTATTACATAGTGTTATGAATACAGAGGCACTATGTGCAGCAAATGTGTATTTTTACGCATTTTTTGATTTTCTATCGGAAGTGAACACAAAATTAATATCGATAAGTAAACTTTCGATATTTTGATTGAGTAGGTAGGTACATGTGTAAATTTGCCTATGGGTGTGTATTTAAATATCAAAAACTAAATACATTTTGAGTTAAAATAGCGATGCCGAACAGTTAAAGGGCGGTGTTTTAAATGTCGAAAGTATTTGTTGTATGTTTTTGAACGTCGAAAGTTATAATATTTAAAGTTTGTTATTCTAAACGTTCGATTTTTTGCGTCGTGTGCCTTTTAGATTTAGGCATGGCATAATTACTGTAGATATTTGGATCGTTTGTTATTTATGTTCAATATTTTAACATCGCTGTTTTAATTTAATATGTATTTTTTACGAACTACATATCTATCGATCAGTAAAAGAGCCTACAATGTTTCATATTAATTAATTGTATTGTTTCAGATTTCCAAAAGACTGGCCAATCAGAGAGGAATGGCTGAAATTTGTTTGGAGCAGTTTGTGTCATTGGATTGGACCTACTACTGTATTAGCCGTTTTTATAGTCCCTCTATGCTTTTCTACCTCTATGGGTTTGGCGTTTACTTTGACGTATCTTGTGACGGGTCTCACAGTCAAGATGACTTTATTAATACGGCCCTACGTTGAATGACGCCCGGAGGAGTGGAGGGCTACCGCAATTTACATAAAAGCCTTTCTTCACAGGATACTTCATAGAAACATTTTGAAATTATGCTGCTAAACTTTATGCTGTCAAATGGGCCGCATAATTTCAACTTAAAAAAAAACTACAACCAATAATCACGACATGGTCATTATTGATTGTTTAAAAAAAAAACTGCTAATATATCGAAAACCACTCGTATAGATGTTAAACAGGCACAGGGCTTGACCCTTTACCTATTTCCGTCGAATAACTCGAAGGTATTCCGGCCTAGGTCAGGGCAATTGTTTATAAATAATTCGGTCAATCAGATCTATTAGCGGACCTTGACTTCGATTGTTGGCTCTCTATGAAATGAACAACACTGACTCTTAATTGAAGCTCCCTGCTTGCTGATATATTTTATTTCTTAACTCAGAATACCGCCAATATAAACAAGATTAATAGATAAAGAGGTTAGTTATGTGTCTACTTACTTGAGCTATATAGTAGAGTGATTGCTATATTGATCTTTGAACGCACTTAAGGGTAACTAACGTATGAGTTTCTATCAATTTCGTAATATTTATTCGGTTCAATAGGAAAGAACCCTTAGGTACCCTCAGGTACCCTTGGGTACGCAATTACAAAATCCCTGTGGCGTTTTTTCCTTCTTGCACTTAGTATTCATATTCATATTCATTTATTCCTTGCAACCATGGTATTTACAAGATGTTAGTTCTTAAATCACCAGTACAAAACATGGACCCTACTAGGGTGTATCAATAAATACTAAATTTATATAACAAAAAAAAGGGAATTATAATAACTATATTAACTTACTTACTACTTAACCTAATAAAAACACATTTATTATCTTTAGTATTGCATGTACTCCTGCAGAGAGTAAGTATGGAAATTTGTTTATAAGGTAGGATTTAAGTTTAGTTACAAAGTTGGTGTATTTTTATTCTTGCGCAGGGATTTTACTAAAAAAATTGATACACATCGCGTGGGGACCTTGACTTGACATTTGTAGCTTATCGGGAATGGCAAGAGCCAATCTGTTCCGGTGCAGTAAGTTGTGCAGTTGCTAGCAATATATAAATGTGTTATATTATCTTACATTGCGCTCAAAAATAGCTGACATGCTCTTATACGTAAGTTACACATTTGTTTAGCCCGATGTTGGAAAGTATGTACCTAAACCTTATTGAAAAGAATACGGGAACTTTCGTTTTTTTCTAATGATGTGAATACATAATTAAAAAAGTTGAGTTATGAGATTTTATGCTACAAAATTAAATGAATATTATTGATATACATATATTTACTTTCGTACATGACACTTTTATTTTGAAGAATAAAATCTGAGTGCCTTAACTAACTTAAATTGAAAAAATCGAAAGGTTTGGTTTCTTTTGCAAGGGGTTTGGAGTTTATCAACGTAAATCATTGATCATAAAATCGTCAATATACGTGGAAGTGATATATCATCTGGTTTCTACTCCGCTCCGCTGACAATGATTAATAGAGCCTTTCATGAGGCCTAATAGCAGCCGTATCACTTAGACATCTGCGTCCAACTCCTGCGCTTGCCACTCACTGCCACCACCCAGCGATACCAAGTTATTGGGACTCTCCAAGGAGCCGTGGGCACTGGACTACGTTTGATACGTCAATCAAATTGGCGTAGTATTGAGGATTGAAGGTCGCCGAAGTGGGCTGCGTGCGGGATCAATTATTTGTTGACCCATTAACGTATCGAGATTTGATGGCGTTTGAAAGTGGGGCGGCCGTTGATACAGCGCGTCGTGGAAATGTCTAAGAGTACACTAACTACACTAACTGCTTATGCAGCACTGTTATTCTCTCGTGTTTTAAACTAGCTGTTGCCGGTAGAAGTGGTTATTCGCTATTCCCTCGAGAACTGACCAATTTTCCGAAATAAAAAGAACCTTATATACCAATTTGCAATAAAATCGTTTTAGTGTAAACGTAACAAAGATACAGAGTTACTTTCGCATTTATTTATTCCTTACCTATAGGTGTTTTAAAGGATACACGTACACAGGTATACACGTTTAACTTATAAGTTCGTTATTTTTGTCGAGGTTTAAAAATTATGTATAAAGGTTAACTAATTGGCTTGTTCATGTAATCAAATTTACCGTTGATAGCAAACAATCACTTTATAACCTTTAATTAGGAAAAGCCGTCGTTAATTACAACTTACGGGAACTAAATCGCAGGCAAAAACAACTAATAAAAATAGCAAAACATATAATTAAAAGCAACAAGCAAGGACTCATATACTTTTTATGGGATTGAATCAAGACTCTTGATTCGCGTAACCTACTCACTCGCGTGTACAGTCGGCTTAAAAATAGATTAAATCCCCGATATATTGGCGACCCTGCTTTCATAACTAATAAATCAACGGCTGCACCGATTTCGATCATACTTTCTATTTTAAATAAATGTGTGCCTATCGATCTATCTGTTTGGGCGTTTCGATGCCAAAGACAGATACACACTTACACACATAGAGAAGTTAAACTTATAACAACCTTTTGGTTGCTTCATACTAACTTCCCTTCCGGGCGTTAAAAAATAAGCGCCATGTCATAAATCAAAGCGTCTAACGTCTGCGTGACGATGGAAAACGAAACGAATAGAGACGCTAGTTAGCGTATCATGCATCTTGGCAGGACCCTCTGACTTGTGCAGTCTCCTGCTAGTTCCTTCTGAAAGCATCAAGCTGATCTCGCCATAAAATAACAAATGCTGAAGTGGTTTGTTGGTTTTTTCTCGGTTCAAGGCATCTACGCCTCACCTGATCGAATTGAAATATGGAATAACATTATTTACCCGGAGGCATTTCCCGTGGGAAAAGAAAAACCAATTCTGTGCAGACGGGCTTTAAAATTCACACTAATATTATAACTTTGTCTGTTTGTTACGCTTTCACGGCGGTTTAAACTATTGAACCGATCTCGATGAAGTTTTGTGTGGAAGAAAATTTTTACCTGTGTGTACTTTTTACCCGCGAGTATTCTTAAATAGGTTTTTTTAACTAATTTATGTGAGATCTATATCCAGCTGACTGTACAGCTTTATTAAGTCAATTCAGCGACACGCAAACTTTTCTATCAGTTCAGTTGAACAAATTAGCCTGAATAAGAGACACGCGCGAGCCTGGAGCCCTATCCCGCCCCGGGCGAGTCGCGACCTACAAGCTAGAGTGACTTCTTTACGAGCGGACCAATTTAGGCGCAAGCGCAACATGGCAACTCTTGCACGAAACTGGTTAAAACAAGATATTACAAACGTTTATGTAAATTGATTGAGGGATGCGGTTTTTGGATGTACTCGCCGCAAGGAATTGGTTACAAAGAAACAAACAATGAATACATTGATACAGTCCAGTCCGGTGAAATTACTAACACAGAGGCATTCCGTCTTAGGGCCGCACTCAGAGGTGCTCGAGTGACGATATTTCATACGGTTTACCCTTGAAATATCGACAAACGTTTAATCGAATTTCAGTTCAAAGTCAACGTTTCGCTTATTTTCATTTGATCGAATATTCTTTACATCGAACAATTAAATGATGTATTTTTCAAACACCGATTTTTAATGTTTATAAATATTATTAAATATATACTTTAAGGGACAGATTTTTATTTCATACTTTATTATCCAATATATTATTTAGAAATAAAACAAATCGGTTCTGACGCTCGCCGGCCGCTGCCGCGGCACGCTCGCTTCGCTCGCTCGGCTTCGCTCGCTTGGCTTTGCGCGCTGTTAGGTCGCAGTTCACCTAACACACTCCTCCTCGCTTCGCTCGTCGTCGCACCTATGTGTACTCTGTCGCATAACAATGTGTTGCAATTCAAACTAGTTTTTAGTAATATTGAGTTGTTGTGTCTCTTGAATAGTTTATGAAATATATTTTTAAGCATTTAAAAATCCTTGTACCGTTGTTCTAATAATTGTTTTAACTTATAATGAATAGTCGATGAAGCCAAAATATTACAAGAGATAATATTTATACTAAATATTCTATAAATCGTTTTCGATGAAATGATATTCGATGAAAAGTTTGTCGAGATTTCAAGGGGCACCCATTTCATACACTTAGTTGGACCCGTTACTAGAAATACAAAAAAAAACTCAAAAAACGAAAATACGAACTAATTTTCTATTTAAAGTTATTTGGTGGTGTCATGTTCCCTAGTTATACTAATAGCTATTCCAGAGTCCGTACTTTTCATGCCGTCGACGCAAAGTTGACGTCACGGTAGGGGCATGGAGTTTGATTCCAAATGGTTTTATTGTTATTATTAACCATTAGTCGTCAATCATTTAATCTTGTACGAATTAGATAAATAATCTATTGACGCGTAGAAAAATAAATACCTAATTCATACCTAAAACGTAAATGAAACTATTTGACTGATAAGGACAGTGGCAAACATCATCGAGTAACATTATCATTAAAAAAACTCATTTTATGTTATAATAAATATTAATATTTTGAAATTAATAATTAATTTTAATTATGAAATTGACATTCATAAAAGAAAATTGTCTCGATTTGCCATTTATAGTGGTGAAAAATAAGTATGATGCTGCCGTGATCCGTATTTTGATTGCTATTAAACTGTATTTAACTTTAATCATTTTACTGCTTCTTATTTATTTATTTTTATTACTAACAGACCATGTATACAGACCTTAACACCTGCCAAATGAAAGCAGAGCACCCTGTGTGTAAAATTTCGTCATACTGACGTCATCGGCATGAAAAGTACGACCCCTATTACAAAGTAAAAGTGTCTGTTTCTCACGCTTTGTTACGCTTTCAAGGCCAAACTGCTGAACTGACTTCGATAAAACTTGATGTAACCACAGCGTGAACCCCGAAGAAGGACATACGGTTATTTTAATCCCGGAAAATGGGACAGTTCCCGAGGGAGGAGCGATAAAGGACTTCTAAGCGGACGGAGTCGGGGGCATCAGCTAGTACCTATTTGGTAAATAAATATGTTATCTGTGAGCCTGTTTCGTACTCGGAGAAGTACGAAACAGGCTCACAGATAACATATTTAGTTTTTCAAAAAAAACATCCAATTTTATTTATTTTCCAGATTTTTGAAACGTCCTGTCTACGGGAAAACCGCAAAATGGTTGTGATGAAAATTTGCTGTCCTAGGAGAAGGTTCTCCTTTCCCTATTCCCCGCGTTTGAAGTTATGGTAACCAAATAGTCCCTTGTTAACTTGCTGACTACGGAACCCGAAAGACCAAAACATTCGTGTTGAAATTCTAATCAAATAATAAGTTTTAGTCGTTTTGAATGGTTGAGCGTATTACCTAGGCTACCACCATGCCGCAAGTACTTACCAGAACGCCGCAGCGTTTGCATTGCTGTGTTCCGGTGAACGACCGGTAAACTTACTAACATGGAGGCTAACCCGGTGAAATTACTGAGATCCAAGTCGTTAGGGTTGGTACACGCAATTTGAGTAGGTACCTATCGAGATTTCAAATGAATACATATAATATAAGCCCTCGGTGCTCTGTGCACTTTTTTCCCCTTGTCCATAACAAAAATATCTCGTCCATAAAAAACGACGAATAAAGTTTTAAAAACTCACCAAAATCTCCACATATTCACAAAAACACTATAACATTATCTATAGCCCGTGAGCCAACGTTCCCTTTGCCCGACGTGAGTATGACTAGACCTGCGCAGGAGTCTTGCAGGCTGACACGGTCAGGCAATCCTGTCCGCGAGTGATATATCAATTAATTCGCAGATGACAAGCCTTTTTAATGTACCGCAATGACGCGCAATCATTTGGTTTCGTTTTATAGGCCGTTCGGTTTAGAAGGATGCGCGCAAATGTTTATCGCCGGGTCGTATAGGCATTTTGGCAAAAAGAGTTGAGGAAAATTTGGAGCACTGTTCTTCTCAAGCAGCAGCAGCAGCAGCTTTGGTTGTGTCCTGACAACATTGTAGTTTCATCACCTAAGCTAATATTTGGTAAGTTTTATGTGAATTTCGAAGGTTGCCTTGAAGAAATCACTATTTAACATTATGATGATTATGACGTCATTACAAAAATGGCATTTAAATTCGCTGAGCAACGTCCTCAAAATCCTAATATTCAAAGTAAATATGTGTATATAAACCACACCGGGCTCGTGTGCGAACTGCGATCGAGAAATTCCAAACCCACTAACGCTGGCCCTAGCCCTTTATCAGAGCAGGGGGACATTACGTTTAACATCACATAAATTGTATCTTAGTCTACGAAGTTTTTTATTTCATTTCTCTGCCCCGTTCCTATAGCGACCGCTTCTCTCTCTCTTCCCTAGGTTTAACGCTGCCCATTCACGGCAAAAGCCTGAGCCCAGCAGTAAGTAGAAGGATTTCCTGAAATCATACAAACATCATTATTGTAGGTATCTAGAATCTAAATCAGTATTTAAAAGGAAAGTTTAGTTTTGCTGCCACAGCGAAGCTTCTGCAACATTCATACTCTAACTTCTTTAATAATTTACCTTCCTTCGCGTAGTCTAATCTAACATAACAAAGCCCCCTCCCTCCCCTTTTAAGCTAGTCCAACCGACTTTACCCGCAGGGCAGCTAGTGGCGAGCTGTTGGTGAGTGGCGACACCACGAACCTGAGTGCTCCCGAGGGTAGGTCCTGTTCCTCACCTCGCGCTTGCCTTCACCAGCCGGCTGCGGTGTGCAATGACGAACCGGTTAGAGTGGATTCGCAAGAGCTATATGCTTATGGTCGTTTAAAGTCCAGGAGCACCTCTCCACCCTTAGCCCCTCTGGAACTGTTGCCTCCCTGCTGCTATATATATGCGGCTATTTCGGGAGGCCCATTCCATGGAGTTGGTGAGTGCCTCACTGCACTGCCTGCCATTTCAACCAAAGTAATAAGCATCGGCCAGGCAGGCGCCGTAGTTTCATCAATAGCCTAGTTCACCAGGTCATTCATGGAACCTATTATTCATTTTCCCGTCCTTCTTAAATAGTCTTACAGTAACCGGTGGTTGTCCGTGGGAGCATACTTCTATAGTTTGAACTCAGGGACAATCGCCGGTTGGTGTCCCAACACTTTACTAAATTAAACTTGTCTGAAGGGCCTCTGCGTGTTGGTTTCGGCTCCATGTACGCATTCCATAAGTTCCAGGACTCCCATAGTCCCGTGATTGGTAAAGACATACAAATAATAATAATAATTAATTCGTGTACAAACTTTCTATGCACCATATTCTAGGGCATGAGCTAAAACCGCACAATGTCAAGGAGCTTAATATGGGACGAGTAATGTTCCTAGAAATGTTCGAATCGAATGTAATCTATCTGGCTTCATTCATGGAATGCGATCGTGCAGACTAACGTAATCAACTATTATAAATACTATGTGATCATAGTATCTTATTTGATACCTCAATAATTAGTATTATTGGGTTTTATTGAGTTGTTAGTATGTTCGAGTCAATAATTATTATTAAAAGAAAATTAATATGTTGACAAAAATTTATAAAATAAATTGTAAGTTTGTTTCTATCAGACAACTAATCTTCGGAGCCATGGAAGCTATTCATAAAATTATTTTACCATTAGAAACGTACATTATTTCAGATGGACATAAGCAATTATTTTTGGTTATTTCTCCGGGGCAAAACTATGGCGGTACGTTATTTATTGATAAAACAATGAAAACACTTAATAACGGTTAGTACAACGTTATAATAGCTACTGGTTATTTATTATTGCACTGGCAACTATTGCTAACGTTCAACGTTCCGTTCTACTTTATAAAGTATCATACATGTAGATGATAATTTTATGCTGCGTTTTGCGTTTATCGGGTCGTAAAAGTTGTGTCCGATGGTGTCAACGTGAACAGTTTTAATTTCATCATTTACTAATAAGTTATCTAAAATAGCTAGAAAAGCGAATTCAATAACTAAACCAAGGTAAAATTTTCTCCAAACTAAAATCATTACATTCCAAGTTATTCAGTGTCGAACTTGTATAGGTTATAATCGTGGTATTTTCAGATGCCGTTGTCGTGTAGATTTTACCAGGAGAAGTATCCTGAGGTGGAAGATGTAGTGATGGTGAACGTGCGGTCTATCGCCGAGATGGGCGCCTACGTCCACCTGCTGGAGTATAATAACATTGAGGGCATGATATTGCTCTCGGAGTTGTCCAGACGTCGTATCAGGTCCATCAACAAATTGATCAGAGTCGGCAAAACTGAACCCGTTGTGGTCATCAGGGTGGATAAAGAAAAAGGTAAGCAAGTATGATAGCAACATTATCAAATGTTTATTTTATGAGCGCAAGGATTAGTTTCTAAGTTTTGAATATTTGATAAGTATGTTTATCGTTGTCTTGTACCCATAGTACAAGCTTAAAGTTTAGTTAGACACTAGGTCAGTATTTATCAGTTCTTTGTCAAGTTTTGTTAACAACTGTTGTATAGTTGGGACTATGAAGGAGATAAACATATTTACTTAAGTCTGGCTTGCTCAGTAAACATTGAATATGCTCTAAGTGTTTTAATCTGTTACCTATAACAAAGTTGAATTTTTGATGTCAACTGTTTTTTTGTTCAAATGTTTATAAATTAGTATTGCACTAACTTTCCGCGTGGACCTAACAAAACGAAAAAAACATTCCAAAGGGAATTTGGCATGAATCCATACACACACAATATATTTTACACCATAATGTCCTGTTTCCAATAAAATATAATCTTTATTGCCCTAGGAAATTTGTTAGTGTCCAAGGCAGTAATAATAATAGATAATAGTTGAATTAGCAGGTTTAAGTTTGGTAAATATAATTTTCTAGGTTATATAGACTTGTCAAAGCGACGTGTATCTGCCGAAGACATAGACAAGTGCACAGAGAGGTATGCTAAAGCAAAGGCCGTGAACTCAATCCTCCGGCACGTTGCTGAGCTGCTGCACTACGAGAGCTCAGAGCAGCTGGAGGAACTTTACAAGAGGACTGCCTGGCTGTTTGAGGAAAAATACAAGAAGAAAGCATCAGCTTATGACTTCTTTAAACAGGCAGCTGTGTAAGACTTTTTAAATAACAGAAATAAAGTAACAGATTATTACCATGAACTTTGTTTAAAAGAACATTAAATCTGTAACCACTTAGTGGCATTAACTGGTATTTTGGAAGCCAATAATGGGGTGATTTTCCCTATTTGTAAACTCATTTTTATAATCATGATCATAGCTTTGCTTTTATTAAACAAGGCAAGAAAAGGTGTTACAGTTAATTTAAAGATATCATTTATTTATGTATCTGACTGACTAGATTGTATTATTGCTTTCTGCCTCAATAATTTTATAAGGAGGGAAGATTATAAATGATCACCCCTTGTCTTGAATGTGTATCTACATTATTCCAGTATGTTGTTAAAACAAAAGATTCCAAACCTAGGGATCAATGTTAGGGCCGTATTAATAAATTCATCTTGACTGGTAGGCCCGTCACAATATACATTAAAGTAAACGCCAAACCATAGTATTATTAATACGGGCTTTAGTATAAGGACAGCCGTGAACGCAAAAAAAATATTGTTTGTTAATTTTGCGCTTACTAAATAATATATTTTTAAATTCCAGCGACCCATCAGTCCTTAACGAATGTGGGTTAGACGAGCAAACCAAGGAGGTCCTCCTGGCCAACATCAAGAGGAAACTGACCTCCCAAGCGGTGAAGATCCGTGCGGACATTGAGTGCGCCTGCTACGGCTACGAGGGCATCGATGCCGTGAAGGCAGCGCTCAAGGCTGGTCTCACGGTCTCCACTGTAGAGATGCCCATTAAGATTAACCTTATAGCCCCACCATTATATGGTAAGTTTTATGTAAGGTAATTTTAAGTTAGGCCGGCCATAATAAGATACACGGCAACTTCACTTCCATTTGCGCTTATGCTAGTACAAACAATTTACCTTGGCCCTTAACCCTATCCTAACCTTAACCCGACATTGGATAAAATAGTTGAAAAACTACTACTTTTGCAGTTGGTAGGACGGTGTGCAGGGTCCGTCTGGATCCCTACCACCGTCTTATCCATTAACCTACCAAAATGCAGTGTTCGCATTGTTGTGTTCCGGTTTGGGGATAAGACAGCCGGTGTAATGACTAGCATAGAGGCATTCCATCTTAGTCCTCAGGGTCTTAGGCTTGCAGTCTTGTGATTACGAATGTCTATGGGCCACAGTTTCCACTTACCATCAGGTGGCCTGGGTGCCTACTGTGTCATGAAAAAAAAAAGAATAATCCCTGAATTTCATTTCCAGCAGTGGTAACGGGTGGAAATAGCCTTTAAACTCGTTACCCTTATGGTTTTAAACTGGAGCGTAAAAAATATTTGAATCGCATCGGCATAACTGTCTCCATTTTATCCATCTTTCTTCCAGTTACCTATTTTGTTCTGTTTCAGTGATGACGACCTCGACGCCCGAGAAGACTGACGGTCTCAAAGCGCTGCAGGACGCCATCGACAAGATCCAGGAGAACATCACAACCGCCGGCGGCGTGTTCAACATACAGATGGCGGTAAGATTATTCTTTTATCTCTGCATAGCTGTATCAAAACGCTAGCGCTAGGGCCTTGCATCACCGGCACTTATTTCATGTAATCATTTACTTAGGCCGATTTTTTATTTCATACCCGTGCATGTGTTATAATTTTTTGGCGGTCACAGTTCTAACCTAACCTATATAACCCGAGCTTAAGATAACCTAAAAACAATAAGGTTAGGTTACTAGCTTTCGTTTTGGTGGTTGAAGTGTATCCCTTGTGCATGCCCATATGACAATTTTCTTTTCCCGAGGGTTACCTTCACCCGTTATGCTTAATTTATTTTTATTTGTTGCAACACTGTTTAAATAATGAATACAAGAGCAGCTTTATTCAGTTAACAACGTGATTAGCGTTCGTAATCGAGTTTCGTAATCAGCTTAGAAAGAATAATTGTTTTTTATTTCTTTAAGTTAGAATGTTTGTTTGTCGTTCCAGCCTAAAGTGGTGACGGCGACGGACGAGGCGGAGCTGGCGCGGCAGATGGAGCGCGCCGAGCAGGAGAACGCGGAGGTCGCCGGCGACTCCGCCGAGGAGGACGAGGACCAAGGTAACACCCACAGTACACAAAAAACATAAAACTGTGTAACATGTGACATACACTCAGGAACAAAAATAACGGGTCAGAGTGCGTTTTTAATACTAATGAGGCTATTTCGAAGCCTTGTTTCCTCGCCAGGGAATGCTTTTAGTGAAATCTGATGATGAATACGGCGAGCATCGATACAGGACTTCCAGAGTGCCTAGGATACCCAACTGAATGAATCTGCGGTTAACGCTGGAATTGTGCATGTTCTTAAAAACATCTAAAATGGCAATAAAATTAAGGAAATCCAAATGCTGACCCAAACTGTCCGGCTGTGGTGTTAACTGATTGTGCGATCAGTTAGGTATCTTAAGAACTTTTGATCTCCTCTATTGAACCTCGGAGTATCCACCATTAAACCTCACTCGAAACAACCCCTGGCGAGGAACCAAGGCTTCGAAATAGTCTCGTTTGTATGAAAAATGCACTCTGACCCGGTATTTTTGCTCCTGAGTGTAGTTATGCGGAGTTCCGCGCAACCTACCTTAGTTTTGCCGCGATCGCTTGTGCGTGAAAGTTGTACGAATAATATTTCTAATATAGTTAACAAATCGAGAAGCATGCCTTATTGTGCTATCTTGGAATATAAAAACGATAGCCGCACCACAAAAAAAAACCATGATGGCGTGTTGTTTTTATGATAGTTTGAGTATTAGCGACAACAGGTCTGGTAAGCAAAGCTCATGCCACTTCCACTGTTTTTTTCTATTCCGTGGTAACACCAGCCTCCGGAGCATCTCTCTTCATCATCATCGTCATTCCAGCTGAAACACGTTCACAGCTGGACTTATTATGCCTTATCTTATCTTATCTTTGCACTACTCACTTCGACCCAATAAGATCTTTTGTATAAGTACAGTCAAAACCACTAATACCTATACGGCCATCGCTCCAAATATATGGATACATAGACCTTATTATCAATGACATAGGGGAGTGTAGATATTTTGGCATAACATTTAATGTCCGAAACTGTTTTAGCATAACAGACATGGCATTGTCGGTGTTCGCCGAATGGTAATGTGGCAGAAACCTTATTTGGCATAATTTGTAACGTCCCGAAAATTAGTTAATCAGAAATAAAGTTCGCATACTATTATTATGACAGATTATTTTTACGCATAATTCAGTTTAGCATAATTTTATTCGGCATATAATCGATTGTCTGAAACTAACTGGGCATACTTACAAGCTTAAATAACTGCTACCAGATTATAAAGTTAGGTTAGATTTGCGACCATAAGAAAAAGGAACTGGTATCAGAAAAGTGGGTTAGATTAGGTTAGAATTGTGACCTTGTGAAAAACTAAGTTCGTTTTTGACGTTCATCGATAATTCAGTCAAAAAATGTTATTAGAAAACATGATTTCTGCAACGATCGTTTTCGGCAAAATAATTTTATGCTCATTCAAATATGACCGAATGATATTCGGACTACCGTAATTCTGCGAAATCAATCTATGCGAATGTAGATTCTGTGAAAACAGTTTATGCAGAAAGCCTAATATGGCTGTATACAATATGCCACAAAGAATGATTACTTACAAAATTATGCCACAACAGGGTGAACCATTTTTTACGCCTTGGTAACGTATTATGACTTTGATTGTACAAGGGTGAGAATTTTGGTGGCATACAGATACAGTGGTTCTAGAATCCATGGAGTCGCTGGAGTCGAAAAGCGCATTCATATTCATACAATTTCGGATCGAACGCCTACGAAGCTAGCCTTCCTGGGTTCAAATTCCGGTAAATTTATTTAGATCATTTATTTAAAGGCAGATATTTGTGTGATCGATGTATTTAAGTATATCGTTGTCTAGTACCCATTGTATATACCTAGAGCATAGTTTGAGAGTAGCTCAATTGGTGTCACATAGCATTGTCCACTGATTGTTATTTATTTACCTATTGCATTTATTCGTGTAGGGATGGGCGACGCCGGCATGGACGAAGCGCCGCAGCAGAACGGCGCGTCGGACGAGGAAGAGGACAACTAGAGCGAACACCCTACCTACATATAGTACTGTCATGTTACTGCTAATATACAACTTTTATACAACGTTGAGTTTGCTTCCCCTCCTGTAGCTACATCACTCACCTCCTACGGAAACAGCACATCTACCTCAAGCTCAACCTCAACCTCAAGTTAAACATTGAGACTTTGCTTCTACTTGTGCCTTTCTCCGTATGGGGTAGTATACTCGGTTTGTTTAGGTAGTTAGCTAAATGTAAACAATGTGGCTCTGTTGAACAACCAATCAAAACTGGTTTGTCAAGCTTAGACGAATCAGGTTAGTTCTAAAAGTGGACTAGTATTAAGAAACGGTAACTTTAGTTATGTGATAAAAATGAACTAAACATAAGATAAATGGTGGTATATTGCTAATGGGTTTTTAGAAAACATCTTTGTTCTGATTCTATTGGCTGACTAAGTATTTCACGTGGTTTTTTTGTTTACATTTAGTTACTTTCCTAAACAAATGGAGTAGTTTTTTTTTTATTTTTTAACCGAAACGTCTGATAAGAAATACTAAACTGTATTAAAGCGATAAAAAATGAAAATTAACGATGATGGATGGAAATGGAGTACGTATAGAGTTGTCATAAGCTTGTACAGTCAAGGAAACATATTCGTGTAATGCATCAATGTCGGTTATACTCTTATATCCAGAAAAGGAAAGTCACACCTCTTCGTAAAATAGATACAAATTATATATTAGTGCCATTTCTGAGAACCAGAACTACCAACCTGACAGCAGAATGACTACCTACAGCCAAGGGCAACCGTAACTTAGCGACGGTTTTGTCGCATATAATCCCGTTAGCAAATCTTCCCGCAGACGCACCTCGCCCGTTTCGCGGTTCGTCCCTTTCGCGAGTGGTCGCGTTCGCGATTTGACCCGTTGTGTTAGCTAATCGTCCCGCAGTTGGTCTTGCACTTGTCGAGTTTGCCGACCCAGCATTCGGGCTACTTCTCTATCTTCTTTTTCCCTCGTTTTTTTTGCGGTCCATCGTAAAGCGAGGAGCCTAGCAATAAAATTTGCAGAGGGCGACTGCTGTTTTACTCTATTTTACAAGCTTTTATTAAACTTGCTATGTATGTATGTATGTACGGGTCAAATTTTGCAATCTTGACCCATTTCCCGTCAACAGAATGGGCTGAAATTTGGACCACATAATGTAAACTCGATGGCGATGCAATATTATGATATCTAAGAGCTGATGTGATGATGGAGTCGCGAGTTGACGACAGGGTCTCCGCTATACTTACTTACCGTAGACCCACCATGTGAGACTCAATAGTTTGGTCTTGATAAGCAGATAAGGAATTTGCAAAAAAAGAAGTCCAGTCGGCAAGAAAAGCTTGTCCCAAAAATAAAGACTTATTTACTCCAACTTAAATGTGGGAAAAAGAAGCTAATTTGTGCTTCTTGCTCTATAATAGAACATTAATACGAGGACGCGTTAGCCTTGTAGGTAGTGACCCTGTCTGCGAAGCTAGCGGTCCTGGGTTTGACTCCCGATACAGGCCAAATATTTTTGTGTCCGAGTCTTGGCCGTTTTCTATGTATTTCAGTATGTTTAAGTATTTATATCGCTGTCTAGTACCCATTCAAGCTTAGAGCTTAGTTTGGGACTAGGTCAATTTGTGGGACATTGTCCCCCGATTGCCCAGATATTCATTATGTATTTATATTTATTATTGTGGTACGTGCTCGTGCGATTGTGCCACTTGAATAGGAGGCCGCCTGACTACGTTGGGAGCTTGGCATTATACATCTTTTCATCTCTGGTCGTAGACCCAGGGGAAGACCCAAAACAAGGTGGAATGATGTAGTGCTGAACGACATGCAGGAGTGTCAGGCATCCGAGGAGGATGTCGGGGACAGAGCGAAGTGGAGAAGGAAGATCAGGAAAGCTGACTCCACTACCATGTGGGATTAACAATAGCTAGGACTAGAGGTGAGTGCTCCGGCAGTGGTAACAAAAGTAAGTTATATAAAATTATTTATTTATTTATCAAATATTATTTACAACGTCAAAAAAGAAATTGAGTAAAGTGCATTTTCTTTATACGATCCAATTGAATTTCCATTTTGGTCGAATTCTGCGTCCAATGTTTCGTGTGGAACCTCAATTTCACGAACTATTTGGTAGGGACCTAGCTATTGACTAAAACATACGTATATTATCACAAAGTCAATCTAAATTAAAAAACTATGAAGGAAAATAACGACATAGTATTAACAAAGTAACAAAATCACAGTTAACTGACTACCAAAAGTGAGCCTTCTTGTAAGGTGTGACAAGATTCACAATGATGCAGTGTTAGGAACATCGCAAATCAAAATAGGTATAGATACTTGATTTAAATTGTAATATAAAATTGCACTAATTCTCTAACCGCTACGCCGACATATTATTCAACACGCATGACAGCTAAAGTATGCTAAAATGTGCTCCGTTCCTATCTTTCATTGAGACAGAGTGACAAAGCTTAAAACTTAAGGTTTCGTATACCTTTTCGAATAAGAAGGCTACACTTTACGACCATTTATTTTATTTAGCTTGCTTCTGTGTATTCTGTCAAAGAACAGGAGCCCCGCCGCCTTTTCTACAGACTCCGGAGGTACCTGTAAACAAAAAAAATACAGATAAAAACATAATTTTGTAAAAATATATTAAGGAAACCGCCGTATATTTTTATTTCCGCAGGGAAAAAAACATAATACATTATCAAAGTAGGTAAATATGAACAAACAAAGTCACGAGACTCTTTATAAAGCCAATCAAGACACTATAGATGTGCTTGCAGCCAGGTTAGCATACTAAGTAACGTGATTTCTTTGTTTTCATTTTACTAACCAACTTACGTAAAAAGTGGAAAGTAGAAGTAGGATAAGTTGTTGAAGTTTGTCACTGGTATTATTATAACAGGGGCCCTAGGCAAGATGCAAATGCCGCTAACCTATTTTTTTTCAATCACTCAAAATGTATGGGATGACTTTCCTGTGTGTTGCTATACATTTTGAGTGATAGAAAAGAAAAGAAAAGTAGAGATGAAAGTTTAGCGTTTGCATCTTGGAAACGGGCCAGGGCCTTATGAAGCCTCAAGACTGTGCCTCTTGATTAGGCTTAATCTGGAGGATAGGCAACGCCATTACATAATGGCTACTCGCTACTCAGATCTCTCTAAACAGAGATCCCTTATGAATAAGTACGGACAGGGCCGGATTATCCATTAGTCAGAGTAGGCAACTGCCTAGCGTCCCCTCGTCAGCTCGGGGCGCGCGCACAAAGGAAATTGAAAATGTTTCTTGGACATCCCTTTATCAACTTGAAAAGAGCTAGCAAATGGGCGCGAGAATTGAATCGCCTAGGGGCTCCGTCATAGTTAATTCGGCCCTGAGTACGGATAGTGTAGAGATAATGACCATAAAGTTAGCGACGGGCGTGTCGTCGGGTATCTTCTGGTTGGGCATGACGTAGGCCTCCAGGTCGAGCGCGCCGCCCGCCGCCTCGGCCACCACGACCTTGTAGAAGTGCGTCGGCACGGCCACCGAGTTGGCGCCGAGCACCTGGTACCGCACGTAAGACTTGCCGTCCGCCTCCTTCCTAGGGACACGGTCATTGCTTATACATACAGTAAACGCATAATTGTTACCAGGCCTCGGTCTAAAAAAAAAAATGACAGCTAGGGATCGCCTATGTAATAAACTCAATCCTCAATGCTTATCCCTTACACTACTGATCGCTCCAAGCTTTTATTGTAAAAATATATATTCTTCTATGCAAATGAAACAAATGAGCAACATAGTTCTCGTTAGTCTTTATTTTAAAAATTTACTCAAAATTTTTTTTTTTCCTTATTGTGTATTTCAGAATTACTGTACCATTTACTATTATTCTTAAGATAAGTGATCAGAGTTTGTTCCAAATTTTCTTCAATTTCTTTGAGTCTTTCTAGTACGGCCAAAACAAAATTGTAAAAATACACACTTAGAAACAATGCTGTGGGCGATCACTATTATATGGGAAAAGCATCGATAATTGAGTTTATCGATAAAGGCGACGCCTAGCTGTCATTTAAGTTTGCCTTGTATACAAACACAATATAATAGGAATATATTCCGAAGTCTGATTATTAGATAAACGCCCCCCACCAATCGGTTCACCTGTTTAAGATCTTTGGTGCCATAATCATACACACACAAATAGCGGTTGACTTATAACACCTCTCTTTTTGTGATGGGGGTTGAAATTATAGAGAAATACATAGAAAACATCCAAGATTGAGAAATAAATACTCATGCTCATTTCACAAATATCTGCACTTACAGGAATTCAAACCCGGTTGAACTTGGATCCTTCAAGGGCGTTTTAATTGGAAGTTTAGACCATATTAACATGTTACATTCAATCAACTTACTTGGGCAGGTAGAGCGGTCCTGTGCAACAGTAAACATTATCATAGACCTTGGTGAGATTCCGTACATGTTTTTCTAGTCTGTTCCACGCATGTCTATTAAACCCTTCACCAACCTGTTCAGATCAAATTAAAATAATACATTAATATAAACATAAAATTAAGTCTATTAGAGCGCAAATTCAAGGTATAATAGGTACAATTAAGCATTGAAAAATTAGACTAGAACTCATCACTCAACATCTCAACTGCTGTAGACTATGTCATGTGGTATTTTAGTCAATCCTTCCTTCCGTGGGAATTACTTGGCAAGGAAACAGTTCATTGGCCTCAAAGAGATATGTTTAAGTATAATTATCAAACAACATGCCATTATTATATGTATACTGGTTATACTACTGCATAACACAGCCTGTTGGATTAACCCCACCTGTGGCGCCATGTTTGTTAGAAAAAAGGTTTGTTCAACATGCTTCTGAGACAACTTGTGGTTCCCCGCGGCCGCCATGTGGCCCCGGTCAAACCCCGACCCCTTGTAGTCACTGTTCTGAGACCTGAAATGCAATTATTTAACTAAATTACACTTGAATAAAACAATCCCATGTTCATTGTATTGAAATTGGCTTCAACAATCCTCACTCTACGTTTGGTTATTTAATATTATTTGATGTATCCAACAACCCATTTCATGAGATTATCTTAATGATTCCTTCCTGGTATATTGTACTTGTCACACTATTTTTATTCAATTATAAATGATTAATTGTATATCTTTTCACTTTGATATTTCTTAATATTTGCTGTATTATCGTGGAGCAAGTTTACTACTTGTTACTAAATAGCACTTAGCGTTAAAACACCTGAAGAATGGATGTATACTCTCATCCGGGACAAAGTCACACTTGCTCCTGTCAACCGCATTGTTTTTAGCGATGTGGGCGCTGGTCAGGTGCTCGAACACCCAGTGTGCCACCCTGTTCCGCCGGTCGTACGACAGTACGAAGTCGTCGAACGAACGGACATTGTCCATGCCGGGAAAACCATATTTCATGATTTGTGACACCTGAAAAAAATATTTATTATTCCATCTCATAATTGTATCGCTGCCAATATAAAATATATTTTTAAAAATCTAGTTACCTTAGAAGAAGCTGTCACTCAATTACAACTTTTAAGATCAGATTGAAAATTAAAATTTTATGCTCTCTGTGAATAAAACTTACCCTATCTCTAGTATTACCGGAATCTACGTAAGGTGCAGCAGCCGATACTGACCCAAATATAGGCAAGCCAGGCATTTTACTAATACTTTTTCCATTTATTATAACAGAGTCTTCACTTGCTTTAAATATGTCGTTATTTCGCTCGATGTATATACCAGCGTAATATCCGGATAAGCCGACAGCGCTAAATTGAATTAAATTTATAAGACGCTTTTTTATCATGTTTAAAATGACTCTATTTAGAACTTAATAAAAAAATACTTTGAACTAATTTGAGGTTAGGTAATCAACTGAACTGACTGACCATCTATTCAGTATTGATTGACAGTAATATTTATTGATAAGGGGAATTACCCGAAATAATATCTTAAAGGTTGGTTTTTTAGCCAGACTTCACCCTTTTTCATGAAACATGTTTTAATTATGTCGCTCGTCATTTTGTTCTTCTTTTAATTAAACGGCAACGGCCGATGTTTCATGTATTATGAACGCTTCCTAAGCTGCTGTCAAAATGACAACTAACTGCAGTGCAGGGCAGCAGATAATTTTATTATGTCTACTGAATTTACGTAAATAAACCGAATGATGTGTTAGTTCCATTATTATTTTCAGTGCTTTATAGAAGTCCTTATACTTATAAATATTCTGTTGGACCTGTAAGGAATATCAGCCAGCGTTTGTGTGAAAATCCACTTAAAAATGACGATAATATTTCAGAAACCTCACCGCGTACTATCAGCGGTATTACAACGATTAAAATACAGCACAGTGCCTAAAACTGATGCCACACTTAGAATAAATGGTGTAGATTTCGTAACTGACGATTACACAAATGTGACACCTAAAATATTATCATACTTGAATCGAAACTTACATCGTGAGAAAGGTAACCCTCTGTCCATGGTGCGGCAACGAATTATCAATTACTTTTATTCTTCGTTCCCGCACAGAGGTTCCCCGACTTTTAGCGTGTATGATAACTTATCGCCCGTGGTCTCTACTAAGCAGAACTTTGATGATTTGCTTATTCCTGCTGACCATCCCAGTAGAGTGAAGTCTGACTGCTATTACGTGAATCGAGATACGTTGCTCCGCGCGCACATGACCGCGCATCAGAGTGAACTGCTGCGCTCCGGCCTTGACAACTTCCTGATGATCGGCCCAGTGTATCGGAGGGATGAAATTGACTCTACACACTTTCCCATTTTCCATCAGGTATTTATACTCATACCTATATAGTTTAGTGTAAGTTTTGAGATTAATAACAATTATCAAAAAATAAAACCAACTCCAACACTAAAAACCTATAAATAGTGTCCTTGGAATTGCCAACTTACCTACATCTAATATATAGTATAATGATGAATACATGAAATGTGAAGTAGACAATAGCAATGTAGTTAAACTTATTCATGCCTTCTAATTAAAACTTCTCTTGTATTTTTTTTCATGAAATAAATAAACTAAACAGAATTGCATAGAAATCAATTGAATTCTAATTTTGTGTAAGAATATCTCACACCATTAATTATGCAAGTGAATTAATTCACAATATTTTTAAATTCCAGGTAGATGCAGTGAGATCACAGCTCAGAGAGCAACTGTTCCCCAACAATGATGACTTGGAATTATTTGAGCCAACATTTGACCCAACAAAGCCATATGCTTCCACCAATTCTATATCAGATCCGTCTAAACAAAGCTGCCACTCTTTAGAAGCAACAAAACTAATAGAGCATCAGTTAAAAGATCACCTTTTAGGTTTAATAAAAGCGTTATTTGGTAAAGATATTGAGTACAGATGGGTGGATGCTTATTTCCCATTTACCCACCCTTCATGGGAGTTAGAAATATACTACAACAACAATTGGTTAGAGGTCCTGGGCTGTGGAGTAGTAAGAAACGAAATACTAGCAAATGCTGGCCCCAACAATAGAATAGCATATGCGTTTGGGTTAGGACTGGAGAGACTTGCCATGGCGCTGTACAAAATACCAGACATAAGACTGATGTGGAGTACAGACTCTGGGTTTCTGTCACAGTTTCATAATAAAGATCTAAATGCGAAGATAACATACAAGCCAGTGTCAGCATATCCACAATGTACCAATGACATTTCATTTTGGCTGCCGGAAACACTCAGTATTGAGACATTTATGAGCAACGACTTCTACGATCTAGTCAGGGATATTGGCGGCGATATTATAGAGCAGGTTAGTTGTATAAAATTCTGATTCTGATTTTTATCAACGGCTTTCACTCCTGGAAAGGTGTATTTCACCAATGACAGCAGTGAATTTATAGACGATGGCCTTACTGAAATGGGTCCGTACTGATAATTATATTGTACATTTCCCAAGGCAATAGGGAATACCAAATTGTAATTTAAGATTTGTAATAAAATCTATTTTTCAGGTAAAACTCAAAGATAAATTTGTACATCCGAAATCAAAGAAACATAGTCTGTGCTACAGTATTGTGTACCGGCACCTCGAGAGGACTCTCACGCAAGCCGAGGTGAACCACGTGCATCAGGAAATAGAGAAAGCAGCCATTGCCGCATTCAATGTCGTTATAAGATAGACTGTCGAGTTAAATAAATGTTTATTGTATTGTTTTTGTTATTTTCAATGGTGTAAACTTAGCGCGGTAATTTAATTATCAGTACAGTACACAATAGTACATAACATTGTAGAACCCTATATCAATGCTATTATTTATTGAGAAAAAATAAACAAATTACTGGCAATAACTAAAAAGCTTGCTTGGTATGTTTTTTATACCTTACAGAGTGCTAGACAAAGAAAAAAAAACGCGGTTATATCTTTTTCATCTCACCTGTTCGGAAAGTTTTATTTGAATGGGTAGATAGCCGGGTGGAAAATTGCGTTTTCACCTCTAGGGTGGAAAGTATTTTTTTAATACTTGCCATTGGCCACGGCTTCTAAGATAATTGAGCTACGTCTTATTACTAAAAGAAAAGATTTCCATATATCTAAACTCGGCTTTACGATGAACGACGTGTTTATTACGATCTACAGGTTCATATTAAAATCATTTTAAAACTGGTCTATTATTTTCGCAATTACAGAAAATCAACAGTGTATTCCCCGTGGCACAACTATTTGGCACTACTGGTCAATATTAGTATCATTAATAGGAGGTAGGTTTAGGTTATGTTAGTTCTTTAGCAGGCCCGTAGGGCCAAACTACCCAGAAACAGGAGCTCTGCGACAGCAGAGCTCCGTCGACTCTATTAAATTTGATTTTGAAATAGAAATCATTGGTCAGTTGTGCCACGGAGTAGTACCACGGGCAAGAAAGGAAATCAACATTAAAATGTTTTCCTCTATTCTGCTGCCATAATGCCATGATAGCATAGAATGACACTTTATTTTCAAGTTTTGGCATGGCCATCTAGAAAATACACTTTCTGCCAACATTAGAAAAGTTTAATCGAGTTGGTCTCGACCAAGGAACACCAACACTGGGGGTTGAACGCCGAGCATCTATCTATATATATAAAAAGCAAAACTGATAGACTTCGATATAAACTTTAAGCCTTATGTCTTCTTATCTAAGTGATAGAACTCAAACAGTTGTTGTAAACAAAACGCAATCTGTTGGAGCTACAGTGAAAATAGGTGTGCCTCAAGGCTCTATTTTAGGTCCTTTTTTATTTTTGGTTTACATAAATGACTTACCACCAATAGTAGATGAACTTTGCGATATTGTACTTTTTGCTGATGATACTTCACTAATTTTCAAGGTAGATAGAAAAACCGTAGACTACAGTAGGATAAACGCCACTCTAGTTAAAGTACATAATTGGTTTATTAGTAACAACTTGCTACTAAATGCCAAGAAAACTAAATGTGTTAGGTTCGCTTTGCCTAATGTTAAACCGGTAGATTCTAGTATTTTTCTAAATAACGAGTGTTTGCTAATGGTAGATAGGGCGGTTTTCCTAGGCATAACAATAGATAAAAATTTGCAATGGAGTCCCCACATAGCTGCACTGGCAGGTAAACTAAGTTCGGCAGCTTACGCCGTTAGGAAAATTAGACAACTAACTAATGTTGAGACAGCTCGCTTAGTTTATTATAGTTATTTTCATAGTGTTATGTCTTATGGTATTCTGGTTTGGGGTAAGGCAGCTGACATACAAACTATATTTGTGTTACAAAAAAGGGCCATTCGTTCTATTTATAATTTAAATTCCCGTGACTCATTAAGAGAACTTTTTAAAGAAATTAATATCTTAACTGTAGCGTCTCAATTTATTTACGAGAATATTATTTACGTTATTAAGAATTTAGATTCGTTCACCAAAAACTCAGATATACATAATTTAAATACTAGAAATAAAAATAAAATAGCTATTCGAAAATTCCGTGTCCGTAAAGTATATAAATCATTTGTTGGTCAATGCATTCATTTCTATAATAAATTACCTGAAGTAGTTTTAAAGTTACCCTTTCCAGCACTTAAAAAATATTTGAAAAGGTCGTTAATGTCTAAAGCGTATTATAGGGTCGAGGACTATCTAACAGACAAAAATGCATGGCCTACACCCGAAACTTAGTCAATAGTAATTTGTTCAAATGCAAAGGCTTTATCCTGCTTTTTCTTGTCTGGGGGACACCGTTGATGCAGGAAAACATATCGAAACTTTTATGTGGTCATCTTGCACCATCTCATATACACATATATAAGTAGGTAGTTGTAGTTATTTTATTTTATTCTTTTCTATCCTTCTCTCCCGTAAGATTTTTGGCATGTTTTCCTGCTGAACTACTGTTATTTGATATTATATTTAATTTAATACTTGTAGCTTTATATAATGCTAGATTAAGTTGTACATACCATTGTAATATGCAATATGAAATAAGTTTAAAAAATGACTGACTGCTGAGTTTCTTGCGGCGTTTCTTCTCAGCAGTGGTCTCCTCTTGGGAAGCGCTGGTAGTATCTTGACGTGTAAAAGTGCCCGAGCGGCCTACTTACTAAATAAATTTCTTTTATCTTTTATCTTATCTTTTAACGCAGTCGAAACTACTTTACCTAGAAACTTGAAATTTGGTACAGGGTATACAGTTCCTTTCATGATGTTATTGAGCACTAAGAAAGGATTTCTGGAAATTCACCCCCTAAGGGCTAAAATAGGGGGGAGTAGCGGGAAACTAGTTCTACGCGTACGAAGTCGCGGGCGTCGTCTATCTTTTATAAAATGTGCGTGTAGTATTTTACTTTCCTCACAGTCGAAATTAAAAGTAAACTCTCAGACTCGAGTGAAATTACCCATTTCCTCTCGAACTACTGCGAACTACTAGAAATATCTCGGTTGAAATGGGTCACTGTCAACCCTTGAATATCAATCTATTATTTCTCAGTTCATTATTTAAAATAATAGCTGGTTTTTGAGACAGATCTCTATTAACATGTTTTTTTTTCAGAACACAATTTAAAGAGTTCGGAAAATTCCTCGTCAATTTGATTTTGTAACATAAGTACTTAATCACATTTCCTCGAAACAATTTAAATCCTCGAAATAATCTATTGTCCGTTTACATTGCAAACGGGTTTATTTAGTCCTTTCATCAGTTGTCTCACCCCCACACTGGAAAACAAAATGCTGCGGCTTGCCCCAGCTAACACGATTTGAAATAAAACAAATAATTCCACGGCTATCTTTACTGAAGCATCCACTGAATGCTAGATTTATATACCACATAATTAAAATTAGAAAACATAGTCTTATTTACACACAAAACAACTTAATCAAACCAATACAATAGGTACAAGTCATCGCTTAAAATTAATAATCAAAAGTTTAACAAATTCACACTACACTTGAAAAGTGTTAAAACCGTTGGCACTTCAATACTCTGTAAGAAGTAAGAACTACGTATTAAATAAAAAGAAATTTAAAAAACTGACACGAACACTAACTTGTTTCAGAGCAGGGACTGTTAAAACCCAGGGTAAATAAAAACAGCAATTAAAAGTTTCATCTGTTCGGCCCCTGTGATGATAGACAAACGGACGGACAAATACTTCAAGCACATAATAAATAGGAAAGGGGGTTAACATTCTTGAGCATTTTTCAAAATATTCAATTCTATCCTTAAATTAATGGATTCGTAGAATAAAAACATCGTATAAAAGTATAACCGTCTCGGGAACCTCTTTTATTGGAGTCGGTTAAAAAAATAGCATCTTTTAAATAAAATTAATATTTTTATCATGACTTACAATTTGCCTTTGTCTTTAATGCAGCTTAACTCAAGACAAAGCTAAATAAAAATAAGTTGTCCTTATAAATTATTATTTCGCCTGTCGTTTAGCGTCGGTAGCATATTGCGGGGTGTTACGTAGCTCTACTTCGGCCTCGCCAGAGCTACGTCGAACCGACGAACGATCAAGGTCGAAGACACATTTGCTCATCATTTATACGCTCCGATGTGTCAACTTGGGCTCGCCAGCGAGTTCAGCTACTTTTTTAATTATAATCAAGCGGTCGAAATATATACATCAACTCTGCATACAACCTTAGTCCAAAATATAAATGTAAAGTAGCTAACTTGAACTTGCACGTTCACTTGTCTATAAAATAAAATACTGGGCAGTTGGGTATTAAATACCCTCTTGTATAACCTAACACATTTTATAACTATCTCACTAATTAATAATAAATATTCACTCTCGCCCTGAATGGTATAAGGTGGCACGTGCAGGAGTTATAATTTGGTGGTTACTGGTCTAACCTAACCTAACCTATCGTCGGTGAAACTGCAATACCGCATATCTAACAAATTCTATAAGTTGTAAAATGTAACTTGCATGCTAAGTTGTATTTTGCATCTTACTTAATTTGTTAGTTACGCGGTATTGCAGTTTCACCGACGCTATGTAACCCATGCTTATGATAACCTAAAAACAATAAAGTAACAGAAATTTGCATTCAATGAAATTACTGTGGGTGATTGAAGGGGATCCCAACTATACCTACAGAAAACTTGTCTAAAACAGTAATCTATATTTACATATTAAACCGGCCGTAAACAACACGAGGTTACAGGCCAAAACTTAAAAAAAAAAGTTAATGTAATTATTTTGTTTAATCTATTTGATTGTGACAAAAATTACGGAATAAGTATCTAACCATTTACATAACCTATTATAGTTAGTTTTGTTTCTAATATAGGTACTTATGGAAACCATTACATAAATATCACAGTAACATAAAATTAAACTTTCACAGTTGAGCTGCTTTACGTTTTAGGTTTGATTTCCTCCTACGCTGTCATCGGTCGCTGACGTCGGTCGAGCGTACGAATATACACCATGTTCACACACGACACCCGGGGACACCGCACAGCGACGCTGACGACCGCGGCAGATTTGCCAGCGACCGATGACAGCGTAAGAGGAAATCAAGCCTTAACAATCCGATAAAAATAAGCTATGCAAATTTTAATGTAATTAATTTCACAATGTGAAACACAGTAGGTATATACATAGATAGTGCCGGTACACTCAGATGCAAAAAAATAATCCCATCCGTCGTTTGTTCATACTAGAGTAGGTACATACAAGTAGGTATACTGAACCATTTGAATGCGGTGTAGCGTGTTTCAGCTATAATTAACCGAGGGCCTACTTTGAAAACATCATGTTTATAAAATAGCGTTCGATTAAATACATCTTTACATAGTAAGAAGAAAGTACATAGAAGTCGCTTCCGCTGTCTGTTCGCTTAGATCGGATTTAATGCAGTTTTCAGCAGTAGGAAAGTTTTTGTGTTCTGGATTTTGTACGGGACGTAGGTAGTGTTACAGAAAACTCCCACTAACCGTAGCGAAGCGAGGGCGAGTCACTGGTACTGTTATAAATCTAAAACTGGACTTAATCGTGTAAAATCTTTATACACCGTGGGCCCGAATAACCCGACCAATTTTAACAATCGATACTAGAGCCTATTTGTAGAATATAATGGGTATAATATGTAGTCCAATAACGCATAATTTCCGAGATTTTCATTATTTAAAAAACAATTCCATAGTTAATTTAATTTGAACTCTGTCACCTTAACCTAAAGCATTATTTAATAAGAAATTGATTAATTAATTTATGTTGTATGTGGATGATATTGCTACTTACAACATGAATCTTTCTTAGTAAATAATGCTTTAGGTTAAGGTGACAGAGTTCAAATTTAATTAACTATGGAATTGATTTTTAAATAATAAAAATCTCGGAAATTATGCGTTATTGGACTACATATTATACCCATTATATTCTACAAATAGGCTCAAGTATCGATTGTTAAAATTGGTCGGGTTATTCGGGCCCACGGTGTATGTACCTCGATGAAATGATACAATTGATGAAGTGAAATTCGATAAAGTTATGGGTTAAGTACCTAACGTACTTGCGAGACTGCGCTTCTTCGGGGAGAAACACGACACGTGAAATTTTGTGTACGCAATATCAGATCTAGGTTAAGTAGCAGAAAAACACAATAATCCACAAAAATTGGCAGTAAACATGCCGTTACTGTTTGATTTAAGAAGTCATCTTTGTTGACTTATGCCTACACATACAAACAGAAGACGAATGGGCCAAAGTTGAAGTCACTGCAAATTTGGTAACACAACGCAACTCCAACGCAATCTTAGGCGTGAGTTAAGGATTACTTTAGTCGGTAACTCCGAAACATTCGGGATCATTTTAAAGCATATTAACAAAATGTGGCTCGTAAAAGATGTTCTAATTCGTCAAATATTTACACATATTTTACCAGAAGCTAATACTTATTGTTAGTTTAAACTTGTCCTTAAATCCACAAAAGATTGCTTGACGAAATGCCAAAACATACCGATTGTACACATCCTACTTTGACCGAATTATAATTCGAAACTTTAGATGCTACCTATATCCATCTCGTTGTACACTTTTGAATTGTATTAAAGGGATACCCAAAGCGTGGAGTCCAAGGTATGTTTACGAGGCCCCGTGCGCAATCACTTACTTAAGAACTTCTGTTTGATAGAGTCCGGGCATAACAGGAAGCAGAAATCATGCTAAATAGCCTTGTCGATTTTTTATGGATCTTAAATAATATCAAATATAGCCCCGGCCCTAGACAAATAACGTTGATTATACCAAAAGTTGACTACACAGAAGTATTTAATATAAATATATACAATATACAATTACTTACATCCGAGGAGTTTACACATCAAACTAAGCTCTAGGCTTGTAGTATGGATAGGTACCTACTAGGAAACGATAAACATACTTATAAAGAGAATAATAAAACACCCAAGACTCAGAAACAAATGCTCGCGCTCGTCACACAAATATTTACCCTGACAAGGAATTGAACCAGGGACCGCTAGCGTTGTAAGGTTACTACCAAGTAGTGTAACTGCTTCGTCAATGAAAACCACCAAGTGTTTTTTTAATTCTAACTCGCTAGTGGTCGAGTTGGTTTCTACCAAATACATATTTATGGGGTCCCCTTGAAATATCGACAAACGTTTCATCGAATGTGTCATTTCACCGAATTTAATTTCTTTATATACATATATATATTTATTACTACTACTTATCCCTATGAAAATTCTGAGTTTTGACACATTTTCCTGCTCAAGCTACGCTTGAATATTATTTTGTATTTTATTTTATGTTAGATTCATTGTTTTATATAACGCTAGGTTAAGCTTTATAATTGTATAATATCATTAGTAGTATTTAAAAAAACGAATGACTGTTGAGTTTCTTGCGGCGTTCCTTCTCAGCAGTGGTCTCTTGCGAAGCGCTGGTAGATTTTTGACTACTGAATAAACATCTTTTATCTTTTTTATGTTTTATGTTTCTTGTGACCACAAAAAAAATAAAGCTCCTGCACGTGGAAATGCCTGTCGATGAAATGAAAATTCGGCGAAGAGAAACGTTCTATGAAGTGAGTTTCGATTTTTTAAGGGTAAGGAATGTACAACACACATATGATGGATAGTGTTAACAGACTATTGTTGAAATTATATCCCCAATATACTGTCGTCTTCCCCGACTTCATTGTCGCTAACCGACATGAACCTAAGAACTGGCTGGGCACCTATCTCCGCCTCGTTATCTTCGGCGCCATCCGGTGACTGTTCACTATCTATCGAAACAACCGTGTCTTGTGTGGTATCGTCTTTACCTTCACTAGGATCGTGTTCCGAATCGGGAATATCTTCATCGATGCGATCCATAGCGAGACGGATATTCATTTCTAAATCGTCATGCTTAGATTCCTTGTCAGAGACAGTTTCCTTCATTCGCTTAGATTTCTTAGCCAGTGGTTCATCGTCAGAAGAATCAGACTCATTAAGAGCATCCATGTCCAAAGCTTCCACATGCATCGGTTCAGTTTGGGAATCTTCATCCTCGGAACTGTCCACGAGATATTCTTCTTCCATTGGCGCGTCAGAATCAACCAAATCTATCTTGGCTTCAATTTTGTCAAAAATCTGCTTCTTTTTCTCTAAAAGAGTTTTTTTGGGAGTGAGAGATACAACAGTCGTCCGATCTCGTGGCTCAGGCTGATGAACTGCTTTAAATAACTTAACTGGTTTGACTGAATCACTAACGTTTACCGTCTTTCCTTTGTACGTGTATTGAACTAGATTTCTTAATAGTGATTTGGAAGGTGATACTTGGTTTACATTCTGTGAGATTTGACGTTCCGCTCTGTCCGTGATATCATTCGAATCTTCTACGTCATCAGTCAAATCTATCACTGTTTTAGGTTGCACCGTCTTTGGTTTGGGATTTTTCTTGATACAAACATTTATAGGTACTATAATTCCTGTTTCGAAATCTAACTTGAAGAACTTGCCATTTTGCTCACACGCATACTTAAGTTCAGCAAACGAGGTTACCGGGCTGAGTTCAGGCAGGTTCCTGGCTTGTTCAGCGTTAACCATGATACAATTGGAGTTAGGTGACTGTACCTCCGGTACAACTTGTTCGGCGGCAGGTTGTTCAGACGATGTGGCGTCCTCAGCTGAGATCCCAGACATCTCCATTAAATCGGACAGTAACGATTTCCTGTTTGCTGTGACTTCTTTGTCCTTACATTTGTTTATCTCTTCACTATTCTCAACGTTGTTACTTTGAATCCCTACATTTTGTACATCTGTTGGTAGTTCTGTCTGACCAACCGTTGATGTTTCACTTATTGTTGGGTCATCTTTTTCTACGTCACTATTATCTAACTCGCCACTTATCGTTTCTCCCGTTTGAGCATGCCCGTCTTCTGAAACGACTGATGGATTTACATGAATTGGTTGTAATATATCCGAAATTTGTTGCGTTTCCTCGATACCTATCGGTTCTACAGATGTAGCGATGGGCGCAGTTGAATTATTTCCAAGATTTTCGTTAAGTCGTTCCGATATATCTACATCCAGCAAGTTTTCTTGCGAGTGCAAGTTTATTATTTCACTGTCAGTAGCTATTTGATCGACGTTATTTACTATGAGTTGAGGACCGTTTTCGACGGATTGTATATCATCAGTCGTTATATCAGAATCTTTGTTTAAAGATACAATGGAAGAAACAGTTGATGAGTTCAACTGTTCTTGCACTGCAGCTATAATTGTTGGTAAAGTCGCTAGTTGGGCTTCACTGAGTTCTATCCCTTGCTCCGTGGTATACGTCACATTGCCAGTAGGCAACAGTATTAGTTGCACCCCAGTAGGCAAAGGTAAAGTCGGGATTATTTTTGGTACTTGATCCACTTCGGATTCCTCTGGTAATTCATCTTTTTTCCGCGGAAACTTCACCGTAGTTAATAATATTTTATTCTTACCTAAAAATATTGGGCTCTCAGAAGGAGTTTTAGAAATCGATTTGCTGTGCAAATATAAAACTTTCTCATTTTTCGGAGCAATGGGTGGTGGATGAAGCGGGCAATTTCTTGACGCGTCTATGACTATATTCCGCTGTGTTCCCTGGCTCACAGCCGGCATCTGGCAAGAACAAGGGGCGCATGTTATGGCCGAAGTTAGCGGCGGATCAGCATACGCTACTTTGGACTGCGGACTTATTTTGTTTTGCGGCATTGTCAGTTTATTTCTTGATACTACTTTTGTAATCACGATGGGCTGTTGCGGCCGATCTGATATTTTCCGAGCAGGCACATTTATCACTGACGTCTCAGACGTATCTGTATTTGTCTCCGTATTAGTCGAAGTTGAAACTGTATTCTTCCAAACAGTTTTGACACAAGGTACTGACTCCTCCAGTTGCAATATAGTGTTTGACTGAGTCAGCTCTCTGGATTGTTGTACGACGTTCTCTATAGATTCACAAGCTTTTTTTAAGCTCTTTCTCTCGTCATCAGACACATCTATAGCAATAACGGCCCTCCTTTTATCCTCGTCTTGCAGAAGATTGGTAAGCTCGTCCCGGCAGCAGCACTCGCACTGGTATAACGGGCACGTGTGTTTTGTTATTCGTTTACGCTTCCAGATTTTCTGTCGAGCCCAGCAACAGTATTTAACCACGCGCCCTCTAGCTAACACTGGTTTCGGATCCGTAGCTGTCTGTTTCAGCTTATTGACTTGTTGGTCTTGGGCAGAATTAGAATTATCACTATTGTCTTGAATTATCTCCATGGTTGTGGAATCATTATCAGAACCCTCTCGCATTCTTTTCTTTAATTTATTTTGCTTCTTTACTTCGGCTTTCTTCTGCTTGGTAGAACAACAACTACAACTCTTATCGTTTTTATTTTCGGTAATCATTAAATGTAACATTTTATTTAAAGTATCATCCGTTATTAAGAAATCATCGATACATTCTTGTTTTTTCGTGAATCTCGGTGTCCAAGGCACGGAAACTCGATTGAATGTATGTTTTTTTCTCTCAGGAACCTTGTTTGGAGGTTGAATTTTATTTGGATAATCATGTACCTGTACCTGTTTTGGAGATTCAGTTCGTTTTTTTTGGGCTTCCAAGTCAATTCTAGTTAATGCTTCCTGAGTTGATATTTTCACTTGATTAATTATTTTTAATAATTTTTCTCTAGCTGGTGGTAAAGTTTCGGGAGCTGCAATAGTTTCTGGGTCCGGAGGTATACTTTTGCCGTCTAAATTAACCTCATTTTCTAGTTTTACTACAGTCGGTATAGTCTCAGGTACTGTAATAGCCGGGGCGACTGCAGCTATGGGCTCAGCGAGTGGTGCAGGTCGTTCTATTTGAACAACATTATTAATTTCAATGGCTGGGCCTGTCGGAGTAGCTGTTTTGCAAGAATCACCGGCGAACAGCCTTGTTGGAGGCACTTGTGCGGTGAGCAATTGCTGATTGATCCTTCTAACCTTATTAATGTCTGGTAAATTTATTGTCTTTGTTCTTTCACCAATAACTGAATCAGGTAGCACATTGGTATGTTGAACAGGGATCAAATCACGAATATCCTTCTTTGAGTTATCCATAATACTTTGTTCGTGCATGGCTGAGGGCGACACTGACGACGTCTGATTATCCATTACCTTTGTTTGAGCTACATTTTGGCTTGTACCGGTTGATTTAAGATACAGCGTGCCATTGACCAATTTTGATTCGAATGATTTACTAACATCTACAGTCATAGGTATGCAGGTATTAAGTAACTGCCGATTTCGTGTACAGCTATAAAACCCAATGTTCAATCTTCTTAATTTAGTGTTAAAGTCTGGATTTTTGCAAAGTAGGATAGGATTGTACGTTCGAGATTTTGGTTTCATTAACATGTGACTATTTATAGAAACCGTTTCATATTCGTCGCTTTCTTGGTCAGATTCTTCTTGATTTGTAAATAGGTCATCGTTAATGGCCATACCATAGCGGACTTTTGAATTGTCCCTTTGAGACGATCTGTCCGCTGGTTTTGCGTTGATATTGAATGATTTCTTGCTTACTGGTTTACTTTCTGCGGCGGCTTGTTCTATGTCTTCTTTATTTTGAACATATTCAAATGGTTTGTTCATAAAAATGTTCATTTGGTCCAGTTTGGTTGTATAGACAACAGGGTCCATCAGTAGTTTGAGATCGAATATATTTTCTTGAATCTCCTTGTCACTAGAGTGATCAGTTTTGCTGGCTGGTCCTGGAAATAGACAAGCATACTAAATATTGTTAGATAAAAGTTGATAGGTATCATTATCTTATCACAAAAAATAGGTAAGTATGTGACTCTACAGAATACATAGCTAATACAATCTTAGAAGTAAAGATTATAGCTAAGACTGTTAATTTTTTTAATTGATTTGGAAACAAAGTTTTTTTTTTTAAACACATATTTTTATGTTATAAATTAATCAGATAATGTACCTACCTACAACAGAAATATACGAAAAAACGTAGGGAAGGTACGCCTAACAATTATTAATTGTAGTTAAAAATAATGTCTTTTTTTGACGAGTAAGTGAAATCATGTCGTGCATCAAAATCTTACTAATTTAATATACTTAGTTTCACGCTTCTATGTTATGTATTGGCGGAGCCGCAGTAATATGTTTCATCTTCTCGCGTACTGTATTTAACCTAACTGTAAAGCTTCTTAACGCAACAAATAAATAGATAAAAAATTACAGAAGAATTTAAAGCATGCTTAATAAAAATAGTACCATTATTAAACATTATGGCACTTCCTCATCCGACCAAAAATCTAAATATACCTTCAGATATCCTTAAGAATCAAATAAAAACCCTTACCAATCATGCCGCTAGCTCCACCTTCTTCCTCCTCAAATTCGATGCCATCATCCACAAACTCAATGCCATCATCAATAAAGTTCAAATCAGCCATCAAGTCAATGGTGGTTGCGCTACTAGTGCTGACGTCTGGTTTCTTCTCATCAAAACTAATATCTGCCTTCGGAGTATTCAGAAACGTATCCACTTTGTCTTTGATTAAATCATCTAATAGAAAATTCGAATGAGCCAATTTAGGAATTTGTAGAGAATTGTTACAAAACTCATCAGCTTTTATCTTGATTATGTCATCAACAATGGTATCCTCGTCAGCTACAGAGAAGAGGTTATTAGTTTCACTACTTATGATAGGGGCCTCCTCTTTGGGCAACATTTCCGTCCGTTTCTTTTGGGGAGATTCGTCTAGATTAATAGTACAAATAGCTCGAGGTATTTCAATTATATCGTCTTCGTATTCATCATACATTTTAGTTTTATTTTCTACCGATATTTGATTAGAAGGTACGGTATCAGGGTCGCGACTATCATCGTCTATTTCTACTTCTGGTACATGCGAAGTAGCAACCACTTGTACATTTGAAAGTCCGTCTTCTTCGTCCACAGGTTCTGATTTGATTTGAATACCTAAAAAAGCATTATTTATGGCAGTCTCATTTAAAATTGTTGGATTAAGCTCAGTTTCATTGCTCTTTTCAGGGTCGGAGCCGTCTTCGATCTGCTCATCCTTGGGGTTTTCTAAGTCGGATTCGACGTCCAGCTCTATGGTTTCAATAATAGGCTCAACAACGACGATATCGGGATCATTAGCTGGAACAGACAAGAATAAACTTTGAATGTTACTCTGAAAATCAGTGCAGAGAGGTCATATCAAGAATTGTTATACAATTAAGTTCCACAAAGCTACGTTAAACGTGACTGCTACCAAAAGTAAACTCACCCGAGGGTGAATTAAAATTATAACTAACATTTCTGGGGGTAGGCAACCACCACCACTGCCCCCGCGAATGATAGTCAACTCAAGATGCATAACGCTAAGTTATCAATTTTCGAAATTCTACCATATTTATGGGATTGACGTAAGTTGCTCACAGATCGCGTTAACCTCCTTAGTCAACTACATACATTTAGGAAGAAACCCGCCCCCCAATACAACAGGGTGCCGGTGTCCTACGACAAGAGGAGGAGGAAGAGATTCGCTACGAAGCCTCCGAGACATTCAAATAAATGATTAATAACTTACAAGATTTCGGTCTCGCTCTTATCCGCATTTTAGTTTCCTGGAAACAAGAACAAATAACCGATATTGAGCAGGTTGAAATAAAGAGTTTTTAAGCAGATCGTGAATGTAATGACACTTACAAATTCTTCCGGTAGTATTACTAATCTTTCCTTTATCAATTCTTCCCAGTCCGGAAAAGGCTTGGTAATCACTGCCGGGTAGCTGAAAAGGGATTTGTACATTTGTCATTATCTCGGCCGAGAAATAAGCCTGCTCCTCAAGTTAAAAAGCCATTAAATTATCGTTGATTAAAGGGTTTAACGCTCGCCACACGAATTATACGCTATGATAATAGATAAATAAAGAAGCGAGACGTCAGAAGGAGGGTCAAGCTTTTCGAGTATATCTATACCTATGTATATTTCTTTAGCTGCCTCTGCAGCCTAAAAGGCTTCATGGATATGAGGTGTGAGTTCGATAGATTCGTCTCGGTTGTGTGATGTGACATATTTTAATGAAAGTAATGAGAGGAGTTATTTTTTTTAACCTGTATCGACGGATTTTGATTATTTTATGAGATGAATAAGGTAAACGATCACACAGACTACGTGGTGGTAGACCATGCATTCTCACGACTACAAGAAAAGTTTAATTCCATGGTCTTTTGTTTCGCTCTTCCGTCCTACCTTTAAAGAGCCTGTATATTTTAAACTGTAATAGATTGCCAGTTGTTCTATTTTTACAGAATTTACGTAAAATCTGCTTGTTCTCTAACAAAAATAAACACATCAAAAATACCTACATAAAAGTTTCGGTGTGATTATATAGCAAACCCAAATGTGAGTCGGCCAGTACAAAACCTTTAGTGTGCGAGCCCGTCTTTTTCCCCATGTCCACTTACGTCTTAGCCACGGCCATTTGCAGTTGCGTGGGCATCGACTGCCGCGCTTCGACCAGCAGGCGCGTGTTCCCGCGGTACGCCTGCCAGAAGTGGTAGAAGCGGTTGCGGGTCGCCTTCTTCAGCTGGTGCCAGCGCCGCTGCATCAGCATGGGGGAGCACTGGCGCCCACTAGGGTACAGAGCAATAGGGTGTTTTCTAGGGTCGAATGGTTGTAACCCCGCGACAAGGTTAATTTTAAGTCATTTGTGGTGAGAGTACCGACCCATGATCTGTCGACCTTTTTAAAGGAGGAATTCTGGCCCAGGGTTGTCATATGTGGGCGATTTCATGGCCGCCGTCTATCAGACACCGCGAAAGTGTATTAGTAGTCGTGTTAATTTTGTTATATATTGTTATGTATGTTAGTCTGTACGGTACTTGTAATTATGCACCTTGTAGCCTGAAATAAAGTTATTCTATTCTATTTTTGGAAAAATTAGACGTCATATTTTTGCGCCCTAACTCTTTCAAATGTAAAATATGATGTCTAGTTTCAAGGTGAAAGGACAATTATTTAGAGGTTGCTCAAAATGACCACTTATGTGTAGCAGATGTTCAATGTTTATTAATTTAAAAAAAACCATTACTAACTTTGCTGTCTACGTATGTCAAACACTAATGATGTCGACCATCATCATCATTTTTTCCACCTGCTGTGGCTTCGGAGAATTGGGATTGTTCATATTTTTACAATTATTCTAATTCGAAATCCATTTCGAGGTATAGGGTTTTAAAGCCGTACTGCATTATTAAGTTTTAGAAATATTTATTTATTTTGGACATTTCGACAAAAGTACATTTAACTTTTGTTTGACTTTCGTTTTCGACTTAAAGCCCTCGTAGAGGTGTTTCTTACGGGTTAGGCGAAAACCGCTTGAAATTGTATGTTCTAAAACACTATTACAATCTCTTTTTATGTTTAGATATCATTTAATTGTTATTAAAAAATGAATGAATTATTGTTTATTAGAAAATGTGACCCAAAATTTTAAATAATCATGTCGTCCATAAATGTCAATAAATAAAGATATTATAACAAAACTATTGGGTCAAATACAAAATTAATGAAAATGGTATCTTAAAATTATCTATTCTTTCGAATTAGATTGTAAAAAACGTGAGTTATTTTTGTTGTTCTATCCCAATTGCATAATCATGAAAATTGATTCAAAATGTTGTCAAGCGTGCAACCCCTAAAACCAATTAATCTTATTATAATATTGAACACTTCTATTACATAAGGAGGACCAAGAAGTTGAGCAAATTGATTATAAGTGTGCAAAGTGTGAAAAATTAAACACCCTACAGAGCAATGGTTAACTGTCATTATACAATCTTATCTTACAGGTGGTCTCTTTACAAACTTCCGACGACCCCGTTATGATCTTTTGTTCAATTGACAAAAGGATTGTTTTGAAAAGATTATCTGATAAAAATCATGCTGATAGAGGTACATTCAAGGAATTTAATTCCTATACCACTTTGGACCATGTAAAAGTGACACTGTAAATAAAATCATAAGAAGTCTCTTACGTTTTGATTTATTATTCCTATACCACTTTCTAACATAGTCCAAAGTGGTATAGGAATTAAATTCCTTGAATGTACCTCTATAAGCATGATTTTCACATACACGTGTAGATACTAGTTTAATCAGCATGGTTCTAGCTAGGTAACATGAAAATCCGTAAATGGCTGCGTCTATGTCGGGCGTCAAATGTGGATAAAGCCTCCGTGATTCTCGTACTTATTTACGCGTCAGAAGGTGACGGATGCGTTATCCAAACTTTGTCACGTGATAAACGCAGCCATAGGCCCCTGAACGTAGTCACCATTATAGTTATTAAATATTGAAAGAAGCGACTGACTGTCGGTTGTATTTCACGGTGGCAGCGGCCCAGGCGCACGCAAGCTCCTCCCCGGAGAGGTCCTCCACCTCGAACTGCTGCACCAGGTTGAACAGGTCCACCAGCGGCTTTGGCTCCACATTCCGACCCTCGACCTTTTCCTGCAGATAATCAAGAATGGAGTACTACTAAAAAGTTGCGTATTCTACACAACATAATTCCCAATTTCTTTACTATTGGGTAATTGTGCGACAGAGTGACTTAGTTATTCAACTATTCTTACAATTACGAATTTTACATTAATCATGGAGTATGTATGATGTATTATATTTTGCCTTATTTAAATGGGAGGAATATCTTTGTGTCCCTATTTTTTCCCATTCCGTTTTGTTACTATTAGTAGCTACTCCTGTTTCTGAATTCTGAAGAACTGCCCAAAACATTTCCAATCCCGGGTAAAATAAGATGATAGAACTGCAATTGGTTATTGCCTACGACAGGTTATTTTTTCCAAATGGAAAAAGGTAAAAGTAAACCTAACCTTCGAATAATATAAAACAGCTTTCGCAATAAAACAATCAAATGAATTTGGGAAAGGTTGTCCACGACGGCGTACGGGGGGTACTATGATATAGCTTTCGGCAGTTTCTTACGGCGGTTCTTTTCCGCAATGATGGTCTTGGCCGAAGCCATTATAGATTCACTTCATATTACCTACCGACGTGTACAAGAGCCCTCATGTGGCCAATTTATTGAATAAATATTTTGATTTTCGTTGCCATGCAGTTCATTTCACGCTGCGAGAAAAGGACAGAGCTATATCACTTCTATAGCTCTGTCCTTTACGCTCAACGTGAAATGAACTGCATATCTATGTCACAACAACCCCCCTGTTCAGCGACTTGTAACAGTGAGCCAGTAATAACTTACCATCGCTATGACGTCTATATTCTCGTGCACCAGCACCAGGTCGACCAGCAGCCAGTCGGTGAGCGACAGGCGCGCGATAGACGGCAGGGAGTCCGCGCGGTCGTCCACGGCCAGCATGCGGGTCAGCTTCTTTACGCACAGCGCCCGCATGCGCTCCCTGCAATTAGGGATGCTTTGACTTATGTTCGTCGGTCGATAGCCAACGCCAAGCATTGTTTCATAGTAGCGAATTTTCACAATCGCAAACCTTCCCAATCGTTATGACATCATAATACGAAGGTAGATTAGGTTAGGTTAGGTTAGGTCAGGTTCGTTTCCATATCAGAGCTAGAAAATAACCCAGAAATAGGAGCTCCGTCAAGCGGAGGAGTCGACTGTCAAATTAGATTTTTGGATTGGGAAAAAATTACACTTATAAAAAATTTTAGCGATTAAAATAAACGGGAACATTAAATAACGACATGCTAGATGAAGAAAAGCGTATAAGAAAATTTGTTACTATGAATAAGTGCTATATGTGAAAAATCGCTATTATGAAAAAAAACCTATTGTGAAAAATGATCTAACAAATCTGCGTTTAGTAGCGCTAATACGCTATACGCTTGGTCTTTTGATTTGACCCCAGAATGCCTATGGAAAAATGATAAAGTGAGTTAAAATTAAATTAAATATTTTAAAAACCCCCTACTCGAAACAGTCTGTAAAAAAACCATAATTATAAGTAGGTATTAATATTTTGATTCAAGCGTGTCGTCGCGTAGGAATAAGGGCTGATTGTTTGATAAGTAGGTAGTTAACTGAACTAATGGTTAAAAATCGCAATTGTTAAATCTGAACCAGTGTCGCTAACTCGGGGACCGCGAAGTAGCTGGGGTATTTTATATTATTTCATTTACTTAGCGGTACCCGACTTGTCGACACTGGTTCAGATTTAGGAGGATTTCTGAAGTTACCCTCCCACAAGTACAAGACACGTAATTTCTAGGGGTCACATTTGACTCCGGTCTAAGGTGGGACGTACACATCAAATGTTCTTTGTACCAAACTATCCGGTGCTTGGTTTGCTACCACAACAACAGCTGAGGTCGAGGTATTTTTCGCTGTTAAACTCGGTGATGAGCTACGGACTCAAATTGTGGCGTACTGCAGCCGAGTGGCGGATATTTTCGTTCTTAAAAAGCGCGCCGTTCGTATCGTCTCCTTCGCCTCTCCTGACACTCCTGCTCAGGCACTCTTTAGGACTCAAAAAAATTTAACACTACCCTCTCAGTACGTGTATGATGTGGCTAGATTTAGGTATAACATCGACAGTTTTCCTAACAGGAAACGGTCCCGCACGCGCCTGGGATCTACTCGACTACTTACGGCAAGCTCCCGACTGACCAAGTCTACCAAAACCATGCATATTTTGGGACCCAAGGTTTAACAGGTTACCCTCGCCCCAAAAAAAAAAAACATCAAGTGTAACTTTCCTAAATGAATTACGAAATTGGGTAATCGACAATTCTTTCCATGATTTTAGTGATTTTCTTTTAAGCAAATAATGTTATTTCTATTATGTTCAACTAATTACTTTTACTTACCTATAGTGTAACTTACCACATAAATGACCAAATATTTTGTTATCTAGGTAGGTACACTTTTATTGTTTTTTTTAAATCCATTTTGACATGTAATATTTTATTATATTATCTACTTATAAGAGGTTTTTTTAAAGGCTGTTCTGAGTCGGGAAATTTTTAATTGATTTTTTATTTCACGCTTTTTTACCTTTTCCAAATTAACAAGACGTTTGCGTCGGGGGTTAAAAACCGCATCCAATTCAGTTGACACCCGTATAAGAGCTATAGTGCCACAGACAGATACACACATAGACATACACACACATAAATAGCGGTCAAACTTATAACACCTGAGTTGAAAATCGGAAAATTTAGTAAAAATGCTAATTGTATATTGTAAAATAAAAAAGAAAAACAAACAGTACATTTTAATTTTGTTTACAACTATAATATTTCTGACATGCAGTCTCCGTCCAGTACATGCGCTGCCCGATTTTATAATCAGTTCTTGCCGGCCACCAGTCGGGAGCCGTAGCTAAGATGCATCATCTCACTATGTATATAAATGTAACTAATGAATGACCTATTATAATGTAATTTTAATCGTAATTGTAATTTGATATTTATTTATTTATTTATTTATTTATGAAGTTTTGTAAGTAGGCCCTGTAGGCACTTTTACAAGTCTGAGTCTACCAGCGCTTCCAAAGAGACCACTGTTGAGAAGAAGCGCCGCAAGAAACTCAACAGTAAGCCTTTTTTTTTAAATAAATCACTTATTACAATACTAAACTTAAGCTACACAATTTAAATGTCACAGGGATGTACAGGTCCCAGTAGTAATAATAATGAAATATATCCAAATGTCGGATTAAAATATGTATCTATTATAGATATGTATCTATTATGCACCTACATCGAATTAATAATTACTATGGGATACCAATGGACCACGTGGTTTATCGCAACGCACGAGAATGTCATCCCGTACATTTTGAGTGACAGAAAAAAAGCGAAGCGTTTGAATCTTGGCCAAGGCATGCATCGGCTTAATGATTGAGCATTTGATCGGTGGGTTAATGGGTCGGTCCGTCAGTGAAACCGTACTATAGTGTTTGAGAATTTGATCGATCCTTCATCATAGGCCTTTTTATCAGTCGATCGATACAGTTAAGTCGTTAAATCGATCGTTTAACAGGCGCCGTCTCTCAGTCGATCGGTAGAACGATGTGGAATCGAAGTCCAAACTTTACATCAACAGGATTTTTTTGAAAAGGTGTTCTGGTAAAAATCATGCATGTTGAGGTTTGTCTCAAAAGTATTTTCTCAGTAACTAATGATTCAAAAACTAATAAAATGACATGCTCTTGAGTTAAGCATGTTTTTTAGGTCACCCGTTTAAAATATTCCTGATATCAATTCTACGATGTTTAGTAATATTTTATAACACAAATAATACCTAATTAGCTTGTTTTGTAAGTCTTTGAATTAACAAATAAATGATCGGTAGAACAGTTCGTCAGTGGGTCTTACCACAGCACCCGGCAGTCCGTGCCGGTTTCCTTCTTCATCTCCGCCCAGATCTCCTCGGGCGGCTTCTTCAGCTTCAGCCGTTGCGCCACCGACCGGATGGTACGCCGCTTGAACTTGTCTAGCTCCGTCATGGTGCTGCTGAGTAAACTCAATTGAAGGACACAGTATGTGAGCCAGGGCGTACAGTCCTGGGATTTTAGGAACTCGTTTTGTATGTACATATGTACTAGTCCTGAAAATCCCAGTTCTGAGCCCTGAGTCGATTAAACATGATCTCAATGAACTGAGCTGTATTTCGTGAATTGAAAGCGAGGCATACAAAGTTTGGTGTTAACCATTTCGACTTTTGTTCTTAAACGAAGACTATAATTATAATATAATGTCCTTTCAACTATAATTCCCCATATTTATACAGTGGTCGCCAAATAATTAGAAACGCGTCTCTACGAGTTTTTTAGTCGTGAAATAAAACCAAAGTGAGCAAGTCGTTGCAGCGGGATATCGTATATAGTTCTGTGATCGTAGCCTATTGTTTTTCCTTTGCATTTCGAAAGCTTCAAATTTTGTTTTTAATTATATTTCCATCGGCCACCGCCTCTATTCTAGGCAGTGAAATCCAAATCGTAGGTAATTTGACCTGTTATGGTATTGTTGTTAACTCGGACCCGATTACTGTCAAGTAAATAAGAGCTATGAACTAATCATAAGTAATATACATATTAGTCACGCCAACCAAGAAGTAAAAAAATAAATTGTTTAGTGTTACCTACGTTCTCGTCTGCCCCAGTGTGGGGTGTCGTTGGATAGGTCTTTAAAAAAAAACGATTAAAGGTTCCGTTTATAAAATATTAGGGTTTCGCGCTAATTTAATTTTAAGTCGTCGTACGTCCCCCCCCCCATACAGCCAAAACTAATAAAAATCTAAAAAATATCTTGTATGTAATCTCATATACTTAATGAATTTAATAGGAAAACTGTCACGACTACCTATGTAGACTTCATTGGTTCTTGAGTATCAAACGGTTCTTCCTTCATTAAAACTTATTTGCGGTATTGGTAAACTGACCTATGTCGATGTATGGGGATAACAGTTTTCCAACGACAAAGTTATGTTTGTCGCGTCGCGAGGTTTAATTTGATTGTATATGACCTCGGAACCCTACACGGTTTTATTTTATTTGCCATTCGATCGATAAAACTATTCCTGCATTATTGCGATTGGTATTATGTAGGCTACACAAACAAAACTATGTAAAGTGTATTTATTATTATCGCGGCAGGTCTATAACTGTCGGCGTTCTAAATTATAATATAACCACCCTGTATACCAAAGTACCTATCGATGTAATAATGTACTGCTAGCAATTTAAGGCCTAAGTATATTATAATTACCTACGTTACGTACACTTTTTATTATTCTATCTTTTGTGTTAAGATCAAAGGTTAACTGGAAGAGATCCCATAAAGAGATAAGTTTGCCTTTGTACGTGCCTTTTATGACTATTATTTTCCTTTTTGTACCTAAGATAAAGTTTATTACAAAATTACATACAATACATTGTCATTTCTATTCTACTTAGTCTATTTTTCGGTTTATGAATATTAAGTACCATATTTGTACTGTACCAAATAAAACGTCTGGGCGATGATCCGGTAACACGAAAACAAACAAACTAACACACATTCGCATAATACCTATAAATACAGGGGCGAGTGAGCCGAGTGACGGAGTCTACGCCTCCCAATATAACTATAGGTATAAATAACGATCACCGTCAAGTGACAAATTATAATGGAATTGACGTAAGCGCTCGACGCCCGCGGCGCGGCGGCGGCTTACGTCAATCCTATACATTTTCAATAACGATATCGTTAATTGAATTCATACATCTTGTCTAGAGCCACTGAATGGATAGCACAAAGCCATGTTCCAGCTCCCGCTTGGTGCCGTTAACAATAAAAAAACACACTACGCGGGATGCACCGTAATTGCAATTAAAATCCGATGGGGAAACCGGAAAACATACCCTGCGCAGAGTTGTATAATTTGTTCCCCCCATCCCTCCCCCGCGGAGTTGTTTCCCTGCCGGGCGGTCCGGGCGAATTTGATAGGTACAAAAATGTGATCTACCACTCTACAGTTGAAGTTCATTTGCACGTCATGATACAACAAGTTCGATTTTCCCTTGCAATAATATTATGACAGTGACAAGTCAACCTTGGCGAAAATTAGATCTCACAGAAACTTTTGTCAAAATGTTAATTTGTCTTGAATAGCACCCATTCCGATTTACCAATTATGAACTCTAAAGTGTAACGCTCCCCATACAATGTTTCCCTACAAGATATACCTACCTACCTAAGATCCAAATGTTATGTGTATTAAATTTAATAATAGTTTGCCTAAGGAACCGAAGGCAGAACAAACTTAGTTCTATTTAGGGGTTCCGTATTCAACATGGAACCTTATGGTTTCGCCAAAACATATAACATCGAGTGAGGTAGGTATCATTCATAAGACAGCTTTTATAAAATCATGAAAAACATGTTATTATCAATTTTCTATTTGGGGCACCGTTTAGGAAATATTGAACTCGAAAAGTGTAATTTTTCGCTGGAGTTACGTGTAAGTGTAACCTTTCACCTGTACCCTCACCATGAGTTACAATTAACGTACTCGGTGGCGGCGAGTCGAATGCTCTGTCCCTTTCACACCTCGCAGTATTCTTATAGAGTGCGAGGGACAGAGCATTTGACTCGCTACCGAGTACGTTAATTGTAAATCATGGTAGGGGTACAGAATCTAGTTATATTTCATAAAATCACCCCGGGACCCGATTTCCTTATTTATTTATTTATTTATTTTTGGAAACAAACAGGCAAATACAGCACACAGAAAATTAATTTAAACAATTCGTGAGCCAAAACAGTTTCCACTTAAAACTAATAACATTTCTGTTGCTCAGACAAGACTTACGTACACATATTTTTAGAAAACAAAAAAAAAGTGAACTCTATAGCTAAGATAGTTATTAATTAGTCCGTCCGCCCTAACTAAAAGGTGTATCTTTTGTTCCGTAATAATTAGCCGGTTTTTTTTTAACAGAATGTTATAACGTGTTTTATAATTAGGGGGTTCTACATAGATACACATACATACCGTCACTCCATCCCAGAGTGGGGTAGGCACAGCTACAGAATTACCTATTAACTCTAACAACTTGTTGTTAATTCTATAACCACATTTTGCACAAACAGGCTAAGATGTTTACCAGTACATACCTTCAGGGGGGTGTATTATCGACAAAATTCTGTATTTGATGTGGTTATGCAAACCCTAAAGAAAAACCACAAAAAATAAAAACCGTCCAAGAATCTCGGGCATTATTCTAGAGCCCTGTCACCCGTCATTCGAGACTATATCGAGAGAAAGATACAGAGCTAACATAACTTGGAAATTTGATTTTCAAAGTAAATTCAGATTGACCCTACTTTTAACAGCCCCCTAATTTGGCACGGGCCAGAATACTGTACATACCAAAACCGGAACCCTTATAGGATCACTTGTGCGTCCGTCTGTCCGTCAGTCTGTCACAGCCAATTCGCTCCCAAACTACTGTACCGATTAAGTGGAAATTTGGTACACATTATGTAAATCGATGACCCAATTACAAACAAGCTAAGTAATTTTTTTTTTTAAATAAGCGACATTTTTGGGGGCACCAATTAGGAAATTAAAAAAAAGTTTGGCTGTGCCATCAATGCCATCATACATCAAATGAAAGGGGTCGTTATGAGGATCACATATATTTTAGTTATTATTGTAAAATGCATGAAAGAATACGAAAATTTACCATTCCGTCAATTTTGTTTGGATTGTGTTTTTATTTTTGCCAAATTAAGGGTGTCAAATAAAAACCAGTTGCTAAAAATGCTTGAAACTTTAATAACCTTCATAAATAAAACTTTACATGTACTGTTTCCAATATCGTGGTTGGAACAGAACGAAATCAGTGTTGCCACCTTAAATTTACTTAAAAAATGTAGCCACATGAAAGGCTGCATTTACCCCATAACATGAACGTTAGATTAAATTTATAAGTTTAAAATATTCTTAAACAAACAGTGTTTGAGATAAAAACAAATTGAAATGATCAGCAACGTTCCTGGTAATGCAGAATAATTATCAATTGGCTCCAGCTATTCAATTGACGGCCTGATATTAAAGTAATTGACAACAGGAAATTTATAAAAGGTGTTCTGAAAAAATCATGCTTATAAAGGTTACTCAAAATCATACTATTTTTTTCAATTTTTTACTTACTTTACTTACGGCGAAAAAAGATTGAATATTATCAGTGTTTGCTGCGCCCGCCTTGGACTAGTGAACGGAATGACGTCATTTTGCTCGTAACCGCGTTACGTAGGTAGCACTCTAGCTGTGACGTAGAAAATACCATGTGGCGCTTAAACCCTTTAGACTAGCTAATAGTAATATGTAAATTGTTACTTAGGTATATCTACTCAAGTCTTAAAACTCATATTTCAGATTTTTCGGTTCCTCGTTTTTAGGGTTCCGTACGAAATTTGCAATAAGGACCTGTAATATTTAGTAAAAAAAACTGGTGAAGTGAGTGACAGCGAACAAAGCCTCATTCATTAGAAATTAGATATTAAGATGTTTATTTTTGCAGTCAAAAACCTAGTAGCCAACCGAATAAAACAATTTTTTACCCATCATATGATAGGTAACATTTGAAGGTTCTTATGTTACATAGGAGAACCGTTGTTTAAGATTTTTTTTTTTTGAGATATTTAAGTAGTTAGGCAACCCGCCTAGGGCTGCTAAAGCAGCTAAAAATCTATCGATTTAACCCCTATATATTTTCAGCGATTTTTAACTAGTTTCGGAGATATTGATCATTTTAATATGATTTATTGTAATTTTCCCTTACGTCCATGCCACGAAAAATCATTAATTTCATGTTTTAAATCAAATCAAATCAAATTATATTAAATAAATGTATTTCATTACATTAAGACATTTTCCATAGAAAGGTTGCATATATTGCGATAATGAAAAGAGCGTGAGCACAGCTAAGCTGAATTTGAGCTCACCCGTGGTCAGCCTTGGAGAGATTATAGGTACCTACATATATGAACTAGTTACACAAACTAAGCTTATTCATAACATACATTTAAATTTAAATGTGAAACAATATTACTTGGTAAACCTATCTTATAATTATTAATTTATAAATTAAACTTTAACTTTAAACTTTATGGACGCATCCCTTAGCGGGCTCATAACATTGACATCTACAAATTGCTTTTGGTAACCGATATAAAAGATTTTGAGCTTGGACTTGAACTGTTCGATACTCTTCGCCCTATGCAGTGGAGGAGGAATATCATTTCAACACTTACTGGCTGCGTATCGGAACGAACCCCTAAAAGCGGCGGTGTGTGGTTTTATTTCATATTTTTTTCAGTAGTATCTTACATAATTAGAATCATTACAAATCAGCGAAGTTTTTAAACCTATTTGCTAGATTTTTTCCGTTTTTTTATTAAAGTAAGTTATCACATAGTTTGTTTCTCCATACTAGGTGTCCCAGTGTTTGCTTTTCACTTTGTATGGAAAAAATAACTATGTACATGTATGTATGATTACTAAAATCGATAGCTTTTTAGCTGCTCTATCAGCCCTAGGCGGTCTGACGTCAGTTTCTTGCACCTTGTATAATGTAGGAAAAGTAAAATGCTCGGAGTCATTGTTTTTTTTTTGGAAAAAATACGTGCCACTGGGTAAACTTAGTAAGTACCTACTAAGGTTGATGAAGTTACGGCTCTGTTTACTTTAAAGAGTACACTATACCCAAGTCTCGTATGGGCGGGCGTCTAAAGTATGAGGACAGCAAGCAGCAGCAGGATTTTATTAGGTTAGCAATATTTTGTCCAAATACGACCTAGGTGCGGAACCCTCGGTGCTCGAGTCCGTTTATTAGTTTATTCTAGTTTTTTGGCTATAAATCAAAAAGTAATTTATGTAGAATGATAAAAAGTAGTTTAGAAAAGTGCTGATTGAGCGTTGCCGTACGACTCCCATTTGCTATATTATAATAAAGTCACTATCATTTTTAGAGTTCCGTAGTCCGTACCCAGAGGGTAAAAACGGGACCCTATTACTAAGACTCCGCTGTCCGTCTGTTTGTCACCAGGCTCTACCTCATGAACCGTGATAGTTGAAATTTTCACAGAAGATGTAATTCTGTTGCCGCTATAACAACAAATACTGAATACAAAATAGAATAAACATTGGGGGGCTTTTTTTGCTCGATATTAACCCCTCGTATGCTTAGTAGCAGATCTGCTCCATATACCTACGCAAACTGCTATTTTGAAGTTACTTAGGGTTAAAGTGAAGTGAAGTGCTTATTGTGAAGTTACTTAGGGTTAAAGTGAAGTGAAGTGCTTATTGTGAAGTTACTTAGGGTTAAAGTTCATAGTAAGTTAGCCTATTAAGTATTCAAATTTACCAAAAAAACGCTCCTTACATAAATAGTAGATTGTTCAACAAGGGACTAAAACAAGCCATAATGACACGAGATGTTTAGCCACGCGAGCGAGCTTGCGAGCGAGGGTGGCTGTAGTTCGAGTGTCATTATGTTTGTTTAGTCTCGCGTTAAACACTCTACTTTTCACTTTGAATGCGAGGAAAAAAACGACGTTCTAAACAAAATTACAACATTTATTATAAAAAAGTTTCTAACATTTAAAACTATTTTTTTTATTGGTCCACGCATAATAAAAGAGTTCAGCCTTAATATGATTAAATATATTCATATTCGTAATAATTAATCGTGTTTCACGAAATTAAATCCTTTTTTTTATATATTTGCACAGTTGTCATTTTGAGGTTATTTCGACACCCAAAAATATGGTCCATACACAATCACTGAAAATGGCGATAATCCTCCATTCACAAACACCGTGATTGGTTGTTTAGGGGTTTCCAAAGTAAATTAAAATAAATATACTTTAATCCCTAGAGATTAATAAGGAGCTTTAGTCCCTATTCGCAGAGATTTAAGTAGCATTTTAAAAGCATGAGAAGTGAAAAATATTTAATATGTATAGCCGCTATTTCTGTAGGTTTGACGTCACATGACTGGCCACGTGACCGCGTCGCCGCACTGAGCCTTCAACAAATTTCTGCCTACCACAACACTTGAAATATTCACAAAATTAAGTAAATAATTAAATTAAAATAAAATAAAATTCAAGGGGTGCTCCTATACAACAAACGAGTTTATTTCGCCGCTTTTTGCTAATGTTTTGTATAGATAATGGTACGGAACCTTTCGTGCGCGAGTCCGACACGCACTTGGCCGGTTTTTAAATCCTCCATTTAGACTCTTATTTCAATGTCTATAGCATGATTTTCTTTATTTTACCAAACAATTCAAAAATCGATGCGGGCAAGCTAGTTATTTTATTACGTATGCCAAAATTAAGCTTATGTACTCTATGTAAAAGTGAATCCCTGTTTCCCTTGGTCACGCCGTAACTCGAGCATGGGTCGACTGATTTAAATCAAAAATATTGTTGTGTACGTAATTATAAAGATAAAGTTTGTACGAAAAAAAATGTCCTAAAAAAACTGCTATTACATACGGACACCGAAGTTTCACCATATGGGTTCCAACTTTTTCATTTTTGTACAGAACCCTTAAAATACCTGTCATTTTGAATGCCACAAGCCACAGACTGTCCAGCGTAGGTATTACTTGTATAATTACAGGTCAAAGATCAATATTATTTGGCTTTACTCAATTCACCGATTTTTGGACCTTACCGCTTTCCGCTACAACGCTTCATTAAAGTTTTTAAGCAAACTGACAAGCTCTGGAATTTTAATTGAAAAGCTAAGTCTCCACTATCGTCATAAGATTCTGGTAAGTATACCTTATAGGAAACTAGATTTCTGTATTTGAGTGACAGGTAATAAAGACGAGAGTGCTATGGGTTGTACATCTAACGGTATTTTTTTAATTTTGCATTATTTGTTTCAAAATTTAAGTAAAAGAAATTGATTAACTCTAGAAAAAAATGCCATAATGAAACTTCAACTAAAGCCGCCCTTGCCTTTTCCGCAATAGGCGAGGCTTTTTATTTTCCTGGTGCACACATTTTTTCCTACTCACGTATTTGTTCATCACTACATGGCAACACATTTATTCGCACGCCACACTTCACGCCTGGCAACATTAAACTCAATATGACAATAACGTCAATAATATTTCATTAAAATGTGAATGTAACAATTAGGTACTTCCTACATAAATCTTTTCGATTATTACAAACAAAAAGTAAACACATAAATATAGCAATTTTTTCAATCAGTGTTATGCGGACCGTTGCTATAAACATGGCTGATTTACTTGATTTGACTTGCAGCGCGCCTCACGACGCCTCATTCTTTTAACACTCGCCCATGAGAGCGCACGTCGACAGACTTCGAACGAAAAATAATTAATACCCGTTTGAGTACACAAACAATCATTACAGCCCAAGCACTACTAGCAGCTTGACGCTTCGCGAAAAACCATGACCTTCACTTTCACAAAAAAAACATACCTAATCGATACGTACACATTTTTATGCTATAGAAACGGTGAAACAGCTTTCGGCTGGCGCGACGAACGGATCTTAATAATGATAATGATAGATACGAATTAATCATTTATTACCTTATCCCGGTACCCGGTCTGCTTTTTACTCCTTACACGATACGACCACTATATACATTCGCGATTTTAAGTCACACCGTCGCGGTATTCATTTTGTTTCGAGTTGGTACGCCAGTCGTGAACGCTATGACGATTCCAAACAAAATGGCAGAAAACGTGGCTCGAGGGCGGTGGGAAGTGCATGACAACCGCTCCACGAGTGCGAGAGGGACAGTGAACGCTATCTCTTTCGTTGCCGGGCGAGCACTCGTCGATCAGTGTTGCCAGCTCTCCTGATTTATCAGGAGATTTACAGATTTCAGGGTAGGTCTACAGATATACAGATTTTTATAGAGAATCCCCTGATTTTTTGGAATATTCCTCCTTTTAAACATTTTATTCGACCTTTTTAACTCGGATGCAAACTGAGACGTTTCTTTTTTCGTTGAATTGGTCGAGGTGTCTGTGATCAAATAGACCAATAGCGTCAATTCAATTTAATTAATAGGACTGAATAGGACTGTCGCACTGTCTGTCACGTGTCATCAGGTGTGAAGCGTTAATCAAAACAAAACTAACATCTTCAAACCAAACTTCCGATAACTTTTCGAAGCTCGAGTTGGAATCTGGCCTACTACTTTGAAACCTGTAATTCGAACTTCGAATCGCCCAGTCGCTTTCTTGCGAACTATTAACGCTTAGAGAGCAAAAGGGATAGCAATAGACGAAGTTCAAATTACGGATTTTAAAGTAGAGCCCCTGTGTATATCTGATGTATGCTTTTTTTTACATGAAAACAAAATATTCATCTAAGACAAAAATCATGTTCATACATAAACTGATTAATTTATATTTGAAGTCAAGAAACTTGATTAAAGGTAAGATATTCGACTTGTAAAAATCTACAGATTTTTTCTCTCAATCTCCTGTTTTTCTGGCATTACGTCTTCTGACTTTTTCAGATTAGACCTGGCAACACTGTCGTCGATTCATTTAGGTCGGGGATGTGAAGCGAAGCGGACGTGCTAACGCAAACATACTAAATGAGAGAGGCATGGCTGTGTTACGTTTATAAAAGAATTTAAGAGTCAGGTCAGGAGTTAAATTGCATAAGCGTAGTGAAACAACGCGTATTTTACAAATTTTAATGTGAAAGTTTTTATTAAGTTAATATAACAACTGATATATAAATATTACACTTTGTTTCTGAACTCGGGATTATTTTAGAGCGGAATGTACCGAACATTCCTGTTAAAAAATAATGACTTTTTGTTATGTTCCTTATAATAATCAATTTGTGATGTGATTATGATGAAAATATTAGATTGCCGTGGATCAGCTTAAAATGGTGTCTCTGTGTTTGCGAAGCGAAGCCCACCTTGATCTGGACCGGTTGGCAACAATACTGTTTTTTTAATGGAATCACGCTCGCGTCTTGTTTTTGAACTGTTTTTTTATACATTCATGAATAAAGCGGCCGTGTCGTCAGCGGTGGTGTATTCCGTCGGTAGTAGCTAGTTCGGAAAGAGGAGTTACGTTCATTGTTATCTATCTTTGTAACTGTTATAAGGACATTGACCGTCGTACCTATTCTGATTGCTATTTTGATTAGGTACGCTTTCCTGTTGGAAAATAATCAATAATGGCGGAGATAACGATATCCAAGTAGTATGTTACACCAAATTTTACTTTCAATTAAATTAATTATTCATGACTCATTGAGAAGTGGGCATTCTCCGATATTCGTAAAGAGTAATTCCACAATTTTGATATTTTTTGAAAATATTCGTTTTGTTTTAGTAACTTGTTTTTTTAATTTAACAAGAAAGTTTAAATAAAAGTTTTTTTTAATGAAATATAAACGTGGATATGACAATTTGACGCAACAATACAGAGAAGTATTTTAGGTATTTATGTTAAGTTGTCTCCATAGAGCATAAGCCATTATAACTGCACCTAAAGTTTTAAGTTTATTGTTTACGTCCTATTTTATTGTTTTACAACATTATTTTCACATAATATTTTTAACTTATTTTATTTTAGTTTAAGTTTTAGTTATCCTTCATGCTCTGTCTCTTGTATAAATGGGTTATTTAAGTGCCTGAAAATAAACGATTATTATATTATTATTATTATAAGCGCTGCGTAACTGTCTGTATTTGTGATTGCCTTTAACGCTGGAAGTGGCAGAGTTGTAAGTTAACTGCAGTAAAACTGCAAGGGAATCGAAACCGCTCGCAGAATACGGACACAAAGCGATAATTTTTCCCCCACCTATTCGCTGACGAGCGCCGATGTCGACCGCTCTCGCACACAATGCGTGCGTAGTAATATTATTATTTAGATAAACATCATTTTATTATCATAAAGTAACACATACTTTGTTAATATTTGGTGAATACCTTGATAAAGGATATATTTATTCCGGTTTCTACCCAATGAGTTTTATTTATTTATAGTATAGGTACCTATAGTCAAATGTTTCCAATTTTGTTTTTATTCAAGTTTTCTTTTTCACTTCTCAGGCTGTAAAATGACTCATGAATAGCCTTGTATAGGCGTATTAAACTGAGGTATTTAATTCCTATGGTTCAAAACGACACTTTACTCTCTAGCGACTCAAGTACTTTTTCTTTTTAATTTACTTTGCAAACCCTTAAACAAACAATCACGGTGTTTGTGATTGCAGGATTATCGCCATTTTCAGTGATTGTTTATGGACCATTTTTAGGCCGTGGCGTGGATATAACCTCAAAATGACAACTGTGCAAAATTATAAAAATAAAACTGCCAAGTGCGAGTCGGAATCGCACACTGAGGGTCCCGTATAATCTTAAGATAATATGCTTGGTAACCCCAAAAGAAAACACTTTGTTATGGCCTTTATTTTCTATGCCATAAGGTCCATTTTGACTACTCTAATTTTTTTTACATATTTTTTCCCATAAAAGATAAGCAATTTTATCTATATGTCAGGATTCTTTCAGAATTTTTGAGTAAGAAATAAACTTGGGAGATAAAGGGGGAACGGTCTTTTTTCGTACATTATTGGTTATAAATCAAAAAGTACATACCTAACAGTTTTCTTTTTTTGAAATGTGCAGATATAATCAAATCACTTTAATTTTACAACCTATTTTTATTTTTAATTGATAAGAAACTCAACCTTATTGCTGTAGAATGTCAGATTGACTTTGGAACTAAGATGGTCACAAATTTAATTCCTTGACTGGTACAGCTATGCCAAATTTCAAATTGATAACATTCGTTGTTGCTGAGAAAAACTGCTGTGACAAACGGACAGACGGACAACGAAATCTCACCATATGGGTCTCCTTTTTTATAATTTTGGTACGGAACACTAAAAACGATTTAATGTCGTGAAGCACGATTAATGATTACGAATATTAATCTATTAAGGATATTTTTTTTATTTTATTAGGCATGGTCCAAATAGTTTTCAAGTTTGTATCTGTTGGCTAAATATGCAAAGCATTTAAAGTGACACTTTACAAAAAACTAACAACTGCGAAAACAATTTCTCAGAAACTTTGTTACATATTTGTTAAATATTGTAATTTCGCATTCAAAGTGAAAAGTAGAGTTAACGCGAGGCTAAACAACCATAATTACACTCGACCTATAGCCACTCCCGCTCGCTCGCTCGCTCGCGTGGCTATAGTCTCGTCTTATTATGGCTTGTTTGACAATCTACTACGTCATTAATCGTCGCGGCACTTGCAGTGGAGACTCTGGGAACTTGGTCTGCTGGCATGAAACGTTATAAAGACCCTGTCTGCCAAGGTTATCGACGCCTCCGGGGATACCAGAGCTGGCGCTTACCTCTCCCGAAGGATAGGTTTAACTATCCAGAGAGGTAACGCAGCTAGCATCATGGGTACAATGCCGCGAACAGATTTAACAGATGTAATTGTGTGCACAGATATTTTTTATATTCTAGTTTTAAGTAGATAATAGGTTACACTAGTTTTTATTTATTCTAATTATTACTTTACATACATATATATAGGTAGGTATACTGTATATGTTTAGTGTATTTTTTTACCTATTAGATTAAAAATCATTTTTGATATTATTGTAAAATAAATAAAGAAAAATCTACTATTAGTGATTCATATTATTCAGCAACCTATTGGGTCCCTCAGGCAGACCCAAGCGGATATGGCGGGATGACGGACGCTTTTCTGAAGGATTGGTGGTTGCACGCCAAGGTCTGGTCTGGGGTAGGTGTACCTACTACTTCGCCTAAGATAACTACTGGATAGGTTACGCATAATGTGACAGCGTATTTTCAGGTAAAATTGTTGTCTTGTGAAGAATTAGAAAAAAATGATTGTGTCACGACTCGCTGGTCAAAATTCAAAGTATTTTTTCAGTAATTTGGCCGCATGAGGGCTCTTTTACACGGCGCTAATATGGTGTGCATCTACTAAAGTCTGTTCCTATTCAGACTGCTAATGACAATAACAAGTATACCTGACTGTAATTGTATTTAGATAGAGGATGAAATAGTGATGCTGATGAGAATAATGTTACCTCGATATTTTTGATAATTTTCACATAAGCATATTTTCATAGTAGCGAATTTTCACATCGTGTTTTTTCACATAAGGTTCTTTCATGATGGCAAATTTAATTACCTATTCGTCTTTCTTCATGTAGCGATTTTTCATAAAGCGTTTTATAATGTTCGCGTTCAGTTTCTTCGCATATTTTACCAGTAGATAACAATCTCTGGAAAAATATTAGTCGCATTTTTTCCCAAACTAATTTGACAGAGTAGACAGAGCTCCTATTTCTGGGTTATTTTTTCCCTCCGGGCCTGATATAAAAAGGGAAAAAATGCGATTAGTAAAGTCAACGAACAATAAATAATGCTATAGGAAAAAACGCTACACTTTAAGACAGAGGAATAATTAAATTTTATCCAAATAATACTATTCGAAATAGCCCCGCGCGTTACTTATTTAATGACAATCTAATGTTTTAGGGTCCTACCAGCAAGTGGTGACACAAAAAAAGGCGGCAAATTCATAAAATATTTCAAAACTGTTTCATAAGTTCTTCGATATCATGAGATATTATTTTCTCTGAATATCTTACAGTGTGTAACGGAGCCGTAGCGATAAGGCGAGTAGCGCAGAAACGTGAATCGCTCCGGGAGCCCTAGCCAAGATGCATTACGCTAACTAGCGTTTCTATTCGTTTCGTTTTTAAACCAATCGCGTCTCTGCTAGATGACGCGATACCGTAGAGTCACGTGATCTAGCAGTGATTGGTTTAAAAACGAAACAAAACGCTAGTTAGCGTAACGCGCGAGTAGGTTTATTTCCGTCGGTACGACATAGAGCTCCCTCACGAATTTACCTTAGCTGCGCTTTAGGCCGGGCCAAGAAGCTTCAATTCCAACTGATCAGCAGATGCAGAGTCAAAATACCTTGCAAAAGAAACAGTGATATCAATGAAATAGTATAGTAACGCGTAATTCGTGAATAAACTTGCGTTCAGCAGATCAAGATAAGCTGCCCCCGTCGGTAGGTATTGACATTAATAACTGGGACTACGACCTTGACCACGCCTATTTATCGCTGGGATAACGCATCCGTCACTCTCAAACTTACAAACTGGTCAGAAAGTGACAGATGGTTTATCCACATCGATATCCACGACCATACAGGCGATTATATTACGCAACTAGCGCTTGAACTTGACGCATAAATTATTAACAGGCGAGTTGAAATCCCAAGTCCCATCATCAGAGCGTAAACCAAACAATATTTATTGTGAAGCTAACAATTTCCATACGAAATGCGATAACGTTTCTCTCCCCTTAACCCTCATATTACGAAATAAAGTCACTAATACATACGTGGTACTCTGAGACTTACGTTACGCGCTTCTTTGTAAGGGCAGCATAGCGTACAGATGTAGTGCATAATTGTTTTCCTTCGTATTTTGTCGGAAATGTTCGTATTTGTCATGCTACTTCAGCCAACCTCAGTACTTTTTGTACTGTGACAGACTGAAATAGCAAGATACGTTCGTACGTTTCCGTGAAAATACGAAGGAAAACAATTATGCACTACATCTGTAACTTATTATTTATTCTTATGGTATAACTCCCAAGTAACATTTTGGGTATGAGAAAGGTTTTGAAAAGGTTTTAGAACCTTTGTATGGAAATCTGCTCGCAAGTCTTAATTGCCTCAATAACGTTAAACCTTAAATTAACCTCCTGAGTGCTAAAAGGGCCACGTTTTAGAACTTTTCTTGAGCTGCAGCAAAACCTATAGCTCAAATCCAACTACTTACACAGAACCTAAACATAACCTTCACATGCTTAATTTAACTTTACTATGACGTCTATGACCTTGCAAGACAGCTTTTAAGTTCTACATTAGTATTTATTGGATGTAACCAATTACAACCTTAAAACCTTTGTGTACATACATTATACTAATGCCTTTCCAGGACTCTCGGGTTTTAGAATGTATGTATGTAATGTAAACTCTTTATTGCACATAAACAATTACAAAACATTTTGCATCACTATAGATAATGTACATAGGCGAACTTATCCCATATGGGATCTCTTCCAGTTAACCTTGGAGTAGAATAAGCCAGGATAATGCAAGAGGATAGGCAAAATTACAAAATATCAGTTAAAAGAAAAAAGAATACATACATCTGAAAAACAGACATTAAAAAGTAATAATATCTGCTTTAATAAAATAAATACATAGGTAATAAAATATACTACCTAATATATACTACCACATATGTAAACAGCAATTAAAACCTACAACAGGGCAAAGGAACAACACTCACGAGTCACGACTCATCCTGTACATTTAACCACAACTTCTTTAACTTTTCCTTAAATGAACCGACAGATTCAGATTGCCTCAAGCACTGTGGAAGCCCATTCCATAACTGGACAGAGTGTACCGTGAATGTTTTTGTGTAACTTTTTTACACAGTGACAGCAATGGTGGATACTTATTTATATGATAGTTTCAAAATGGCTAACAGTAGGGGAGACCTAGGCGGGTTGACACAAAATTTACAATACAGGTCATAACTGCCTCACTATACGTTTTAGAACTATGAGATATATATCCCTAGAAAGCAAATTTAATACTCTAACAATTGATTTCAGTTGAAGTGGTAATTAGAAGTTCTAAATATAAAAAAAAAAACATTTTCTAAATCAAGTCAGACTGTTTCAACTCTCCTAGTATAGAGGTAAGATGAAACAGATACCTGGGTAAGTTGACACATTAGATAGATGAAGCATTTTAAAATAAAAAAAGCATATTTAAGTGAAAAAAACCTTTTAATGTTAAAGAAACGGCCTCTGTCATCAATCAACAGTACGATATCTTTACTTATAATATTTTACCTTTAATTATAATTAGTAAGGCACATTGCAAGTAGGTTTATCCTAAATACTTTGTCAAATTTTAGTCTTTAATGTAGCTAAAACTATTTAATCAGGTAATAAACTTTAACACAATGAAGGAACATCTTTGCGATCTACAAACAAATAACTTTTGTAACTTAAAATGGTCTTCTCTTTATGACCTTACCTACTGGAGACTACCTTCTTTGTCGTCTAATTTCAAGTAGGCATTTTTAACCTAAATTTACAATAATCAGTCGTTTTCTTGTACCTTAGAAATATTTAAATCTTAATTACATACTAAAAATACTTATAGTCTTCCATCTCACTAAAATTATAATAATATACTTGAACACTTTCTTTGAGATCAACAAACAAATAACTGAAATAACTTAAACACTTTCTTCTTATGAATTACCTACCTATGAAGTAGTAACCTAAGACTCTTTGGGAAACATAAGATATTTGCAACATATTTTAATTTTGTATTACTTTGTTCGACTATTTTTAGTAAGTAACACAGGATAACAAACTAGAACATTATACTTAATAAAACATTGCACAAAGAATTAATAGATTCAATCCAATTCATAAATTTCCGTACTGGATTCGCCTCTATTTGTCTTCCGCACGTAATTATTTGGCATTCTAAACAAAACAAGAAAAAGTTTAAAAAATTACCGAGGTGAGTTGCAACAAGCGAGGTGGGTTGAAACAAGGTGTTTCAACTTACCTCTCCATTGAAATTTACGGTTCTTATCGTGTCATTGCGATTATAACCTACATGCCGTTAGTTTACCTAAAATATGAAATATGCATGTAAAACTTACTTAATCATGCTTTAAAAATCATCTACACTCAGCATAAAATCGGTTCATTACATTTAGAGAAACAGTATCGAAAAAATGATAAAAAAAATTACTTTTCGCACAATTTTGACCTCCGACGCTGTATCTTCGTAACCGTTCACCTGGCGGCCGCGACGTGTACTGAGAAGTCTACTAGACCGAGCTCAAGGTTTGAAATGCGCTGTTGCTATACTTCTATTCGCTACAGTTCCCGAGATATTGGCGTTGTGTCAACTTACCTTTGTTGCAACCCACCTAGGTCTCCCCTACCTAAGTAAACTTGTATTCACAACAATTATAAATGGCTTCCTGTAGTCAGGAAACTAAAAAAGCAGTGCAACTGGCACTTTATCGTGAAACTATAGGATAATAGTACTGTATACGAGACGGGTCTTTCGAAAGTAATTTTTTTTAAAGAGCTATTTTAATGAAATAAAAATTCTAAAACTAGGCGGTTGGTGGTAAATCGCATTAGCAGCTTTAAGGTTATCGCCAGGAGTAGTTTAAGATCTGCTAAGCGCGAAAACAACCTCTGAGCACAAATAGTTGCTTTCAAGTTGTGGTTGCAGAAAGACGTGCTCTTTATGACGGTTCGACGATAAGAGTAGGTACTCAACTCACAGCCACAGGCTACTCTTAAAATGGCTAACACAATTAATAGACAATTATTTAGTCGAGGTAAATTGAGATTAGTACCTATTAAATACAACAATATTGTTGTGTGCGACCGAGGTAAAATGCGACTAAAAATATTAGCGACTAACTAAATAGGCGATCGATAATCCATGTAAAACGCAAATACGTGAATAGCTACGAGGGATTAATTATTTCGAGGTACACGACTAACAAACGGTTTTAATCCATACGACCCCATGTCAAGATGGGCCATATTTCCACATCTTTTTATAATTACAAGGGCTCTTATAGGGCGCCAACGTTCACCAGCAGTTGCAATCGGTAACCGTCGGCGATCACTGTTGGCGACTGTCGCCTTTTTAGTCATTCTCAAATACTTAATATGACCAGATAGCAAAGCAGTAACCGTTTTAAAGATATTTTTTACCACCTAGGCCCGAATGAAATGTTACTTGGGCTGAGTAGGTTCCCGTGCCTAGTCTGATTATTGAATACCTAGGTATGGTATGTTATAAATATTATGAAAAACGATGTCTGTAAGTTTTTCCAAGGCAATATATCTTAGAATGAAACAAATTCAAAAAACATAAAACAGAAACGTAGGTACAGAGCTAGTTTTTAATATCTTCAAAATGGAAATGAAATAGTTGCTTTTTAAACCAAGATATTTATTTAACAATGGTTTACTAGATTACGACGTTATAAGTAAGGACGCTATTGAATCACAAAACATCAGTAAAGTTCGTAGGGTTTTGATGATCAAGCAAAAATATGCGTGCCATGTAAAGTAATAATACTACTTAAAGAGGATTTTGGAATATGTCCTGAGTTTAGATTTTCCTTGTTTTTTAGACTTATTTCAGATTCAGATCAGGGAACACAACCGACTTCATCATAACTTTGTGGCCTCTAGATTGACGATTAGGTACTTTATATTAATTACATGTAATTTTCGAGATTTTACCTTTAGTAGTTTCAGGAATTAAGGATTAAGGATAAGGGCTTTCCTATGCGTTTCAAGTTAATTACCCATATATCAAAAAAAAAAAACTGACCTTGGGTAAATAACTTAAGAATTAAAAGGGGCATAAAGTGATAGAATACCAAATTGAACAAATTTAATTAACATTTAATTTACATGTTATGTAATAAGTACTTTGTGAAATTAAATCTCGAAATAATTTAAAAAAAATACAATGTTGGCATACAATATACTTAGTTTGTAAGCGACAATTCATCTAGTGTTAACAAATGGAGATATAAACTTACCTAGTCGGTTCATAAGTTCTGTCACTGAGGTTTATTACAATTTAAAAAATAAATAAAAGAGTTTCATAAACCTGTAGTACATCAATCAAAACCTTAATTTATATATAATAAAAAGAAGCATAATTTGTATTCTTTACTATTGCAATCATTTGATGAACGAGCTTTAAGCATTCCATTCGGGGCAGGAAATCATGTGTCAAAACACGCACGACCACGATACTAATAATGGTTAAAACTTTTGTAAGAGTTCTCGTATTGAGTCGAAATTTGCGTGACATATTGATCAGACTTTTATCTTTAAATTCTGATACTAATGTATTTCCAACCAACTAAAGATCCGCTTATACACCAGTCAATCTTCATGACTCATTAAATCGACCCTACGATTTCACATCAATTTGCAGCAATAAGGTAACAAACCAAACTTCGAGCTTCATAAGCTGGTGTTTGAGTGTCGTTAAGATAATAATGCTGATCTCTAAACATACCCACAGATGAGAGGCTTCACAATATTAAACAAAAAAGTTTTGTAGCTAACAAAAACTAACCTTTAAAGAGTTTTAAAAAAGTGATATTTTCAGAAAACTCGTGCGTATTTTAATCGGTTCCGGCCGTGAATGTCAGAAGATCGTATCAGAAATTGCGGAAAATATGTGGAATGATTATTAGTTCTTAAAAATGAACATTAATTAAGCTTTTAATTTTTATATATTTTGAAATTAAAAAATAAACAGAAGTTAGTTTTATTTGACTAAACCTTTGTGACAGAACTTAAGGACCGACTAGGTACATGTACCTTAGTATTAATTAAATGATCAATTTTAAAACAAACCTCATTCGGTATTTATTTGAAGTAAAGTTATAAATGATAAATTCATAATTTAATACAACCCCTATTCTCGCAACTATCGAGATGATCTCAAACGACTGAACAAGGAAGATCTCGCAAAATAAGTAGTTACTCGTATGACCTACCTTCGCTCGCCAAATTCCTTCACCTACCCTCTATTGATTATTACCTATGTAGCGACCTAGCGCCATCTAACGGCAACTTGTATCAACCAACTCGCCAGCGCCACCAGCGTCAGACAGCGGAACTAAAGTGTTCCACATCGCGCTAACGAGGTTTCTAAAGTCGGTTGACAAAATATAACACATCCAACTACATCCCAATGGACTTCGGTCTCCATGCATACCATCCGCCTGGAGAGAGATCTCTCTATTGTCCTCTCTTCCTACACCTACATGCATAAATGATGAGTACCTACGTAAAATTTGAATTTTAGACGAGTACAAATCCATCAAAACACTAAAAAAAATGCTGCATATATTTTGCGACAAATGGTGCACAGAAATTGGACGAGCTGAACTAAACATGGAAATATACACCCAGGAGCAAAAATACCGGGTCAGAGTGCGTTTTTCATACAAACGAGACTATTTCGAAGCCTTGGTTCCTCGCCAGGAGTTCTCAAATACTCAAATACTCAAACATTTATTGCGTTCCACAATGTGTTGGCAGTTGACAGGCTAAAACTTAAGCTATTACAGTAATAAATATATAACTTAATTATGGACCCTGTTGGGCACAGCAACATTAAGAGAGGGCTTTAGCTAATCTTACATTGTATTTACTTAATAATAATTATTGCACATAAGGTATATAATGTAAATTGTATCAAATTTAATTTGAACTAGGTAATTAAAACAAGAATATCTATTATTAATATTTTGTATTATTTAATCCTATACTTGTTTACTAATAATTATCATTTATTCTGTGTATTATTATCATGTTTTTGTATTTAACTCTAACTTATGTTATCAATGTATTTAATATAATATTTATTTATAATATTTATCTATGTCAGTGTTTGTTATTAGTATGTGTTGGTTTAAGTTAGAATTACAGTTTGTCTTCTCTTTGTGAGTTTTGAGTCTGTTTGTGAGTTGTTTTGAGTGAGGTTTAATGGTGGATACTCTGAGTATCAATAGAGGAGGTCAAAAGTTCTTAAGATACCTAACTGATCGCACAATCAGTTAACACCACAGCGGGAGAGTGGGTCAGCACTTGGATTTCCTTACATTTTATTGCCATTTTAGATGTTTTTCTGAACATGCACAATTCCGGCGTTAACCGCAGATTCATTCATTTGGGTATCCTAGGCACTCTGGAAGTCCTGTATCGATGCTCGGGGTATTCATCATCAGATTTCACTAAAAGCATTCCCTAGCGAGGAACCAAGGCTTCGAAATAGCCTCTTTAGTATGAAAAACGCACTTTGACCCGTTTTTTTTGCTCCTGAGTGTAGTTAATGCTAAAATGCTGAACTGTAATTTGGAATTCACCATAAAACTTCTAATACACGGACAACTTTACTGTAGGGCTGAAGGAATAAAATTGTACTAGGGCTACATCGTAAAGACTTATTACAGAAGACTATTACCAGTAGTGTCATTCTCAAAGAGGAAATAACCCCACAGGGACACCAGACGGTCTTTAATCATAATGCTGTCAACTTATTTGAACTTTCAGTCTTATAAATATTATCACAAGTTTATAGAGACTAACACGGCGTAAAATAGCGCAGGTGATAAAGGAACACAAGTATTTATAAGTGGCAACCACGTTATACTGCAGGATTTATTATACAGCGAAAAGCGATTATACATATTCCAAACTCTGTTTTTCACAGCTAAGCAATAATGTTATACATCCATAAGAATAATCAACAACTAAATAGAATATGCATGACGAGCACGCGTTTTTTAAGGATTTATATATATATTAATATAACATCTAAGTCTCATCACATCCAAAATAAAAATAAAAGCCGACCGTTTTTACAGTTTTACACCATCTGAACCATACGTCTTGTAGTTGTAGATAAATTGTCTCTTACATACCAAGAATACAATCATCATCAGTTGGTTCATCCTTGATTGTTGGTGCATCAAACTCTTCCGTTGTTATAGACACTGAAGAGAAAGAGCTGACAGTCACAGGCACATGGTCATTGCTGGCCATATTTAAAGGACCCACAACTAAAGTTTTCGAAGAACCTGATACATCAGGTTTAAGATTAGGCACTGGAATTGCTTTAGTCTTAATTTCACTCGCCTGAGCCTGAGCGTTAGGATCACATACAGACACTAATTGGAAACTAGTATTTGCTAACAGAGGGACTCCGGGCGTAAATCCGCACGCTTCTATAGTTTCAGAGTTCTGAACCCGATTGCAAAACGTGTTATAAATTTCGGCAGGGTCACTTATAGAGTGTGACGTCAGTGAACCAATTTGTGAAGGTGACAGAACTCTTAATCGTTTTGATGCTTGTGTTTTCGAATTAATATCTTGCTTTCGCTTTTTACTCAAGTTTTTGGTGGGTTTTCCCAAAGTTTTAGCATCAGACAGTTGATCTCCTGGTTGTTTTGTCAGCATAGCCTCCGAATCTCCAAAAAGGGTTTTACCACCAGTAGCAGTTTCTTGATCTTTCATAGAAAATACACTTGTTATTACGGGCGCAAATGAATTCCTTGGACTGTCGTATTGTGTGGCTATAAAAGATGCAAACGAATCATTGAAATTTTGTTTCGTAGCAGATGTTGAATTTGTGAAACTGTTAAAAACTTTTTCTTTTTGGACAGGAGGAATGATCGCCTCAAAATCCGTAGCAAGTTCTGTTAACTGTAATTGTGGTACAGAGGCCGATTCATCAAGTTCATTTGGGTTTACTTCTGTTTCACACTTAATGTCAGTATCATTATTGCTCTTAGGGGTTTCGGAAATGTTACTGTTTCCGACAAAATTAGTTGACGATACGTTAGTTGTGGTAGTAAAATTTCTATTCCCGTCAGGAGTCAACTCATGAGTAGTTTTGATTGGTTCTACTTTTTTTGCAGGTTCAGGTTCATTGTCGGTAGCCGACCGCGAAATAAAACTACTTAAACTCATTTCTGATTTCAATCCCAATAAATTAACCTGACTTTGAGCATAAGAAAGTACACTAGCAAGAACTTTGAGTTCCACAGTACTTAATGTATTAATAGGCATGTTTAGAGCAGCTGCCACTTTTCCGTTGTTGTTGATAGTCAGACGCACGTCTTTAAATCTTTCTAAGATTGAAGCAACTGTCGTGTTTACTTCTTCGGATAATTCACTGTTACTAATATTGGGCACGTCAACAACAGTAGCAACGTTTACTTGTTCCATGGGTAAAAGTATTGGTTGCAATAGTCGGAATTGCATGCCCGACACAATTTCACAGTCATCATCATTACTTTGTGTTGTGGTTTCAGCTGCCACTGATGATCCTGGACGCTGTTTGGTATATTTAATGTTCGTCGACGGAGACATCAGAGTTTTTTTAAGTATATTAGGGTGTTTATTTGTTTCCTTGGTAATAGTTTGTGAATTCGATTTAGGTTTATTCGCGTTAGCATTGTACACATTAAGTGGTTTAGTAATCGTTTTTAAAGGTCTATATGAGTATTGCGGAGAAAATGGAACATCTGTAAGGGTCGCATCCCCTATTACTTTCGGTTTGCAACAACAATTACATTTATCACTCAAACACGCATGACGGTTTCTCATAAATTTCACAGCCGAAGGATGTAAGTATTTGTCATTGAATAGCTTAGATGTAATACTTTCACGTTTAAACCAACAACAGACATCAAAAACTGCCTTCGGTTTTAGCAATAGCTTTCTAACATCCGGTCTACTTGTATTGTTAAAACATATTAGTTTCGTATAAAATTGCACTTCTCCTTTACTATTTATTTCATAAACATCTCTTTCATCCAAAGCGAAATTTCTAAAAATAATAACGCCATATTGTGTCTGTTTCTGTTTTATTGTCAGCAAGCGTCGGTTTTCTGTCTGCTTCTTTGGTATTGGTTTATATGACAATGCCTTTTCTATTAAACTACTTTGATTTTGACTTTTTACTTCCGGCGGGTCGGTGGTAGCTTTAGTTAGCAAAGCTTGAATCCAATCATTAGTATTAAGTCTTGGCGTTTTGTTCATTTGAATTAGGTTTAGATGTATTTCATCTTCTAATTCTTGTATTTCTATGTCTTCCTGTAAATACGCAGACTTGTTTACTGTTGAGACGTCATCACTGAAAGCTGTACCCGGTTTCTCAAAATTGTCTTTTTTACGACAACAGCAAATACATTTATCAATAGGACACAAATGCGGCTTCATCATGAACCGTAAATTGGAATACAAAAGTACTTTAGGATACAGAGACTGCATGTGTTCATTCCTCTTAGCCCAGCAGCAGTACTTAAATAGCAGTTCGATTTCAGCCGAGTTGCGTATGCTGTGATATTTGAATGCATTATCAGGACTATCTATTAAGCAATCTACAAGATTACCCTTATGATCAGTACAGTAGATAGTATATTCATCAGAATAAAGGTCGTGTACCTCCATAACGCCATTTGTAAGTAGACGACACCCAGAGATGTTGAGGTGTGTTGTGGGAGCAGGAGATCTAGTGCCTTCCTCCTGGAGGTACTCCATTTCTTCCACTTCGCATGTACTAGCAGACACCGTTTCAAGCTCTAACTTTTTGAGAACAATACTCAAGGGTTTGCAGAGTTTTAATAAATTACTATATTTGCTTGTATTATTGGATTCTTGTAATTCTACAGTTTTACAGATATTTCGATCGACTTCAAGCGTAAAAGGGTTTATATCCGGTTCTTCTTTTATTTGTATCATTTTAGGGTCATATAGTTTTCGTAACTTTGCTTTCAATAACCGAAAAGATGTTTCGTTCATTTGGCCAGAATTATAATCGGGATACGAATATAAATTCGGTTTGCTTTCTTTTAGAATTTTGGCATTGAGTTCTCGTGGATGCTGGTTGAGCCCGATTGAGTTGAGAACAACCATGTCGTCCAGCCGTGTCGTGTAGACTACGGGTACCATTTGAAGACCATGCAAAACCTCTTCCATTGGCTCTGGACTCATGAAATATTCGCCATCATCCTCTTCCTCCATAAACGGTTCGTCTACGAGATCCAAATCATCTGAAAAGAAGAACGCGCATTATTTTAAATATTCGTGGCAATTGTAATTAAAAGGGAGAGCATAATTATTTTTCCAACCTAAACTTGAGTTAAGCATAATGTGGCTTGTGGGGTACAATTGCAGTCGGCTGGATGCAGACAAAGAGAGAATACAAAATCTTAACATCTGGTTACACGCTGAAGTGAAACAACTCGCCCGCACTTCCACCGTCATTTATGGGACTCCCAAATACTTCGTACAGATAGTTAAATAAATGAGATTATGCGTCAAGATGACACTGTAACTACATTTTTTTCACTGTAACATCATTTCCAAAAGAAACTTCCAATTCACTCAACTCTTACAATTGTTACAACAATTGTCCATGCAATAAGTGGAAATAAGAAAAATCTATATTTGGGCTATTCCCAGTGGCCTGTTTTATAAAGCTACACATTACAATTTAAAGGTTACAAGTTTCCATTTGACACAACCTTGACCAATGACGACCAACCAGGTTGTTATTGCCAGTTTAGACCTGTAAAATTGTTACGTGTAGCTTTATAACACGTGCCCCACATGTCCTCACCCCTTTCACAATTGGAAAAAAAAACCCGATAGTCTCCAGTGTGGACTACTGGGAATTAATATTCCCAGTTGTCCACACCCCGAAATTAGGTTTGGAGGACAGGGGATAAAAAAAAATGCTCATCTGTATGCACTCTTTAATTTGACTCAACTGTGTTAGTTATATTCGTTGTAAGTAGATATTAACTTAAGTCCATTAATAATACAAACTAACAAATTAATAAATAAATAATATAATAGTAGACAACTGGGGGTTTTCTTCCCAGTTGTCCACAGTGTGGACAAAGGGGTGTGGACAACTGGTTATAGCTTCAATATTTTTCCTAGAAACAGATACTTTTTCAACTAAGGATACTTCGTTTAAATTTATACGTTTATGCTAGGTACAAAATAAAGTTTCTGTAAAATATTTGGATAGACGATTTGGTGAAGATTGCGGGAAACAGATATGAAAGATGCAAGCAAAAAATTAAAAAAATAACTGGGTTAGTAATTCGGTAGTATTTGTCTAACCTTATCTTATTATTATAGCAATATTTTTTTCTTATAAAATAAGTATTTGTCCAGCGTTGCGGGCATTTGTTAAGTTACGGCCGGTTGCGGCCTACGACGCGATGACGTCATGCTATAGCTTAGACTATAAACTTCAGTCACGTGGGTCGCGCGTGCGGCTCGCAAATCTCGCAATACATGCGACCGACGACGGCCATCTTTAGGTGCGCACGTTACTAAATTCAAATGTATCAAGGGTAGGTAAAGTTTAAATTGCAGTAGTGTTCATATTGAATGCGTTTAGTAAATTTCCTTCATACTACGCTTTAGTTCTTTAACTAGGTTTAAGTTGTAATAAAAAATAAAAAATTGTTTTACAATTTTTTTCGTTTTATTTGTCATTAACTCATTAAGTTTTTAACTACCTATTAGTTTTTTGTCACTTTGTTATATTTGAATATCTTGCAGTTCCTTAGTCACCAAACCGTTATAGTCGGTTTTTGGTTAAAAATATTGTGTGACGCAGACTTCAGTTAGGCTGTCCTGCCTATTACCATATGAAATGAAGTTATTTTTTGCGTTTTTCAAAATATCGAAGTTTTCTTTTTTTCTTTTTAGGCATCATAATTATGCTGTTACATAATCCCACAAAGTTGATGTGGAATTTAGTCATATAAAAACGATAGAATATTTCAAACTCGACGCAACGCAAGCACCGCTGCTCGAGAGTCATAGAGTAGGTACCTATGCTTTTAATGAACATGCGAAATAAAAAACATACAGTCGAATTGAAAACCTGCTTCTTTTGTAAGCCGGTTAAAAATAATACAAGTTACATTAAATTTGTCTTTGCTGCTGTGACAGCAATACCTACTCGCCTCGACCTTCCAGGCGAACGAGGGGACTTACAGGGTGAGACGCGCTGCGGGCGACCTACTATGTACAAAGTACAAACATACAAATGTACAGTTACTTTAGTCCTGTCCCTTTCTTTCGATTGCGTAATAGGTAACTATTGCGGAAGATGGATAAGGCTTCCCAAGATTATTTTAAAAGCACAGTACGATTATTTCCACTGTGAAACTCAGAAAATCTCGGTTTTAGAGTATATAAAATCTTAGAATTTTCCCAAATAAAATATTCAAACCTATTTTGTATAATTAATAACCAACCATCAACCTAACACACACAAAAACGTTACACACATCACTTAACACACAACATCAACGTACCTAAGTATAGAAACTTCATTAATATTCTTAATATTCAAAGAAAAATACATTTATTGCCAAATAGACTATAATCAACTTTTTGACGTATGCGACTGGTTAGCTTTTCAAATCAAAGGAATTTGCTTCTAATAAAATAATCTGTTACATACATTTACAAATTTAATATTTGTGTTTTTATTAACGATGGTTTCATAATTAAATCAAGCCACATCTGTGTTATTCATAGGTCTACTGTTAAAAAATGTCATTGTGGCAGGTGATCTACATTACTGGTTTAGACTGTTAAATGGACATCGTGTCATTTGCACTTCCGATCTCTCCCGAAGAATGTCGAGAATTGCCGAGTGTCAAAGTCCAATTAATCGTACTATAATCGAACTTAATTTTATTTAGCTAAACTAGTGTGATATTTTCGCAATCTTTACACGTTAGTTGAAAGAAGTTCCAAAAAAAAAAGTTTAATACCGTCATTAGGAAATGCCACCGTTTGAAAAATACCGCCCAAGGATAACTAATGCTCGTATTAATAAACTGATCTCAACTCTAATACTCGTCTCGAGATGCGTCAAAAATGACAGTGATGATTTGGCGTTTAGTTTGACGCATCTTGTGACGGGCCTCACAAGACCAGTTTTAACTTCAACACCGCTCCATCCACATCCAGTAATTTTACCGCTAATTTAATTACACAACTGCCAAAATTACATTATACAATTGCCCCTTTAGATCGTACCTATCTTTACGTACCTAACCGTACCTAAACTGCAGTGTGAGCTGCGCATGTGTGCGTCAATGGCGCGGCCGCCGCGACTCATACACGTCACGTACCTACATCTAGAAACGGTGTAAACAAGGCAACGGGAAACCACTACTAGGAAACACGAAATTTCTTTCACAGCGCAATTCACACAGCGGGCGGGAGCGGGTAGGGCGGGGCATGACTGGACCTGCGCGGGAGAAAGTGGCGCCCTCATTTAATTTCTACTCTTTTTTGTCGCACTGTACCTATAAAATGACGATTCGAACAAAAGAAAAAACACAAAGATCAGTGGTCTTATCCTTATTAACAACTCTCCTCTCTATGTTTCGAGTTTTCATTTAGGTACATAGTTTTCTTTTCATTGTGTGGAAATTACCAGTCAAGTTGGAAAAAAACGGAAAGTTACCAACCTGGGTCGGTTAAAAGCCCGGAGCAATAACTTTGGTAAGCAAGTAAATAATAATAAAATTAATATATAATATACATAGTAAAATCTAAATTAAAAAACAATTACTTTACCTACGCAAAGGGTAAAAACCTTTGTGCAACTGAAATCAAAACAAAATGATTTAACCACAGATGAAATAATAATATGACTTAAGCTTATCCATCTCTCCATCGTTATAATCTCAATTAACTTGAAAATCGGGCGTAGGCGTTTGGAAGCTGCGCGGTTGTTAAAGACAACAGGACTGCACCCAAGCGTCGGGCGACTTTCGAGTGAGACCCGCGCAAATAGTACGAACGCGCGCAAACGCGAACGTAGTTTCTGAACCGAGCATAGCTCGGGAATTTTAACACGTTGACTATGGACATCATGCTACTGCTTATCATTACAAATTCAAACTATTAAACAATAATACATGTTTTTCAATGAACGTGTAAATAAATACCTGAACTTGAATCCAGATCGATTTTCACAATCGATAACATGACGGCGGCACATACACTTTCAAAACTGTACGGAAATAATCACAACACTGTTCGATTAACTATCGCTACCAGTTAAACACACAAAATAATCTATTCATTTTCTAGTTTATTCACGTTTTAAGGTTATAATTATTATTTTGTTGTCATGGTCGCGTTTCTGTGGCGCTGGCGAGTATCGCTCGCCTGACAACGCGCGGGAGGGGTATCGCGGCGCGGCGGATTGAAGTGCGGGGAGCGAGGGGAGAACGTCGGCAGAGGGGTGCGAGGGGAGCGGGCGATGCGAAGGTTACTGACTCGTTTGATGCGATGTTTAGTCCGTCTACTATCTAGTCGAGTGCAGTGAGACAAATATTAAGTTGCTGCTACAAGTGTATTTTTTTAAATACACGTTATGCGCACATGGTTTTTGAAAATCGAAATTCGAAGTTACGTTATCTCCGTTCCTTTCGGCCAACTTAGTCTCAATTTGACAAGTGAAAGGGACGGGGCATCCAAAGTTTAAAAAATTGTGCTTCATAGGTCTCGGTCGTGCTAGGCCTCATTCCCATTATGTTGTAACTTTTAACCCAGGTAAAGGTTACACGTACAATCAATACTGTAATTCTGGATGGCAGTTTCTGATAATTACCTATTGAAATCTGTCAATACACTAGACTACACGATCAGTAAATACTGTGATAATGACAATTCAGTACGCATCGCGACAGCAATGGAGACGGACGTGCGGCCGACGTCGTCAGAATGTCAGAAGATTTTCAAAACAAACACCGGGCATCAGAAAATAATTTTCGTTATCTTCTGTGCCATAAGTCATCATCGCAGCACGCAGGGTGACTAATCCACTCAACGATTTCCTGCGTCAAAACCGCTGAAAAATGTTTCAGAATTTGTGGACTGAGCCGTGTGTAAGCTCGCATTTACGCGGTAAAGAATTAAGTTACACATTTAAGCTAAGTACCTACTACCAGCCTAGCTTACATAAATGTAAAGGAGCCTCGTCTGCCAACAAACCACTCTGTGTAAAAAGTATTTAGTTGTAAGCAAGATCTGTGAATAAACGTATTATTATTATTATTCTTAGATATTTATTACTTTTTCTGTAAGTTAAGTTTTTTACAATAAATATTTAAATATAAAAGTAAAATAACAATACTAATACAAAAAATAAACATTATAAAAAACCTAACCTACGGGTGCCGCCGGCAGCGGGGCAGGGCTCAAGCTACCGGTGGTTAGGGCTGCATTATTATTATCATGAATATCATGAATATCATGATGTAGTTTCAGAGGCCATACTTTGAAAATCGAAGTTCGAAGTTACGTTAGCCCAATTCCTCTCGATTTAGTTTCGAATCACGAGTGACAGAGATGGAGATAAAGTAACTTCGAACATTAATTTTCGAAAGGGCCTCAGGTTGCCTCTCGGGTCAATAATCATCGCAACTACTCGTACATTAATATGCAAAAGTTTATATTACTTACATGGTTCTGTTAGTTTATTTTTATATATTTATTAAAGACTTGACAACAGCATATAGATCCATCATTAATATTATAATGAACCTGACAACATTATTCATGTAGGTAAGCCTATCTAATTACAGGAATGCAGCATTCACATTTTAAGGTGCGCGATTCACATAGTTATTCAGGTAGGTACTATTATAATTATTAGATATGTACTTACTAACTTACTAGGTACTTAACTATTAAATAGTTAGTTCGCCAATTGGTTAACTAGTTAGTTACATTACACCAAGTGAAACTAGTGAATAATGTAATTAATTGTAGACTTAGAAATCTAAGAGTAGGTATATCTAAGCGAATAGAGCAATTTTCGCATCGAGTTACACAATCGACTACTAGAGTCTGTCAAGCAAGTCCTGTCCACGACCATTTATCTGATTTCTTTACATGGCAACACTATTTAACTGTCAAACACCCAGTCACAATTTTTATTATAACCTCGTAGCGTGACGGTTTTTGTTTGATTTGGTCTTATATTTTGAGTCTAAAATGGCAAAACCTATCAAAGGGAGTGTTAGAAGTATGTTATTTACTATGATCAACAAATATAATCACGTGAAGAGTGAATTTGATGGCGTGATACATGAAAAGCGACGACTTTTGGATGAGATCGTGTTAACATCAGGTAGGTCGTCTACAACATTTTGATATTTTATTCTCAATTATCATCATTTATATTTTTATTTAGCTTTTAAGTACTGTTTTCGTAGTCATAACGTTGCATCCACTTGCACTCCAGCACTTGACATTGGCAGTCACTTTATGATATTCTTCTCTGCTTGAACTAAAACTGTTAATGTTTTTCTGCATTTTTAATAACGTTCCCTATATTGTTTTCAGGTACCTTAGACGATAACATAAAAAATACAATTGATAGTTTAGTTAGGCAACTCATAGCCATAGAAGATGTTAAAAAAATTCAAACTGAAACAGACTACCTGACGAGAATCTCTTCTATGACAGGTTAGTAGTTATTTTCTCATTTACATTCCTATATTCTATATGCAGATTATGTTATCTTATAAAGTGATTTGAATTTATGAATGTGTTTGATATTGAACGTATGAATTGAACTTTCAGATGTAAGCGTTAAAACATTACGAAGAATAAAAAAAGAAGGTACAATAAACCAAGGCGAGTGGAACACGCCAGGCAAAAAGCGACCACGACAGCGAACTGTAGCCAACCTTGATGATTTTGATTTATCAGCAATTCGCAATAAAATCAATGAATTTTACTGCGTCAAAAAACAAGTTCCTACTTTACGAAGTTTGCTTGCAGATTTAAGAGAATCAATTGGATTTACTGGAAGTCATGAAACATTGAGACAATTATTACTCAAAAATGGATTTGAGTTCAAAAAGAACCAAAATGAGAGAAAAATTCTTATTGAAAAGTTTGAATTGTCTGCGTGGCGACATAGATATCTTAGAACAATTGATGAGAAGCGGAAACAAGGAAAATTAATAGTTTACCTTGATGAAACATACGTACACCAAAATTATAATGTTAAAAAATCATGGCAAGGGCCATCCACAAGCGGAGTCATTGATAAAATATCTTCAGGAAAAAGGCATATTGTTGTCCATGCTGGATCTGAAAAGGGTTTCATTCCCAATGCATTGTTAGTATTCAGCACCAAATCTAAAATGGCCGATTATCATGATGATATGAACAGAAATAATTTCATGAAATGGTTACGTGAAAAATTAATACCTAACCTAACCCAGCCCAGTGTCATTGTCATGGACAACGCTAGCTATCATGTAACACAAATCAATATGCCACCAAATATGAATAATTTAAAGGCTGACATTCAGAAATGGCTAATGGAAAATGGAGTTCATTATGAACCATACTTCACGAAGGCTGAGCTTATGTGCCTTGTCAATGAAAATAAAACAACTCCGATATATGAAGCAGAAGAAATATTAAAAGAGCATGGTCATGAGGTGTTGAGACTTCCACCATATCATTGCGACTTAAATGCAATCGAACTTATATGGAGCTTGGCAAAACGAAAAATTGCTAGCAAGAATTTAGGAATTCCAGGCGAAGAAATGGAGAAACTAATAAAAGAATGTTTTGATAGTGTCACAGTCAACGATTGGAAAAAATGCACAGATCACACTATTCATGTAGAAAATGAGTATAAAGTTCGGGACAAGGTAACGGAAACGGAATTGGACCCTTTTATAATTTCTGTGCGTAATGATGATACTGACAGTGACTTCTCTTATGAAGGTATTGAATTTCTAGATTCTGATTTTGGTACTGATTCTGGTTAATAAATACTTAATTCGAATTTTTATTTTTTATTTATTCCACAAGAAATATACTTGTACAAAATACACTAAAACAACTATACAGCCAGGTAATGCAGTCAGTGTCTTGGGGACCATTCCGCGGGCGGACTTGTTGGAAGGGATGATTTTTTTATAGTTGTTTTATTATTATTTCCATCTTTTTTATTTAAGTAGTTTAGTATCCTTTTCTTAAAGGTATTGTTGTTAGTGTATTTTTTGCATACTACCTGATTTTTTTATTTTAATAATGTAAATAAATGACCCTTAGTAAATATTTTAGTCCTAATACCACAAAAATTGGTAGGCAAAGCCTACCTCAGTTTGTGAGCACCAGACATTTCCTGGCTTTTAACACATTGTTTCAACCAAAGTAATTAAAAAAACTACATAAACTCAAGTATCAACCTTAGTTTTCAGCGTATTATCAGTGTTGACATCTAAAAGATTTTTGAAAATACCGCCTTTTTGAAGGGACACGACTCGCTTGACAGACTCTAGTACAGAAACCATTGCGTCACGCCACGCGTTCGCTTTCCCCACCGATGCGCAAGATGGCGGCGGCGGTGGGCGCGCGAAAAAGCCGCGGGCGCGGGGGCGAGCGACGCCTCCGTCTCCCCGCCTTCGGCCCCGCGTGCCGCGTTTACGCTGCATGTCGGACTGAGACGGGTTTAGTAAATTACAGCAAGTAGAGTCAATGCCGTCAATAATAATAATAATGGTACAAGGACTACAAGGTTCATCGACGCGCATCTACTGCTGGCTAATTAAAGTTACAACTGGTTCCACTACTACTTTATTAGTCTTTTATTTGAACGTTTATAGTAGTGGTATAGTAGTGTATAGTGTTAAGCTTTGTATATTTTTAAAATAATAACATTGACGATACCGACTAAGAGATTTTTCGCAGACGGGACACGGACTTCCATTTTTTGGGTGATACAACCAGTAATGGACAAGGCACCAATAATGGACACTTGATTTTTATTTCACAGAAGATAAGGGTTATTCATTTGTTTTGCACAAATGAATAAGAATCGATTTTGGACTGTGTGAAATGTTTGTTTTTTATACCGCTCTTGCTTTGCTGATGTATACGTAACCCTTTCGTAACACCATTTGAGTGTGCACATGTTGACGCTCTTACTCGTCAGAGTTTAGAGTTGATTTTCGAATGATACGTGCGCACTAGTAAGATAAGGAAAACTGACTGCCTAGGATCAAACTTCGTTCCTAAAAGGAATTAGGGTAAACAGGTGTAACGATGTATTAGCAACATGAACTTTAAGTCAAGGTAATATAGGTGATAATTCAACGTTTATTAGGTGTCTATAACTAGTAGGTAATTGGATGCCACTAATACCCGGATTTAACTATTTAAGTCGTAATTCAAAAACAAATATACAGATGAGTATAACAATGAAATTAAATTCTTGGGATCCCTTTGACTGCCATACATTTATAGTTTCTATTATTAAAAGTCAGACATTTGTACCCATATTGTTTATGTTCATAACTATAACGCTTTATAATTCGAACGTTAACTATCCATAATGTTAAAATTATATATACAAAAGCCATAACCTAAAACGCTATAAGTAACATTCAAAGGCATGTTAAAAATGAGTCAGAAATATTTTAGGACATACTTACTTTCATACTATCAATTATTTCAATTCATACGGTTTTTCTAGCAAACGTTAATTACAACTTTTTTATATAACGAAAATATTAAACACTATAATTTAAAGAAAAAATAATAATTATTGTTTGACAAATACACTGCAACTCAACATACCTCTTGCTTTTAATATTCTTATATCTACAATTATGGAAATCATTAAAAGGCAACACTTAGTGGTAACGGAGGCGGTTACGGGGGGCAGAGCCTCCTGCCTAACCAAAATACCCGTACTATAGACGATAAATCTAGATCAATAGGTTAGGTTAGGTTAGTATTGCGTCAAGGCCGAAGGCCTTAACTATCCAGAAATAGGAGCTCCGCGGAGCGGGGCTCCGTCGACCCCGTCACATCATACATAATATCTATATTTTGTTTGAACTTTGAGAAAATAGTATTTGGACATTGCAATTTTCGCCTTTAAAAAAGTGAGTTACCTACTTCAAATTGTATTTGTTGTACTGTTATGACCTACAACTTTTGACCTAAAAACATTTATAACAAGTAGGTACAATTATTACCTTTGGCATTATGAACTTAAATTATTATGACATAAATTAGCATGACTATGAATTTTATGACTTCCAACAGAAAGACCCGCAATAATTGACATTCCGATGTATAATCATCAAAATTATGACTAAAAACATTATGACTATTAATACGTATAGGTAATGTAAAACGACTTGGCAAACAATAATCGAAACTTTAACTTTATGGCAGTCAATAGAGACCCTAAATTCTTAAACGAGGAACGCCTCACGGCTCTAGTTTGGGCTGTCCTTTTTAGGGTTCCGTACCCAAAATGGTAAAAAATGAAGGAAGGAGGTGATACTTTGGTGTCTGCCTGTCTGTCTGTATGTCACAGCAGTTTTTCTCAAAAATTTGGCATGATTGTTTAGCTTGCTTTGCCGCCTGTTTTTAGAGAAGAAAAATTTTTTGAAAAGGAGGAGGGGGGAGGGGGGGGAATTCCCGCTCTTTAGTTCCCAACTTTGGCCAAAGATTCCTGATTTAAACGTAATTACTTATATTTTACACGAAACATAAAATGAAGTTGTCAAACTTTACGGTTTAAAAAAACCTCAAATAACAAAGTGGACCTTATTGCTTAGTTCATTACGAGTATTTCCTTTTGCGTTTTCCAACCATATTATCTTAAATACGGAACCCTCGGTGCGAGAGTCCGACTCGCACTTAACCTGTTTTTCAGATTAATTTTCAGATTCTTGATTTTGCACTGTTGTTTCCAGAATATTTTGATATTTTTCAATATACCTAGGTACTTAAGTACGGCCACGGATGTTAATTTGCTACCCATTTCAAAGAAAATCTGGTTGAAGATGTCATTAGAGATGCCATGTCATTTGTAATTGATAGGAAACTGAACCTTATTGCTGTAGATTGTCAGATTGACTTTGGAACTAAGGTGCGTCACAAATTTAATTCCTTGACTTGCTAGAGACGAGTTTCGTTTGACCCAGGCTTATCGACGCATTATTCGCAAACTAGGTTAACCGATATATACCTAACTGCTTAATGTAAATAGGTACCCTTTCTTCTACATTGTGAAATGAAAGACTAATAACCACATTTGGATGTTGTTCAAAGACTTAGATATTTATTTATTTAGGTATTTATTGGGAGGAAATCCAACAGTTACAAACACAACATAAGAAACAAGAATAGGAAACACAAAACCAATTAAAGGATTTCACATATTAATATTATAGTGACTGAGTAGCAAAATTAAAGTTAAATACAAACTTCGAAGGTAAGTATACGCACTTACACAAAAACACTTGCGCAAATAAAAGGTAAAATTAAAACTACTGCTAAATACCAGCCAGAGGTAGATCACCAAAAGATTATCTTTCCTATGGTACACAAAACATACTCAAACAACACAGTTCGCTGTCAAACTTCGCCTCACGGAAGGGATTTTACAATTGAACATATCAATGTCCAGCTTATTCACTAATTATAAATATGATATATGATAAATAAATAGTTAGCCGTAGTTAATCATACAAACGATGAAGTCGAGATGAATGACATCAGTTGTGCGAAGAAAAGTATTTTTACAATTTGTAGCACTGCGGAAAATTCCATAGAAAATGTAATATGTCCGTTATTATGGCCATGTTTGCAACTCCACTCATTTGAACTTTGCTTTTAACCATGTTACGACCTTTAAAACTGAAATCAAAGTCCGGAGGCAATTACCTCTATTGTCTGACATTGCCTTTCCAAAGTTGCAAGATAACCCACCAGGATGTTGATTGGTAACCATGGCATCAAACCTTTGTTTGTTTCCCAGGAAAAACTTCATTTAATCGCATTTTTTAAATAAATCGTGGTTGTTTTGTTTAATTTATGATAAAAAAATCTGTACTTTGTGAAAAATTGCGAATTGTCGTAGTAAAACTGGTGAATTTATGGTGATAGTGTTAAATGTTCAAGTGCTAAAAAAATGAACTTCTTTACGATACTGGTTCGTTTATTATTAAACCATGTTGGTACTAAATAAGTGACACACAAGGTAACTCAATAATTAAATAACTATTTGTTCAAACCTCTAAGCAGTATTCAAAGTTTTACTAGAAAAATATCTGTCCTGGCATTTGTTTCTCTGACAAATAAGCTAGGATATTAATTAAATGTCTCTACAGTCACATTTTTTAGTAGATAAAGTAAACGAACAGTTCACGAGTTGAGTCATTCTTTTGGTGAAAGCTAACAGATGTAACCAAAAACTTGTTTTAATCACTTCATTCATTATTTTTATCATAACACACGTTCGGCCCGGGTGACACGAGCGTGTGTCCAAAAAAAATCTTACTCCTATGTTGGGGACACACCATTTGTTACAATTAAAACGGCTAGGTACAATTCTAATAAACCATTCATCTGTTATCAGCTGACCGAAATGACTTGGTCTCAAAACTTTAGTTACCTACGTTCTGATTGACCTGAATTAATTCAACCTAATATATGTAGATAGTTACTATTAATGTTCCAATAATGTATGAACTAGTCACGCTGTGACAGTTGAAATTCAGGGATCATTGTACCTACTACAAGGTTTGTTTGGAGTGCCAGTGGCCCTAGACAAGATGAATTTCGAGAACGTTATCACTATCGGAAATCTAGCGCAATACCATATACTTTGACAGTTTTCGAAAATAGTTTACGGTACCTAGCGTTAATTTTGGTCTAGACTCACAGTATGGCTGATTTCCGTTTTTGAACAGTCACACACAGTCACAGTCACAGTTTTAGTCACAGTTAACTATCTAGTTATTTATACTTTAATAAATGTAGTTTATTGGCAAAAATACATATTTTTTTTACAAAAACAAACGAAACAACTTAAAAACACTTACTTAAAACTACACTAATCTAACAAACCGCTACCAGTGGGCATTGTTCCCAAAACGCTGGCAGCATTGCCACGTTGACAAATCGCAATGGCAATCTTTGTGCCAAGTACCTACCTACAGGCCAGCATTTTGGTCACGAGTTGTGTCGAATTTAATAAATTATTGTCATTTCATTTCCCTTTTCAAAATTGTGTGCGATGATTTAGAATTGTGGCCATGAAAAACCCTCCACTCATGCGCCGCCTAAGTGATTCAGTTTGTTTGTTTTTTTTACAAGAGTGGTAAATGGAGAGCTGAATCATGATTTATGACATTTCAATTTGGAGAATCAGAGAGGTGAAGAGGCTAAGCAGGATCATACGAAATCAACTGTTTTCTTCTGTGAGTACTTATAACTTTACCATTTTGAGGGCTAAATTGTTTTGTCTAGCCGAGATTTTGAGTAGGGGCAGCAAAACATAAAGTAGTAAGTTATTGGTTAAGTAATTCATCTTGCGATTTGTTTTCAAAAGTTTATCCTGTAACGAACAGTACTTTTCAGTGAAATGGGTGGAACGCTGGGCAAGCTATGCTCGCCGCGCGTGCAGGCAGTGGGTTCGGTGCTCGACCGCGTCATCTCCCAGCCCAGCAGCGAGGACCACACTGTGCTCTACAAGCTCGCCGATTACAAGAAGGGTGGGTGCTATATGGGTGACGAAGCGGCTGGTCAACTGATGACAAGTAATCCCCGCAGCTCAAGGGCGTCGCCAAGGAGGGGCTGCTGCTCCCTTAAAGATTATTTTTTGTCAATGCTGACATTCAAGTGCCGCTATACTTTTTTTTATGCTATGCACCGTTACAGCGTCACATCACAGGGCAGTTGCCGCCATACTCTCCCATCCTCCATAACTACTTCTACTAGCCCCTGGATCATCATATTTCCCAGATTTGTTTGAAGGGGTCGCACAACGTCTAGGTGGAGCATTCGAAGGGCCTCCATAGACAAACAGATTGGAACAGTCAACATCAGCTGCACAAGCTATTCCAGGCAACCCCAACCATCCCCAACACCGCAACATGTGCGCGCTGACTGCATTTTGCAAGCGAATTGGTCCAGCGGTAGACGTCCATCTTCTATTGAAACTGCAACTCACTTAACAGGCGGCCACTGAAGCAGTTGATCCTGACTGCTCCAAGCAGTCAAACTCGGTTTGTTCCCACCATGAGACGATTTTTTATCCGCAGGAGGCCTCCTCCTCGAAACGTACGCGAAAGGAGGCATGATGGCGGCCGAGAAGCTTATCCGTGAGGAGTTTGCAGCATACATGTACGCGGGTGGGAAGGGCAGGGTGATCAACAGAGCCGAGTACCTCCGGTGGAAGTTCAGGGACCAGGAGCAGGTCTGTTCAAATCAGGGGGCGGAAACGCTGTACTACACTTAAAGGAGACTATGCATGTTATATCAGTGCATTTGGGTTAAAGTTCACCAGCAATTCTTCTCATGATTAATAGTCGATCCGTCATAATCATTAAGCAAGTAGGTATCTGACAACATCTCTACCTCTGAATAGATTAAATATTTATAGATAAAAGTTAATAAGACATTCAGTAAGTAGGCAAGACGGCCATTTTTACACGTCAAAAATCTACCAGCGCTTTCCAACTGGAGACCACTGCTGCAGCAATCAGTATTTTTTTAAACATAATACTTATTTACTTATTAGTAGTCATTGTAATAAGAAAAATGACTGACTGCTGAGTTTCTTCGTAATTCGAAATTTTGACGTAAAGTCCATCTGTCTTTGAAACCTGATCCTACCCTTACCTCGAATCTGACCGCGGAACCATACAGTTGTCAGTCAGAGTCGGAGGCGTTGAACTGATGTATCTTCTGCGAATCTAAAGGTTCAAGTCCATAGGTGGTGCTCCCGATCGAGGCATCTCTGTCCCCCCACGACCCGCTAGCTAAGTGGGAAGACCATATGTCCTGCTGGCAGATGACTTACCGCGGCGCGTTGGGCGAGTCCCTGCTGCATGTGCTCATTATTTGTGACACTAAGGTATGTCTAACAATATCTTCCATAAACTTGCCCCTTAGGTACCCCTTTTTATCTGGTGTCAGTCAGTAGGAGCAGTGAAAGCGGCTTTTATAGAACAAAAGCAGGCTGCCTCTAGCCCTGGAAATGCTAAGGTGTCATTTTCTCTGGATTATAGAATTTTGTACGTAGGTAGATACCTATTTAGCTTACAATAAAGGTACTTTTTCCAGATACACACAAGACTCGCGAGGACATTAGTCAAATGTTTTCCAAAGTTGTCTTTAGATGTAGTAGAAGGCGAGGAATATTTAGGTAAGTGGTTTTTTGACCATGTATACTTAGTACATGGCCAAAAAATGACCAGCAACGGGACATTATATTATTATGTTATTTACATTGAATTTCTGAATTACAGGAGCAAGTTCACTACATTTGGCGATTGCATACAGTAACAACGAGCTTGTGCAGGATTTAGTGGAATGCGGCGCTGATGTAAACCAAAGGGCGATAGGTATTACCCATGACGACTATCATCCGGCACCAAACTATCTGGTATTTGCAAGAAAACGAATCGAATAAACAACTATAGATAGGCCAACAGGATCACGCGTGACCATATCGGATCACACGCCCGTCTCCGCTAACACCTAAAATGCTTTACCTCAGCTAACGTCTGTCACCTCGCGTGTGCAATCGCGCACAAGCTTGTCGGACTGTAAGTAAAGTACCCAATTTATAAAATTAATAATTTCAGGCAGTTTCTTTCTCCCTCGAGACCAGCAGAAAGATCCCCCAGCTCGGCAAACCAACTATGAGGGCCTGGCTTACCTGGGCGAGTACCCGCTGGCTTGGGCGGCATGCTGTGCCAACGAGTCCGTGTATAACCTGCTGCTGGAGTCGGGAGCCGACCCTGACATGCAAGACTCTTTTGGCAACATGATTTTGCACATGGTCGTCGTGTGCGATAAACTGGTAAGCTCAGAGACATGTGTCACTTCACATAGCATATTAGACCTAGAAAAAATGTTACAAGAGAAGAATAATCCGTGTCACTCTAAGTTAAAAACTATCACTAACAAGACTAAACGTTAGGATAGGACATAAAAAGCAAATCAGTCGTATCCAAATATTGGCAATATTACAGTGTTAGTTTCCGAGCACGGAAAACCTCGGTTTATTGCTATTTGACATGTATTTAACTAATAAAAAAATCGGCACTGATACCAATACTTAAAAAACTTAGTCACGATGCCAGCAGGAAAAAGAACCAGATTTTAATAAGGTACTTACCGAGTTTCTGAACTTACCTATCTAGTTTACCACTTATAACCTGATTTTATTAGGACATGTTCGGATATGCACTTCGGCACCCAAAGCTACCAGCCAGCAACGGGCGCATGAACCTCGCCGGCTTCACGCCGCTCACCCTAGCCTGTCAGCTGGGTCGTGACTCCGTGTTCAGGGAAATGCTGGAGCTCTCCTGCCGCGAGTTCTGGCGGTACTCCAACATCACCTGCTCCGCTTACCCTCTCAATGCGCTGGACACTTTACTTCCTGATGGACGGACTAGTACGTTTGGGGACATTAGTTTATTTTATTGTTTCCACACTTTTTCATTGAAATTTACATTAGACTCGACTTCAGAATGATGTTGCAAGGTTCTTGAAAACTAATGCTTTGCTAATAAAAATATAAAGAACTTTGTGTATGCTTCTAGATTGGAACTCTGCGCTTTTCATTATTTTAAACGGTACGAAGCAAGAGCACTTGAACATGTTAGACGGAGGCATCATACAAAGGTTGCTGGAAGAAAAATGGAAGACTTTTGCTAGAGTACGTAACTAATACATAGCAGACTTACTGGCATTAATTTGAGGAGTATGGCTGTGTGGCTACAATCCAAGCTATTATTGTTTCAGACAAAGTTTCTCAAGCGTCTTCTGATCCTAATGCTGCATCTTCTTCTCCTCTCTGTGTCAGTGTATCTCCGGCATAGCGCTGTGGAAGCTGAAGCCAACCCTGATTGGAGTTTGGAGGTAACGTTATATGAGTTGGAATAGTCTCACAACTATTACTTAGGTATACCTAAGCCAAAAGATGATGAATAATTTTCGCAGTTAAAAATGTTTTTTTCATTAGTAATATCGTCAGATTCATGGCAAATTTGCGAAACTGCATTTCGATTTAGTGACGATATTTTGCAGGTGACCGATGCCAGAGGGGGCGTCAGGCTCGCCAGCGAGCTCGGGACCATTCTGAGTACGCTATGCTACATAGTGCTCCAGCAGGGAGACGAGCTCAAGAACCAGGGCGTCGTGGCGTACTTCAAGCAGCTGGTGAATCTTCGAGAATTTTTTTAAAGAGTGCACTAGTTCATAATGTTATGAGATATTTAGCTTTTAGCGACTACTTAAGTAGGTACGGTCACCTCAGATGCTACAGCTATAACTGGCTGTAAGTTAACTTTGCGGGTGGTAGGACCTTGTGCAGGCTCCTTCCGGATACCACCATCTTATCCATTAACCTACCGCCAAACAGCAGTGTTCGCATTGTTGTGTTTCGGTTTGGGGATAAGACAGCCGGTGTAATGACCAGCATAGAGGCATTCCATCGTAGGCAACGCATTTGCAGTCTTAGGCTTGCAGTCTTGTGAATGCGAATATCAATTGGTCACAGTTTCCACTTACCATCAGGTGGCCGGTGTGCTCATTTGCCTACTCTATGCCACAAAAAAATAAAAAATAAAATATAAGTGATGATGACGTAACTAGGAGATTGAAGTTTTGGAAGATGGAAAAGTTGCATTGTTGCACATTATGAATAGGTTCTCTAGGTAATCATGTTCCAACTTCGATCGAATATAATTTCCGCGTATGCAGAAATATTTTAAAATAAGTAATTGAAATTTTAATAATTGAGTAGCATAATTCAATATACAGGTGGTTCGATCGACATTACATAATTATATTACTCAATCTTCTCTTGCCCGGCATGGTTAGGTATAATATAGCTCCTGCTTCTGCTAATTGAACGTTAAAATAGTTGCACCAGAGAAAACGCCATAAATCAATAGGCCGTATGTATACCTACGCTCTACATGAAAATGCAATTTCCCGTAGTTTGTCAAAAACCCCCTGATCTGATAAAAGAGCCCTCATCTGGCCAATTTAATGAATAAATATTTTGATTTTTGAACACGATGGCTTTATGGTGTTGATACAGATCCACGAGCCCGCCAAGTTTATCTTCCTCGTGTCCAACCTGCTGCTGCTGGCCTGCATCCCGGCGCGGCTGTCGCGCCAGCCCATGCTAGAGGAGGCCATCCTTATCTTCCTGCTACCCGGCTCCTGGTTTCTTCTTATGTTCTTCGCTGGGTAACAGAAACAACAATTTTAATTGCTGAATTTCTTACATTTTCATTTTGTCGAACGCCATTTTGTTTTTTTTCTTGAACGCTTCTTATGTACCTATTTAAGTCCTTTCTTCTTTTCATCATCTTAGTAAGCATGGTATAAGTTGCAGCTAATCTTCTTCTACATATTCTGCACTGGTTCTTCTATAGCCATGTAGTCTACTCTATTATTTATTCTGATATAAGCTAAGCGAGAGTGCTGTTTCTGTGGTCTACTATTTCTTCTGATATGCCCAACAGCGCAGTGAAGCTGACGGGGCCATTCGTGACGATGATATACAGCATGATCACCGGCGACATGTTCACCTTCGGCATCATCTACTGCATCGTGCTCTTCGGCTTCTCCCAATCCTTCTATTTCCTTTATCGAGGTAGGTATACATCAATGGTAGGTAATCTAGACGGGCTTGCGCTAAAACCGACATATCTTTTTAAGAATAATGTGATCGGCTAATGACTACTTATGAGTTGGACAAATTTTACGTGTGTACGAGTACAATACCTTGCAGACCGGTCACATCCACACCATCATTTTATTCTTTTTTTTCTTAACTTCTTACCTGGTTATATTTTTTTTTAGGATTCCCCAACGTACAGTCAACGTTATACGCAAGCTACCCAACCACCTGGATGGCCTTATTTCAAATTACCCTAGGAGATTACAGTGTAAGTATAACAGTCATGTAATATTTATTGCACTGAACGGTAAACACTTAAGGATCATAATTGCTTGCCCATACCTAATTTCTGCTTATAACTAATATCCCCAGTACTCGGACCTCGGACAGACGTCGTACCCGAACCTGACCAAGTCCGTGTTCACGTTGTTCATGATCTTCGTGCCCATCCTGCTGCTGAACATGCTCATCGCCATGATGGGGAACACCTACGCGCACGTTATCGAGCAGTCCGAGAAAGAATGGGTCAAGCAGGTGGGTTAGGTTAGGTAAAAAAAAGGTTAGCGTTTACGAGAGAAGTAAAAGAGTCCTTATGTAGGTTAATCAAAACTTTGATTTTTACGACAGGGTTGAGCTGTAAGATAAAATAATAAAAGAATACCATCGTGTACATCAGTTTTTAGTGATGGTTTGCAGAGATTAGCATATTATGAGTCTGCTGTAAAAAAATAAATTGTTTTGAACAGCCGCAAAATATTAGGAAAAAAAATTAGGTAGGTGTCCTTTTAACTGAAAAGAGATGCACGAGGATAAAGTAGCAACAGTGGTGGAATGGAAGGACAGGGGGAATGGGGGCATAAACGCGACTAGCAAAAACCTTTGGGTATCCTAAAACTAAATCGAGTGAGTGTATTCTGCTATTTGGACGAAATGCTATGCAACAGTTCCGCCGGCCTAAAATAAAGAATATCCTAACATTTTCCCTAGTGGGCGAAAATCGTCGTTTCCTTAGAGAGGTCAGTGGGCCAAGAAGACGCACATCGATACCTGCAAGAGTACTCTATCGGTCTGGGGCCCTCGGACGACCCTCGGTACGAACAGCGCGCCGTCATGGTCATCAAGAGCAAGGACAAGACGCGAGCCAAGCAGCGGAAGGGAGCTTTAACTAATTGGAAGGTAGGAATATTTAAAGATCACAATCGCAAGTAATCGTAGGTACTGGTTGCTAGTTAAACTAGCGAAGAAATGGAGCCAGAAGCTTAATATACCTAGTTTCGCTTACAAATGACCAGACATAAACAGAATACAAAGTGTAATCAGCTAGAAGATAGATACAGATCTTATGTATTTCAAAAAAAAATGTTTTCTAGTCAGTACCTATGTACTTATTTAGGTACTGAATAATTAGGGGAAAGTTGTGTACCTACATACATACTTACTAATTCAGCGACCAAGTTTGGGTGGACCTAACGAGAACTCCGCAAATATATCTCTCAGCTATAACATATTTCCCTACAGCGCGTAGGAAAAGTGACCATAGCAGAGCTGAGGCGACGAGGTATGACGGGCGAGGATCTACGCCGGCTGATGTGGGGCCGCGTTTCCATCTCGACGCCCACTAAGGCTCCTCTTGGGTAAGTGGGAAGTCTTTAGTCTGCTGGTGACAACATTCTGATTGTTAAGGTTGCTTTGGTCGAACGATGTACAAATGTCGAAAGCAAGGAAGATCTATTGCAGAAGAATCGAATTACCAAAACATAAGAAACTTGCAAGGTATTGTGGGTGTAATGCAAGCAAAACCTAGGCTTAAAGTTTCCGAAAATAGCGCATTATCAATCCTGGATAACGACAATATCGTTTTTAAATATAAAAGCAACTATTGCCTCCTTACGTCTCCTCAGTCGTCTAACTACTCGTATAGCTATATGACTATATGTAAAGCTACTAGACTAGGTATTCTATTCGCAGGAGACGACCACAAGCCCCTCCGCCTGACTGCGTGGCAGCTGCGCAGGTGAGCCAGGTGGGCTTGTCTGGGGGCGAGGCGCTCAACGGCGTCGGGACGGCGCTGTCTTCCGCTCTGGATGTCATGGCCTTCACGCAGGACTTCGACCTGGGTTCCACTGGTGCGTGCAATAGGAACGAGACGGACTTGCCATGTCTTGACAATGTTCTGACTTGTTTTTGATGTGACTCTCCCCTATATTTCTGTACGTATTGAGGAAATTTTAAATAATAGGTATATAATAATATTATACTTTTATGATCTCTCAGGCACAAACAATGCAGTGAAGCAACCGACTCCAGACCTCCTAGTCAACGGCAAGAATGTCGGAATACCTCCCCAAACCCCACAGCTAGGTATACCCACAACGATATACCAGCCCACACCACCAGGACAGCTTCCAATGGTCTATGCTCAACCAGGGATAGTTCCATTGGGCGTGAATACAAGAACTGGGGCTATACCTGGATTGGGTATTTCGGTTTCAACACCTGGTATTCCTTCTGGAGCCGTTCCTCAAAATCAGAATTTTCCTGGTCAAGGGATTTTACCAGGGCAAGGAGTTATTTCCGGATTGCAAGTTGCACCTGGGGTTATACCAGCAGCTCAAATACCAACCTTTCCAGGGCAAGGAGTTATACCCGGACATCAAGTTGCATCTGGGATTGTACCAGCAGCTCAAGTACAGAGTTTTCCAGGTCAAGGGATTATGCCTGGATATCAAGTTACAACTGGAACTGTGCCTGCGGGTGTTCCATCAACTCAAGTTGTAACTTACGCGGGGTCGGGAATAGTACCCGGACATGGAGTTGCCGGAATAGGGGTATTGCCGGGTCAAGGAGTTATTCCGGGTGTCAACCAGATCACAATGACACAAGATTTGTTGAGGATTGGAGTACAAATGCAGGCGCCGCCAGGTTAGTACCTATCAAATTATTTTTTGTCACGATGTGTTGTTACCTACTTATTGCTTGAATTAAAAAAACCTGTGCACTTCTACATTACTCGTACTACAGGAGTACAATCTCAAGTGTTTAGGTAGAGTGGTTTAGGTTAGCCTTTTATATTCAGTGTATTAGTGTAGGTAGATAGATTAGGTACCTACCAAAATGAAAAACGTTGAACTAACTTCCTTATACCTAACCACCGAACTACAAATTATATACCAGCGGGTAACAAAAACAAACGCTGTCTGAAAAGTTAAACTCACAACCGTCTACAATACGCCAAGATCATGTCAAGGTATTTAGAGAATAACATTGCCTAATGCTCACTTTTCACTGCGAGCGTAGCGAGCCACGTACGGACTGTGTTTAGCTAAAGTACAACGGTGACTAAGTGTTTCCACTGCGAGCAAACCTCTAGAAGAGTCATCGTTGTAACCCAGACACATCCTTACATCGTTGTAAAGAGTCCGCACGGGTCCCGCCCCGCTCGTAGCGGAAGGGGGGCATACGCTGTACTAGTGCCTACATGTTATAATTCACCAGCACCAGTGGAGACGTTCAGGGATTACTTCTTCGAGCTGGTGTTGCTGGCTGATACTAATAATCCTGACCAGCGGCAGCTGCGGACCCTGGCGGGGCAGTCGGCCGATCTGAAGGGCGTTCCTGAGATCGACATCAACATGAGTGTGAGTGCAATCCCTTGGCCCGCTGTTATTCTTATGCTGGCGCTATACTATGGTCCAACATCCGAACTTATCATTCAATTATCGATGTGTAAAGAGGCGTTTCTGACGCGTTTCGAGTTGTATCTATAGATCGTTAGTTTGTGACTTTGTGGCTTTGTGCTGGTTTGGCCGCAAATTCAGGGTTTGTGTGTTGTGTTGAACGACCAAAGTAACAATGCCTTTAATGCTAAGGCGCATTTTCATTGTTTGATAGTGAGCATACCTACTGGTAGCAATAGCAATACATTAACTAGTTTGCTTATTATTATTAAGTCGGGCGCTATTGGAGTAACGCAATGAACTATCATGCAAGGTAGGCTTTCTTGTGTTGGTAGACGACAGCGAGGTCTGCTCGCAAGGTGGTGGCGGGCGCGGTGTCGGGGCTGTTCGGTGTGGCAGCCGACGCGCCCGCCGCTGACGCCGGCTGGCGGCGCGAGCGGCACGACCACAGCGACAGCGACCCAGTCTCCGGTGCGTACAAACCAAACCGTGGAGTTTTTAGACCATGAAGGAAAATAATAAAAAAACAAAGAATTTAGAATCTATACCTAAACTGTGATGAGTACCTACTGAGGTGCTTCGGGATTGTTGGTAGGTACTTCCCTCTCACTCTCTTGACAAGTGCGTATGAGGGCCAGTGAGAGAAAAGTAGCAACCCGAAGCACATAAGCGCTATCTAATATCGCACTATACTTGCGCGACCCCCCGACGGCAAGGCCCCGCGACCTCGACATCAAGATAAATCTCATGAAGACGCTTCGTAGGGCTCTAGCCGGTTTTCACCCAGCTGGCTTGATCTAGCGAGCAGCATAATCACCCGAACAAGATGCCTCCCCCTCCCCCCTACCCAAAATCCCCTTTCACCCTCACATCCCAGCAGCCCGCGCCTTCGGCTCAGGCTGCTATCCTAGGACCCGACTGTTATAACGGTCGGCGGAGAACACCCCGGTCGCCGAAAGGCCCGTCACCGATTCGTCATCCCCCTCAGAGAAGGAGGGATTGAGAATACCTACGATCGAATGTACTTATTTTTGTTTGACATTCGTTGAAAGACATTAGTGCTGCTCCCAGGATGCTAGATGCTAGACTAGCAGCTAGAGCGACCGCTGCTCTACCCCAGACTGCCGTTATACCAAAGAAGGCGGCTAATTGTATTAATACCATACGCATTGTAATTTGGTTACTAATTATATGATTTGTCTACTGCAGTTTGCCGCTTTCTTTGGTATTACGGCAGCAGGCCGATTTAGTTGTGCTTGTGCTAGCCGTTTGTATATGTTTTGTTACCCGTAGAGTCCGTGTTGCTCGGGCGAGCGTCACGCGGGCGGCGGGCGCGCTCCGCGTCGAGGCGAGCCGACCCACCCCCACCGCATCTATACGTGCCGGCGAGGTAATGCGCATGTTTCTCGCCAGGTGGCTCTGGCCGTCCGGTAGAAACAGCGAAGGTTCCTTTCACGATCTAATACCTAATTATATTTTAGGTATCGATTTATTCGAAGTTATCTCAAATGATTTGACACTATATACAAGCTATCGCGAGCAAGCAATGATGAAATAAGGGTGACCGATGGGGCCGAAAAGTTTCCGAATAGTGACAAGTGTGGCAAACACGTATCGATTGCTAGATTTGCTAGTACGGCTAATCTGGCCGTTAATTTGTTCATGCAGGGGCACAGCTGCGATCTTTGCCGTGATCATAGGACTGGGGCTGCTACGAGTATATCGAGCACTGGACATAACAACAATGGAAACATTATATTAGGTTATTTTCGTCTACAGGTCCATGTATTTCGTCGCGTCTGAGAGCAGCGCATTAGAAAGCGACGCTCCAATCGAGGATCAGCTTAGTTCTGGCAACAATTCGTACGTATTTAATTGTAAATGCAAAATATAACTTTAAAAATAGTAGGTTCGAGCTTTAAGTACGCGTCGACTTACTCGCCAGTCTATCTTTACAAAGAGCAGCTCTGATTTGGTAATATCAGACATTAAAATGTACCTACTTAGAAGTAACACTAATAATATCTCTTTGGGTAATAAGTACTTTATTCGACATAGATTTTTATCTCGGAGAAACTTAAAAACTAGGTAGACCATCTTACCGGAGGTCTAAGGATAACAAGGTTTGTACCTAGTCGCTATTTCAAAGTGTTTGATCTTGATTAGCACTAAGTAGAATTAAGGTATTTTTGCGAGTGACCACTACTTACTTTTTTGTTGTATTTTAGAGCAATGGGGAGCAGACGGGACGAAATGGCTCACATCAGAGCAGCGCGTCCGCTCTGCATACAGCAGGCAACGGGGCATCACCCAGTCGAACATTCAGTTTTCGTCCTAGGTAAACAAACCGTGCGAGACTTCGAATATCGAAGTTCTAAGTTCCGTTAGCTCCATCCGTTTCTCTCGATTTAGTCTCCAATGAAGAGTTGCAGGGATGGATGGATTTTCAAAGTAGGGTAACTTTTAACTCCTGACGCAAAAAGTGGTCGGTTCAGAATAGCTTAACAAAAAAAAAGTAATGTGGTTACTATACAGCGTGTCCCTGGATAAAGTTGACAAACGAACAGGGACGATAGACCAGATAAAAATCTATCGATTTAACCCCTATGGAACTTCAGCGATTTTTACTAGTTTTGGAGATATTGATCATTTTAATCAGATTTTTTGTAATTTTCCCTTATGTCCATGTCACGAAAAATAATTAATTTCATGTTTTATTTCATAAGTTTTTAGTGGTAGGAATCTTACATAATTAGAATCAGAGAACTTTTTAAACCTCTTTGCCAGATTTCTTTTCCAGTCTTTTTTTAAGTAATCACGTAAAGTTTGTTTCTCCATAGTTCCATACTAGGTGTCCCAGTGTTTGCTTTTCACTCTGTATGGGAAAATCAACATTATGTTATTAAGGGGTTAAATCGATAGCTTTTTAGCTGCTCTATCATCCCTATTCGTTTGTCAACTTTATCCAGGGACACCCTGTTTATTCAAGTGGCATCCACTGCAGGAAGCAGCGGTTTTTGGAAAAATGGCGCCCTTCCCTCATTTTTTCTTGACTACCTACTTACTTAGCAATTTTTTACGGAAATTGCCTCATTGGTACAGGATAAAAATTGCCACGAAAAAACGCTCGTATTTTTTTAACCCATTGGTACATTTACTACGGGCATTTGCGCGCGATATAGTAGTTTACGTGACGGTTGCGTAATGACAGGCATTACAACATGAGTGTGGTTTATGAAACGAGCCGCAAGGCGAGTTTCATAATAGATGACACGAGTGTTGTAATGCCAATTACGCAGAGTCGCGTACAATACTTTATCTACACACATATTATAAGTACTCTAAGATGGGTTCAGAAGCCGAAAGGCAAATGACCTGCATTGCTACCAGCGCTACCTGTAACATATCTAAGTACCTACCAATTTCACCAAACGATGTTAAATTTAATCAATGTTAATCAATTGTTGTCTACTTGGATAAGCAGGATTTTCAAGTGGCACAATAAACTCTACAAAGAAATGAATTTAATGAAATCAATTTACGACTTACGATACGACGAATTGACAACAAAAATGGCGGCAAAAGAAACCTGTCATGTGTCACAAATATGAATGGTTTTTTTTTTTTAAATGATATGATAGACATACCTACTAATAAAGTCCCTATTCTCATGTAGTTCGAAATTCAAATATCCCACGATATTGTACTAAAAAATATACCGAGTTGACGTTCCAATTGATACTAGAATTGGACCTATTTAAATTGTGTTAATTTTGGAACATGTTCCAAATTTGAAACTCATAACCTTACCAAAATCTATACTGTTATAACCATTACAGTACAAATTTTACCTACTACCACAGACAAGAAACTTTTCATAGTAAAATTAGTTGCAATAATGCTGGTCATTTCCTACGGGTTTTGAACGCATAAAAGAGGACTTACGATATGTGCGTAGATAAAAACAATTACAATTCACGTCCATAACTGTAATCAGAAGCAGCGATAAGTTGTACATCGCGGTTAAAGTTAGTACCTATTTTAACGCGTGCCATTCGTCATTGTGAATTTAGCTGGGCTAATTAAGTACCGGCCGGCCAAAGAAAACATAAAAAACACCAACTAGATCCTGTTCCCTGGGCGGCAGCAGAATTCTTCTATCTTTATCTCTACACCCCCGTTTTTTCGTGGTCCCATAAAGCGCAATTCACACAGCGGGCGGAACCCACGCCGGTCTTCGTATTCACACAGAGCGCCGAACGCGGCGGGCCTCGCGCTTGTGACCGCAGGCGGGCGACGGGCCCGCCGCGGGTGCGGGTGATAGGCATCCTCACAGAGCGCGTTGTAAATTCTCTCTATATACTCCCCATTATCGTCCGATCCTGCGATCACCAGCGCGGCGCCCGACCCGCTTGATTTGCGCTTAAATTAATAGTGGAAATGGACTGTGCACTTATATGTACAAAAACGTGCACCAGTAGGGATAGCTTGGTCATTAGGGATAAGTTACTAGATGGACACATCGAACACAAAATTATGATATTTTTCAAAATTCGTGTGTATTTCAATCTAGGTGTTGGTAATGGAGCTGAAGCGGAAGCGGCGCCAATCACCATCCACGAAAAATCAAGATCGCGCCCCAAAACAGCAAGGGTTCGGCGCAACAGGTGGGTTATAACTACGTAAGCGATCGATAAAGGGTCAGACAGGAGACCCTACCGTATCGCGACGTTTTTAAAGGGTCTTGGTTATCGATTTTTTACGCTCCTCTAGTCTAAAACTTTATAATCGTCATCATAAATATCAGAGCGTGGGTACAAGGTGTCGGTGCCCAAAAATATCTGCACACACGCTCTTGATTATGCCTTATTTCTAATAATTTTGAACAGCAAGGGTTTATAGAAAAATTTTGGTATATTGTAACTGAATCTTGTTCGAAAGTTGTTAAAACGAAGTCTTTAGACATTACAAGATTTCGCATACACGTAACATAAAAGGTTCCCTGGGGCACGTTTTATAAAGCTCAAATGGCGGTCGTCATTGGTCGAGGTTGTGTCAAATGGAAACTTGTAACCTGTAAATTGTAATTTGCTTTATAAAACAGGCCCCGTTCGTGCCCCATAATACAAATTATAACAGACCAAAAGTGTAAAATAAAAATGGGTTATGCTTGAAATGCGGTGCGCTTTTATCCATAATACACGCACAGGATACCCCACCACATTTTCTATAAAATGCGAATAGAAAATGTGGAACCTATTATGGGAATGCGATATTAAATGAATGTGGTGCATCCGGCAATCTCGCTACTGTGGTGTTACCCTCCCATTCAAAACGGCTATAGTCTACCAAGAAAATCCATTGCCACTTTTTGACTTAAATACCTATTTGAAGACAGAAGTGGTAAGGGGGTTTTCTTGGTACACTATACATACGATATTTACCTACGTATTGTAGGCTAGCAAACCTAATGTACAGTGCGACCCGAACCTTCTGTCCAAAGTAATGTTTATTAATTATTATTATATAACGAAGGTCCCTATTGTTTGGTAAGTACGATAAAATAACGGTGTGTAATTGCTGCATTTTTAGTAGGTTCGATAACCAGTTAAGCAATAAAAAAAATATGCGAATACTAGTTACTTTTTCTAAAATTAAAGGAGTGTCTCCCTCGAGTAAAATGTTTCGGTCATTCCCAAAAACCCAAATAACTCTTTTTACCAGGTTCTGAAATAACCAGACCGTGGTACAAAGCCGTTGTGCCATGGGGTTGCCGGCTTAGAATAATGCCACTCCATGCCTTTCTGTGGAAGTCGTAAAGGGCGACACTAAGGGATTAAAAGCTTTTAGTATTGTTAGGCGATGGGCTTGCAACCTGTCACTAATATACACTGGTAACATCTTAGCCTGTTTGTGCAAAATGTGGTTATAGAATTAACAACAAGTTGGTAATTCTGTAGCTCTGCCTACCCCACTCTGGGTTGAAGGCGTGTCAGTATGTATGCATGTATAAAATAACCAGATTCGGAGAGAAGATAATAGACAGTACAATACATTTTGTTTAGTTTTGGGATTCCGAAATATTGAAAAATTGGTATATATTAATTCTGGTTTTCGGGAATGAGCGAAATTATTCATCTTCACATAGGATACCTAGGTTCAAGGTTCAACACAACGACATTTTCGGGTTATTCCCACCTGTTACCAATGGTAACAAATGGATTTTTTTTTTCAAACCTGTTACCACTGGTAAGTACTGGGAATAAAAAATCCCAGCTGTTACCACTAACTACTAGGATTTTTTTCCCGAGTAGTTATCACCAAATATTTTAGTGGTAACAAATGGGAAAAATATTCCCACTTGTTATCACCGAGCACTTTAGTGGTAACAGGTGGGAAAAAAAAAACCAGCTGTTACCAATGGTAACAAATTGGTGGTAACAGGTAGGGAATAACCCACATTTTCGATACCTAACCAGAGAGCCTAATATGGCTGCGTTTATCGTGTGACAAAACGTCCGTAACTTTTTGACAAGTAAATAAGTGGTAATAAGTAAGTACACACAAGAGTGACGGAGGATTTATCCACATTTTGTCACGCGATAAACGCATCCATATTAGGCTCTCAGGTTAGGTGTCGAAAATGTCGAAATGGAGTGTCTTTTTGTATTATATTTAAACCAACATTGCTCTGTTCAAATTGTCTATTCCTGGTTGCCACCACCTCGATCGCCACCACTGGTGGCAATAGGGAATATGTATTTTTTATAGATAGATTTTTTAAATCGAATTTCTCAACAAAATATGTTAATACCGTAAAAGTGATCCCCAAAAATGAAATTAAAATTAAAATCGGTCATGAAATACGGATGATACAAAAGCGTCACTTTAAAAAATAATAATAAAACAAGAAAAAACCGCGGAACTAAATTGTACTCTTATAATCAATATTGTAATTTTGTATAAATGGGACAAATGATATTATTAAGATACTTCATCTGCATGCAAAAGCGTTCCTTATTAAGGAAGGTAAATTGCCTTACGTCGTTACGTTACGTTACGTTACGTTACGTCAGTTACGCCGCGACCGCTGACACGCACGCGTCAAAGATAATAAAGTTTTACTACAGAAAAGTAACAAATATATTTCATACAAAATGCAGTCTTGTGTTTTTCGAGGCTACCGAACTTATTATGTACCTAACTGTAAAAGGAAGATAGGATGTCTCATTTTATTCGTAAGTACCTACCGTAAATATTTTTTACATTTTGTTTATATACATCGCTATGCCATACTTTAATTTGCACCAGCAGCGTCACTGTTACCTGTGAAACATGAGATGCACAGTGAGATATCGCACGTGAGATAGACAGGTAGCTTAATGGCGGGAATAGCGAGCGAGCACCGGTATCTAGGCACACTGTCATTAGGGTATGCAAATTTGTGTGGGGGGGGGGGGGTTAACTACTATTTATCTCTTTCTAACAATAGCATTCGCTACGGATGTCTTTTTCTGTGAAAATATGGTAACGTAGCAACTGTTAGTAATTAGCGACGGGTTTTGAATGAGTTTGTCTAACTAAAATATCATTGTATAGAACGTAGTGTTTTTTCCTAGCATTGTAAGTGAAAAGTAGAGTGTTTAACGCGAGATTCTAAACAACCATAATGACACTCGACCTATAGCCACCCGAGCTTCGCTTGGGTCGCTAAACATCGTCATTATGGCTTGTTTTAGTCCCTTGTTGAAAAATCTACTATTAAATAAACGTATAGCACTGGTAGTAATGAAGAAAACAGATACCATTGGCGGCCATCAGGAAATACATTACACGTTTTCTCGTGGTCCTACTAATTTGTCCTACTAGTCAAAAAGTGAACCTAGATTTGATCACTAAATACTAATTGTGGTTGTAAAAGTAGGTAGGTTAGGTTCGTTAGGTATCTTTAAACGCCCGAAGGGCAAACCGCCCAGAAATAGGAGCCCTGCCGCAAGGCAGGGCTCCGTCGAAAGTCAGTAGGACAAAAATAGTAGGACCACGAGAAAACGGCCAATACATTCCTCATTGCCACCAGTGGTGGCGGCAACGTTAAGAGTTATGACCAGAGTAAGCGTTAGGATACGCGTTCTCGAGACGATACGCCTAATCGTGATACGCGGCCCTTATTGTATAGAGTTTGAAGAAGTTAACAGTTTGGAAGTTACCAGTTCCAAAATTAACCGTTTGGGTGGTGGTGGTAGTAGCCAGTTGGAGCTAGATTTCTAGGTCATATCATAACAGCAACCAGACGTCGTGGGTATACACCAGACGTTAAATCCCTAAAGAATATCCGGTGAGTATACAAGTGTGGACCCGGCATAATATTTGTAACCTCCTTCGTCGCTAAAACATAATTTTACCATATGTACCAATTTCCTTTTAACCAGGGTGTCTCCGGCGCCCGACGCAGGCAGCCCCTTGCAGCCGTGGGCCACGGCGCCGCTGTCCCGGCTGTCGCGTCTCATCCGCTCCTCGACAGCCTCTACGGCCTCCCTCAACTCCGAAACTTCCGCAGAAGACGAGAAGTATTGACCAAGTACACCAGCAGTGTTCAAATTTTATTTCTACCTTCGTAACTAGGCACGATTTAGCGTAGGTAATTTATTGAGTTATTCTTTAGATTTTGGTGCCATGGTTTTTAAAGAACGTTTTCTTATTCAACTCAGGTAACACCCAATTAAACAGCTAATAATTGGGTGTTTTACGAAAGTTCAATAGTTTTGAGTCGATTCTGTAGTTTTTTAGCATCCACCATATCCCTATCATGCGTGCCATAATTATGGTTCGTGTATAAAATCATATTGTTTTATCAAATTTAGTTTCGCTCACAATGAACCGATGGTCAAAAGGTCTAAACAAGCGATATTACTGCATAGTATTTATACATAATATAATAAATAACATTTCGGCAAAATATAAAGCGACCCAAACGTTTTCGGTGATATCAAAATTCAGTTTGAAACTGGTTGGGTGTTTCCCGTTTGTCCGATCAATCGGCCCCGTGCGATTTTTTTCCCGTTCGCCATATTAGTCGAACAAATGGGAAATCATGTTTCCCGTTTGACCGATCAGCCGATTAATCAATTGATGCAGTGCGACTTTTTTCCCGTTGGCCATACTAATCTAACACCGTCCGTCATCGGTTAAAGGTCAGTAAAGTTGACCCTAAAAGAGAAAAATATCGACTGTAAAAATAAAAATAAGTTATTAAATACAGGAACGTTTATCGGATAGTGGTTTGCACAGTGACTAAGATTTGAATAAACCCGAAATTTATCCCGGAATTTTTAAGTCCAGGAAGATGAATGTCGAATATTGGGTAACCTGCCTTTTGGTCGAAATATGTTTGGTCGAATGTAGCGATTCCCAAGTTTCATTTGCCAACCCTCTTCTTTTCTGTAAATGTTAATATTTCAGGATTTATTTCAGTACCATCGTGTAGAGCCCTATAGATAAGGTTCGTTTTTATAAAAAACCTGAAATATTTCAGTTGCAGAAATAAAAGCGGGTTGGCAAATGTAGTGGTTGGGAAACGATACATTCGGCCAAACACATTTCTGCCAAAAAGCAGAGAACCCGAATATTGTTATGACTATGTTTCTGCTTATAGTATATTTAAATATAGTGGATATGGTGGAAGCCGTTTTGAAGTTATTTTATTAGCATTCTTCCGTATAAATAATTCCTACCCAGTTGTAAGTTACCTATCTTTAGCATGAATGATTTCCATGTAGATGTTATGAAAGATTTTCACTATCCTAAAATTGATACAACGGTGGTTTATGATTAGTTCCTAAGCTTAAATTATGATATTAATAGTTACAAAGAGTTATTTATTGAATAGTTTCATTTTGGAACATTCTATAGAAATAAAACAATGAATAAATTTCATAAAATTTTATTCCCCGGTCTCCTCTGTCAAATTCAATTGAGAATGCAATATAAGCTGCAGAAATATATAAATAAAATAATAATGACAAACGAAAAATAGGCACTGTCTAAATTAGAATAGTACTTTTAATAAGTGCGTTAAGACCAAAAGAACGAAAGAGCCAGAACAGAAACTCTTATTGTCTAAAGATGGCTGTAGTTTGATGGTAGTTTTATATCAATGATGTTGGAGGATAAAAGTTAAAATATGTAACCTATTAGTACAGAGTAAGGTCTCCAGCCAAATTCTTGGTTTGAGTTATAGTAATATAATATTAATTTTGGATGTATCGTAGCCGATACGAACGAACGTATAAGATCTTGGTAAAGAATTCTTGTATCATAACAAAAGGATGTTGCATTAAACCAGTAATGCTACCAGAAAAAATGCTCTTTTGGTGAAACCGCGACTTTTAATCACTACTGACACTACACCACAATGAATCCGCATCAAAACCAGTTATGTTATTAGAGAAACTACTTTTTTAATGCGTCGTTCCTTTAAGTTGGTCTGATTTATGCGAATTGACTAGTGCCTTCTGGTTGTCGTCGTAATCCCGAGTATTTAAGAATTTGAGACCCATCACACTTTTAATCCAAATATCATAAATAATTCACGTTTTAAATAATGTATATATAAATAAACTAATATATTGGTCAAGGATCAGTTGAGATCTACCTATGTATGTATCTCAGACGATAAGTATTAAAATGCATCGTGAACCTTCAGAGATAAATTCAAGCATTGTCCAAAATCTACTTCAGATATAAATTCAAGCATTGTCCAAAATCTAAATTATTTATTAAGTAATTACAATTGTGCGCATTGAACGACAATCCCGAATAGTGCTTATATGAACTAATAAACCTGAAGATGCACCTCGCATTCAACGTATATTTTCATAGAGCAATAGGAGATCAACATTCAAGTGTATTATTACCACTACAACAATACACACTTAAAAAAAACATACGACGAATATAGAGACAGTTATATGACGGCCCGGTTGCACGAAAGTTTTTAGTTTTACAACGAAATAAGAAACGAATTACTTCCAATTTTCTGTTTTCATGTCTACCAAATTTTGAAAGAGCTTCCTGTGGACGAACTCATGAAATTTGTAAAATCCAATTTCGAATTGAAGCGAGAGGAATGTATTTCCAAAAGTATGTTACTTTCAAGCAACCGGTAGTGCATTGATCTAAGAAACTTACCTATACATATCGGTCAATATAGTTTTGGTCCAGCGGTACCGTTTGGTATAATTCCGCGTTGCTCCGCGTCTCCGGGAGATACGATTATGATATTTGCGAGGTTATTTAGGAGTGGCCAGGGCATCTCCCACCTTCAACAGATCGACAACAAGAACGTGATGCATCACAGGGCAAAATGCGAAGACATAATAATAGATCAAATCAAATCAGTAGCAGTACACAGGCATGATAACACAAAGATATACAAATAAGATAGCACAACTAGTGAGGCGGTAAGAGTAGACCAGTCGTTGACATGTACCATTGTGTAGGGCACTAATATAAACTGTCCCATAGGCAGTCCGAGGGCCGGTTTTATATTTTAGCTCTGTGGGTGCGACTGCGCCGATCGGACCACTGTGGAATGGAAAGAGGCAAATATCAACAAGCCATAGAATAAAATAAAGACCATCATCAATCAATCTCATTGTGTACATGTAAATGTGGTAATAAAACACTAAATATGGCATGGATATGTAAAAATAACCTAACACAGTGATGAGACAGTAAAATAGCCCTACACAACATGTCAGTTCATTAAAATGCACACAAAACATGATAATCAATTAAATCGATATGTTGGAACACACGTCAAAAATGTAAGAGCACGACAAATAAATATCGAACAGTGCAAAGACAAATGATTTGAGAACAAGTCGGAGATCTGTCACAAGGGGGACTTACCTCGGGGGTCTGTGGAGAGAAATCTTGATTATAAATAAAATGAACACGCATATCAATCAACATACACTTTATATCTTAAATATTAATACAATGACTCGGGGGTTCTCCCGTGAAGCGCTCGCGCCGAGTGCTGGCTCGCGCGCCCCGTGCACAACGTTTGCCAGCAAACGGGTTTGACCGTGCATCACTACACTTCAGAGTCCATGTATCACTTGCACTTAAGTTAATTTAATCACACAAGTTGCACAACGCCGCACCATTTAGGTACGTATGAACACTTAATGGCTTTACAGTTTTTGGTTCAGTGCGACTTGCGCGGCGTTTGTTGACAAACATTCTGCAAGGCTGGCGAACTGGGCCCACCTCGCGCAAATATAATTGAACAATTTACAAGGAATGTAGCTCAACTTACATTACCTTCATTTTATACTAACACCGAATCTTCATTAATCAAAGCTATTTTGACTCCAAAAAATACATATATTTTATGTATATTATTAATTTTCATCGACGACGTGGACGCCCCTAAAGAGCCGTTTCACAATCGTAACATTACTTATGATCTAAGACATAATTAATTATGAAATCGAGAGAAGAATTCCTCGAATCACCTAAGAATAATATCTAGGACCGATTCAGTAACAGATCGAAGCTTAAAATGCTCTCGTGTCGAGAGGCCGAAGTCCATATAATATATAACACGTCAAAGACAAGAGCTATCATAGGGATCATGTGTATACTATTCATGTGCATTTACCTCGAGTCCTGCAGCGGCGGAGTGCTGCCGGGTCTATGTTTGCTTTCACATTGTCTTATAGTCTGCGCCGCTGACCTCTCACATATCGTTAAAGCGGTGTGGGTCTACTGTCACACCTGGACAAACCGGCACGTCAGTCAACATCGGCTACAGCACACAAGACGCGCTGCCGTCGAGGAATATTCACATTTCAATGTCGGTACAGACCGCACCGCCGAAAAATTAAAATTATAGATAAACGAGAAGCGATCATTTATAATCTCATAATGTTTACATAGGGTGGGACCCACAAGAAATAAATGCTTTGATATGTCTTAGACGTGTTTATTATACAAGTGGCGACCGTGCGTTTTATTTATTGTGGGTGGCGTTCCTGGATGTCCGCACTGTCGTCGAAACGAGTTCACTTATGATAAAATTTACACACTAAAATGAAGACGTGTCGACTCGTCGGCGATTGGGCGCTCGCGGCGGGCTCTGCAAACACACAAACAAACGAACATGGCAAACGACAGAATAGATAACCGCGAGACCCGCACCGGCACTGGCGACCCTACATCTGCAACACTACACACACTGAACAGGGCACATGCCACATACTCGCTACACTGTTACACACACCATATATACCGCTTCTCAGTATCTAACATTTATTTATAATGTATTCAATATCATGCAATGAACTGAAAAAAATGTTGACAAAATTAAAACATGCATTGAACTAGTATGCATATAATCTATATATTATATTATCTATTTATATCTATGATTGAAACCAAAATCCTGTAAAATAAAATATATAGAAGTTATTCATTCTACATTCATGGCTAACAATTATTTACATGAATAACAGGGGTAACCTAACAATAAAAAATAAAAAATATACTGTAAACATGCTTGCCATATTACAAAATGAAGCAAGACATACATCAAAATAAACAAATAATAATAAAACAGCACTTAAGTTGTGTCAATTGGTAAGTTATAGTAACAAATAGCGCCTTTTTTTGTGGATGTTGTTGTTCACACAATTAAAATGTACATAATAATCTGTTTTACCCATGTTCAACCAATAAAATATTTGAATTTCAAGTTGTAACGTGCGGACAGTATGTTACAAGTGAATACACACACATACAACACGTTTAGTTTTACGAAATATTTCATTGAATTGTATTGGTTCTGAATTCACAAAAAAAAAGAAATAAACAGTTATAATAAACAAATAAAAGCAACATAAATATGTAATCACAATCCAGTCTACTAACTTGAAACATAACCCAAGTTATCATGAATGTATTAAATTTGTATCAATTTTCCACAATTTTAAATTTGCATAGGCCTAAGCGGACTATAAAACTGAACATGCTTAGTTCAAAAACCTAAGGACCCTTTGTTTTAGTGGGGTATGTAATCATTTGCATAAAACGAATATGTTAATTTTAATTTGGTATAAACACATATTGCATAAATCGATCTGTATTTAATAATTATTAGACATGACAACGAAATGCATGATAATTTCACCATAAACCATAATGTTCATAAGTTAAAAAGTAGATGTATTTTTGATTACTACTAATGTGGTCACAGCTCTAACCTAACCTAGTAAGAACAAATTGACTTAAAATGTATAATAACAAGAAATCGATCGATATGATAAGTGAGAGTTGTGTTATTTTTATTTGATTGTACAGGTTTTCCATCTTTCTGCGTTAGTTAAATTAAATTATGAAAAACGTTTTAATGTAAATGATACGTGTGCTGTTAGAGTGAGATATTCTCCAGAGGTTCAAGTGTTGCTTCTTAACATGAAATCACATGGCGGCGTTGATTTCTAACGCTTTCGAGGATGCTAGTTTCATACAACAAAGTCACGCTCAACTTTTCAAGTTTACGCACCGCCGCGTTTTAGTGGCTTAAAAACACAATATTTTTATTAATTCTTATCTATGTATTATTATTATTAGGGAATAAAGGCTTGTAGTACTATTAGGCCATGGGGTTGCAACCTGTCACTAATACACCGGTATTACTGTTAAACATCTTAGCCTAATTTGTGCAAAATGTGTTTACAGAATTATCATTTTTTTTTTTTACTTATTCAGTAATTCTGTAGCTCTGCCTAGCCCACTCTGGGAATGAAAGCGTGAAGGTATGTATTTATGTATTTAGATATTAATACATGAGGATAACTAATAACTAAAATATGACGTTACCTATGAGATTCTTCTTGAGGAGATCAATGTGCAGTAAACGTCTAGCAATAGAATAATCAACGTGCTATTGTGAGATCTGTGATCGAGCGTTAGTAAAAAACCATTGGTTTTGGGAAGCTTGCGAGGTTCCTGGGATTAGGTGATTACCCAGATATGACCTGCTTGTCCAGTGTAATGTTATAATTTGGCTTTTAACCAATATAAAAGGGACTTTACTTTCGTATCGTTGTTTTTTTTAAAATATATAATTCAAAAGCATTAGATAAAGCCATTGGCCATCTATCTTGCACAAATTTTTATCCAGTTAACATACCCAAAAATTAGACTACCCATATCTAAGTTAGTGCATTGCTAATTAGTGAATCGGTTTGACGCAAGGTAGCCTAGTTTGAATAATGTGTGGGCCTGTTTGATAAGTCATACTTATAAGGTATCCTCTCACAAAAACGTGCCAGTGTTATAATTGGATAGGTTGTCGGTCCCAACGATCGCGTAAGATTTAAATCCGCGAGGACGCGCCCTACTTCCTAAATTTACTTACATTCATGCAAGCTTGTTAAGTTAAAAGTGCTGGGGCGTGTTTTCGTGGATTGAAAACATAATGCTAGCGGCACGCCAAAAAAGCTGCAAAATGGGGTTATAAGCATGAAAATGGGTAAGATTGATCTTTAGGTCATACGAATAAAGTTCACTCGTAGAACATTAAAAAATAAAAAGGAGAGGACTTACGACGTCATCTTTTTTTTAATGGGATTTTTTAGTTTGTTCTGAAACTTATCGTGTGTGGTATCTAAGCCGATTCTAAAAATGTATCACATCATTATATTTTAGTCACTTGTTTTAAATAAAAATAAAAATCATTTCTATAAACCTACCAAGTTTGGGCTCCTGCAGATATGATACAGTTGAATAATTATTTGTAAAATATACCTAAAATGATTCGTAATAGCCTCATATCCAACCTCCGGAAAGCAATTTTGTAATATTTACATTAAATATTTTCAGAATGTAGTGTCATAACAAAAAAAATATTTTTTCCTCATACAAAAAAGATGACGTCATAACTCCTCTCCTTTTTTTTTTGTTCGTGCTCCGGGTCAAATTGATTCGTATGGCCTAAAGAGCAATCGTTCCGATTTTGATGCTTTTAACACCATTTGCAGCTTTTTATTGAATTTCGGGGTGAACCGCGCTAGCACTAACACTGTCCAGTGTGAAGGTACAGGTACTCACGTTCACTGCTGGTGGTCGGGCGCGGCGGCCGGGTACTGGTACTGGTAGGGCGGGTACACGGTGCCGGGGTACACAGGGTACTGCTGGTACTGTCCCGGCGGCATCATGCCGCTGGCCGCAGACGAGGGCGGCGTGGCGTTCTGCGCGGGCGCCGCCGACGGCTGCCCGGCGCCCACTGGCGCTTGCTGCTGCTGTCATAAACACACCAGAGGGTAGTATCCCCTAATCGGCTATTACTATAGCGAGTACGAAACACGGTTCTCACAAGGATCATGATCATCCTAAGTTGTAAAATAAGGTTACAAACTAAACGTTACAAATACAACGAGGTTATTTATATTATGTAAAATTATAAAGGGTGATAGGCACTATGGTCGGTGTCAGTTGAAATCGCTAAAGATGTAAAAAAGTCAGTACCGTTTAACACATAACCTCAAATTTTCATCGAGCGTGTTTTTGCCTAAAGAAACGTATAATTAATAGTTACTCAATCTTAAACTTAATATGAAAATGATAATCATATATCATATATATATATAAATCTTTAACAAAACCGCCATCTTCAAAAAAAGGCACATGATTATAGAGTTATAATGTTGGTTTGTTTACATCTTTGGCCATTTCTATTGAAACCGACCATACGTTTCGTGTAAAACGATGTTAATGTGTGGCTGGTGGCACTAACCTTGATCTTAATCTGCGCCTCGATAGCCTCGGCCTCCTTGAGCTTGCCGAGCGAGCGGTAGTACTCGGCCCACTGTGCGCTGTAATCGTTGCCAGGCTGCGCGCCAGGCCCGGGGCTGGGCGCGGGCGCGCCGGGGCCAGGGCCGCCCGGGCCGCCGGGGCCGCTGGGGCCGCCAGGGCCACCGGGCCCACCGGGGCCGCCTGGACCGCCCGGACCCCCGCCGCCTGTTACAATTAAACATTCAAATTATCAAAGCTGCATTCTATTTAGAGCCGGAACCGTGTAATTAGTTGTATTGCAACAACTTAACACTTTAACTGCTGCCAACCCGCTAGGCGAGTCCATTTTGTACGAATATCAGAGCTCTTGGCAATGAAAGTCCAGGAAAGGGACCATAATTTGAGTCGTACCTATAACCATTTAGTAAAAAGAGCTCAATCCCTAAATTAACGTATAAAAATGTATGCTCGTTAGTTTTACAAACAAATTAATAATAAACAAATGATTATTTTAAGTTTTTTTTTTTCATATTTTACTAGAGTATTATTTAGACTCACATTCAATACACCCATTCAAAAAAAAAAGATTTGAATGTATTGTGTAAACAAAATAAAAGTTTAGTGTGTTTTGGTGGTTTATTATACTATACCTTGTTGCTGTTGCTGTTTAGCCTGCTGCTCTATCGCCGCGGCCTCGCTCATGAGCCCCAGCGAGCGGTAGTAGTCGATCCACTGCTGCGAGTAGTCGGGCTGGCCCGTCGACGGGTTGATGTTTACTTGTTGCTGCTGTGGGAACAATGAGTCCGTCAACAACCATCACCCAATACTTTGAAGGAATCCGCTGAACAGGAACTTTGGATGAGACCGTTGATTAATTCCCGGACATACACATGACTTAGTTATGTATGACTTAGATGTTAGTTATATGAAAGGGTGGAAAGGAATTAAGCAAGAGCTTGTCATTAGTAATTACGAGATTCACTGGATTGGTAGTGCTTGAATATAGTCACATTACTTAGGTATGAATTTCATCAGCACCCAAGTGATGTTATATGAACAGGGTGTCCCTCTACATCCTAAAAAATAATCCTATTGTTTTCCCTGACTTTCCCTGACCAAAATACAACATTACTGACCATTTTTTCCCCTACGCATTTATTTTTATTTTTTGAGAATTGTGTCAAATTGTTTCTGATAATATAGGACTAATTTAGTAGTTGGTTCGATATTGTCGTCACGGAACGCGGGTATTTTTTTCATCTCAGCGAAGAGAAAGAGATATACCTAATAAAAACTTTCAATGAATACAGGATACGGGGCGACTGGTAACTCGACCAATTCCTTATAAAAGGGGTTACACTAGAGCTAATTTGCAATAATTGAACTGGTTTTCGAGTTAAGTTATTACATAATTTAAAAATCAAACAGTTTTTTGATCTAAAACTGTCAATTGTGAAAAAATATTTCACTTTGGGAACTAAAACTGCATTATCTAATAGCTGATGAGTGAGCAAATGCTCCAAACTAAAACACTTGACAAAAAACCAAAACCCTCAGAAACAAAATGTTCTTAAATCACAAGTCAAGGGGCATAACTCCAAAATAAAAAATGACACTTGGCGTACAAATTACGGTCATTACGGAAATGTAATAACTTCCCCAATTCATAGGCTTTCCAAAAAGGTGCAGTTGTCCACTTTAGTACATGTTTGAAAAATTAAGCTTATTAAACGAGCAGAAGGCGCGATATGAATTTAATTCGGAAAGCGATTGGTTTGGTTTATTGACATTCAAAACGTTACATTTGTAGGGCTTTGGTTCAAGTGAACACATTTTTTTGGAGTAACTAATAAAAATATAAATATAAATTAAAAACAAAAAAGCAGCAGAATATAAATTATTCAAAAAAATTACTGACTTGTCATTATACTATTATTTCTGAGATTTTGGAATTTTTGCCAAGTGTTTTAGTTTGAAGCATTTTTGCTCATTCATCAGCTATTGTTTTTTTTAAATAGCCAAAAAAAAAAAAAATTCGGGTACCAGTGATTTGAGACCCCCAGTTAACTGGGACAAAAGTATTGCAAATTAGCTCTAGTATAACCCATTTCAAGGAATAGTTCCAGTTACCATCATCGTGTATATAAAAAATCAGACTAATGTTCATGTTCTTTATATTTTGTTTCTCTGATAGACTAGTTACGCAAAAAAAGATCGTACATCTACTCTCCCCTCGTACTCGTACTCGTATCTGAGAGGTATACGTAACATCGTCATTAAGGGATTATACTGAAATAAAAATCGTTTAACTCAATTGTTTCAAATTTAAAACATCATTGTTTTAAATAAGAAATTGGGAAACTTAACATGTACATGATCATTTTTTATTAATTAAGAAAAATAAATACATTAAAAACGATCAAAAATATTAGAAACAAACTTCAGGGAAGTTGTTTTTTAAAATATTTTTTTGCAATCATATTTGAGCAAAAAATGAAAGACATACAATTAAAGAATTCGTAAAGAATCAATCTGGCCTACTAATTTAAAACAACTATCACACGAGTACCATAGTATTCCTAAGATTTTATTATACTATTATCAATTAAGGAATTCACAAGAATCAAACTGGCCCACAGTATTTTTGAAAACTATTAAAATTACGATTTTAAAACAACTATCATACGAGTTCCGTAAAATTCCAAATATTTTTGTTTAAAAATCACTGGGACAGAATTGATGTTTGTTGGAATTGATATGGGTGGAAAGTGTTATTTTCTTTTCAAAAGTTTTTTCCCTGGCCTCCCCAGAGCATCCCTGACTTTCACTGAACACCCTTAGCTTCCCTGCCTTTTCCTGACTTTCTAGAATGTGGACAACCTGATGAATATGAATATAATGATAGTTATGTATGAATGGTAACCTGCGGCTGCGGCGCGGAGTTGGGCTGGTGCCAGTGCGGGTTGTACCCCCAGGCGGCCGAGCCGCCGGGCGCGCCGCCGCCGTAGAAGTCTCCGCCGCCGTTGCCGTTCCCGTTGCCGTTGCCGCCGCCGCCGCCGCCGCCACCGCCGTTGCCACCCCCGTTATTCTCTTGTATGAAGTTCACGGGCTACATCGACAAACAAAATACTGGGTAAACAAACGAGCAGGGGTGAGAAGCAGATTTAATTTGTACACATTGTTTGTGAATCGTACAAACTTATCTTATTTATAAACGCACAATACGCTAGAGTTATTTTAGGATGCTTTGACACGTATAGTACGTATACACGTAACCTTTTAAGAAAAAGAGTCGCCGCATACTTCTAACTAAAATATAGGTTAAAAGGTTAGGTTTATAGTTTACATCGTAGTCTGCACAACCTAGTATTTAATTATGTGTTTACGTTGCAGCGTCTCTTCTCTCTAAGGTTATCTGAAAATGATCTCTTATAGCGATAAGAAACCCTGTTCTCTACCGAATATGTACCTATTTCATGTGTTTCTCTTTGTTTAGTGTTCAATAAAGTGGATTTGTATTGTTCATTTTGCGTTCATGGTTAATGGCATTTAACTTTTAGATTTTTAACTTCATAGGTTTTTAACTTTGTATTAAAATGGAATTCTAAAATGCTTCAATATGTATTTGTATGTGTGTGCAAAGTGTACATATGTCTTTTCGTTGCCGGAGATGAGGGAGCATCTGATGGTAAGCAGTCACCATAAATCATAAACATCAGCAATGCTAGGGGCTACACATCAGCAGAGCTAAGTGGTTGCCCTTCAATGAATACTCCTACCTTTTAAGCCGCGTTTAAAGGGCATGTAATAGTACTGAGGAAACACCGTGAAGGGAAGTTCATTCCATAGATTCAAGGTACGAGGAAGACACAACCTTTGGAAACGGACTCTATTCATTTTTAATGGTTTCAGGTATAATATAATAATATGATGAACTTTACTTCGGTGGTTTGATAGTAGGATGGCGCTGTAGGAACTAAGCTTAACAATTCCTCAGAGTACTGCCTGTGGTAGAGCCTATAAAAAAAGCAGAGATCCAAAGTCCCTTCGCAGCTCCAAAGGTAGGACTTTTTGTAATATATCGTATCGTAGCGTAGCGTGAACAGAAGCAGGTACAGTATAATGTGGTATAACGCACCATGCCGACTTTCTCCATAATGATGCGCTTGCAGTGGTCGACGGCGTCGGGGTGTCCGCGGATGTAGAAGGTGCGGTTGTTCCGGTCAGCGCCCTGCGCGCGCCGGTCCAGCTCGCAGTGCGCGCCCGACTGCGCGTTGATCTGCTTTATCACCTCGCCGCCTGCAACATACCACGTGTCACACTAGGGGCCACTGTTGTAGCTTTCGCGGCTTGCGATAAACCTAACGTTGACACAGTGGGCATGGATACCACCTATGTTCACAAATAAGATGCAACAATGCTGCTATGAAATTCTGGCTATGCGTCGTAAGAGCGCGATCATAGTGAAAGTGTCGGCTTTATACCAGATTTTAAAAAAAGTGTTGTTCTTAAACATACAGTACCAATTGAAACCGCGAAAAATGCGTTTCTTTTTAGCTAACTTCACCGTGTTATTGTGCAAATACAATACTTCCTTCCCCAAACATCTCCACCACGATTGGTCACTATTCGTACCCAGCAGCAGTAAGAAACATTACTCCAAGATGCAAGATGTTTCCGCGCCACCGGCTCTCATGAAGCTACATGAACTTAAGTTATTAGGTACCTATGTTAAAACGAACCTCTGCCAATGATGAGTCCGCACTTAACGTTGGAAACTGTGAAGGTGACCCGTATCTCCTGCGTGTCCTGCCACTGCTGGAAGTCGCCGCGGTCGCCGCCATTGCGCTGGCCTGAGCCGCCGCCTCCGCCACGCCCGCCGCGTCCGGACCGCACTTCTTGGTCTCGTCTCTGTGTCGCACAACGACCATTATAGTCCGATATCGCTATATAGTCAAGGACTCAAATATGGTATAGGTATCGGAACGGAAGTTGAGGTGATAGATTACACACACTGCTACGGAGAGTACTGATGGCAAACAAGTTAGTGAATTATAATAAATGAATTGATGAATGTGATAATTGTATTACACAACTAACTGCGCAATATTTCTATAAGTATCTAATAACAACAGGGGAAATGTGTATTAATAATCAGACTGCTAAAGAGCCTTTAAAAAAAGAAAACAAAGTACACACAAAGCATTTAGATCTAATTTCTTTCAAAATGGGTAGTGAACAAACGTACAATACTTATTAAGTAAAGGTTTAGTTGACGTCAATCTAACAGTTCGTTGTTGATGTCGGTACCGGCACCAAAAACAACACGGATTTCAAAAATTCCGCTCACCATACATGAAATGAAACTGTGAGCGTGACTTCAACTTACGCTCTGATACCTATACTAACCAAACTCAAATATTTGTGCGCGGCTCTATTATCATAACATTAAGACCGAGAACGTATTCCGCTACCATATTTTAGTCCTTGAACAGTGGTCGCAACGTTTTCTCTTTGTAATATAATTACATGCCCCAGACGCCGGGATGGGATGCCGACGCGAAATGTATAAAGAGTGGAACAACTCACTGACAGACGGGGGTTAGCGGCGCGATAATCAGCCGACGAGTCCGGGCGTTCAAAGGACTAAGGAGTAGACAGGATGAAATTTATTTAAAGGTGACACTTGCGAAAGGGCGAACGTTTCGATTCACGCCGTCATTGCTATTTAATAACGATCGGAACAGGTTAGTGCTAATTTGAAGTGATCGCATTAGGTAGTGCATTTTGGAGTGAATGTTCTTCAATGCATGTAAACATTACTATGATAACTGATATTGATTTTATTTGTTTTGTAACTATGGTTTTTTTTTAAATGCTTATGCTTACTGAACATTAATGACAATGTATAATCCTTACTGAATAAAGAATTATGAATTTTTCATTAAATATAAATTTATTATAATGAAATAACACTTAAATATCTAATTCTTCGACAGATCATGGGATTACAAGTTTATAAGCCATACATCCATATAAAGGTAACGACTCATATGCCTTGAAAATGCACCACTTTATCCGATCACTGCTAATTTGTCTAAATTTGCTGCATATTTATTAATGTGAAAATGTAATAGGAATTGTTATATTAACGATAATGTCGTCCCATGTTTATCACGCGTATATAAATATGCGTCAAGTTTCAGCCAATTAGCACAACCTATTACGATTGTCAATAACATTAGGTGAAAAAAAACATGGGCAAATTATAATAAAAACAAGGAGCACTGGAAGTTTAAAAAAAAAAGGGATTTGAGATTAGCGACCATAATGGTTGCAAACAGGGTGTTTTCTGGTCACGCTTCAGTAAGTAGCCTCCAGTTTATCTAGTACCTGGTTTCTTTATGATTTCTTAATCTATGAGATAACATCCTGCTGGGTTAAACCTTGCTAACTCATTCAACAAATCATCACTAGACCCCATTATCGGAGGGACAATTTAGTAGCTGAACATTCTTAGGCAAGGGTAAAAATATTTATGAAGTCCATATTGATACTCTTACTTCTTCTTTACAATTAGGTTTATATACAATTTTTAGACAATAAAATAACATGTTTTTTTTGTTTTCCATTATAATCATCAGAATGTCATCAGAAGCAGAATCTGCTATCAGTAGAACAGAAACATTGTGGTTACTATTTCACAAATGTTCACAGTAACAATATTACCATTTTTCATAAAGTGAGCTTAGTCATGTCATGTTTTACAAAACATTTTATAGTCATGCAATAAAGAATTTGACTTTGATTTTGAAAATAAACACGTTTAATTTTTTGTCTGAGACTTTATTTCTAAATTATTTTTACCCATTCCTAAGAACGTCCACCCTCCAAATTGCTATTCCCATATCCGATAACGGGGTCAAATCATCACATTTTGTAAAACCCAGTCTATCTGCTACTGAAAACTACACCAATAGAAACTCGATTTCGAAAAAGGTTTATTGCGTTTTTTTTGAAGATTTTTATATGCGGCATAAACTTTGTCCCTCTCAGTCAAGGCAAAAAAGAAATAGACCGTGCCAAATTTAAAACCCAAACCCTAAAAAAATAGTAAATTCAAAGATCCAAACAAATCATAGAAAAATAAAAAACAATTAACATCAAACCCATGTTATTACATTTAAGCTTCTGAGAATATTCAAAATATTTGGTATTAACATCAGCAAAAACGGCTGGTAGAAAATAATAATAATATTGGAACGGATTGATTTATTTAGTCATGGATAAACTTGAAAATTAGGTTTGTTCCAAAAAAAATGCTAGTTTCAGAGGGTATATGTGAACCAGTTTGGCACGGACGACGTCACGGCAAATTAACGCTGACTGAAAAGAACCGATGATCAAGTCAATTAATTCTCCAAAAAAAAATCTGTTAAATTTTAGATAGTTTAGTGCCCAGCCCATATTTTTAACAGAAAATAGATACCTACTTTCCATAAAGCCTTTAATAGGTTTTTTCGAGTATAAGAAAAATAAAGAGATCCCAAGGGAATGAGTTAAACGAACTTAAGAATAAAATACAATAATTTTGTCCCGATTCATCTTTCTACAAATACCGAAAAAGGTACCCAAAAAGTGTTTAATTTTTATTAGTTAGTACTTATAGAAAAATTCAATAAGTGTAGTATTAAGTATTAACAAACCGCGACTAGAACAGCATTCAGGACATATTGTGGGTTTTTCTATACATGAAATTACATTATATTGTCAATGGTAGTAGAGTGCGCAGAAAAATGAAAATACTTATTTCGGTTATGATACGTCAAATTATATTACATAAATAAAATAAAATTATAATATAGTTTTTTAATTATGAAAAAAATACAAATGTAATTGCTATAGTCATAATTTCTCGGCACCACCCGCTTAACAAATTAAGTGAAAAATAATGTCAAATTTGTCAAATATGATATTAATATTTTTTATATGACAAATGACACAATATTTACCAAGTATAGAGTTAAAATATGTAGTGACTGTTTAAAGCATATTTTGTAAATAGTCTATACGTGTCTGCACTTAAAATATGCAGTTATCATAGATTGACTTACGATTATATTTATTAATCCTAAGTACTGTTGTGCTAACGGTACTTTCGAATCCTATTCTAATCGCGGTTTGTTATTAACACCATAATACCCGTGAAAATAAACACGCGAAGATAGGGCATGCACAACACAAGTGATAGTTAAAAACTTGCTCTCACTTGCGCTTCGCGTTGGTGTGAAACCTGCACACAGTAGCATTCCATTACATAATTTACTCCTAAAATATCAATTGCTTCTTTTGTCTACCAGAGCGGCAATGGGCAGAGAGGTTTCCTATAATGTTCGCTCCCCACTCCTCAGCCTGCTTGATGCGGCTTTTTTGCTTGCGCTTACCGATTTTAATTGAGTATGATGATCTTTTAAATACTGGTTTTAGTACTTGTAGCATACTGGGCTTGATAATCTGCTATCGATTTGCTAGGTTATCCAATATGATCACATCAAAAAGATGCACAAGGGAGTGAATAATGTGCTTTTATTGAAAATCCTTATTCTGTAAGTAGGCCGTGGGTACTTTTACGTATTGGATGTGATACTGTCTCATATCACTGCCCATCCTCGTCTTTACTATTTCGCTGAGCATTGTAATTAAAAATGAATAAAATATACACTTACGTTGACGCTGGCGATTAAGTCTTCAATCATTTGTCTCGCTTGGTCCACTTGGTGAGGCTTCCCTTGTAGGTAACATCTAGAGTAAGAAAATTACACCTAGTATAGGAATCTTCACGCCAATTCGCCATTGTAAATATGCTGGCAGATTCGATTTTTGTATGATTAAACTACTAAAACTGTTTCAAATGGCTTTGATGTACAAATAAATGATATAATGAGTCATTGTTAAGAGAAGAGAAGCGGTAGTAGACCACATAATGGTCCAGATTTTAAAAAGAGGTTCCATAGTGGCAGAGATTTATCCAGAATAGGGCAACAAAGTAGAAAAAGCATAAAGTAACGTTATATCCAACAGCTAACAAAAATGCCGATGAAAAATTAAATGCTGGTCTGTAACAGAATAGTACAAATGTGTGACCTAGAAGTTTTCTACATCTTTATAGCTGGCCCAAGTTGACCTTTATCTCCCGCATGCCACAGATCACGAGAAGGTCCAGCTTATGGTGGTCGAGCTATAGCCCCTGGTGCCTACCTCTTGTCTCCGGGCCCGTCGTCGCGCTCCTGGTGGAACTGCACGCGGCAGCCCGTCTCCGCCTGGATCTTCTTGATCATGTCCCCACCGCGCCCGATCACGACCCCGACGGCTATCTTTGGCACTAATACCTGGACGATAAATAAGTAAATTAATCAAAATTCTACTTCAAGACAAATTAAATGGGAGAGACACCACATGGGATAAGTTAATTGTGGTTTTTAATCTATCGTTTCAAATATATTGTTTACTAGTAATACAGAGTTTACACATGTTAACACAGACACCACCGAGATGCAATGATTCTAATAAATAAAGAAACTACATCTAAGACCGTTGACGGGTTAAGCCCTAAGTGACGACAGAGAAAAATACTTCAAACGCATGTAAATGACACCCCTCTTGTACCAGAGGATATATTAATAATGTGAACAGTGAGTCTACATCTGCGAACTGTGAAACCGCCTAGGCACCTACGTCTCTTCCATACATGTCACATAAAAACCAACTCGTGTACGGTCGCAGTGGTGCAGTGTATTTACCTCGGATGAGTTGGTGGCGAGTCCGTTGCCCTGGTCCTGCGGCGAGTAGGCGTCGTCGTAGGGGCGGCCGCCGCCGCCGCCACCGCCGCCCGCGCCATCCTTATCGGCCAGCAGCTCGAACACCAGCTGCTTGGCGTGCTCTACCTTGCCAGGGTCGCCGGAGATCCGGAGCGGCTTCTCCTGGACGATACGCTCAGAGTTAGCGAACCCGTGCAGATGACTAGTACGCGCGTGGCAAGCGTTTTAATCGCCGACGTTGTTAACAACAATACCATCGACATAACGGAGATCACTTTCGGAGGTGATATCTACTTAACGGCCCAACCGATTTTCATAACACTTAGCTAAGAATCATCCTGATTAAAATAATGTTATTTTTTTAAAAAAAAACCGCGTCCTCATCGGTAATCTGTTTAGGAGCTACATTGCCACACAGACACACACATTAAAGTTATAACAATGCCATTTTTTCCAGTCGCTAAAAATGGTATAAATAGAGTAGTAGTAAGCGGGAGCCAGACTTATAAAAGTGATTAGTGATTAAAAAGCTGTAAAATCAATATTAGTATATGTTTACGTATATGAAATTGCTGCCGGCTAGGGGGACCTACTACATCATACCGATCTAGATATACAGCTAATATTACAAGAACTCTATGCATGTCATGTAGGCTATCTATCATTCACCCATTTCTATCTCTTTATTCAAGTTATTTATGCTGAAGGTGAAGGAACCAACTTAATAAGAATAGGCATACAAGGATGTTGTTGCAGAGCTATTGTTATCTAGAGGAGAGTTAGTTATCTGTAGGAATATTAACTCGTGTAGAGTTATAAAAAGAATTTTAAAACTTACATATTCTGTGTTAGGTCCGTCTTGAATAACCACCATTTTTGCTCCAGACTGTTCCTGCAGCTGTTTAATGGTTTTGCCGTTCTTGCCGATTATAAGACCCACTTTGGGGCCGGGGAGCATCACTTCCTCCTGTTAAACGAAATTATAACTTAACTAGTTGTTTCACAACACACACACTATAAAACTAACATGAATCTAAGTAATGTCTAGGGTACGCAATTTTCATAGCATGGTACGACTAAAAAGACATTTGGAATCGACATTAATAGGATGTAACCTCGCCTCATACTAATACTCGTACTCAATCATTTATGGGATTCCACAACTTAATTATAAAGAAAATAACGATATTTTTTAATGTTCCGTATTGTCTTGACATATTTGACATTATATTTACAGTGTTTCCAGTTCTCGGTGGCTTGCCCCCCGCACAAATAGACGTTGCGCGGCTGCGTCAATGAATGCAGTCAAGTACCTTCCTACCCATTATGATCCTATTACTTTTATGGTAATTAAATAAAAACACTTAAAACGATCGTCTTTTTATTCACATTAACGCAATAAATAATTGAGTACGAGTATGACGCGAGTCTTACCTTGCTATAAAAATTCGAAACCTAGTAATGTCTTTAGACTCGTAAACATTAATTATTAAGCAATAAAACGTCAACCTACTGTTGCTTCAAGCATTGTGATGTGAAAATGAGTGGAACGCGTAACGGTCACGTGTATACTCGTTTACGAATCGCGCCGGACTGACTCCACCAGTCGTGATGTGGTAGGGAAAGAGGGTAGGTTTAGGTGAATTCAAATAAGGTATGCGGGTAGTTACTACTGTACTCTTATTTTCAAAGTCAGCGTCATTTAAAATGGGCAAATACAACACACACACAAACACATTCTCATTGAAATTGTACTTGAATCAATGTGTATAAATTATTGAAATAACCTTAATTGATTTTTAATAGTACATGATTATGAAGTAATAATGGTAACGAATCCAAAGTCAATATATAATCTGTTTTTGAATCAGAAGACATCATAGACAAAATCAAGTGATATTACCGTGAATTTGCTTTAATTTGCTGGTCAGGGTACTTCTATTATTCTTGGTAACTTTAAAATCGGTTTTAAAAATAAGATGAAATGCTTATTTATCATAGGATTGGCAGTTGTGCTAGGACTGGTATCTACCCAATACTGGAAAATATCGAAGGTTGGTTCTTTACGGAGACTACAATTTTGTTTGGCCGCTTGCCTACTAATCCTGATGGGTAGTTGGTTACTGATCATGATGAAAAATACTTAAAGCGAATTGAATTATTTTTAACTACATTAAAACGAAAAAATCGTTGGTTTTAGTTAGGATTCGAACCTACATCTCTGGCTATCCAGGCCGATGCAGGCCCATTTCCACTTATGCGCTAGACCCTACATAAGCTCCACGAAATTAGTAATCTTTTGACTTTTTCACTCTGATGGTAATTATTTTTGTACATAAATTTAAGTAATTTTTAAGAATATAACCGAAGCCAGGTACAATTTTTTTTCAAGGGTCCCGTTCCAGAAACGCTAATTGTGTATGTTTTACCGTTTAATCGGATACCAATATTGGCGGCAAAATGAATGATGAAAAAATATTTTTAGTTTAGAGTCCTAGTTTTTTTTTTAAATATCTAGGCCCTGTGTTTAATCTATATGTATAAAAATTAATCCCAGTTTCCCTTGGTCACGCTGTAACTCGGTAATGGCTCGGGCGGCGCCGGGTACGGAGAGCCTGTTTATAATAAAACAAGTAGCCTATACTATAATAACCATCGCAACAATCGATAGGACACCTCATTTGCCAAATCGATTAATTGGGTGGATCAACTTTTTGTTGTTGTTATTCTGTCCCGTAAGCCAGGAGACAAAAGTGATAGAGTTTCTTAGAAAATTGTTATAATATATTTTTTCTAGCACACTCATGAGAAAGGCCCTAAAGGAATAGGTTTATAATAGCCAATAAAACTGATTTTTAGTGGACTTTTAACCTTTAAAATTAAAGTTTTAAAGAGTGACCCAGGAGACGTCACCATGGCAACAAGCTACAAAGAAAAGTTGATTGACCCAATTACGAACGACGCTTGAGTGAAACATCCATACATACAAAAGGTGATAAAATTTTGGCATTCAAAAAAGGAATTACATTGAAGATCAAGAATAAAACGTGAAACGGGACATTTTTTATACTTAAATGGTAAAAAGTGACTTCCCATGTTTTTTCCAGCAACTTTTGGCTCAATAGTCCTTCCAGGCGCGCATCGAATAATGTTAGTTTATCGTTACTGACCGTAACGGCGAGACCGCCGCCACCGCCGCCTTGGCCTCCTGGGCCGCCGTTGCCGCCGCCGCGCATGGGTGGGCCGCCCATGTCGCCGCCGCCGCCCATACCCATGCCCATGCCCATGCCCATCCCGGGCCCATCCTGGTGCTGCGGCGCGTTCTCCCGCCCGCGGTGGTTCACTATCTGGTTCACTAGCTCCCTGGAAAGTAGCTGGATTGAATACGGGGTTTAATACACGTGGTGATGCACTGTGGGGTAAAAATCGGCTTCATAGTAATAGAAACCGAAGTTGTGATATTTTTTTCTTGAAATTGTTTCTGTTAAACATATTTTTGCACTTCTATGGAAAAAAAGTCGCCTTTTTTTTGCTCGCTTTTCTTCTTCATAACTTAAGACTTAAGAGCTATGCATTTGTCGGTGTCGGCTCTATTTTAATCATGGAAAATTGATTTCAGTCAATTCGAAGGAAAAACTGGAAGGTTGTAATTATTTTTTGTAATGTTTTATGGCGAGCCAATATGAAAAATCAATATTACATTTCTGGTATACTATAAAATACAGTTATATCCTGTCGGGCAGTTTGGTGAAATTATTCTTGATTTACTGACATGCTCAAAAACTTAATTGGTAAACGCATTTTTTTAAATAATTGAATCATTAAACCATTTACCAATATACATTTTAAATAATGGAATACCCACAAATCATATAAATGACTTGCAAATGTTACTAATAAGCGTAATTATTAGATCGGAATTTTTAAGAGGGAGGTTACATGCCCCGTATTTCATTAATTCAGTCCGTCAGTCTGGTCAAACTTTGACTGACGCCAGAATGATGGATGGTTCGAACGGATATTAGACTGATAAAACGTACGCCAGTCATCGTTTAGAGGGAGGTTACACGCTCGTATTTCTTCAGTTGAGTCCATCCGCTTGGTCAGAATGACCGGAGACGGAGAATGATCGTCTAACCACTCTAACCCACGGACTGACGGACTGATGTAAAATATCGGCGTGGGTATTTAAAAAGTATTTCTACCTGTTTTAGTATTTACCTGCAATTCATTTAACTAACGAATTAACGTTTTGGCTGTTATTAGCAGCAAATTTAAAGCGAAAACTAAACAAAGAGATGGTCGTACAAAAGTGAACCGGCAAGGCATAGCGATGATGGGAATATTTGAATTGCCGTCCTTGTCTAACATGTATTTTTGCATATTACATTCTCGTGATGTTTTGCAAAATCCCGGAATCCCGGAACTTATATTATTAATATATATTTAAGAAGCAGACTCCATATTTACTTCGTTTTTTCGGGGAAGTCACCAACTTTAGGTAAATAAGCATTGGAATTTCCTATTACTGTTAATGACACTCATTTATGAAGAAGCTACTTCAAGAACAGAAAAATATTACGACTTCGGTTTCTATTTCTATGAAAGCCGACTTTCAGCCCACAAAAAATGTGTCCCCCAAACAATATTTTTGACTACTTTGTCCGCTACCATATATTTGTTTTGGCTGTCCATGAAGTTTGTTTTCTGTTGGCCTAATTAGTGAATAGTGAAATTTGTCGAGCAAGTAGTTTTTATAACAGTGCATTTAGAGATAAATCTAATTATGGCGGCTTTGTCAGAGAATGTATTGGAGTCTCTATCATAGAACTTTATGATAGAACAAGCGATATTAAACTTGGGATATTTATTGCACAAAACCTATTGATGAGAAAAACATGTAACTACAGAAAAGTGGTTCTTATCTTTAAGATATTAACCGCCAGTTTCACAATTGACAAGTAAAGCATATTTTGACAGATAAATTTAGCCCCTTCCATTTGTTAAACTCGAAAATGGATAAAGAGAGAGCCAACTTTAAATGGCAGATAAATTACTCTTTTCAATTCTGAAACAGGCCCTAACAATTATACAAAATCCAAAATAAATCAAATATCTTAAACAAAATTATCGTTGATAAGTACAAATGCGATCTTTGACAAGTACAAATTTATTTTTAGGTGCACTATTTTTAATATTTCTATAATTGACTAAAGAAAAATATCTGAAGACTCCACCGCACTATTATCCTAACACTATGATGAATACCCTGATTAAAGATATTAATTTACAGGTATGAGGTCTCCACTTGTCTGCTTTTACTGTTTACTTTTGCGGAGTGTATAATCACTTCCTACTTTGTGGAAAAGACTTTTTATACAAAACAGAAGGAGGCTCACTGCCTTATTTACTAACTATTTATTTACTGTTTAGATTAGTGAACTACTCCATACATCGTACATATCAAACCTACAGGTTTCAATGACTTGACGTTAAATATCTACTTGACCCAACATATAGGTAATGAATAAGCCCATGTGTTCCGCGACCAACGTTTTTATACCCCAACATTCGGCTCCCCTCTACAAGTTTATAGTTACACGTGAACCCCAACAACACTGAACTAAGAAACTCGTACCTCCTAAAAGGCAGTAGGTCGACCCCCCCAACTTCTAGGCTTGAATGCATGTCTCCCTCCCTCCTCTCATCATCTCGGTAGGCCGTAACGGCCATCAGCATATTCCTTTCGAGAAAATAAATCTGCTTAAGGCACTGTTTCTCAACCTGAGACGACCCCAAAAGGAGTCCCAGAGATATCTACGGCGACTATGCATTGGCGAGAATTAGGGGGGTCGTAAATGGCCTTTTGGGGGTTCGAACATGTGAGGTTGAGAAACGTTGCTTTAGAATAAAAGGGCTTAAGCTCATTCTCGACAGGTTACTTGAATTAAAATGGGACGTTGCACACAGGTCAATTCCAAGGATCAAACAGTGTCAAAAGTATTAAAACTAGAGATTTTTCGATTTCAATCAGTCTCAAAAATAACAAACACTCACCATCTAGTAACAAGAATAAAATGTTACAGATACTTTCGACACCTACTATACTGCTTACCTGTAAAGTTTTCTGCTGTACATGACAGTTACATAACTCTCCTATAAAAATATGGGCATGCACTAGAAATGCAAAATATATGATACTGAAAAATAATTCATTTTGCAATGAATACTTTGATGATTATAGCTTTACTTGTTAATCTTATCATAAAAATTATGTAAAATGATGAATGCTGCAAAACCAACAAAATATTTGTGAGTAAAATGTTAGATCACTAATGATTGACATATTTATTAAGTTACATATCTAAAGATTTCAACTAACCTGGCTCTAGCGATGGCTTCCCTGGATCCAGTGAGGGTGCACACACGGTCTGGCTGTCCCCCGGAACCCGGTGCCATTTGTATTTTACACCCAGACTCAGCTTGCAGCCGGGTAATCTGCTCACCGCCACGACCAATGACTGTGGACAATTACAGTGATGCTGCACATTCACGATTTATTTTGCAAAGCATAGACATCAAGTCAGAATGTAATTAATACTATGGAAGGCAAAGTATAACATCTTTCCTTTGAAGACCAGATATCCATGGGCTGCAGAGACCACTTACCAGATCACCCCCATGCTTGTTTGACTTCTGACTCTGTATCCTAGAAAAAGCTATTGAGGGTGCAGACTTGCAGTTATTGAACTTACTCAATCCAACCATCTTGTCAGGCACACGGATGTATTCGTTAATAGTCTGGTCTTGCATCAGGCCAGGCGGGCCGGGGGGCCCAGGCGGGGGCGCCGCTGCGGGGTTTGCTGCCGCGATGCGCGCCGCCGCCGCCGCCGCTGCCGCCGCCGCAGCTGCGTTAGCACTAAAACAAAATTATCCCTTGATTCTACTAAAAATATTTAAAATATTGGTACAATGGATTTTTGAATGAAGGAGACAGACAATTACCATGTCTCACACAGTTAAAATAAATCAGTTTAAAGAAGTAGTGAACCTGTTGGTATATTTTTAAATTGGATAACTACTGAGGATCATTGAGGATAGATACTTGCAAAGAACAATGCCAGGTTTTCATAGAAGCTTTGGCCTAAGAAAAATTGTCACGGATAATTATAAAATTGGGTTTATTTGATGTAGAAAAATATTTAAAACAATGCTGTGGTGTTAGTTTTTCTGAAGAACTTGTAAAAAAAAACTTTAGAAATAATCGTAACAACACGTTACTCGCAAGATGTCTTATTTACAAAGTATCTCAATAGATGGCTCTGTCGTGCTTTACGATAAGAGATTATATCATCGCAGGATATAAACTAAACCAATTACGTTGAATCCGAACGCGATTTTCCAAAGATTTAAGCGTTTTTTCCATTTAATAATATGTATAATCGACTCATTGTTAGACTACTCTTCAGGGATATCTTATAGAAAATCCACTGGCTAATGCTGTGTTGTCTTGCTGACATTAAGTAATAAAGTATATCACGAAAACGAATTCTAACATCATTTGAGCTTGTTAGTTCACAGGCCTCACAGCTGTAGGTACAAAAATACCAAAATATTTTAAACAACTTAATTACTTCAATGCTTTTACTATGATGTTGATAGTCTTCTTCACTGTGGTCTCCTCTTGAGGCGCTGGTACAAATTAGAATGTGTAAAAGTGCCCGTGGGCTACTTACAGAACATACATCCTTATCCTTATTTTTATGTATTAGCAAAATATAGTTTTATTTTATTTTATTTCAAAAATAAGTTAGTGAGTTTGTGATAAAACCTCAGTATCTATGAGGTTTGCTAGTAGGCAACACCTAAAGACTATTTCCCGTTTCTTATGTCTCGACACGACACTGTTTCCGTTTATTGATCGTTTTGCTATATGTTAATTATAAATATTTTTCATACAAGTTCCCTAAATGTGTAAGTAATAAAATACGGAATTTAAATCTCATACAAAACAGGTCATATCAACACGCTTCGTATCCGCAGGCTATTTTGTATAAAGTGTTTTAAGCCGAGATCAGGCATTGTCCTTTTTTATCTTTAGATAGCTTGCTCTTGAACTGTGTACTGTTTTTGACTATGGCCTCTGCATACAGTGATATACTTGAATATGACTGTGGTTTGATCAACACATGCACAATATATCGCAATTGCAACTCTACAATTGGTGCATTGATGAGCAATTACCCATTAAAGACCAAATGTAATGACATAATAAAAATTAGGTAAGTGATTTCAGACCTTAGATGACTGACTCAAGGTTCAAAATTCTATGTGTGATGACAACAGAAGTTAAGTGCATGCAAATATGAACAATCTAAATAAAATAATGCCTGTCACTGTGTCACTGACTGCACTTACACCACCAGAGTCAAATACATATACAATATCCCAGCTCTACTCATTTATTTATTGTTATAATTACAACTATAGGCTTACAGTTATAACCAAGGCGCCTTAAATCTAGTAGAAAAATATTTATAGACATTTATTTATAGAAAAAATCATTATTAAAAGGCCACAGGATCAGACGCCCCCTTGGTCCACCACTGCAATACTGTGAGTCTGTTGCACTAAGGTGTGCATATAGATGGTACCGAAAGACAGGATAAAGGATGGTGTAATAAATATTCCAGATCATGAGACTATGGACCTAAATTTAGTCTAAATGCATTCAGAAGTTCATGTATATCCTCACAAACCTTCACATTCATGCTAAAACCAGGATAATATGTAAAAAGTACATCATATTTTGTTTGTAGTAAGGTTTTGGGTCAATGGTATTAATTTAGAATTATAGACAATGAAGTATATCAACATTTGTGTGCTCATACAATTTTAATGGCATTCCAAGAATGAAATTAATTTATATTTTAATAAAAATATTGCTTCATTTTAATCATCGGAAAATATTATTTACGAGACGATCACCAGATTAACAGGAAATTAAGCTGTGACCCACACACTTCTTACCACAAATTTAGGATATGTTTTACCTCATTGCTGCGTGTTGCTGTTGATAAGCTGGGTCAATAGAAGCTAATTTCTTTGCGCTCGGCTCAGATCCGTCTTCCAAAGGTCTCTTGCTACCACCACCCTCGATTTTAGCAGCAACCTAGAGCCAAAACGTATTTTGTCAAAAGTCATAATTCAAACTTGGAAAATCAATACTAATCAACAATGTGAACACTAAATAAGCAAATATAATACATTTAAATACCCTCTATTGTTACTAATAGCACAAAAAACTCCACGAGAAAGTCAATGGAATAAGTAGGTTATAGGTAATCTCAACGTTTTTATTTTACAACAGAAGTAACCCGCCAAAAGAAAAGAGGGTTGATTATGTCAAAAAGAATACAACATGCGTCGCGGATAAAGGAGGTAAACACACATTTTCTCAAAAACTATGCAGACGTTACTTATACACCAATAAATAAATAGCTACATTATGAAGCTTGTCTTACCAATTTAGCACGTTGTAGAGCAGCCGCAAATCCCGCCGGTTGGCTATTGTTTTGAAGCGTAGCCATAGAAGAATAATCACTCATGTTTGATTTAAGTACACATTCAGTCGTTATACGGCAGCCATTAAAAAGGATCAAATAACCCAAAATAAATTTATTCGCTTGTCGCAACTCGCGTCGCGAGAAAAGACGCGGCGAACCACAGCCAAGAAAAGTCTAGGAATAGGTGTTTTATTATGCCCTTGCAGTAGTTTGGAGTTTATAAATGATTTATTCAATGATCGCAAGTGAATAAGTTACAAAGAATGTGGTTCGTTTCTTTTCAGTTATTATAAATTAACTTATGTGAAGAAAAAAATGTATTTATTAATTAATATCATTATCGACAATATTAGCACTATTTATCCAAAATGACATGGGCCGGCCCTGTAAATAACCCAAAAAATAAATGTCTATGGTTTACGCGATGCGTTTGGTTCTTGCAGTGTTATAAATATTTTTAGTGCATCGTAAAATTTAACCACACCAAAGTTCAGCATGATTTTAAAATGAATTGTATACTATCCCATTCTTGCTTTTCTATAATTTGTTTATTTATTTTAAGCAATTCAAGATTTTAGTACTACCTTAACTAAAACACCGTTTTAGTCATTAAATCTTAAATTTACATGTATAAAGAAATATTAATAGATTTTTCTTTCGGAATTATTAGTTTGGTTATTTACAGCTTTTTTTACAGATACTCTGTTAGTTGATGGCAATTATTTCAGGCAGAAAATCCTGAGTTTTCCAAAATATAACTCTATTATGTTATTTGTTAACTACTACCTGACGTATTAATTTTCTACACTTTAATATTAAAAGTATGAATGTTTTAACAGAACTTCCCAAGAGGAGAAAACAATTCACAAAAACATCTTCTTTTCTTTACCAAAGCTATTCTATAGTGAGCATAGTTCAAAACATTCGCATTTTATTTAATGCAGCGTTTCCTAATCTTTGATTCCTTCAGCCTTTTAGTAATGTTATTATTGTTATTGGAGAATTATTTTAAATCCGTTTAGTTTTAATTTATAACTATTATTCTATTACTTATATTATAAATTTAAATGTCTAAGTAATATTATAATATTATCAAATTAATCTAAATAAATCAATACCCGCTAATAAACAGAATAAACGTAGGTAATTGGTATCGAAATGTTAACTAAACGCAAACACTTTTTTTTAATGGGTGCGTGCATTTGTGTTGTCCGGTGTTTGAAGACGCTTTGAATTCGCTTTCAATTTCTTCGTAGGAAAAATGTCGGGTGATACCGATAAAGCGAAAATCAGTGACAATCAGGTATAGTTGTGAAATATATTTTTGTATTATATTTCTATGCAGTGGTGCGCGTTTATTGAGAGTATTTTTAGTGGTGAAGTGATGTTATTTCCGTGTTATATCACTAATGTTTGTCTGCGTCTCAACATGGCTGACAGAACGTTTGCTTCCCGCTAAACGCGGGAACTGCGCCACGGAGGGTTGTGATATTAGTCAATATTTCGCAAGAAAAACTGTGAATGCCATCGTGATCAGTTATCGAAACTGATGTAAATGGGATTATTTTCAGGATTTCGCATATTTTCGCACCCCCGCCCCTTTGCATTTAGGTGCAAGGCCTTTGTTAAATGTACCACGATATATGTACATAATGACATTGATAGGAAATCCGCATGACCTTGGTATTTGGTTTTTTACGATTATTTTTTAGACGTAGAGTGATAATGTTGACGCTCCATCGAGTGGTGGGTTAGCGCTTCGCTATTTCAACGCGGAACTGGGCCGTCGATGTAAATAAACATGGTTTCTTTCGGGCCTATATTGCTGACCTCGGTCAATTTTTGCACCGCGTTCCTGGCGATTATTATGTTGTTATGTTACTATATCATAGCAGATAATAAGAAACGATGCAAACCGATTGACCCTAAAATTGGAGGCAAGATAATATTCGTACATACATACATAAATGCTATATGTACACAGCTGTATAGTTAAAGATGTATAGCTGCAAGATTACAAGGTGCCATAGAAATGTATACCTTGTGCGCTGGGCGTAAGGTCAAAGTTACAATGGCGGGAAATGAAAACTGACGCTTAGAATATTCAGGTGCAGATTTGACAATGATCGCCGACTGAAATGTCTGAATTGTGTTTCAAATTGTTACTTGTAGTTATTTATTATAGAAAATGGTGAAAATCTCCTTGTCTTTTTCTATGTTCGTTTTTAGGTTACCATTTATACCCTACTAGGCCTACCATTAGATCAGTAATCAAGGTTTGTCTAGGTTTTTTAGAAGACTGAATTAGATTTTGTCTGTTTCTTAAATGGTGGAAATTGCCTTTTCTTTTTCTTTTTCTTTTTGTATGTTCGGTTTTAGGATACCATCTTTAGCCTACTAAGGTCACACTTGTGTACATTATTTTAGACATTTAAACTTTATCAGAACATGTTTTTTTAAATATCTAATAGGCTTCCTTACAGATAAATGTACATAGAAATTCCAGAAATATTTAATCTATGATTTATTGTAATAGACCTAAAGGGGTCATACACAGATTTAGGTTAGCGTCTTTCCTGTGGACACCTGATGTTAACATTTGCTAATTTTTTAGCTGAACCCATATCCGCATAAACGGCGTCAGGTCTACTTTAGCCATATCAGATAAAAACATATCTTATATGCACACAAGTTTTTGACTATTTACCACAGGAAAGACAACTTTTGTTTTTTCGAGTGTGTATAACCTGTATATGCCAGGTTCTTTTTTTTTTTACCAGGGTATAAATTAATCACATTTGTTTTCTTAAAATATGTTTTTGTACTTTCACCAAATGTATATGATGTATCCTTTTGTATTAGGTACTTCAACCCTTTAGCATAGTATAAGCAATTAATTCTCTTACACAATAATCCCACATCTTAACAAAATTGTTTTTTTATATTATACTACCTAGTAACCTGCCATTGCCTCACCAAGGTTTAACCAAATAAAATATAGCCAAAGTTCACCCGGAATACCTGTACTTTTTAAATGTTGAAAGAATTGGTTGCATAGGTTTCGTGTTTCCAGGTAAGTCCAAGTTAACCAATGGCACATACAATCTTTCACAACTGATGTCTTGTATAAAGAATAACTCTGTCCCGGAAGTGGTTTATTTGTGGCTTAGGTGAGTCTGAAATGTAACAAAGAACCCCCTCCAAATGCTCGGGTTCAGACTGGTTACCTTGCACTGCAGAGTTTACACCTGAAGCCATGCTCTCTTATTCCAGTATAACAGTTTTATCACGTTAATGTAGCACATAGGTAAAGGCTTTGTGCCAAATCTTTAAAAATCAGTTATTCATCTCTACATAGTATTAAAGTCTCTTCTTGTCTGAGTGTCGCCTGAGAGAGTCAGTCTGTAAATCCACTAATTCCTCCTAAACCATGCAACAGATTTTGATGTGATTTCCACCATCTTTTATGGAAGGTTGTCATGTATAATAAATTTTGGACAATGAAGCATTTTTAAAATTCATTTAACATGTCAGCAATACATAATACATAAACAAGAATACATAATAAGAAAAAATAAAAATAATGAAAATGTTAGAATATCAGATTTTAAAGGTAAAGGACTAGCCATGCTGGCGTCTGAGTGTTAGTTGCAGTAAGTCTTCCGGGAGTCCTGGGTAAGAGTGTAGCCGATACTGTTGGATGAAGTGCTCCATATTGGTCCTGCTCACCACACACAAAGCAGACTCCCACTTCAAATTACTAAATGTGTTTAACAAAGTGCTTTTTCTGTGCAGGATGAAGACAAGAAGTCCGGGACAGGCGATGGCCAGACAACAGAAGACGAGTCCTCCCAGGACTCGAAGGGTGAGTGTCTGGCTGCAGACCAGACTCCAGGTAACGTCGATGTAGATCAACCGAGTAGCGAAGACAAACCAGCAAACTCCGAAGGTCAGAGAAATAGCGGTTCATTTGTACGTGTTCATCTACATTGCAACTAACCTGGGATACTAATCTGGTTCATATTTGTCATGTATATTTTAGACTGCTTGAATTGTGTGTTGAAAATTTAGAATAAGCCGACCAGTTCACCAAAAGAAGTAGAGAACAGAGTAGAGATTTTTTTCCTCAATCTACAATTCCTACAAATTACCTTCATCAAAAATACATTTTTACCCAGTGAATATTAGGCAAAAACATACTTAACATTAAAACTTTAACTGTAAAAAAAGGTAAATTGTAAAATGTTTCTGGAAATTACCTAAGTAGGGCAAAAACTGGCCACTTAAAAAAATGTAGTTTAGCAAGCGGGGCTATTCCCATAGAGGGGTAAATGCGTCACTTATTTTTTTTTCAAGGAAATTCAACGTTTCAAAACCATTTTTGCTTCTTTTTATAGTAGTTTATTAACCTTCATTTCTATAAAAGGAAGCAAAAATAGTTTCAAAACGTCGAAGTTCCTTGAAAAAATTAAGTGACGCATTTACCCCTGTGTCGGAATAGCCCGCTTGACTTACCTACTGACGGCACATTTTAAAAGTAAGTACTCAGGGTAATATTTCTAGAGGTGCAGTTGTTTTATCTAGCGAAAGCGTGTTTACTATGCTTGGTCTATGAGTGCGTAGCTGTTGTTGCTAAGCGACGCCGTACGCATCTTGACTAAGCGCTCTCGTCGGTGATGGCGGGATTAGTTTGATTCATTTAGAACTGGCCACAGAAGAACAGGGAAAAGTGGAGGAAGGGCTTTGCCCAACTTTACAGTCGGCCAGGCTTTGAATAATAATAAAATGTTAAGTGGCCAGCTACCAGGAGTAGACCAGTAATAAACGATTTAACTTACCTATTTCTTATCAGCAAACTAAACAATATTAATACTATGTTTTGTAACTGAAATTAATCATGGGCCAGATAAGTGTGTTCACCAAATATAGTTGGTATAGTTCACAAGTAAGTTTAATTTGTTAGAATTTCCAAACTTTTAACTTTTCAGGTATGTTATAAAAGATTCTATCAGGTTATAATAGGTATGTCTCTTTAATAATTATTAAGGAGTTCCATTGACTTCCATGGATCCCATGACAAGATCATAAGGAAGTTTTAATGAGACCACCCCTGACCCTACTCAAGTCAAGTATGATTTATAAAATGCGTTGACAATTAGTCGAGTAACATGCACGGAAAAAATGGATGAATTTTTAACCTAGGTAACTAACTCCATTTTTGAACTCGGTTGAAAACTTTATTTGAACAAAATGCATTTCTTCAGTTGAAAAACAAAACTTTGGACTTGCGATAGGTTACCATGGTGAATAGAAAGCCTTGACGCCAACGGGGAGTGGCGTTGCATCCGCGTCTACGGCGAAGGCTAGACGTTTAGTAAATACTGTGTGATCAGAGGCGGCACCTGCGCGGCGTGGATTGGTCTAAAACCTATTCTAACCTAAAAAAAATACATTTTTGTGAAGAGCCTTTTATATTGACTGAACCTATGTTTTTTACTGTCGTCTCATCAGTCCTTGTCAAGCGAGACAAACACCACGACTTTAAACTTGGTGGGTCTACCTACATTAAGTACAGCGAATATCCTTTTGCGATTTTCCATCTCCAAATTCTGATTGCAGCTTTTGGACAACATAATATAAAATTTCCAAAGGTTAAGTTAAATATTACACATTTCAGTCCATTCTTATCTTGTACAAATGTGCCCTTTCTTCTACCCTCTAAAGACCTTTTGTGCAGTTTCTGTTCGGAAATGGACCTATGTACCAAAAATTACGCATAATCTTTAGAACAATCGTTCATAAATAATATTAAACGTTTTTAAAACGGTCTCACTGTTACACACCGTCCCATTCTGCTAAGAAAGTAGTCCATCTTCATCCGACGTCCAATGAAAAACAAATATTGGTACGGTTCACATTTTGATACACCCTAAGCCGGAATTTGACTTCGACGCACGCACACGCTACGCACGTAAGCCACGTGGATCAATTGTTCTAGGCGTGTGTCACTGACGTCATTTCGTGCGTGGGCCGCTGTAGGAGTATCTAATGTACAAACATTTTTATACGTACGAAACTAACGTATATCCGTGTGCCGTATGCGGGCTTAGCGTGCGCTGCTGAAGCAATCTTAATAAATAACCTAAAAAACATACATTTGATTTCTATCACAATTTATAACCCATATAACTATCTCGTTATTTGAACTACCCGAATTTAGTAAATAAACCCAAAATTGGTATGTGGCCACCAAAATGTTGACACCATTTCACCACTCGCTATATTTAGTTCGTAATAGCGACTTAATTGGTCCGCTAAGATTTAGTGGTAATTTACTGACATCACAAAAATTGGTAGATCCGTTACAATTTGCAACATTCATAACTCGTAATTTTGTTCGTTAAGATTTTATAAATTCGGTCTAAGGGAATAAGGAAGAGGAAGATCTAGTCTTATTTCTGCCAAATAAGACAAGGCCATTGTCGTGTCGTATCACAAGGTGTGTAAACGTAAACTAGCAGAGAACAGAGTGGCAATTACTCCACCAGAGTCTAGGCTAGCTCTTAAGTTAAATGATAATGGTAAGGCAATTACATTCGGTGGTCCTTGTCTGAATTTGGCTCTCATTGATAATTTAGGTGGTCATAAACTCATAAAAACGCAAAACACTGTGTTCTGCCACAACCCAAAGCCGCGGATTTGCGCCAACGCCAACATAAGGCGTTAACCGTTCATCAATTGGTGACCCCTTTACGAGTAAAAATTTTCTGGAGATTTCCACGTCCATAATTACGACCTTACCGAGGAAGACATATAACCGTTTCTAAAAAAAAAGTAAATTTACTTGCCTAGCCACCGCGACCCCGACTCGTGTAAAATCACGAGTTTGTGTTGTAGTGATTCTTTTTCAACAGTGTAAGTATACTACCATTTTTAGGGTTCTGTACCAAACAACCGAAAGGAAATGGATCCCTTACCATAGAAAAGTGTCACACTGACATTATAAAACAATTTGTTTGACACTTCTTACGACTTGAATCATAACGTCATTTTGACACAGTTCTATGGTGGGTCAGGGTTTCGTCGGGCTGATATAGTACATACCTTCAGGGAGTCTATCTCTGAATCGCGCAACCGAAAAGATGCAAAAAAAACTAGGAGTACATTAGGTACCTAGTCTAAAACAACCGAAAGCTTAATTTTCCCGGGACCTTTTGTTTGAGAAAAATAATGAAAACGTATAACAATAACTACATATTTCACCATTAATATATTTTTACATTTGCCATTTTGTCATTATTTGTGACACTCGCGACGCTAAGATGAATCTTAACGACACCTCCATCGTCGAAATCGGACCATACGTTCAGTCTTCACGAGGGAACAAAGTAGTATACATACCGGCAAAAAACCGGGCAAGAGCATGTCGGACCATGGTCAGTGTAGGGTTCCGTAGCCGTTACTACAAACAAATTATACCTCGCGACAAACTTAACTATGCCATTGGAAAACTGTTATCCCCATAAATTTTATAAACGGATCCCTTAATCGAAAATTTGTTTTCACAAACCTGCAATATTTTTAAAAGACCTATCCACACCCCACACTACACTTTTACCACTTTTTTGGCGTGACTTATGTGTATATTCATGACAAATTACAGCTTTCTAGTACTAATGGTCTCTGAGCTAGATAGAATCAATTCTTGTATGATTTTAATATAATTATAATCTTAATTGTTTATTTTAAACACACTAATGTTCACTACTCAAACTAAATTTAGTGACATCGTATACACACGATATTCAATTAATAAAGATTAAACGTCGTACCTACACAAATTGGTATAATTAGATACATAACATAAGGCACAATCATCACACAATGTAAGTATATTTTCTATCATATTGTCACTAATATTGTAAATTAATGTAAAAGTTTGTGAGTGTATTCATGTGCGAGTTACCCCTTCACGCTGAAACATATGGATGGATTTGAATGAAATTTGGAATGGAGATAGCTTATAACCCTTATTAACAATTAAGCTACCTTTTTTTACGAACTAGCTGTTTCCCGCCTCGACTCCGTCTGCGCAGATAAATAAAACATAGCCTTTATTCATGAGGCATAATGTAGGATTCTAATGGTGAAAGAATTTTTCAAATCGGTCCAGTGGTCTCGAAGCCTAGTTAATTCAAACAAACAAACAAACAAACAACAAATCAAATCTTTCCTCTTTATAATATTTATTATTACGAAAAGAGAAAACTCAACTACCATCGGACGTGGGATGGTCAACGCGGACTAAGTCGTAGCCATAAAACAATTGAAATTTAAGGATATAATTTTATTACTAGCGTTTATATTGAGAGAGGTGTGTTGAAAAAACATAGACAAGGACACTAGAAATGACTTTTATTATCCAATCATAATCGTTATGGTCATGTTGGGTAACTGCGCAGCGGGTAAGTGTGCGCAACCCCTTTATTTAGGAATGGGGGTGTAGACAAATTAAAGGTATGTTGGTAGAGAATTAGATTATGCACGAAAAACCCAGAAGGTATCATTCGTTTACTTGAAAAAATATTTAGAATCCGGTGCTGTAAAGGTAGAATTTGCTGTCATGGCGAAAATAGACACGAGTAAACGAATTTTATTTCGGTTAGAAATGTATTTACGCCTTTTATTTTCCATAACGTTTGAAGCTATGATATGTCACAATAAAATAAGGTAAGTTTGATCAAAATCAGGCTGCTTAGAATAATAAAAGATCCACAAACTTCTCTAACCGCGCACACTTACCCGCAGTATGTTAAGTGTGCGCATATTGAGCTGGTTGAATTAAGGTGATTTTTCTTCGAAGTGGCAAAGGTTTATTGGTAATTTCTTGATTTAATCATTACCTAAATAAATGCTTTGCCAGATTCATTTTTATTTTTTCTTTCATGCTTATCGTTTATTTCTGATATTAGTTTGAAAATATAGTGCTCACACTTCCCCCACATGACTGTCATTCTCCGGGGCTCTATTCTACTTTGTTGCCATGTTATATTGTTTTTAACTCAGCAGCCATTACCATCAAGTTAATAAGAGTTATCATATCTAACGTCGAAAGTGTGATAGCACGTCACTACACGTCAACAGCAATATTGTTTTACCTAGTAGAATAGAGCCCGTGTGGTGTGCAATAAATAGTATTGTATTGTCAAGGCGAACGTTCCACGATCAGATCGGGGACACATTAAGAAAGGGCCAGGTCAGGAGTACCCTGAACCGACGCACGTGTATGAAGAGACTTATGAGTGTGGAGGAAGCAAGAGAAGTTTGTCTGGATTGTAGGAAGTGAAAGGAAGTGGTATCTGTCTACCCCTACTGGCAAGAGGCGTGATTGTGTGTATGTATTGTATTGTATACTATATCCTCTATTATTGAAAATAATTGATGTTATCTTATTATCCTATCTGACTTAGCAATCTCCATAGCGCTTACGTACGTGTAAGCGACTGAAGTAGTGAATTCATATTCACAGGTCGAATGAATGACCCCATTATTGTCAACGCATCGCGTGTCGCATATCTAATTGAAAAGTGCCTCGTACAAGGATAGAACATAATTCGTTCGATGATTTACATACGAAGATTTGCAATTATTACATGAAAGTATTAGGCAGTTATGGCATCTGCTTTTCTTTTTTGGATTGAAAAGTTAATCCTAGTGTTTTTTTAATGGAAATTAATAGATAACTGATGACAGGCGGCGGTAAGGATAGAAACGCACGGAAAGCGTTAGCGGCGCAGTGCGAAGGCGGTATCGTTCTATGTAGTTATTTCCGTAACCAACTTGATTTTACTTTATGAATGAACTAAATATTTAATTGTCGAGGTAAAGATTTATTAACTACCTTTTACGCGGCGTTTTTTGCGGCCAGCTTACAATATCTCGGAGTCCGCCTGACCTGAAATAGTAAAACGCTGATTTGCGTTATCGCAACCTGTCTTATTTGTATACGTAGCGGTAAAACAGCGATACTCTTAACCACTATTTGTAGCACCTTATTACTTACCCACGTTTACAAATTATTAATTTGATTTGATTTAGATAAGAAAGATACTTTTAAAATAATCATCCATACCTTAAATTTTATAGTAAGTGATAGATACACTAGGATTTTCATGCGACCTTGCTGTACGGCTCGCACATGTTGTATTTTCTCGTAGGTCGCTCAGTGCGTGTCTTTCGTTGCAAACTATACTTCGGTTTTCTTAGATAAATAAATAACAGTTCCACCACTCGACCCTCTTCCAATATATTTTTTTCTCATTTTTTACAGTCGACAAGGTCAGGGTCGTCTACGATTCTCCCCCTTCCAAGTTTAAATTTGCATGACCTTTGAATTGTACAAAAAATATCCTATTGTCAATTTTATGGATCTTTTCTTAATTATTGTTTCATTTAAGGCTCCTGTTATTTAAGTGGTTGTAAAAAAAGTTTTTGACCCGTATTATTGAGTTGTCAGTTGAGCGTCAAAGACCATTATTTTCATCATTTTAATGCGCGTAACCATGGTGATAGCAATTATTATCATTATAACTATGTAATAACTGTTATTACCATGGCAACGCTTATTATGGAACGGTTTTCACGCGAGTATAAGATGATTGATGTACTCAATGCTACTTATTTTGTAAATATATAATTTGCAGGCATTATATTATAAGGTGCGCATCGTTTATCTATCGGTTATCTTGTATCGGTTGCTATCGAAATCTAAAACCACCGTTTCTTTTACAAAGGCTCGTCTCTGGATTAGATTTTCGCTATCTAATAAAATGATCACAGAAGTTTATGAAATCGCCGTTTCCTTTGCATAGAAAGTATAGGTACCTATACAAATAGTGGTCAATCTCACACAAATAGTCCCAAACTAAGATCTAGGCAACTATAGGTACTAGACAGCGATAAACATACTTGTACAGAGAAATATATACTTAAATACATAGAAAACCAATACTAACGGGAATCGAACCAAGGACTTACGAAGATACCCTGGTAGGGTCACTATAAACTGGGCTGATCGCGTCATCAAAACATAGACGCATAAATATATTGGTTAAGTAAGTACAACTGTTATACTAGTAATGTAGTACTTTAAATTTATTAGTGATTAGGTGATTACTTACATTTTACGTCGTCCATAACTCGTTATCTATTTTAGATAAACCTGCTTATGTGACAAACTTTCATTACCTTCCTAGCTGGTCGGGCGTCGAAAGCAAGGGCAAGGTAGTGTTTATTTAACACATCATATAGCCTATTTTACTATTTGATATTCGGGGAAAAATGACGAATTTGAATGGTACCAATCATATTTTTCGCTTATTGCTTTCATATACGATTTTTTAGTGTAATAATAACGTTTGTCCTAACACATGTTTGTCCGAATTATCATTTGTCCTAAATTGGTCTTCAGCTGAGCGAGACATTTTTTTAAGTTCTCCAAAATACCTGCGGTTAGGTTAAGGTTGTATTTTAAGACTACGCCGAGCGTCCAGTGGCGCCCTCATCACCATTATTGTGTTTACTAATAAACTAAAGTATTGTCTTGAAATTGACGGATGTATTTTGGTTGTACAAATGAATACACAATTTATAGGGTATATGACTCAACTTAATAACCATTGAACTATTAGTGAGTAACTTAACGGAAAAAAGTGGCCACCTTTTCCCGTTAAGTTGACTACGCGAAGGTTGAATGTTATTAAACTTTGTCTTATATGCTATACATTGTGTTTTCATTTGTACAACAAAAATACATCCTTCGATTTCAAGACATTACTTTAGTTTATTAGAAAACAAAATAATGGTCATGAGGGCGCCACTGGACGCTCGGCGTAGTCTTAATATAAACAACTCTAAAATGTTTCTAAATTCAGCCGGAAATGACCGGATAAATAAAAATTCGGACAAACGATGCTATATTACGAATGACGATTGTCGATTCCATGGGGGAACCGCATTGATCGGTTTATTCCGTGTGCAATTTTGGTACAGTCGGTCAAAAATGTGGTACAACACGTTCGATTTTCCCTTGCAATAATATAATGACACTGACAAGTGTCAACCTTAGCGATAATTAGATCTCACAGAAACTTTTGTCAAAACTGGTACGCAGACGGAGTCGCGGGCAACAGCTATTAGCTATACATATACGAGATATTAGGCTGCGTCCATACTACTCATATTCATTAGCCAGTGCCTTTTATTTTTACTTTTATATTTTACGTCGGTTTGGTTGATAAAAATATAAAAGATAAAATAAATTTATTCAGTAAGTAGGCCGCTCGGGCACTTTTACACGTCAAGAATCTACCAGCGCTTCCCAAGAGGAGACCACTGCTGTGAAGAAACGCCGCAAGAAACTCAGCAGTCAGTCATATTTTAAACAGGTAGGATAGGTTCAAAGTCATGTCATACCAACGCATACTAACTCTCTAATTTCATTAACTCTGTTTGGTCAAAGCGAATGAGTGAACGTTAGAAAACTTTCAAAAGTAGAAATATTAACAATAAGCGTCGATGACTTCTCGACGATCGTGTTTCTTCAATAATCCTGTTTTTGTTTAGGTTTATTTTTATTTTTATTGTATTTTATAACTCCGGATTCTACAGCAAAATATCGCGTGGCTATTGTCTTAATAAAGCGCGCTTTCGACGCACGATGTGCTCAACCAACGTACCGATCTATCGCCCGGCGACCATACGTCGATGCGCATCGCAGATAATTGTTTACTGTTAAAGCAACATCGTCTTTGGACGTGTTGAAATAAGATTATGAACACCATAAATACAAGGAGATTAATTGCAGTGTTAATTAATTTCGATCTTATTTCAATACATCCAAAGACGATGATGCTTTGACAATGAGAAATTATCTGCGCTTCGCTTCGCTGTGTGTGCGCCGGCCTTAACACGATTCTTCAACCTACATCGTATTTTTACGGGAAATGCCAACGTATTCGATTTATCTTGCTTTCTAAATTAACTTATCAAATCATATCAAAATCGTTTATTTGGTGCAAAACACAATACATTAATAATAAAATAAAATAATAAAATGAGACAGTTAAGAACATAATAAAGAACAAAAACTTAAAACTACTTTTAATGCACCAAATTGGATGCCACTCAGCATAGTGTCGGACATGTAAATGCCGTGACGCTGATTTTTAGGGCATCCATGACGAGGAGGAGGAGGAAGCGCGCGCTGGTCGTTTAATATGTATGTGTATAAGAGCGTAGCTATAGGTAAAGTAACTGTATTATGGGAAATGGAAAAAAAATGCACAAATAAATAAATAGATTAATAGGATAAACATACACAAGGAGGTGCTTTAATAGATAAAATAAAACAATGTAAAAGCGACAGTGCAATTCTGACACAGTGTAGCTGCTATGTTTTGGATAATTGTAGGCCAATCAGATACTCGTTGAGGTTGTTCTTGAAAGAGATCAGAGATTTGGTATCGATGGGTAGGCACTGAAACCGACGAATGAGCAAAATAAATACAAACTTCCCTTACCAAATACGATGTCGTCTAATTATTTACTACATCTTTTGTATTCGTTATTATTCGGTATTCTGTCGTTGGGTTATATTCATGTGATCTATTTAAATACGAGGGGCGGCTGAAAAGTTCTAAGCCTAAGGTATTTTGAGGTTGCATATGCGTTAGCGATACTGGCCACTAAAAAGACCATTTAAAAAGTTAATAAATTAAAGAAAAAAATGTCGTCTTTTGTTTATTACATCTCGAGATATCCGACGCTAAAGGTCATCATGTGTGAATTATCAACGCATATCACGAAAATTTAGCACCGTGCAGTCATTAAGTTCCTCACGAAAAGTGACAAATCGCCGAAAAGAATTTTTGAAGAAATGTCTAGTATTTACGGTGAATCTGGCCCTTCTCATGCCACTGTTAAAAAATGGAGTCGACTTTTTAAACTTGGACGGGAGTCGATCGAAGACGATCCTCGCTCAGGAAGGCCAATATCGGTTGTGACTGAAGAAAATACTGAAAAAGTCAAAAAGTTAGTATTAGAGGATCGGAGAATTAAGGTTTGGCAAACAGCTGAAGCCTTAGGTATTAGTAAGGAAAGAGTTGGAGAGATTTTGCATCAACATTTGCATATGACAAAAGTAAGTGCTCGTTGGGTGCCGAAAATGCTCACAGCTTTCGATAGAGAACGTCGTGTTCAAACTTCTCAGGCATTTTTAGAATTATGTGAAGAAGGTTTAGATGAAGTTTGTTCCCGCATAGTAACTGTTGATGAAACATGGATCAGACAGTATGATCCAGAGTCGAAGTCTGAATCTATGCAGTGGATCGAAAAGGGTGAAAGGCCGCCAAAGAAATTCAAGGTTCAAAGATCGGCGTCTAAGCTAATGGCCACCGTGTTCTGGGATTGCGATGGCATTCTTTTAATAGACTATTTGGCGAAAGGCTCTACAATAAATGCAGTTTATTATGCTGAGCTATTAAGAAAAGTGCGACAAGCCATAGTCGAGAAACGAAGGGGCAAACTGAGCAAAGGCATTTTGTTTTTGCAAGACAACGCCCCCGTTCACACCGCTCGTGTTGCCAAGCTTGCTCTGAAGGAAACTGGCTTCGAGGAAATTGATCATCCACCTTACAGTCCAGATCTGGCCCCTAGTGATTATTTTCTATTCAGCAATTTGAAGAAAGATTTAAGGGGAAAGCGATTTGGCAGTGATGAAGAGATGAAGGCGGCTGTACAGGAACATTTCGACAGCCAAAATAAAACTTATTTTTTTAACGGTCTAAAAGCATTATTTAAAAAATGTAATAAATGCATTGAATTAGAGGGAGATTATATTGAAAAATAAAAATAGTAAAAAAAATCTGAACATTTTTTTTCTACCTTAGGCTTAGAACTTTTCAGCCGCCCCTCGTAACAAATAATTTAAATATTATTTGTTTATGATAACAACTATAAAAAGAACGGTAACAAAAGATCTAGACAGACAGTTAAACTTAATCTGAAGTGTAAATCTATTCTTATCACCTTTGTAATCCAACAACGCATAATAAGCGTTTCCTTTTTAGTTATTGGTGTGCCCCCACCGGTTTCGATTATCTCTTTTAGATCATTAATATTCAAGGCCGGCGTTATTGATATCTTGAGCAGTTCAGTTATAGTGTTAATTCTTATGCGATCACTTGTTTCACAATTGTTATTAACTTATAACGTACTTATTATGCCAATTATCCGGTGAGAAACTGGGTTGACAGGTTGTATGGTATTTAAACTTTTTTTTAAATTATTTCTGCATGCGTAATCTGAATCTGTCAATTAAGTGGTGCCAAACAGATTTTGATTATATACAGATAGATTTTCTTTATTATTTTCAAGTATAATGTATTTTATAGGAGCACTCGTTGTGTCAACGTTAAAGTGATAAGCTTATCAAAACACCACCTCAGAATGAAACATTCCTAATGCATTTTTAGTAGTTATTTAGAGAAACGAGAAGAAGTAAGAAGAAAAAAAGATATGAGGGCAGATGTGCCCGGTTATTCGTAATAAGATACATTTTGCCCAACTCTGTTACATACATATCAATATTATAACCTAAGATTCACTTAACTACGGAAACATTTTCTCGGTATCAGATAGTCCGCGGCTACGTAATCCTCCTCATTCTAAATAGATCGAAAGATCTTTGCTCGATACTCTCACCACAAAGGAATATGGCAAACTAGGTTCCTATAATTACACTACAACTTGTCTTTTTTTTTGTATCAGGTGATTCTAAAAGCACCACAGCCAACGGCAAAGATGATGAAGCCGGCGGCGAAGACTCTAAAGATGAGAAAGACTCGAAGGCTGGGGGAGATGTAAAGAAGGTACGTGCGGTAATGTTTCCCAATACGATTTTAGGGTTCCGTACTAAATACATAAATAGTACAGGACCTACTTACAGAATAAATATTTTGATCTTGAAAAAAAAATCGTAGAACTGCGAGTCGGACTTGTACACGAAGGGTTCCATACTATTCTTGGTTCCGGGGCTCCGTTTAATAAAATTTATTGTCTGCAAAAATGTTCCATGTCCAATGGTCCATGTGACTTCTAAAATATAAAGACAGCAAGCAGCACCAAGACATAAGGTTTCTAATCTAGCTATCTATATTAGTAAAAATGAATCACTAGTAACTTAAACATAACGAGTACGCGCGTAACTTCCAAAGGACTGCACCAAAATGGATAATTATTTTTTTGTTATGTTCGTTATTGTCAGGACAAGGTTTGTATGAAAAAAAAGAAAAATGATGCCGCGGGCGGGAAGCTAGTATTTCGTACAAACAAGACGTGGGAGCGGAAACCTTGGTGCTCAACTCCAACTCGCAAATGATCAGTTTCTTTTAAATCTGTTAGCTTCCTAGTGAATTGTGGTTTAAATTGTCGGTATTCTGCAGGAAGAAAATGGGGAAACCCATGACGATGAGGACAAGGATGACGCGAAGGAAAATAAGAGCCCTAAGAAAACAGCAGCTAAGAAGAAGGCCAAGAAGGAGGTAAGAAATTGGAAAAAAATTTTTCACCACAGGACCTCAAAATACCAAGTTATGCTGTTTAAAGACTAAAATTCGATGTTGCTGGGTGTGAAAGATTAAGCAAAATTCGATTTTGCTGTGTGAGCCTTACACAAAGTAAGTTTTAATTTATAAAAACAAATGCCGGGAACAGTGCTAGGGTAGGCAGGGTGGGTAGGCTCTGGGACCACTTAAAAGGTACTTCGAGTTTGTTGCCAAAAGACGTCGAGACGAGAGACGAGAGGCCTCCACCAAGGTTTGCCACAAGGACCGGTCCCGCGGTTCTTTCTCACTCGCTCTTAGTAAGGAAGAGCGTATGAAAGCAAGTGAGAGGGAGACGTACAAACCCGAAGCTTCCTCTAAGAGCTATCGCGCTGTAGCACTGTACAAGTGGTTTAAACTATCACGAATTAAATGGTTCTCGGGATGCGGCGACTAAAGTATTTTTATATTTCCTACTAACAATATTAGTCCAGAGTTGACGGATCTCCAAAATTAAAAACAAACACAGGAACATAGCACTTCCTCGTTTTTGAAGGTAATTAAAATCATCTAAGACGGCTTTCGAGATAATATTTTGTGTTTGTAGCGCTTTGTTTTTTGTGAATAAATGTTAAAACAATACATTTCCTTTGAACAAATATCCATATATGTAACTTAAGCTATGGTCGAATTCATTCGTTCCTTGTTGACTTGGTTCTTTGTTTGCTTAGGATACTGAGGAGGAAGACGAAGATGAAGAGGAGGAAGAGGAAGAAGAGGAGGAGGAGGGAGAGGAGGGCGACGAGGAGGAGGGAGATGAGGATGAGAAGAAGCCCAAAGAAAAGTACGATCCAATATATTACTGCATATTAAATGGTGCATGTTTTACTGATAGCCAATCAAAAATAGGATTTATTAGTGTTTTAAGTTGAGCGCGCAGTAAAGAGCGGATGAATCAAATGCATGAATGATTGTATGTATAAAATACGCATGGTAAATTTATATTTAATCCTAGTTAATTTCAAAATAACGGTTTACATTAGTGTTGTTAATTCCGTTTAAAAAAACTACTACATTTAGGTGCTAATTTTAAGTGATTCGTTTTCGGATGCAGTTTTTTTCAACATTTATAAATTATCCATGGCCGTGTCAACCACCTAAACACGGACTGTTAGCAGGCCTCATAATCCCCTTTCTGGATGAGAATACCGCAGACCTGAATATCGTAAATCCTTGGGGTACACCTGTGATGGTGATTAACAATAATAATACCTATGCTTTTTGTACAGAGTTAAGAAACCTGTAAAGAAAGCCAAAGAGGGCGATGAGGAGGGCGACGAAGACGAAGGAGATGAGGAGGAGGGAGATGAAGAAGAAGAAGAAGAGGAGGAAGAGGAGGAGGAGGCCCCGAAACCTAAACCCAAAAAAGAGGTATAATTTTATTAGATTATATTTTCGTTAAGAAATTATTGATGGTACTAGTTTTGAGTGCACGCTTTGTATTCTCGCTTTAAAAGATAAGGACAACAACATCAAAATGCTACTCGGTCAGTAAAGCGGGCTACTACATACCATCAGTTTCAACTGCACAGTCGAACTGTTCAGTTAAATCGTATTTGTATAGGCACTGCAAACTGCACATAAACTCACAATCGAAAAGATGTTTAATCAAAATTTCATTACATTAGTAGTACAGTTAAAACTGATGGTAAGTAGCATGCTTAAGTATTTTATTTGTTTGCAGCCAACAGAGCCTCCGGTGCCTTTACCGGCGGGCAAGGGCATTCCCCTCGGACACATCAACAACGTCGAGATCTCGCTGTCGCGCTTTAAGACTCAGGACCAGAAGATCCTGCATCAATACCTATATGGGGTAAGTTTTTGTTTAATTTTTGACTCAAGAGTAGTTTCCAAGGATGTTATCTGATACACTCTGTTTTCTGTATGGAGATTGTATAAAGTATTGGAAATGCTGCGCAATTCCTTACTCTATGCAGATATATGTGAATAAATTGCAAATAAGATTCTATTGGCGACATTCTCTGGCCCGCTTCAATACAAACATTACAAACCTATTATGCTCTACTAATCCAATAGGTATCACAAATTCAAAAGCCAAGATTTACTCCTCTCCTGTCCTTTAGATAAGCAGTTCTCGTATTATAGTTGACTTAATCGGAGTGGATACATACATGCGGATAAGGCACCATGTTAGTTTAGGAAGAGCGAAGTCTACTAACATAAGCAATTTGTTGGTTAATTGGAAACTCCATCCCCTATTTTATTACTTAACAAGTAGCCTATGTGTTAATCCAGGGTATAAGCTTCATTTCAAACTAACACACACACATCTATAAACACGAACATAATAGGCTAGGGCAGATAAAGCGCGTGTTTGATAATATTCGTTTCCAGCAACTGTGCCTCGACCGCAACGTGAAGCGGAACGTGAAGAAGTTCCGCGGGTACGAGTGGGCCGCGGGCTCCGCCGAGTACAAGGCCAAGCTCGAGGAGACCGTCAAGATGGAGCCAAAGCAGATACGCACCATGTGCGAGATGCTGGACCTGGACAAGAAAGGTACGTAGCAGGTTGTGGGGTACATACTCTATGATCTTGTCTCGTTTATAAACTAGGATCAATTCTTTCTTTCTAAAATAAAGTTTCAATATAATTATTAATTAACTGTTCCTTTTAAAACTCGTGACTTAATATTTGTGTTTCATTTATTTAACCTTTTTGCTCAGAAATAAGTACAAATTGTGGATTGTGATAGGTTTAAAATTTTACTGTTATTTTAGTGTCGTTCAATCATTGGATGTCGTCGCTGTAATATCCAGTAACATTTTGAGGTCGGTCTTTGATGCTTTGGCAAAGTTGCGTGGAGTTGCTGTGCACATTGAATTAGTTAAATAAACACTAGTTTATTAGTAGGGGCAGTTAGTTTCTGGAAAAACATTTTTGTCTTCAAATTAATGTTACAACATATCGAACCTGGTGGGCGCTGACCCAAGATAGAGTTCGCGGTTTCACATCGTGGCTCATTTTATACTAATAAAGCTGTGTATACTTGGGGATGTACGAAGGAGGCTCACATCCCTGAACCTACAGGGCACCTGATCGTAAGTGGGATCGGAAATCCATAAATATTCGTATTGTCAAGAATACAATCTTAAGACTACCACGTTGCCAACTCTGAGGACTAAGCCCCTATGTTAGTAATTTGACCGGTCGTCTTATCCCCACACCAACGATGGTGGTGCTCGGCGGTAGGTTAAGGGATAAGCAGGTGATTGCGATCAGGACGAAGTCTGCAGGAGGTACCAGTATAACCTGGCCCCTGGCGCCGCTGGCTCGTTCCGCGTGTTGGATGAGATGGTCGTTGGTTAAGCGCGGGTTGTGCGCAGGCTCGGTGCCGGAGCTGTCGGCGCGGCTGGTGGGGTTCCTGCAGCAGCCGACGCCGAACTCGCCGCACGCGCGCGGCGTGGCGCGGCCCTCGCCCGCCGCCGCCGCCACGCCCGGCGGCCGCCCGCGCCGCTCCGCCGCCGTCAAGGTGCACAACAGAGGTAAATACACCGACACAGCGACCTACCTACCTACCCTGTTGTCTTTATACTATTCATGTGTACATTTATTTTAACTAACATACTTTTGTTGCCGACTTTACTTTTATCACTAACTAACTCTATGTACGGGCTAGTCCCAGTTGTCCACACCTAATAGGTAATTTTTATTCCTAATTGTCCGCACTGCGGACGACTGCAATTGTCTGCAGTGTGGACAAAGGGGTGCTGACTACTAAGAATAGCCGGATGGCATTGTTGGGCGTTATTTCAATATTTTTTTATCTAGATAATTATCTTAAATAAAATCATTTGAAAATAATTTATTAGAAGATAACGTCAATGTCTAATAATTGTGTCGTCAACTCTTTTATTTAAATAAATTATCTATATGAAGATAACAAACCTCATTTGTTATTGAAGTAAGCTTAAATAAATAAATTTATATACAATGTCACGTTGGGTCAACCCATCACACTGATGTTACTCGTAAAATCATAATGTAAAAAAACCATCCCCACTTTACGTATAAGGGAAGGTAGATACAGCAAAAAAATAATTATTCATGGTTACTTTTTACCACATTGTCAGCGTGACTAATAAGTATATTGCCTAATAACAGCTTTCTAGTACTAAGAGTCTCTGAGCTAAGCTGCGGTTGGACAGACGGACGGACATGGCGAAACTAAAAGAGTTCCTAGTTACACCATGGAACCCTAAAAAGGTCACATATATTTATCACCATCATCATCATGTCAGCCGAAAGATGTCCACTGCTGGACATAGGCCTCCCCCAAGGCTTTCCACTCAGACCGATCTTGTGCTTTTCGCATATATCGCCTAATTATTTCCAAAACATTCATTGCTTATTTTCATTATGCCCGACAACTTTTAGCTCTACATGACTGTACTACTAACATTCATCTTTTATTTAAAAGCCCAAATAATTTATCTAGATAAGAATAAACCTCAACTAGATAAATTCAAAATAACTAATGACTGATTATTTTAAGTAATGAATGATTTAGTTATCTTCTGGTTATTCGTTAAAAGATAAATTTTGGCCAACTGTGGCAGTTGGTCCCCATTATATCAGTGCCGAAACTTTCAAGTTAATCAGAAAAGTAGAAGCAAGGTTACACTTCCAAGATTTAACTACATTATTTATTAGATTGTTAGCTACAAGTGAAGCTAATATAAGTATGTTAAAAAGCAAACCACCCCCAGGGCACCCAGGCAGTAAGAGGGCTCTCATGGAAATATTCAAGAAATGCTCGAACAATTTCTTGCCCATTCAGTAAAACCGCGTTTTGTAACATAATTATGATCAAACATCGAACTTTTGGTAGCAAAATTGAATGACAGATAAGGAGTTCCTATATCGATAAACTCACTTATCAGTACAGGGGAAAAGCATCGATAAGTGAGTTTATCGAGGACCTCCCTACCTGTCATTCAATTTAGCTACCAAACGGCAAACGTCCGACGTGACGACCAACGTGTCTGATTATGATAATTTAGTTCTTGCTATATATACGCAAAGTGCATAAAGAAATCTTAATTTGTCTAGGTTACTCTGATGAGGAGTACGAGAGTGATCCTACGACCAAAGTAAAGGGTCCCAAACCGCCTAAGGATGGATCAGAAGATTCAGATGTAAGTTAATAATAATTTTCACACTCGGACTCGCATACAAAATGTTCTGTAGGTACCATTTTGTATAGGCCCATTTTATTTTATTTTTATTACCTTTTGTTATAGCCGCAATATTATTTATTGTACCACTCATCTTTTGAAACTTTCATGTGCCTTTGATGGATCAATCGAAACAGCTATTGTTATGAAAATAATATTTATGGCATAGAAAAGGCAAACGAGCACACAGGCCACCTGATAGTAAGTGGAAACTGTGACCCATAGACATTTGCATTCACAAGACTGCAAATGCGTTGCCAACCCTGAGGACAGATGGAATGCCTCTATGCTAGTCATTACACCGGCTCTTTTATCCCTAAACCGGAATACAACAATGCGAACACTGCTGAACAATACACGCCAAAAAAAACACGTATCTTGTATGAGAGGGAGGGAGCCCAACTTAATTTTTAATTATTTGTAGTTAAAACGGCAATATAAAAGTACACTCAGTGAAAATGTCAGCTGTCTAGTTGTCTACCCTAATAGGTACCGTAATCGATTCTTCCGATACAGTCTGCTAACAGACAGATGGACAGCGGACGCTTAGTAATAGGGTTCCTGTTGGTTTGTTAAGTACGAAACCCCAAAATGTAGCCGAAGACATCCTTATCGTCAGAAGAAAGTCCCTTCTACCACAGTGTCCCCCGACTAAAACGACGTTTTAACTAACAGTCTGTGTTGAAGGGTTCGTTCAACCCGAGCGGCTCGGAGGAGGCGGACTCGGACTTCGACCCCGAGGCGGGAGAGGGCGTGGCGGGGCCCACCCGCAAGCGCAAGAGCTCCGGCCGCCGCCGCTCCGCGCCCAAGCCTGGCAAGCGCCGCAAGGGCAAGGGGAAACCCAAGGTACGCCCGTAGCCGCCGATGTCGATCTTACTAAAATACATACACAGTGCACCCCAAGTCCCTAGGTTTAGCGGTTTGAGCGGTTTCAGTCAGTCACGAACAAGTTTTATATGTCTAGATTTACACTAATATATTTAGGGTAAGCGAAGACAGCAGCTAGACACCAAAGGTGATGAACTGAATGCCAGACCTACTGTGTCTATTAGATAAAATTACCGCAATGGTGTCCTCACCAGTCCCAAGTGCGATCGCTCATTCTTCGCAAATATTGGCTACCTCAGCCACTTGCGAGCGCACTAAAGGACAGACCCAAGGTAAAAGAACATATAAAAAAACACCGGCGCCGATCGCGGTCAGCAAAGATGACAAAACTAAAACAGATAATAAAATGTAAGTGTTGGGAATTTAAATACCATTTATGGTCTAAGGGGGAAAATTCTACGGAAAAAGGGTAGCAATTTATCGAGCAACGAGCCCTCAGGATGCTATACCAACAAGTTTCGGGGGGACTGGGATTAGGCATGGTAGTAATAAAAAAACTATACTCTATTTAATGACTACTTTACATTAAGTAAACAAACCGAACCACGTGGCTCTGTTAAACAGCCAATCAAAACTGTTTATTCATGCTTTGACGTATCAGGGTTCTGCTTCTATTGACTGACGAACTGTGTCGTGGGTTTTTGTTTACATGTAGAATACCTAAGCAAATGAGGTATAAATACCGTTATTTCAACATTGCTTGAATTACGTTGGATATTAAGGTCGTACGAGTAATTTTCCGAGGCCAGCTCTCGGTCTATTACCTATTCATCGTAACACTACAATTAAACGGTTCCTTTTAATAAAAAAACGTTATGTTAAAGTTTAAATAAATAAGGTGTCTAATTGATACGTTTTACTTTAACTTGCTCGTGGTCAACATTGTCAAGTGAGATTGGACACGCACGTTCTAGTTATTCAATATTACAATTTCACCACAATACAAATATAAGCAGTGTCCAATCAGCTTGCGCCCGCGCAAGTCATGTTTCTCTGCCGCTCACCCCATACAAAGCATCATCGTGATTTACATAATGTAATGTTTAGCAACCGGGGAAGAAGACCCGCGGGCGACGCGCTCGCTCCGACAGCGAAGAGGAGAGCGACAAGTCCGAGAGCGAGAACGAGTCTGAATCGGGCAGCGACGCCGATGACTCCGACGTGAGTCCACTAATTTAGTTCTGTCTGCCACTAAAATTTTAGCCCGACAACAATATCAGGGGTTTAATTTCAGTTGAGATCATTTTCAGTTATTAGTGGTAAGCAAATAATTATGCACTATATTAATAGTGACATATTAATCTAGACTGTACATTCTTTGTATAACTCCTTTATTGAAGTTAAAATATTTTTTACAGGAACCCAAAGGCAAGGGTCGCGGACGGCCGCCCGTTAAAGGGCGCAGGGCTGGAGTAGTCTCCAAAAACGCAAAAGCAACACCAGTCAAACGAAAAGCTCCAACGCCACCAGGTTAAGTTATACGTTTTACATTATGTCAACTTTAATGTATTTAAATTTTTCTTTGCCATACAAATAAAAATTGTGGTATAATCCGTCAGTGGTGCTGAAAATTTAAAATATTCTATTAGTTGATGACTAATAATACAAAATAGGTAGAATAGGTAGTGTTTAGCAGTCTAAACTTGACTCGTGTTCACTCATGTGTATGCGTGCGTGTGTGGGATGGGTATCCGTAATTAAATGAACATATCACGCATCAACTTAAGGTTAATAAGCTCTACCTAGCCGACCCCTGCTTTAATCCTATCTAAAAAAAATATTTGCGAAAGGAATAATTGCACTTTTTCTTTCCGTTAATGTTTTAAAGTAGTTACATATTTTGACCTTGATACACTTGTGATAAATATTAGGTGCGACATCGGGTCACGAAGATTAACTGTATTTTTTCAACAGCCAAGAAGAAGCCGGCTGGCAAGGTTGGCGGCCGGCCGGCCAAGAAGGCCGGCAAGAAAGCCGCCTCCTCCTCCGAGGAGTCCGCGGAAGGCAGCGAGGAGGAGGGGAGCGAGGAGGCCAGCGATGAAAGCGACGCTCCCGCCGACAAGAAGGGCAAGCGTCCGCCCACGGTACGGCACCGCACTGACGTCATAGTATAAATAGTAAAGTAGTTCGTCCGGCTCTATAGGAGTTTCTGTTACTTATTGCCTTTGCGCTAGGGTTGCAACCAATTGCGGCGGCGGCCCCGGCGAAACCCGCTTGGTGCGTCCTATTGAGTTGGCTTGTGGTGGCTCGCGGCGCGTACGGTCGCAGCACGCAGTGCTAACGCATATACCACAAAGATTTTTTCTCAAAAATGACAGGAAAAGTTGACATTACTATCTATATATTGGGATGCGAAGTACATAGTTTACTGACAGATCTCAAATTAAAAAAAAAAAACATTGCGTGCTCGCTACACAAGCACGCAATGTTGCATACAAATTTCATTACCATCTAGTATCTAACTTTTTAAAAAGTGAAAACGGCCTTAATAAAATGAGGGCACAAGTCTTATTACATCCAAATTTTGTTCGGAATATAACTTTTTTATCTGTATCTCGAATAGCTTGAGTAGTTTTAAAAAAAAAGCTTGCGTTTCTCCTTGTCATAAACAAAAGACGGTAAAGAGTAGGTAATAATATTGTCTGTATAGATTGTGTGGTATTTCTTTCCTTAATAAAGTACTTTACTCCAACATAATTTTATTCTTGCGATTTTTGAGAAAAGCACTATATATGCCTCGGCAGGAACGGCAATTGCGGGCCTCGTATTTTTAAACGGACTCGCAAGCTCGTCCGTTTAAACCAATCCTCGCCCCGCAATTGCCTACTTCCGTGCCTAGGCAATAATGTACTATTAAAATATTATGCCATTGCTCATTATACATCCACCACCATATCTACCAGCTAAAAATACAAAAAAACAACACTCGCTATTTTATTCTAATAATCTATAGGATTATTGTTTAGGATAAACTCTCTCTAACAAACATTTGGTCTTAGAAATAACAAAAATCGTGAAATCAAACATTAATTGATCTTGGAATGCCGTTATGTTTTCTTTTTAGAAATAAAAGGATGTTTCAAACTTTTAAGGCAATTTCCCAGCAGGGCCCATGATTTTTTTGGCCGCCCTGTATGACCATTATACAGAACAAACTATAACCACAACGAGGTTAGCCTAGTTGGTACTGACCGTATTTAAATACGCATTTCATTTTGCATAAGTGTGTTAATTATTATCTAGTACCCATAATTAGTACATACAAACATAGTCAACGTTACGGCGTTACAAGTTTGTGTGAGATTGTCTCCTAATATTTATTTCTATATAATGATGTCAAATTGAACGTCTTTTGTATTGATTTAGGACGATGAGATCAAAAAATATGTGAAGCAAATCCTGGAGGGCGCTAACCTCGAGCAGATCACGATGAAAACAGTCTGCAAACAGGTCTACAGCCACTACCCGGACTTTGATCTGGCGCACAAGAAGGACTTCATCAAGGCCACAGTCAAGTCGGTAAGTAGCGAGCGCTGATCACCAGCGCACCTATTTTGGTCGTGTTTAACAATGTTCGTCCGAAGTCCGAACGTGAATAAAGCACCTGTCACTTTCTGACCAGTATGCAAGTGTGAGGGTGACGGATGCTTTATCCATCGCGATAAAGGCGACCATGATACGGGCTCAGGACTGAACTAGGTTGGACAAGCCCGTCTCCATGGATATTATAGGGGTTCCGTGCTCCAAACTTTACTTGTTTTGAAACGACTTCATAAAAGGAGGACTAGATTAGAGGACTAATTACGTCATAGTTGATTCCAAATTTTACCAACGAAACTTATTTTTTGCCTCATCGATGTAGCGAAAAACAGTATGTGTCGCTTAGTAGCAGTTAACGCAAAAGAAAATTATCTGAAGAAACTGAGATTACCGGGTTTAAAAATGGGTAGCAAAACTGTTTCTTCTTGAGTGGTATTGGTTTTTGCTATAGTCTCATCGTAAATAGTGAAACTTGAAATCTTGTGTTTGTATCAATGTTTTTTCTGCTTACTTTTTATTTTGGTTAAAAGCCGTCGATGATACTCCAATAGTGTATACGCAACAACAGCGGGCCTCAATCTTACTGGGCTCTTATGAACAGAGTATTGGGCTATCACCGACCACTTTTGTTATTTTTATTTGTGTTGATTTTGTTTGTATATTTTTTGTTGCAGTGTATTTAAGATGTTAAGAGTTAAGGGCGGAGTGTAGATGTCTTCATAGTATACCTATAGTTTATAAAAGGACATAGTTATATATTATTACAATAATAATATATTATGAAAAATAAATATCTGAGGCAGTGGAACACCCGCTTTTATCAAAGGTAGTGTTTTGTTTTGTTTTTATATATTTTATTTTGCATGTCAACCAACTGTTGGAAATTTATTTATTTCCTAGCAGTATTTTGTTTATATTAGAAATATTCATGACATCGGTTGTATTTCAGCTCATTTCAACGTGAGCAGTGACTACTCGGCCGCAAACACATTCATAGACAAGTAAGGTACACCACTTAAAACTTAGACTAATACCGCGCCGCGGCCCCGCTCGCTTGCAAGGGCTATTCAATTCTAGCATTATTTATTATTGACGACCCTGTTTGGGCAGAAATTGATATAAACTTTTTTTTATCTTGTATTTTTTTATACTCTACTTATTGACATTTAATGTTTGACGGCTCAAGAAAATATGGACCGATTGTCTTATTGAAGATTTAGTTCGCTATTTAAATATAGACAACTGAAAGTTATTACTTATTACTATTAGCGTTTATACCTTATGGTGGGATATAGTGAACCGTAACTGAACATGGAAGTACACTTGAATAGCCCTCCGTCAGTCCAGTCCCGCCTGCGCCCGGGCAGCGTCGCGGCGCGGCCTATGTAATTTTATGTTGTAGGAATAATTTCCACTAGTGTAAGGATAACGAAGTAAGCAGCTCTAGGTTTTTTCCAACTTTGTTTTCACTTTTTACAATGTCTCCTGTTTGTTTTGTTGATGTGTATTGTAAGTGAAAACCGCTGCAGCGCTTGTGTTAAGGTCACGCTCGCTTTTACCGATATTCGAATAGAAAATAGAATGTTGGGACCATTTTGAGTTTTTCACTTTTTCAACCACATTGCTCGAGCTGTTTACATGTCAGTCATTGAGTTAAGTACGTTGTTCTTATTTTTTAACATCGAACACATTGTACAAAGTTCAGGACTAAATCCCGATTTGGCTAAGTTAAAAATCGTTGTTAATTGGTTTATATGGAAAATATTTCATGAGTGTAAGTTTATTTTTTAGTGTGGACGTAGTTATAATATCGGAATTTCTCGCAGTCTCGCACTATCGCAAAAGTAAAACTATTTCGTTAAGAATTGATTAAGGTACTCTAGGATGTGTAAATACACACAGGAAATTGTTTCAGACGTGTGGCTAAAATATATGTATTCTGGGTGTAGTAAGTCGTATTTAAGAGAACCTCACGATTGTATTGGGCCTCGAACGTAGTCGCGTTCCGGCTTCCTATCTAAAGATTCATCGGTATAAACTTACAAAGCAAAATTATTATAACTCAAGTTAAGGTTAAGTAAGCGTCGCGTGCGCCGCCAGTCCCTTCGCTGTTCATTAGTGGTTTCGCGGTCAAGTGTTTTCATTATTGACTATTAACATCGGTTAATATTTTATTATACATCGTTTATTATATACAATTAATTGTTGACATGCATTTCAAATCAATTGCGGTATGATTTATTTAAGTTCGTCAAATGTTTAGTACAATACATTTAATTAACTAGATTGAACTTGTATTCGGAACGTTTTAACTGGGGAAATGGCACGTCGAGGAATGTACAATGTCGAATATCTGTCGTGTAGTTTCCCCGGCGTTTCGCGTGGATGTTGTGGTAATCGCGTGCAGTGCAGTGAGCGGAGTCACGGCCACTCGCTTGCCTCGTGCTGGGTGCTCCGGCCCGCGGGCCCGGCCGCTCCGGTGGCGCAGGCTACGGTTCGGCCGCGCCGGGACGCCGCAATGCCTCGCGCTATACAGACATCTAATGTCTATATTCGTACGCTCTGTACACCGCGACGCGTTACGCGAGCTTCGGCCCGAAGGGACCCACCGTCCCCGATCTGTTCTGTTACTAGTAACTCGCCTCCCGACCCGACCGAACCCTTAAATTTAAGATAGCTGTAAACAACATTAAATGTGTAATTGTGAGTTTTTAACCTTATTTTGGTTGACATTTTTTTGTGTAAACGGCTGAGATCTGTAGCGAAGTAGTGACACGGAGTGATAGCGAGGAGCGACTGGTTCCCTTTTACAATTGGATTATAGATAATAAAGTAAATAAAAGTTTGATTTGTTTCTTTTATTTTCATCCTTGCTTCCTTAGGCTACGGTCCAACGTCTAGCAGTGTATGAACTATCAGTCCAACTGTAATAGTAATAGTGTTTCATCCTAGTACAAATTGTAACCCCATACTCGGGAGCAGGTTATAAATTGTACTGAGATCAAAGTTGTCAGGATTAAACTTCACTCCTGATCTCACATGAACGTGCGGGCTCGCATCCAATTATAAATCTTGTTTCAGGCAACAAAAGTTTGAAATCACTGCCCAATGTCAATAGTAGGTACATTGGGTCTTCAGCGAACGGTATATTACTAGTATAGTCGGAATAAGTAAGATAACTGCAAACTTTGGTCGCTAACGGCAATGCCAAGATGAACGGGTTTCATCCGGGGATGGCTACTTCGCGGCAGCATCACCGAGGACCAACAAACAAATGCATAACGATCTAATAAGCATGCCACGAGTCGTCACGGGGTAGGCCAATCTACGCTGCCGCAAACTACCATGGCGCCTAATTTGCCAGCCTGATTGCGATAAGTGACAATATACATTACAAAGTCGTCAAGTTCCTAGGTATCATATAAGCTACGACATTGTACACATTATCACCCGTCACCAGCCGATCTCAGTTTAGTGACAGGCTTTTAGGACCGCTGTGTGAACAACTGGGAATAAAAAATCCCAGGTGCCCGCACCTAGTAGGAAATTCTTAATGCCAGTTGACAATACCTATATTCGTTTTAATTCCCAGTTGTCCGCAGTGTGGACGAAGGGGTGCGGACAACTGGGATAGCCGTAAAAATGTTGCTCGCTTGGAAGCCCTGGTTTAAGATAATTGTAATTAGAATAAGACAGGTGTCTTATTCTAATTATTGACCGATTTTTCCGATCCCTAGATAAAATTATCTAACATCACTTTCCTTTCCTTCTATAAAAAAAATATCTACATTTTATGTGACAGAAACTGTTATGTGGAAATTGATTCGGGCCGTATGTACAGTCGCCATCAGATATATGGTAGCGGTCAAGCTACTCAAATATTTCGGAGCAGCATTAAATTTCAATATATTAATTACGCTAGATAAGGTCTATAATATCGGCCCATATAATTCGTCATAAATTTAGGAGCAGTGACTTTTCAATAAATTCGTAACATACAATTAGGTAAAGATATCGGAACGGATAGAAGTCAAAAATATCGAAGCAGCCAGGATGATCATAAAGATCGGAACATTTATGCAAAATATACCTTAAGGCAGTGTCACATAGTTCAAAATACTTTACGGTGGACCCATTAAAATAAGGTTTCAGACACGCATGATTAATATGTTGTCAACAATTTGAATTAAGAATAGAGTGGATTATTGTGACATGCTCCGAAAAGAGTGTGGACTTGTCATCGTGACAAATATTTGTCACGATGACATGTATATTTATGTCTCTATCGCGAATTGAAAGGATATTTTAACTAAACCCCCCTTACTAATAAACGTTGAATAACAGTGGAACACTGTTCTGTCCTTATCTGTCATGGTGAAATTTGAATTCGACAGATAAGGAAAAAACAGTGTTTAATTATTCCACTGTTATTCAACGTTTATTAGTAAGGGGGAATGTCTTTAAAATCGATGTTTTTATAACAGCAATATATCGCAATGGTACTTGAAAACTTCTCATGTATCTAAAATACTCACTCACCCACAATAGAGGTCAAAATTATCTTTGACATTGACAACTTAAGTCAATATATACCTACCTACTCATGGACAAAATTAGCAGAACGACGAAAAAATAAAAATAAGCTCAATTTGTAGCTTATTCAGTAAGCTGCAAACTCAGCCTATTTTTATATTTTTGCATGTTCCGCTAATTTGGTCCATGAGTGTAGTAACGAATTCAAATATGAACTATGTGACAGAGACTTAAGGTATATTTACCATAAATGTTCCGAACTTTATGATCATCCTGGCTGCTTCGATATTCTTGACTTCTGTCCGTTCCGATATCTTTACCTAATTGTATGTTACGAATTTATTGAAATGTCGCTGCTCCTAAATTTATGACGAATTATTTGGGCCGATATTATAGACCTTATCCAGCGTTATAATATATTGAAATTTAATGCTGCTCCGAAATATTTGAGTACCTTGACCGCTACCATATATCTGATGGCGACTGTACTTCCCGAGGGCATTGTGGCAGAAAAAGCGATAAAATAATAAAATAAAAACAAAAGTAGATTTAATCAGTTAATATGGCATTACAATAATGGCAATGGACTTAACTAAACGTCTCCCCTAGTCCTCCTTGACGCTAGCTGCAGCCGTCCTCAGCTCCTCCCGGTCGATAATGGGTTTCGTCAGCTGGGGGTACGAGGGTCTCTGCAGCAGGGCGCAGGAGTCTGGCGCCACGCGGACGTAGCCCTGCTCCCCCCACTTGTCAGTCCAGCTGTTCTTGAGGATGAAGTGTTCACCCTCCGTCTTTCCCCAGCCAACGGCTAGGACTGCGTGGTTCAGTGCTGGCTTGTTTTGACCGCTGTAAATATTTATAAAAAAAAAGGCTTTAAAGAGTAGGTGCAGAGCGGCTGCTATGAGTTAGCCCTCCCTCCCGCGTCCATTTAGTAGAATCTTTTAATTATTTAGTAGAATCTTTGTAATATTTTCCTAGGAAAGTCGAACAACATTTTTCGGCAAAATCAAAATAAAATGTTTTCCTACTTGTTTGGCTATTGCATTTAAAACACTTGGATGGTTATTGGCGATTGAAGAATTGTATTGTGCCTCATCCCAGCTTTAGGGAGCGGCGTGACGGATGTATGTGTATGGTATCATTTTTATGTTTACTACTTGTTAGGGGCTAGTTAATTTTGCCGTAATGTACACCTATGTGGTTGATAAGTATAGTACTTTTCTTTATTAAGTACTAGCGACCCGCCCTCGCTTCGCTTCGGTTAATGTGAGTTTTCTGTAACACCCGTTCATGATCCAGAACTTATTATACATATAAACCTTCCTCTTGAATCACTCTATCTATAAAAAAAAACGCATCAAAATCCGTTGCGTAGTTTTAAAGATTTAAGCATACAAAGGGACATAGGGACAGGGAAAGCGAGTTTGTTTTATACTATGTAGTGATTATACCCACCATCTCTTATCCTTGAGGACCCCCTTCTTGTAATGGATGAAGCTCTTCGCCTTCGCGTCCACGATCACCACGTTCGGAGCGTGCTTCTTGATTGCCACCTGATAAGTCGAAACATTGTGATGGTAACATCTCGGTTTTAGATAATTAAATGAGCATTTCTTAATCATAAACTGTGTACAATAGAAAGAAAATAGGAAGTGACGAGAGTATCAACAGTTTTTTTTTTAGTAGACGTTATAGATAAGACAGGTAGGTGGATGCTCCATCACTTCGTTTATTCACCAATTCAGGGTAGAGAATGTAATTATTGATTTTCAATGCCCGAGAAATATTATTAATTTTATTTGAAAATATATCAATAAATAAAAGCTTGTGAAAAATAATAGGTACCTTAAGAGCAGACACGCTGTTCGCCGTGACGTTGACGTGCCCGCCGATGTGTGTGACCGGCGGCACGCTGCGGTCTTTGCACTCCAACACCTAGAAATGGAAAATTATGTCGAAAAGTTGATGAAACGACTTAAGCTCACACAATGTCAATGGGTCACATTTTCCACTTACCATCAGGTGCCCTGTGTGCTCGTTTGCCTTCTCTAAGACGTTAAAAAAAATCTAAACCAGATCAGAAGCAGCTTATGCACTCCGCATGAGGGGAGCAGCTTAAAGGTGCAAAGGCACAGAAACGTTAGCGGGCCAGTGCGAAAACTGGATTCTTATATATATATATATATTTTATGACAATGAGAAGGCGCGGGCACCCAGGCTACCTGATGATATGCAATGTAAGGTGTCCCAACAGGGTCGGCCAAACCATAGAGCAAACGGAGCGCCCAGTGTGGCGCCACTAGGTGGTTTCTCAGTGGTAAATAAAAGTAACTGGTATGAATTAGAGGAAATCTAAATATCGCTATTACTGTATCTCGCTTCATCCTAAAAAAAATTGCCCCGAGCCGGCACTGGTCTCACACCTCAGGCTTAACTCTCAACTACAGATGACCGACAAGGTCGAAGAGTTCTCAAATGGCGTCCACGTATCGGAAGACGCAGCGTAAGGGCTGGCGCTGACTGCCGGCATGGCACGGCGTGTCATGGCAAAGGATTTCGGTACTGATATAACCATTTTTAATCTTATTACCATGAGTATAGAATTCATGTTACTTTATTTTGACACAACGATGCCGAGGGAGGCCGCGGTAGGACAGAACGTGCCTAAGCATTCCACGGGATGCCGCGGAAGGCCGTAGCGGCCTTCGGGATGCCACAGCATAATTTGCCGTGTCATGCCAGCAGGATGCCACGGCATGCCGCGGAAGGCCGTGTTAGGGCCGGCGCTGACTGCCGGCATGGCACGGCGTGTCATGGCAAAGGATTTCGGTACTGATATAACCATTTTTAATCTTATTACCATGAGTATAGAATTCATGTTACTTTATTTTGACAACGATGCCGAGGGAGGCCGCGGTAGGACAGAACGTGCCTAAGCATTCCACGGGATGCCGCGGAAGGCCGTAGCGGCCTTCGGGATGCCACAGCATAATTTGCCGTGTCATGCCAGCAGGATGCCACGGCATGCCGCGGAAGGCCGTGTTATCCTTCGGAATGCTGCAGCACAACTTACCGTGCCATCCTGTGCCGTGCCGGCAGTCAGCGCCGGCCCTAACAAGACCTCCAATAAGGTGGACTGACAACGAGGCTAAAGTTGCGGGTGACCTATGTCCAGTTGTGGACGTCTTTCGGCTGAAGTCATGATGGTGAACTAGATCATTTACGCGGGTAGTCCACTCCTGACCTGCTTTTGCTCTGTGGAATGCTTTATTCCTCCTCTGATCTGCCTTCACCCATTGGATGTTAATCTGGATCATACCTTGGCTTGGTAGTTGGTGTACTCGTCCCAGGAGGGCAGCCCGCGGGCCTTCACGTAGTCGTACGCGAAGCTGGGCCACGTGCCGTTGCAGCCGTTGGTTCCGTACCTGTACATTATCATAAAATATTGATGATAAAATTAGTTTGCGGATTTTTACTGCGTGTTTACAAACACGTTTTTAAGGTTCCGCACCCGGACCGAACCGGGTACGGGAATGGCCTAAAATATGCGTAAGTCCGTCCGTCTGTCCGTCCGTAATAGATAGCGGGTTCATATTTGTTTTCAGAATATATGTTATTGCATTCGTTATCGTTCGTAAAATGCTTGTCTGCTCTGGGGCCTTAGGCAACATACAAAAGCTTTGAAATGACAGTTGACCACGTGGTTTATCGTAACGCACGACAATGTCATCCCATACATTTTGAGCGATAGAAAAGAAAAACGTTAGTAGCATTTGCATCTTGGCTAGGGCCCTTAGAGTGTGAAATATGAAGCGCTCACGGTCGTCCGCAGTCGACGAGGCACTGCGGGCTCAGCGGCACCAGCCGGTTGGTCTTCTTGAAGAGCGCGCCCTCGGTAGCGCCGGCCACGGCGAACGCCCAGCACGACGCACATGTGGTGCCTTGGACTAACACAAAAAACAATCTTATTCTTAGCAAGTTTTGGGTCATGCGTGGTAGGTTAGTAGATAATATCCAAGAGCGCGATTTTAGAAGTTCGCAAAAAAGGCTAGTATGCGACACTAAATTAACCGTAAAATTACTAGTAGGTTTACAAGCAATCCACCTACTAAGATCACCAAATCAAACCAGTTGCCGACCCTGAGGACTATCTCAGGATTGGCAATCCCTCATATGGACCGTGTACAGTACTTTTCTTCTTTTCTTAACGGCTGAAATAACATCTCGAAAAACGAATTTTGAGTGCTTAAAGTACAATGACTGCAAAAAACAATAACTCACATCGCACCGGAGACACGGCCCCGCGCGGCCGCCAGTCGAACTCATCGGGCAACTCTTTAGTCAGCTCCTTCACTTCGTTCTCGGAGTAGGGGAAGGGGATGAGCCCGAGCTCGTCGGCGCCATCTTTGGGCTCCGCGACGCCGAACAGCTGTTCCAACTCGTCGTCCAACCGGTCCGCCAGGAAGTTGACGCCCAGCTCGAAAGAGGACGCGAGGCGGTTGCCGGCGGCCACGAAACGAGAGGCTTGCGTCAGCAGATTCTTGCGGACGGCTTCCTCGGCCGCATCGACGTACTTGCGTTGGAATTCAGATTTAAATCTATGGAGATTACCACAAACTATTATAAATTGTTAAAAAAACATGTTAATTACACAAATTTTAATACAATTACAATAAAATTAAAAATTAAATAACCTACCTATCAATAAAACTGAGTGAGTTAAATTGAATAATTTAAATATAATAAAGAAAAGTATGCGAAATGGCTGTTGCTGCTGATCTTTGAATAGTTAGGCCAAACCTGGGCAATTAATTCTGGTCACATTGAATCCCATCAGTCCAATCGTGTCTGTAATTTTCTGTAAAGCTATTAATCAAATGTTTCTTCAGAAAATATTGTTGAACAGCTTTTCATTAAATATTTAAGAGAGCAACAGAACACGATCAACGAATTATGTACGTTGTCAATACATATATATCACACATACTTGTCCAAGGCAGCGTCGTATCTAGTATCCCTGGTCGGCAGCGCGAACTCTCTCAGCGGGTTGAACCGTGCGACGACCTCGGCGAAACTGTGGTGGTCTCCCTCCTGGGGCTCCGGCAAGCCGTCCAGCTCGTCGCACTCCTTGGACGTGTCGGGGAGGATGAAGTCGGAGGGCCCTCGCTGCGCGCGGTAGCGCTGCGAGTAGCGGTCGCTTGCCGGTCCGAGGATTGAACTGTCTGTTACTACGGAGTATCTGGGGAGACGAGGTACGATGTTAAAGACTAGTTGAATATGTAGTATTTAGCGCCGCTATTGACGCCTCAAAAAGTAACTAAGTGACAGTACCGACGCTGTAATATCTTGTTAATGTTCCTTACTGGAAAGTCTTGTCTGTTTAACCCTCATGTCCGATTCCCGCTCAGGGCAAATATAAGGCAAATATGTAATGAGCGCGAGTATGTGTTTTTGAGTCTTGGGGGTTTTCTATGAATGTAAGTATGTATTTCTCTCCATAACTTTAGTATTTTTATCGTTGCATAAGCTTTGTTACGAATTCAGTCCACTTATCGTTTCCCGTGAAACTTACAATTTATGCAAATGTTAGCATGATTTAGTAAGTTACCTCCATATTGTCGCAGTAAGGCGGTCAAGAAAAGCTGAGTTTTATACAAGCAGGTGGGTGCAACCCACGAGTACATGCAACACGATAGCAAGTGCGCTTTTGAGAAAATAGACTCGCTTTATCTCTGTCTACTAATATCGCTGTAGGTCGCTGCTGCGCCGCTGTGCTTGCATTACCTGAGCGGCTCCGGCTCGCCGTTGTCCCGGGTGACGAGCATCTCGTGGTGGAAGGTGAGCGCCTCGCTGGCCGCCGCGCCGCCCTCGCCCGGGCCCCCTGTCACCACGCGCTGCCAGCGCTCCACCAGGGGCCGGCCTTCCGCTGACGTGTACCCTGGTCAACAGAACACAAAGTCACAATGATGATTGCTCACTTTTATTCAAGGAACAATTGAAAAAGTCTCAGATGAACGCGATTCTTTCAGGGATTATTTAACCGTATGGCGTATTAACGTAAACATTTCAATTGAACATAACTAAATATCCACATTCAAGGTCCCGAGCCATGTCAGGTGTTTGTACAGATCTTCCGGGGCACCCGAGCAGCCGTGTAAAGGGCAGCGCTGTACAAAGTGCTCCATGTTTTAAGCCTCCTCGCGACAGTCGTAGAGAGCCGAGTTACAGTTTTCAAAGCTGATCACTAATGATTGGTTCAACTGATTATCAGTGATCAGCTTTGGATAGATATGCCGCTGGAATACTAACTAGCATTACAAATAAAAGTCCATCCACTCGGTCGAACTCTATGATAACAGACGTCCACATAGTCACGTACAGACCAATCTTCAGCATCTGAGTTTTTTTTTATTATTTTGTCGTGGAAAGACTTTTTAATCAAGTAATTACAATGCTGATGACAGACTTTTATTGTTAACTCGTGCCATTGCCCTGGCCGTCACCAGGCACTAACATTAGATCTACATCCACTGACGTGTCCATCTCACATTCTCACCACTCCCTTGCCTACTTAATCTCGCTCGCCCTGCTATAGAAAAATATTCCCAGCGCGTTTCTGTCTATTATGAGTTCATGAGATAGGTACCTATAATAACGTCCTTTTTGGTGTCATTAAAAGGAATAAACAGTTACCAGCGAAGGTGAACCGGTCCATGTCGGGCAGGCCGGGGAAGGCCTGGTCTTCGGCGGCCGCCGGCATGAGCGGGGACAACGTGCAGCGCCGCACCTCCCTGTCGCCCGAGCGGTCCACTCGCACCTGAACACGTTATATCTTCAGTAATTATCTATAGCAACTCTTAGATACAACATCAATTATACCATACCATATCACGGCTAAATTCTCTAAACCACAATAAGTAGTTCTTTGTAAACTCAAGGTCATACTTTGATGAGATAGACCAGTTTTACGCAGAAGTTACCATTGGAAGTAACCGCATTACATTTACTTTAACAACTAATTATGCTGACTGTGTTTGCGATCCAAAATTAATCCTAGCTCCGACATAAAAGCACGTCGTTACTCGTTTCACTCGGGCCTGCGCTTTTTCACGCCAGTTTTCGTTGTATCAAAGTTCTCGTAAGTTCGCGTTAGCAACATCATTTCAGCAACACTCGGTGTCGGCCTAAGTATATAAAACTGCAAAAGGGTTTCAGTCAAATCTGTGGTAGGTAGGTATAGGTATGTTAGTGCCCTTGATTCTGTCTTTGTTACCTCCAAAAACTGCACTCGGCCATCAGGCAGCGGCGCTCGGTAGAAGGTAGTTCCTCCGTCTTCCACCACCGTACGTGCGGTCTGAGACTCCGCGTGCCATCTGCCAGTAATTTTAGGGTTAGTCAATAACTTAGAAACAGAATGGTAGGATCAAAAAGCTCAGTGGTGACTCGTTAATATCGCTGGTTCCCTTAACAGACCAGCATTTATAATAGGCTTAAGAAGCCCAATAGGATCTAATTAACGGGTACATTTATACACTACACGCCTTGCAAAAAAACGGGCAGTATTTTTTTCATGTATATTATAGGTAGGTAGGTACTTAATGACAAAAACGCTTATTATATATTTACGAAGAAAAATACCTAATAATAGTTTAATTTTGTAGCATGAAATCTTATTTTCTGACAAAATGTATAAGCTACTCGAAATAATCGTGCGTGTATTATCTTAGCAAACGGGTTTATCGGTCACAGTCTAATGGCTACTCTACATATTTAACAATTTTCTTAGAACAATGTTTGACTAATGGGAGAAGATCCATGAAAATCTGACATCACTTACTCCGTCTCAAAAGCCTCAGTATAGTCAGCCCGAGGCACGGTCAAGTCGGCGCGCAGACGCAGCGAGTGGGCGAAGCGCGGGGTGGGTGGCGGGGGCGCGGGGATGGGCACCGCGTCCAGCTGCGACGCCGGCGCAGCGGCCGGCACGCGCGCCGGCAGATCCCGGTCCGGAACCACGGCGGGCAGCTCGGGCGCTACCGGGGACTGCCGGAGGAAACTCTGGACCACTTCGGATGATGTCTCTATAAAAAAGTTTGAATAATGCTCTACATTTAAAAAAAAACATAGTCTTGCTAATATTTTATCTTACTTGTGCAATATTGAATCATATCCCATTATTTCTCGACGAGCTATGGAAAGTGAAACGACAGTAACGCTAGACACCTACAAAAAAAGAATACTAGGTACGAGTAGTATGCTAGTATTCTGTCTGTAATGTTAAGTACTGAACCCGACTAAATAGTTGATCAACTGTAGAGCCTTGTCGTTGTAGCAAAAAGTCAATGACAAATGATGTCACTTGTTTGTGACTTGGCGTTACTTCATTATAACAGGGTTCTATGGTGGCACAACAATACATTACAGATTTTACCTGCAAATATTGGTAAGCCAGTATTAGTATTTTCTAGGTAAGTAAGTATATAAATCTTACTAAAAAGTTGGTCGGGCAGTCCATTGGAGTATGGGATAGGTTCTTCAGCTGGCGGTGAAGGTGAGAAGACCTGCTCGTCCTGAGGACCGAGACTCGGCGCGGGCGCGCCGGGGGCCTCCACCTTAAAGTGGACCCTATGGCTGGCTTTAAGGCTCCCATTGAAGTTGCTTCTCGAGGGAATGTCGTGGTTGGATTTGTTTTGGTCCTCAGGAGGGTGAACGTGAGAGGAGAGGTTCTTAATAGCGTCGTTAACATTTTGAACAACAGGAGAGTCAGGTATATGAGGAGTTGGAATTGCTGCTGCGATGAAAGGCAAGACGCTCTTTAAGGGTCCCTGCTGTTGGAAATGGTTAGGTGGATCTACGAGTTGCTGGTTGATCTGTTTGGGGTCGAGAGGCTCAGGGTCTGGTGTTACAGCAACGTTTTCGCTGGTGGTTGGCAACTGCTGGCGGCTGGCGACATATGGAGCAGGTGTTACGGGATTTGGTGGGCGACGATCGACCTGGTACCCCGGGCGACGAGGAACCGAGTTTTCTGGAGCTGCTGGCTCCGTTGCTGTTGCCTCTTGGTTGTGGTGGAGTTCACACGTATCTATTTAAAATAAGGTTCGTTTTAAATTTTTGAATGTTTTAATTAGGTATAATAGTTTGGTTTATTTTATTTGGTTACCTGGGCCTTGCGTGTAAACGGGGACTGGGAGCACCAGCACGGGCAGTGTCACGCCACCCTGACCTCCTGCGCCAAAGAAAACATAAATTTTTTTTCATCATCATCGTCATCATCCATCATCATCATTATCATCTAGCCGTATTCGACCAGCGACTGCTTATAGGTACTTCCGATGAAAGCGTCGTTGGTTCGCATAATTTTAATGTATGGCTCCAGAGGGCCCTGCCAAGATGCACTACGCTTTCTAAACGTTTCGTTTTTAACCAATCGCGTCACTGGTAGATCACGTGACTTTTCGTATCACATCATCTACCAGTGACGCGATTGGTTTACAAACGAAACGAATAGAAACGCTAGTTAGCGTAGTGCATCTTGACAGGGCCCTCAGGTGTTCGACCCTTTAACTCTTCGCGCTATTCGTTGAGAAGGTATCAACACAATAAAGTATAGTGCTAAAGACTAACGGTCGCACTCCGGTTATGCTCAGAGTCAGTTTTTGTTTTAATTTATTGTTTTAAAGGGCGTTTTATACAACAGTATATCTGTCGTCTTAAGTCGAAAACAATTTTTGCCATACAAAATATTACACATAGGTTTACAAAACTATGCGTTTCTAACGTCAGCTTAAGTATACAGCGTTAATGCCAAATCTGACGTGGAGTTCGCGAGAATCCATATAAATGCACCAGTAGGTGTATCATATTGGGCTGAGGCTGGCTGCCGCTGGCAGTCAGTTGATGAGGATTAAGTCGTTCCTTAGTGACGATTATGAAAATATCGCACATGTTTGAAAAAGGAACCAGTTAATTCTCACAGTTTAACTGCCGCCAACCCGCAAGGCGAGTCCATTTTGTACGAAAATCAGAGCTTTTGGCAATTCTCTAAGTACGGTGGCGGTAAAACTATATTATTACTAGTGGCATCGCGAATATTAACAATAATAGTTACCTAGTTGAATCGGTAGCTGCACCGGAAGCACGCGTGCCTTAATATTGTTTTTGTCACTTGGTTTTTCTGTGGATATAAAAAAACAACTTATTAATAGTAATAATAATAATACACGCGTTTATTGGTTTTCCAATGGATTGCGATACTTATTTAATAATAACCTTGTAAACTACGATGTTTAAGTAAACATCATGAATGGACTTTTGATTCCCATGTGATAGGTATGCTTTATGGCGTAACATTGCGGCGGCCATATTGCTACATTCGTGTATAAAAATTATAAAGCAGCATCACAGGTGACTGTGTTAATTGATCGTGTAAGTATACACCTACACCAATGTTTTAATTGCTATTATTTTGTGGATTAATAAAAGGAACGGCCGCTTAAATGTACGTAAGATATAAATGACAGGGACTTTAACTGTGCTTTATTTTATTACTATAATTATATATTTCACTCTTAACCTGTAATCGTGCGTGAAATAAAATACATCAGAACTTTTCAGTTACACTCTCTGACTAACATTATGTTATAGCAAAATAAAATAAAATAAATAAAGATACGTTTATTCGCAACAATACAATATTACATCACATAAATACAAAAAGAACAAGACAGAAATTGTTGTGAAACGGTCCCGACTCAGCATTCGCTAGCCGTAAAGCCAGCACTGATCTTTCGTTGGAACCGCTGGTGAAGAGACGGAAAGTGACACACTTAACAAAAAACAACATGAATTAATCATTCGAAGAAACAATCATTCGTTAATCTCGTAACGACCAAAAATTTGCATCCAGTTATTGCTGGCAACACCAAGGAAACAAAATAGATAATTTAAGTCTCTAGAATCAAAATGTTTCACATTAGTCCCCCCACTTACAAGGAAAGATACCCAACTGTCCGGCTCAAATTTGGTTTATTTAGAAATACACTGGACTGGACCGCAAAACTAAGTATCACACTTTTAAAGAACGTGTCATATAAAGTATGATAGGTACTTACCCAACAAACAAAAACGTCGCATAAGTCTTGACTTGTACGACATAAAGTTGGATAGCTGTCTTATAATGGTAATGAGATGACTACTAGGTCCTATAGACGTCTTTAATTTAACCTATTAGTCGTGCGACGAATATGTCATAATACACTGGTCTTAGCAACGTCGGTAAGACTAAACTATACGACGTTTTATTACAGTCTTAGCTTAAACGTTTGTACGACAACGCAATTGTCATACTAACGTTATAGTCCATTAAACGATTTGAACTGACCAAATTAGGTGTTTGAAAAACCTTTATATGACATTTATATAATGTAGCATTGTATAGACGTTTTTACAGTGACGTTTATAAAACAACCACTATCTTGTTTTTCTGCGGTTAATAAGCGACTCTTAAATGACTTAGTTGTTTATTTAAAACTTAAATATAACGTCTATTTGCATGATGGCCGTTTAATGTCATTTCCTGACTTTAATCTAACCTGTAGTCGCATTTTAGTCAGGTTTTGACTTTAAAACGTCTAGGCCGCCATTATTTTACGGAACGCTGTATAGAAACTACGAAAAATGGAAGCAAAAAATACGTGGAGAAAACTAAAACGTAGTGGAACTTTCAAAAGGAAACTTAATAGGGATTTCCTGTTGTCAAAAAATGCAATGCCAACCACCGCGACTAATGTCACAAATGTTGAAGAAAAAAAGTGTAAAACACATGAACAAAAAGAAGGTTCAGTATCAATTTTTTTTACAGGATTGATTCGTTTTTAATCAGTAGATTTTGAAATTGATATTGAATGTTAAAATGTTTTGAAAACTGCACTGCACGTTTACTATGACCAGTTATTTCCTGAAATAAATTTAAAGATAATTAATTTTGGTGAATATTGACAATTTGAAAAGGGTTTTAAGTTTTTTAAGGGACCCTAATAGCTAGCTGTCATGGCGTATTGCATGGTTTTAAAATAACCTTAATATGACTTTATGTTTTTACAACGTCGTAAAGAGAGAAGTGTACGACAAAAGCAACAATTTCCTACATTTTTAGATACAAACATATTTTTATTGATAAAAATATAATGATTTAAACACAAAATTACGAGGGGGCATGAAAATCTGAATAGTATTTACATAGGTATATTATCATAAAACTTCAATTCCCAGTCGAACTAAACGGCATAAGAGACAGATAAAGTTAGTAAAATATGAAAGTTAAATATTTTTATTTCCTTGTAACTATTTATTTTGCACTCAAATCTCGAAACACAATCACAAAGTGCCACTGACAAGAAAAATGAATAAGAAGTCTTACAGGTGTTGTGTTCCTTGACTCAAATAAAACGTTTTAGTCATTCAGAAACACCTGTACGACCACTATACAACAAAAGTGGTAAATCCATAACGTTTATGTGACTTTTGAATGACGTTAACGAAGACGGCTTCTGACTTCTGTATGACCATTATACGACAAAGTAGGTCGTATAACTGGGGCCATTTTCGCGTTTAGTAAACGTTATTAAAACATTAGTATGACTTAGCTATTACGATCAAAGGTATTAAGATAACGTTTGCTAAACTTTTGAACGACGTTAAATTGTTAGTTGGGTAGTTTTGCGGTCCACTATATGTTACCAAGTAGTCTAATATAACAGACGCGTATTTTTTTAGCTGCCCTCATTTGGAAGCCCCTTTTGGGAGAAATTGTCCTCCAAAGTACTGAAAAGTGACTAAACCCTTTAACTTATAATTATAATTAAAAAAGCTAGTTACCTACGATATCGGCTAAATCTTATATTTTATTTAAAATACCCTTCAAGTTATACCAATATTTCTCATTGAAGATGTACTCCCAAAAAGTTGAGATTGGGCAGCTAAAAAAAAAACGTGTCTGTTATTTTAGACTACTTACTGACATATATCAAAATAAACCAAATCGGAGCCGGACAGTTGGCTACCTTTCCTTGTTAGTACCTACAGTCGACTACAAAGAGATACGTATCCATTTTTGGACTTTATTACAATACCTAAAAGTGACAAAGTGGATTTTTCTCTTTGTTGTAGACGCACATTTCTATAATGAGTCTAACCTAACCTAACTAATGAGTCATTCTGAGCATGATAAGTGAAAAAATATAACGACTGTGTCGAACTTGACTCAAATCAATTCAATGTCGTAAAACTTATCCACACACTTGCACAATATTTAAGTGTTTCGCTCTTAAGTTCTTTAGGCGTTATGGAAACCTTGAAATACGAGTAGGTACATGTCATCTTGTGTATGTATGTAAAGTCGATAATGTCTGAACAGCAATTGACCTCTAATTAACGGTAAAGTGAAGACGAGACCGAGGGTAGAGTTCGCTGGATTAGTCGCAGACACATATCTCTTTGGAAATGAAGATAAAGGACGCATATCCCACTTTAATGCCTCTGAAAGGCTTACTAGGCCGTACTAGTGGGGTCAAAGAAACTATTTGTTAAGATAACCGAATAATAAATTGGATCTTTCGTCCAACTGAAACTGACACACTGAAACACAACAAAAAAAGGAAGATTAGATACAATTTAGTAACGTAACGTGCCCTAGTGTGAACTCAAATACCTAGTTAGGACTTAACTCAGCATGTGCTGCAGCCGAAGCCACAACGCTGAACCATATTGTTTACCTTCTGGTAGCCCTCCTAACTCTTTGGAAGCCTTACCTCCAGTGATGCTGAGGAACAGCCCGGCAGAGCGCCGATGCCGGTTGGTCATGGCCCCGGACCCCGGGTCCTGCTGGTCGCCGCTCGCCGCTGTGGACAAGGTTCAATCATTTATTACTGGGTTGGATGATTTTCTTCACTCAAAACAAGCAGATCAAAGTATGCTTAGTCTATCTTCGATCTATGTATTCTTTGACGCCTCGGTTATAGGCGTTATAGCCTACTTAGTAGTCACCCTAGCCAAAGAAGCTAGCGGTCCCGGGTTCGATTTTCGGTCAGGGCATACATTATGTACCTAAGTATATTTGTGTGATGACCTGATGACCGTTGGTATTGGTTTCTGAGTCTTAAATATTGTTATTTTTTATTTAAATATTGATTTACTTTAAAAATGGCCTCGCCAGCTTCCACGGTGTGTCGGGGCGGGCATGGCGGAAGATTTTCTATTAATTTCTCTCTTAAACCCCTTGCAACGAACAGCGAATTCTATTGTTAAATTTGATCCGCGCTGGATCTATAGCCCTACCTACTGACTACTGCCTCGTCGTATACACCACCTGATAGCTCTTATAACATGCTAAATAACTCTGTGAGTTTTGTAATGCTTTTTGCCAATTTATTTTTAAATAAATTCGCTTAATTCTTGCCGGCCTCCGCCGTCTTTTGAGTTTTGATCAAGAGCAACTCCTATAAATTCATGTAGCCAAAAATTCATATTCATATCTCAATAAATTCCGGGCAATTAATCATATCAATAAAGACATATAGTAAGATACCGGTCACCAGCATTAATATATTATTCAACATCCTTAAGAAAGATTTGACACGCTGAGACCTGTAGCAACAAAGACGTGATCATTTGTTACTTGGATAATGCTTTATCTTGTCCATGAACTGGGACTACGGGAGTCGATGTTATGTCAACCGATGAAGAAATCTCATCAAAATGGCCGATTATTAATGGTTTCTATACTACATTTGTGTTCTGTCGTAAAACATTAAACGTTTTGTCGAGCTTTGACATGTGCCAAGATGCATTACGCTCACTAACGTTTCTATTCGTTTCGTGTTTAAACCAATCCCCGCGAATGTTTTCGCGAATCTGCTCGACATAATTTATATTATCAATATTATCATAGACCAGCTCGAAAGGCCAAGGTCGTGACCCGCCATCTGCCAACCTTACCGCGACCGGTTCAGTTAGTTTGGCACACCTGCATATCATTAACATTATGGCATCTATGTTGTCTTTCGTCTTAATTATTCGGTTGGATAACTAAGAATGTTACACCCGTGCTGACTTACTATCTATGCTAAAGCCATGCTATAACTAAAACCTGCGGCATCAACTCCCGATTGAGTCAGAGATCTTATAAGATTTTATAAGATCTTATAAAAATATGTCGACCAGTCTAAGAACCAGGTTAAGTACTATACTGTATGTTTCATTGCCATGCTTTTCGTTTGATAATTATTTACAAGACACAAGTTTTAGTCATGGTTGTTGGCTTACAATATTACTGAAGAACCGTGTCACAGTAACATTCTGTGTGACGATCTTCACCATTATAACGTCACTGTGACACAGTTCTGTGGTCAGGGCTGTAAATATTTTGCCGATTCTAAATAGACCATGAAAAAAAATGATTCAGACAGAAATAAAATATTTTAAGGTGAATTTCAATAGCCTTCACTGTTGATCGACCCGTTTAAAAAAATATAACATTCGCTTCGTTTGTGACATACAAGCTTCAATGTAGGTACCTACATTGAAGCTTTGCCTAAAGCTTGTCTCGTTAACAGTAATTTATTTCATGTCGTTAAGGTGGACGGACACCAATCTTGAGGACGACTAGGTACATATAAGCCTATTTATTATCTTATGTAATAATATATTCATGAATTCGGAGTTTCCAGATCATTTAAAGGTTATTTCTGCTCGTTATCTATGAATACATTTATGGCATAGATTTAAATAAACCAGATTTTTGACATTGAAAGCATCTCTTTTATGCCTCCTGTCCTCCTCGACACTTTGCCCTAATGAAAGTAATTCCTTTTTAACTAAACTGATTGATATTAAATTGGTATGAAGATAACTTGAATCCGGGGAAGGTCAAGGGTCGGAACTTTTTGAGATAAACCTCTATAAGGATGCTGGATGGTTAGAGCACCCGCCAAATAACCATTTGTCCAATTAGGTACATATATTTAATGAGACGCAACGAGTCAACAAGTGAGCATTTTTAAGTCTACTTTAAGTTAACATCTGCTAATACTTTCGATATTTAAGTAATTGTGTTATTTAAAATAACGAAGGGCGTGTCTGGCGTCAAGTGGCGCCCTCTTTAAGTAGGTATTGTAATTTTGTTCAGCCCATAACTAAATGGTTTATCGAGTTGTGCAATATAATGTATACTTACTCTTATGTTTGATTTCAAGAAAATGCGTACTTATGCTTTATTATATTAGAAAATAACGCAATTATAGTATTATGGGGGACGTACGACGCAGTCTTATGTAAAGCAAAACATAAATGTGGACCACTTCCTAGGGAGTGAAGGTTTTGAATGATCTATGATTATGGTGCAAACCACGGACGACCGTGAAAACTTATACGTATGCACGTTCATTAGCTTCGATGATTTTCAATGCTAATGTCACGTTACAGAAGTAGGTACTTACTTGATCTAGATCTCTATTCTACTCGGTAAAACCTAATCGCTTTTGAAATGTCATCGTATTGTTGTTAATATGCGTTATGATAGCTCTTATTTACCTACTTGACAGTAATGGCGCCCGAGTTGAAAACATTACGATAACATGAGCATGGGTACGTAACGTACATTTCTTTTAAATGTATTCTTCCCGAATTTATGTTTACATTACACCCGCGCGGTTGTATTGTACTTAATTACTTATATGACAATCTCAAAAACAACATTAATATAGATAATTATTATTGAGATAGGTATATTATTGATGATGATGATGATGATGATTTTAACCCCGGCTGCAGCCATTCATAAATCACTATTTACCTGTTATATAAAAGACACGTTATTAGTTTTGTAATTTTAAGTAGAGAACGAATAATATCAGGAGCTAGTTTAACTACAGAAAGTAGTAATCTCAAGTCTTTGTAAATAAACTATTTACCTAGGGGCATTTTAGTTTGGGAGTACAATGATCATACAGCCAGCCAATAATCACATGAACTCTTCACCTACACTTTAATTTACCTTTTATTATCAAGTAATATTTACTAAGTTTGGTTACCCTCTATACTGCCGTAACATCAAAGAAAGCGGCTGACTGCAGACTACCAGTATACGTATAACCATTGTAATTTAATGTGCTTGCCTATGTTTACATATTTAGTATAAAACAAAGTCGCTCCCTGCCATCTATCCCTCTATGTAAGTTTATATCTGTCCAACTATTGAATGGATTTTAATGCGGTTTTCATCTACACTTCTACACTAATGCTCAGGGGTCGTATGCCGGTATTATTTCATACAACAATACCGGTATTCAAGTTTGGTATATCGCTTATTATTGAACACTTTTGAACTTCAGTGAATTAATATAATAGTAGGTATAGTGTTATTACCTAAATTCCAATCGAAAATATCAAGGAAATGTTGTTTTGATTTAATACTGGTATTGGTCCCTGCTAATATTATTATAAAGAGGAAAGATTTGATTGTTTGTTTGTTTGCATTGAATAGGCTCCGAAACTACAAGACCGATTTGAAAAAAAAATCACCATTAGACCCTTCATTATCCCTGATGAACATAGGCTTCGAGTAGATATGTTTTATTTTTCTGCGCAGACGAAGTTGCGGGCAACAGCTAGTCAGTAAATAAAGTGATTCAAGACGAAGGTTATTATGTATTA